>OY725326.1:67513003-68713003 GCA_963242795.1 Inga leiocalycina
CTTCCCTAAAAGCAATGACAATTTACCTATAGTTTGGTGCATTTTTATAAGTTCACATAATTTAAATTTAATTTTTGCACTAAATAATACCATACTAACATTTTTTCCACACAATTTTTATAGGGATGGCAAGGAAGAATAATAAACAAATTATACTTTTGTTCTTGTAAATCTTAATTTATATATATTTTTTAAAAAAACATACCAATATTTGTAGTGGTTATAAAACTGCTAGAAACGTGAAACCGATACAACGAATGTCAGATTAACCAATACAAATATAAACCTCTACAAAACCCATCACATTAACCACTACAAGCACTACACATATCCCTATAAATACCCCCATAATACCTCATTTCAAATACTCCCCCATATCTTTCAACCCTTCTTCTCTTTCTTTTTCTCTCATCTAGAAATTTTTTTTAAGAGCTGAAGAGCTAAGCAAGTTGATCAAATATGGTAATTTTTTTTAATTCTTTGATTTCAACATTGTTTTCCCTCTCATAATATTTATACTCATTATGTTTTTCCCAAAAATTGAAGGACTTTTCCTCTCCGTTTTCAATATTCCTTCCATAATGACCAACATATAGTAGACAACATAATAAGTTCTTATTACTTATATATCCTCGATAATATTACCTATATAAAGTTTATACTTATATAACTTAATGTAATCATTCTTTTTAAATAATAACTACTATCAGTTAGGCTACTTAAATAAAAAACTATTCAACCCAATATTATAAAAATAGACTTAGATAATTGTATAAGTTTTTAAAAAAATTTCCCAAAATTATGTAACGGTTTTAGAACCACTACAAATTTAAACATAATTTGACACTACTTTTGAAATTTCATAAAGGTGTTGGCGTCATTTTTTTAAAATTCCTATTTGAATTTAGTAGCATTTTTTTAACCGCTACAAGATTGGAGCCAAATTTTCATTTTTCATTTCCCGCTATGTGAAATTGTGGCAACAACATTTGTAGCGGTTTTATAACCACTACAATTATCATAGATAATGTGTTGTCAATATACACATCTTGTAGCGGTTGGAATGAACCACTACTACATTTGTAACGATTGTGTTTCGTGAGTAGTAGTTATGTTAAACCACTACAAATCTGTTTGCAACAATGGATTTTGTAGCGGTTTTGGCAACCACTACTAATTTTGTTTGTAGTAGATAAAATCACTACAAATACGCCTTTTTAACCACTATTAAACCACAGTTTTTTTGTAGTGTAAAAAGAATTTAAACTTTAATTTTTTTTTAATATTTAATACTTATCGACACTGCACTACATTACAACCAGTCTAGAAAATATTATTTAGATAGCGTGAAAGTATGACTAGTGTTACGTTGTATCAATATTTATAAAAATGCCTCCGGTCATACTTTTTAAATCGTCTCCACCTACGAAGGTCTAGATGTGGCGGTCTTATAAGGCTTTTTTCTAATAGTGAATTTCTCTCATAGAGTTATGTGATAAATTTATCAAATTTGTAATTACATTCCATGTGGTACTAATGTTGGCCCTCATGTGTCCACCCCTAGTGTTGACATATGCCCACCTCCTTCTTAGTGCCACATCACAAATTGATTAATGATGTAAAACAAGAAAGTGACGTGGAAAGAGAGAGATGAGAAGAAGAGACACTACTTACAAGATATAGATTTTACTATCTCAAAGGACGTCTGTTTTTCAAAAAGGGAAGTGAAAAACAAAGACTGTGTCATTTTTGTAATTATTTGGGTTAGTTTTGATAGATTAGGTGTCCCAATTCCAAAAACAGACACCAAATATCCAAATTTGGCGTCCCTAATTCAAAGGTGACATCTAATTTAAATTAGGGACGCCAAAGGTGGCCTCCCATGTGTCCCATAAAAGAGTGGATAAGCCTCTAATGAGAACGGCCTAAAACTATTTATAGTAACAAACTAACAATGATAATAATAATAACTACCCAAATCAAAGTTTTAAAAATAGTAAAGACATTGATAAATCCAAATAACATAGAAATAATAATATATATAAAAGAAAGATAAGTTGCAACACTTCCCTTATGAAGTGCTACAGTGGGTCCTTTTTTAAAAGGGGAAAAAAAGAGATAAGCTATTGCAGCACTCCAAAAAAGTTCCAAAAATCTATTGTAGCATGTAGAGCTTGTGAAGTACTACAAAAAGCAAAAATAAGCACTATGGATTAATTTTTTTTGTAATAGTGTATTCCATCATTATATAATTAGCAAAAAAAAATTAATTATTCATAAAATTAACTATTGAGTTTTACTATTATAGAAAATGCCTTTCATCACAGTTATTTTTTATCATATATTATGATTACGAACTATTATATATGAAGACGTTATATATGCTCGGCATAAATACTTTACGGTTCTGAACTACGATGTATTGAGTACATACTTAGTGCTTCTTTGTTAATAACCATAATGTATTGAAGACATGTGTAATAGTTTTTTTTTAATAATTGTAATGTATTAAGGACATACTTTACAGTTCTTCGTTAATAAGGATTAATAAAGTGCTTTTTTTATTATATATAATTATTTTTTATTTTTTATTTTTATTCAGTTTTATTATTAATATTTATTATATAGGACACGATATTGTTAGATCAAGCGTTTCACCCAAGAGGGGGGGTGAATTGGGTGATACTAAAATTTCTTCGGAAATATAAAACTTTAACAATGGAATTAAAAACAGTAATGAGTAAGGAGAAATATCACCGAAGTGTACATCAGGAGTTATACTGGTTCGGTCACAACCACTTTGACCTACGTCCAGTCCTCAGAGCTTCTCTGAGAGTTTCACTACAACTTCCAAGATTCAGTGGGTTCTTGGCACCTCAGTACAAGCAAGTTCCTGCTCCTGGACACTTGCTCCCCCTTACAAGTTGTAATCCAATCCCAACTCAAGGTTCCACAACCTTAAGTTATCTCAATAACAAATATTGAGTATGAATGAAATATCTCTCTTACAGAGTGAATGAGAATCACTGAAGCATAGAAATACAATTTCAACGTGAAAACAGAGCAATGAACTTAGTAATTCGTATGTGTGTGTGCTTGTTCTTTCTCTGTTTGTATGTTTCCATATATATAGATATGTTGGTGATGACCGTTGGAACATTTTCTTTCGTCCGTTGGAGAGTACGCAGCCACTATTGACTTTTCAAGTTTTTGAAAAATATCCTTTGGCGATGGTTGGCATTTGAACGTTTCATTTGACTTCCATCTCTTGAAGTGATTTCTTCATTGTTTATCTGTAAATGAACTAAGAATACTAATACAATGAAAGGTTAATCATATAGGAGACAATATAATGAAAGTTTGAATGATTTCTAAATTTCTGGGTATTCTTACTTGAGTAGCTCCTCGAGTATCCCTTGAAGTTTACTCGAGTAACATCGAGAAATCATTGTTCAACTGCAAGTCAATGAATAAATACAAGATTACTCGGGTAGTGGATGGAGTAAACTAAATTTCAAACCTTTGGAAATAGTTATTTACTCGGGTACCTACTCCAGTAATGCTTTTACAACTTCATAGGTTACTGGGGTAATACCTCGAGTAACCCTTTAAAAAAAACTTTTGATTACTCGATGCTCTACTCCAGTAATGTTGGCAGGATTTTAATGCCGAGAGCACTTACCTCATTACTCGGGTACTGACTCGAGTAATGCACTCATTTTTGCATAGGTTACTCGGGTACCACCTCGAGTAACTGATATTTTTGTGCATGACTTACCCAGGTAATGACTTGAAGTTTACTTTGAGAATATTTCTGCATACTGGGGTACATACTAGAGGAATCCACTTAACATAAAACATTAGAAACTTGTTTACTAGAGTAAGGACTCGAGGAAGATGAAATAAAGTTAAATCAAGTTAATCGGGTACCAACCTCAAGTTTCCACTTACTTTAGTATGTTACTCGAGTAGCTCCTCGAGTAACATTGGCAGTGGTACAAAGTGCCGAGAGTTACATATTTTCAGAAACAGAGTTACTCAAGTAGCTCCTCGAGTATCATTGGGAAAACTTGAAGGCAACTGGAAGTTTCTCACATGGTTACTCGAGTACCTCCTCAAGTAACATTGGCAGGCCGAGAGCAACTCCAAGTTTTTACCTGGTTACTCGAGTAGCTCCTCGAGTAACATTAGCAGGCCGAGAGCACATTGAAAATTTTTACACTATTACTCGAGTAGCTCCTCGAGTAAAGTTGGCAGGTTACTGGAAGTTGTCTCTGGTTACTTCAAGTTTTGTGTCATTACTCGAGTAGCTCCTCGAGTAATGCCTTAGAAAATCTGCTTCTGATCAAGTTCCTCAGCATTTTCTCTTGGCCTTTCTTCATTACTCCAATGCTCCCTTCAAGTGATGCTTGTTCCTGTCATTACTTAGTCCAAACTTGTTTATTAATTTTTTCCTTTTCAAACCATACTTTTGTTATCATCAAAACATGAGATCCAACATTCTCCCCCTTTTTGATGATGACAAAACTTGGTGATTTTGTACATGGTTTTTCAAATTGAATTCTTAATTAAATATGTCTTATTAAGTTTGAATATACCCTGCATACATAACAACTTCATTAGTCCAAACATGTATCATAATTCAAAACTTTAATGAACTTAAAATGAAATCATAACACACTTGCATTAATCTTAAAACTTTCAAATTACAAGATAAAGTTCAAAATGAAATCAAAATGCTCCCTAAAATCCCATGTACACCCAAATACCCCAAAATAAACTAGGACACATTCACAAAATCATTCTCAAGCTCTTTTCCCCCTTTTTGGCTTCATCAATCAAGTGGAGGGCTAGGAGGCTTCACCATAGAGATGGGCTTTACTGGAAGGACCAAACCATCATAATCTGAACTAGATGAATCAAAAGAAATGGAAGATTGACTGGTGGGATATGGATGTCATCTCTAGGAGGGATAGGAGAAGACTGGAAAACAACCATAGTGGTCTCAGCCTCTGGAGGAGTATCCAATATAGGAGTGAGATGTTCAGAGGAGGAAGATGGAGATATTTCCTCTGTTTGGGTAGGAGAAGGAATAGGTTTAGAAGCGGTTTTTGGCTGAGTTTTTGGAGGAGAATCATCAATGATGATATGTGTGGTCTCATGGGTATCAGGATCATCCACTGTGAATAAAATATCTTTGCCTTGGGGCTCAAGTGGATCAGAGACCAGAGGGGTAGATGGTTCATCCTTAGGGATAGGAGTCTCAGAAGGAGGGTTTACAGGAGGTGGTGGTAGTGCAGATGAAGATGGACGGCAGAAGGTCCAGGACCCAAGGAGTCCAATCGTGCCAGAATCAGTCTCAATGTCTCTCCCTGGGCACGTTGCTCTGCTAGCAACTCCTCATGCCTTCTATCCATTCTCTCAACCAACTCCTCATGCCTCTTGTCTATTCTCTCAACCAGCTCCCCCATCTTGAAGTTCGTATTGGTGATTAGCTCAGTGTTTGTGTTGGCTATGTCCACATGGAAGCCTCTGAGTATGTTCTCCATGAAGTGCTGGAGAGTGGCATTGAGGAAGGATGGTGATGATGTGGTAGCAGCTGGAGCCGATGACTGAGTGTCATCCAACCTACTGGTCTCTGCCTCAGTGGTCTTCCTCTTCTTCTTGGACCCAGACTCCAGAGGGCCTTTGAGAGGGATATCGATGTTCAATTTTCCAATCTGGTTCCTTCCAACCGGAGTCAACCTCTCAATTGGCTCCTTGCTATCCAAATACCATATTTTGTTCTCTTTCAGAATTAGAGACACAATTTGGGGATATGGCATTGGAGTTGTAGCCTTCCCATCCACTTTATACCTTTTCATCTCCTAGAAAATATATTCTCCTAGATCCTTCTGTTCCTTCAACAGCAGTGAAGCAAACCACCTATAGTCCCTATCAGAGAAATGGGTATAGTTGTTGGCTTTGTTTACTAGGGACCTAGAGTATATGTACCATAGGACCCTGTGATGATCACACATATCACTCGGTTTAAAGTTTAGGGGGCCAACTAACTCACCGGTTTTGAGAATAGTGAAAATTTGATTTGGCTCAAGCTCAGAATATATATCATCTGGGGGGTTCTCTATTCCTAACCACAAGTTAATTCTGGATGGTGAAATTAAAATCTTTTGTCCTCTCACAGTTGTGGTCATTTCTTCCTCTACTGAGGTTCGGTTAGGCTCATCTATGATCTCTAAGTTACAATAAAAATGGGTGATCACTTTAGTACAAAATGGTAATCTAATAGATAGCCAAGACATAAAGGGATCTAAATAAGGACTTAGGTCATGCTTCACTACCTCTTGAAGTAACTTCAGATCAACATAGTGTGTCTTACACACTTTCCTTCTGGAGAACTGAGACAAGTACTTCGGAGACTCCACCAATTTGCTGACATTGAAACCTTTTAGTGGGGTAGTGATCTCTGCTTCCGGTATCTTGGACTTCTTGGAAGATTGACCCTTCTCCATTTGGTCAATGATCCCAGCCATAGCCTTAGCCACATTTCTGTCATATTTAGGCTTTTTGGAGGGCTTTGGAGTGAAAGAAGGGGTAGAGGAATCAGAAGGAGGAGGTGAGGGAGATTTGGCACTCTTTCCTCTTCCGGTTGAGGTACTCTTTTTAGATTGAGCCCTTGTCACAATGGGCTCTTTAATAACTACTCCTTTGGCTTTCGGTTGTGATTGAGGTTGAAGAGGGATTTTAGCTTTTGGTCTCGGGGTTAACTTTCTTCTCTTTTTGGGAGGAGAGGAAAGAGGATTAGAATGTTGTTGGGATTCAGAGGATTCTATGGGAGTAAGATTTTTGGTTCTCACCTTTCTGAAGAATTGAAAAACTGAAATTCAGAAAAACAGAAGCTCAGTTGCGTTTTTAGGGCACAGGGATTTTGAGCAAGATAGGAGGTTTCTAGGGATGAAAATGGTTGGGTTTTAACGGAAATAGAACAAGGAATCACTTGTGAAAAATTTCTGTGAGAGAGAATAGTGATTTACTCGAGGAGATTTTGTGAAAATGACCGAGTTTGCGACAGATAAAAACCTAGAACCCGACGTTACTCGAGGCCTTACTCGAGTAAACTTCAAGTTTACTCGAGGCCTTCCTCGGGTGTTCATACAGAAAAATTATAAAATAATTCATTTAAATTGCGCACCTGGCATGAATAATATAGTAATCATCCATGGTTGTTCCCTCGATCATTTATAATCCATTTTGATCAGATTTGAGTCATTTTTCATCAATTTGATATTCTAGACTCCGACATTACTCGAGGCCTTCCTCGAGTAAGCTTCAAGTGTACTCGAGGCCTGCCTCGAGTAACCTGGTTTTCAACTTCTGACTCTTTATTTCTTTGAAACTAAACCGTTACATTTAAAAATCCAAGTAACTTGATCCGTTACTTCCAGTTTTGGGGTCCATTACTCGAGTACATACTCGAGTAACCTGCTACTTTACCTCAAGTTGCTCCTCGGGTAATGCTTCTCTGTTATCCATAACTTCAAGTTGTTACTCCAGTAAAGTTGTCCTCTGATAATCTCTGTTTTTGTTTCTCAAAACAGAGTTTCTTTCTTCCTGCAAAACAAGTTTCTATATACTCCGATGCTTAAGTTAGTGATCATCAAAACATTATCCAATGACTTCATCTAATATTATGAAATGCTGAAATTCCTTATAACTCATTGGGATTTACCATTCCCAATTCTCTTCTAATGTATAGAAATTGATCTTTTGCAAGGGGTTTTGTAAAGATATCTGCTAGTTGAAGATGAGTAGGAATGAATATCACTTTCATATCTTTCTTTTGAACATGATCTCTAATGAAGTGATGCCTGACATCGATATGCTTGGTTCTAGAGTGTTGAACTGGATTCTTTGCCAAACTTATTGTACTTGTATTATCACAATAGATTGGTATTTCTTTGAGGTAAATACCAAGGTCTTGTAGTTGTTATTTTAACCATATTACTTGTGCACAACAACTTGAGACTGCAACATATTCGGCTTCCGTTGACAAAAGAGACACTGTATTTTGTTTCTTGCTGAACCATGATACAAGAGATCCTCCAAGAAATTGTCCTTGTCCACTGGTGCTCTTTCTGTCTATTTTGTATCCTCCATGATCCGAATCTGAATATGCAACAAGATATTCGCTTCTTCCTTTGGGATACCACAAACCCAATTCAGATGTGTCACCAAAATGTAACCCCCTGCCTTAAATAGCGTAATTATAATTCGATATTACGTAATTAAATTGGTTTAGAGACCGTCGAATAGTTCAAAACTCATTTAGAACTCCCTGTGAAGTAGGGACTTTATAAAATTTTCAAAACTTCTTTCCTATTCCGGTCTCAAGTTCAATTATCGAATATAATCACCTGTGCAGTTAATTCACATTCATTCATATCAGAATATCTAATAGCAATCCCGGCAACCCCCGGGTTCCGTTCATACACAAAAAGGGTTTACAACCTCCATATAGGGGACTACACAACTACGTTCAACTATTCTTTACAACCAACATAACATACAGACACCTTGTCCAACAGGTTTAACCAACATAACCAAAATAAATGTCCCCACAGGATTCTAACCGCTCCGGGTCGTACGCTTCTCCTTAGAGCCACTCGCCCTGTCTGAAAGGTTAGTTAAAGGAAAGAATGAGATTCAAGAGAATCCCAGTAGTAACAAAACATTTATACCACACATAAGCACACAGCATGTAAGCCAATCATCATACAGCAGCAGCACCACAAATCACACTCCACCCTCATCCCCTTTCTCCGCCGGGAAGGCACACCGCCTAACCCGAACCGTTGTTAGCTACTCAGGGACTATTGGCGTGGCAGTGCATACATATAGCCTTATAGCCCATACAGCTATTTGGCTTTCACAAATGGCCCGTCGGCCTCCACAAATAGCCTTTCGGCTCACATAATCACATATATCACACCTCATCCTCATCCCCTTTCTCCGCCGGGAAGGCACACCGTCCTAACCCGAACCGTTGTTAGCTACTCAGGGACTATTGGAATGACAGTGCTAACACAAATCCACAGATGTCACAGCATACGAATTCATTACAAATCAACGATATAACACACATACAATGCATCATATATGGTACAAAAGAAAAGTCACTACCTCGTTCCTTTCTGACGTTCGCTGGCGTAGTTGGCTCACGAGGGCGGCAAATATCGAATCCTACAATTCCAAATGCACTATTTAGACACTTCCATAGTGTTACTTAGGGTTATATGAGTCTATAATGAAAATTTACAAAAATACCCCCGGGGACCCGGCCTGGGCCCGCCGTACCCGGTCCGGCTATACTTTTCTTGAAATTTTGACATTGGCTATCCTGACATATTTTCGCCCAAGGAATCCATTTCCGGACTCGGAATTATCAAATTCAATGTCAAATTACGAAATTGCCCTTGGCAGCCCTACTTTTAGGGTTTTAGGGGTGTTTCCGTAATTATGCTTTCTCGGCCTTTTTTGAAAAAGTGCCCAACTGTAACCCCACCTAATTTTCACCCCTGAACTCAATGGAACCATCAAATCATTGAAAATCCAACTCTAAGACCCATTTCTAGGGCTGGCCGAAATAATGGTCTTCTCCAGGGAAAATCGGGGTTTAACGATTTCGGCTCCGTAAACGCGTTCCTTTCTACTCCTAACCACTTTATTAACCATTACATTAGGTTACAACTAACATTAAGACCTAATTTGGGCAGCATAACCCCTAGGAAACTCAATTTCCAAACTTTAAAACCAATGGCAATCCGGCGAAATTTCACCGATTAAATTGCCCACAGCAGCCAGAATAAGCAATATACGAAAGTTTGGAAGTTACCTCAAGCTCCCTCTGGCTTTTCCCAAACTTGGCTGAACCCTAGCCTCTTTGAAACACCAAATTTTGAGCTTCACAACCTTAAAGAATAAAGAGGAGTAGCTTAGGATCGGAGTTACACGCGTTAGAAGCTAAATCGTCGGAGAAATCGGCTTACCTTGCGAGATTTCTCCTCTTTCTCTCTCTAAGAGCTCTCAACTTTCTCTCACTATCTTCAGCTGGAAATGGCGTGAAATGGCTGAAGAAGATGAGCAATTTGATTAATAATCCATGCTGACATCATCTTTTAATGAGATGATGTCATAATTCCCATTTTCGGATTTTCTGGCAGATTTTCTGCCCAAACTTTGAAAAATCATAACTAATTCTAGAAAAATCGAAATGAGGTGATTCCAAAGCCAAATGAAAGATATTTAAGTCCTCTTCGGAGGAAAAATATTGGCCATTAATAAAAATCACCACAAAATTCCAGAATTACATAAAACTCATAACTGCCCCAAAACAGAGTTCAGTTTCCATCCCAAACTTTGGACAGTTATATCTCCTGGTTCACAAAACGAAATGGAACAAACTATATGTCCATTTTGAAGCTTGAGATGTGAACTATAAGACTGGAAAATTTCATAATTTTTAGATACCATTTGGTCATTAAAAACGTTCACACAAACGGACTGCCCAGAATAGAATTTCACTGGACAGAATTTTAGATTTTGCATCTTTGCTTCCATTGGTTCCATTTTCATACCAAACATCATTCTCACATAAATTTTCACAAGGAATCCATTGGAATCATTAAAATATCCAAATTCCCATCACACATTCTTCAAAAGTGTTTATTCAACAATAATTACATCCACTTTTGAAGTCATTAGCCCTTAATCACTTTTTGGGATATTACATTTCTCCCCCCGTAAAATAAATTTCGTCCTCGAAATTGCTACACAACTTGAGCCATAAACTCTGGATATCGTCTTCGCATATCTTCCTCCGCTTCCCAAGTTGCCTCTCTTTGCGTCATTCCCTTCCAGATCACCTTCACATATGGAATGCTTCGGTGTCTGAGCAGTCGTTCTTCTCTATCAATGATCTGTTCTGGCTCTATCGCATATGTGAAGTTGTCTTGTAACTCAACTTCTTCATATTCAACAATATGAGATGGATCTGGTTGATACTTCTTCAGTTGGGAAACATGAAACACATCATGGAGTCTGCTCAAGTTTGGGGGTAGGGCTACTCGATAAGCAACAGGCCCAATCCTTTCAAGGATTTCAAAAGGACCTATGTACCTTGGGCTCAGCTTCTTTCGCTTGATAGCTCTCCCAATGCCAGTGACTGGTGATACTCTCAGAAATATGTGATCACCAACCTCA
This sequence comes from Inga leiocalycina, assembly GCA_963242795.1. Classification (NCBI taxonomy): domain Eukaryota; kingdom Viridiplantae; phylum Streptophyta; class Magnoliopsida; order Fabales; family Fabaceae; genus Inga; species Inga leiocalycina. The sequence continues at coordinate 67,524,263 of OY725326.1, forward strand.
AATTCTAGAGGCCTTCTCCTCTTGTCAGCGTAACTTTTCTGTCGACTCTGCGCTGCAAGGAGCCTCTTACGAATGATCTGAATTTGTGCTGAGGTTTGATCAACCAAATCTGGCCCATAAAGCTTCCTTTCGGATAATTCATTCCAGCATAAAGGTGATTGACACCGTCTTCCATACAACGCTTCATACGGAGCCATTTGGATGCTCGCATGATAGCTATTGTTGTAAGCGAACTCAGCCAGTGGAAGGAAACGATCCCAACTTCCTTTAAAGTCGAGAACACAAGCTCGCAACATATCTTCCAGCGTCTGAATTGTTCTCTCAGATTGTCCATCCGTTTGAGGATGATAAGCCGTACTGAATCTCAGTTGAGTACCTAAGGCTTCATGCAATGCTTTCCAGAATCTCAAAGTGAATCGGGGATCTCGATCGGAAATGATATTCTTCGGTACACCATGGAGTTTCACAATTTCTCGGATATAAATCTCTGCTAGCTTATCCGGAGAGTAACCAGCATCGATTGGTATGAAGTGGGCTGACTTTGTTAATCGGTCCACAATTACCCAGATCGCATCATAGTTTCTGATCCTGGGTAATGCCACAACCAAATCCATGGTCACGCTTTCCCATTTCCATTCCGGAATCTCAGGACTCTGAAGTAACCCAGGCGGTCTCTGGTGCTCGATCTTTACCTTCTGGCAAGTGAGACACCTTGCAACATATTTGGTTACATCACTCTTCAATCCCGACCACCAATACACAGATTTCAGGTTATGATACATCTTGGTCATACCAGGATGAAGAGTGTACCGGCTTTTGTGTGCCTCATCTAGAATCTTCTGCCTCAACTCTGCCTTAAGTGGAACGCAGACTCTTTTCTGGTAACGAACCAATCCATGAGGCGATATGTCGTAGCCTGAAATTTCTCCCTGTTCGATTTGAGTCAGATTGTGCTGTATCCAGTCATCTTGACTCTGAGCTTCTTAAATTTCTGCCCTTAGATCACTCTCCTCTTGAGAAACAGTGTAATTGGCACAAATGATCTGGTTTGTCAAATTCAAATCACGAAAGTCTTCAATCAGTTTCTTCTCTCGTATCATCATAGCGGCAACGAGCACAGTCTTTCGACTCAGAGCATCAGCGACTACATTTGCCTTACCCGGATGATATTTTATTTCCAGGTCGTAGTCCTTAAGCAATTCCATCCAGCGGCGCTGTCTCATATTCAGTTCTTTTTTATCATACAAGTATTTGAGACTCTTGTGGTCGCAGTACAGTTTCACAGTCACACCATACAGGTAATGACGCCAAATCTTCAAAGCAAACACAATGGCCGCAAGCTCCAGATCATGAGTGGGATAGTTCAATTCATGAGGTCTGAGCTGTCGAGAGGCGTAGGCCACCACACGTCCCTGCTGCATAAGGACACACCCTAATCCCTGCCCACTGGCATCAGAATACACAACATATGTCAAACTGGGATCGGGAAAAATCAACATAGGTGCCGTAGTCAACCTCTCCTTCAGCTCCACAAAACAGTTTTCACATTTCTCATCCCACACAAACGGCTGATCCTTTCTCGTGAGCTTGGTCATCGGCAACGCAATACGGGAGAAATTTTGGATAAATCTCCGATAATAACCAGCAAGACCCAGAAAACTGCGTATTTCCGCCACAGATTCTGGCCTCTTCCAGTCCAGTACTGCTTCCACTTTACTAGGATCCACAGAGACCCCTTCTTGCGAGATAACATGGCCTAAGAATTTCACTTATGATAGCCAAAACTCCCACTTGCTCAATTTAGCATATAATTGTTTCTCACGCAATATATTCAATACAACTCCTAAATGATGCTCATGGTCTTCCATACTCTTGGAGTATATCAGAATGTCATCGATAAACACAACAACAAACTGATCCAGGTATTGTCGAAAGATACGGTTCATGTAATCCATGAATACCGCAGGCGCATTGGTTAGCCCAAATGGCATCACCAAGAACTCATAATGACCGTACCGGGTCCGAAAAGCAGTATTCGGAACATCCTCTGCTTTCACTCGCAGCTGATGATACCCTGACCTTAGATCAATCTTTGAAAACACACACGAACCAGAGAGTTGATCTAATAGGTCATCGATTCGGGGAAGAGGGTACTTGTTCTTAATAGTAACCTTATTCAATTCTCTGTAATCAATACACAATCAAAGACTCCCATCTTTCTTCTTTACGAACAACACTGGAGCTCCCCAAGGCGACACACTGGGTCTAATGAACCCTTTCTCAAGCAAGTCTTCTATTTGTTTCTTTAACTCCGCCATTTCGTTTGGGGCCATGCGGTATGGGGCCTTAGATATAGAACCAGCTCCAGGAATAATGTCAATTGGAAATTGAACTTCCCTCTCAGGAGGCAATCCATTTAGATCATCCGGAAATACCTCAGGGAATTCATTTACCACGGGTAAATCACTCAAAGTTTCACCAGTTTCCCTTTGCACTGAGAAAAACACTACATACCCCTGGCAACCCTTTTTAAGATACTTTTCAGCTTTGGCTGCCGAAAGAAAATTCATACTAGCATCCACATCTTCAGCCCTCTGAGATACAGGATATACTATCCTCTTGTTTCCACAATCAAGTAATATATTATTTGCCATTAACCAATCAAAACCCAAAATGACTTCTAATTGACTAAGAGGCAAACATATCAAATCTACAATAGATTGATGCCCTTCCACAGTTATGACACAACTCAAACAAGCTTCTGTGGTCAAGGCCTTAATACCCATCAGGGTTGACACTACCAAATCAAATGGTAATTTATGTACATGCAATCCCAGGCGCTTCACGCAATCATAAGCAATGAAGGAGTGACTTGCACCTGAGTCGAACAATGCTTGCAACAGATGGCCATTAATAGAGATTTTACCTTGTATCAACTTAGGAGATTTACGAGCTTCCTCATGGGTCATAGCGAACACTCGGCCCTGTGTCCTTGGTTTCTGCTCGACTCGTGGTCGTTGACAATCTCGGGAAAAATGTCCTGGCTGCTTACAGTTAAAACACACCAATTCTCCCCGGCAATTTTGGCCATAATGCGTTTTGTTGCAGCGAGGGCATTTCCACTCAGTCACAGCCCTCTGAGGCTCATGGTCTCTGGGCTGATAGGGCTTCTTATCACCGCCCTTGTATGAAGAGGATCCTTGGCCTTTCCGCTTCTGGGAAGCATTACCCTTACTGGGTTCACTGTGATGGCCAGTAGCTCTGGTAGGATTCAACTCCCTCAGATTATTCTCCGTAATTCGACATTGCTCCACAGCCTTGTTGAACTTAGTGAATTGGTTCGTAACCAATCGCTTTCTCAATTCTCGCCTCAGACCGCGGATGAGCATATCAGAACTCCATTCTTCATCATCTTTAAACTGGAGGTAAGAGGAGTACCGAGCCAACCGGACAAAACGGGACAAATAGTCGTCAAAGCTCTCTGTATCCCCTTGTTTGATGTTGAGAAATTCTGTCTCCTTCTCGAGCCGCACTGATTTGGGAAAGTATTTCTCGTTGAACTCTTGTTGAAGCAGTTCCCAAGTCAATGGTGTTTCATTGCTCTTTAATGTCAGGGCGATATTCCGCCACCAACGATCTGCGTCCCCCTCGAGTTTATACACTGCCAACCGTGGCTTCACCTCCTCTGGGCAACACAGAACCTCAAATATCTTCTCCAGTCTGTACAACCAATCTTCGGCTGCCTGAGGGTCAAACCTTCCTCTGAAAACCGGAGGCATATGCTTGCATAATCGGGTGACCCAATACTGAAGGTCTTTTTCCTCCCTGGGTGGCATCCCATATGATTCCTGATTCAAGGTAGCACGAGGTGGGGATTCCAGAGGTCGTGCTGATCCTTCTGCAGTGTCCTCATGTCGAGTCTCCTCCGGAGTGGATTGAACCGGACCTTCCTGGTTCTTCGCCTTCTCAGCTCTGAGCTCTTCCCTCAGTTCAGTGATCATATCTCTCTGATCCCGAATTAGACCCATAAGCTCTTGCATTGCATCCGGTGGGTTTTCATTAACAACCTCCACCTCAGGGTCTACACGCGGAATATTGGGGCGTCCTCTTGTTTTCTTCATTCTACAAACAACTTGCCCCATTAATTCAGCAAAAATAGTATGCACAATAGTCATAAAACCCATATATGTCCACATCAATAAACATACATGTGCATACACAACAATCGTTCACAGATAATCTTCTATCCCTAAAACCAACGAAGGGAGCTATCCTAGCAACCTCTACCCTTGCCAGGAACTACAGCTCTGATACCAAAATGTAACCCCCTGCCTTAAATAGCGTAATTATAATTCGATATTACGTAATTAAATTGGTTTAGAGACCGTCGAATAGTTCAAAACTCATTTAGAACTCCCTGTGAAGTAGGGACTTTATAAAATTTTCAAAACTTCTTTCCTATTCCGGTCTCAAGTTCAATTATCGAATATAATCACCTGTGCAGTTAATTCACATTCATTCATATCAGAATATCTAATAGCAATCCCGGCAACCCCCGGGTTCCGTTCATACACAAAAAGGGTTTACAACCTCCATATAGGGGACTACACAACTACGTTCAACTATTCTTTACAACCAACATAACATACAGACACCCTGTCCAACAGGTTTAACCAACATAACCAAAATAAATGTCCCCACAGGATTCTAACCGCTCCGGGTCGTACGCTTCTCCTTAGAGCCACTCGCCCTGTCTGAAAGGTTAGTTAAAGGAAAGAATGAGATTCAAGAGAATCCTAGTAGTAACAAAACATTTATACCACACATAAGCACACAGCATGTAAGCCAATCATCATACAGCAGCAGCACCACAAATCACACTCCACCCTCATCCCCTTTCTCCGCCGGGAAGGCACACCGCCTAACCCGAACCGTTGTTAGCTACTCAGGGACTATTGGCGTGGCAGTGCATACATATAGCCTTATAGCCCATACAGCTATTCGGCTTTCACAAATGGCCCGTCGGCCTCCACAAATAGCCTTTCGGCTCACATAATCACATATATCACACCTCATCCTCATCCCCTTTCTCCGCCGGGAAGGCACACCGTCCTAACCCGAACCGTTGTTAGCTACTCAGGGACTATTGGAATGACAGTGCTAACACAAATCCACAGATGTCGCAGCATACGAATTCATTACAAATCAACGATATAACACACATACAATGCATCATATATGGTACAAAAGAAAAGTCACTACCTCGTTCCTTTCTGACGTTCGCTGGCGTAGTTGGCTCACGAGGGCGGCAAATATCGAATCCTACAATTCCAAATGCACTATTTAGACACTTCCATAGTGTTACTTAGGGTTATATGAGTCTATAATGAAAATTTACAAAAATACCCCCGGGGACCCGGCCTGGGCCCGCCGTACCCGGTCCGGCTATACTTTTCTTGAAATTTTGACATTGGCTATCCTGACATATTTTCGCCCAAGGAATCCATTTCCGGACTCGGAATTATCAAATTCAATGTCAAATTACGAAATTGCCCTTGGCAGCCCTACTTTTAGGGTTTTAGGGGTGTTTCCGTAATTATGCTTTCTCGGCCTTTTTTGAAAAAGTGCCCAACTGTAACCCCACCTAATTTTCACCCCTGAACTCAATGGAACCATCAAATCATTGAAAATCCAACTCTAAGACCCATTTCTAGGGCTGGCCGAAATAATGGTCTTCTCCAGGGAAAATCGGGGTTTAACGATTTCGGCTCCGTAAACGCGTTCCTTTCTACTCCTAACCACTTTATTAACCATTACATTAGGTTACAACTAACATTAAGACCTAATTTGGGCAGCATAACCCCTAGGAAACTCAATTTCCAAACTTTAAAACCAATGGCAATCCGGCGAAATTTCACCGATTAAATTGCCCACAGCAGCCAGAATAAGCAATATACGAAAGTTTGGAAGTTACCTCAAGCTCCCTCTGGCTTTTCCCAAACTTGGCTGAACCCTAGCCTCTTTGAAACACCAAATTTTGAGCTTCACAACCTTAAAGAATAAAGAGGAGTAGCTTAGGATCGGAGTTACACGCGTTAGAAGCTAAATCGTCGGAGAAATCGGCTTACCTTGCGAGATTTCTCCTCTTTCTCTCTCTAAGAGCTCTCAACTTTCTCTCACTATCTTCAGCTGGAAATGGCGTGAAATGGCTGAAGAAGATGAGCAATTTGATTAATAATCCATGCTGACATCATCTTTTAATGAGATGATGTCATAATTCCCATTTTCGGATTTTCTGGCAGATTTTCTGCCCAAACTTTGAAAAATCATAACTAATTCTAGAAAAATCGAAATGAGGTGATTCCAAAGCCAAATGAAAGATATTTAAGTCCTCTTCGGAGGAAAAATATTGGCCATTAATAAAAATCACCACAAAATTCCAGAATTACATAAAACTCATAACTGCCCCAAAACAGAGTTCAGTTTCCATCCCAAACTTTGGACAGTTATATCTCCTGGTTCACAAAACGAAATGGAACAAACTATATGTCCATTTTGAAGCTTGAGATGTGAACTATAAGACTGGAAAATTTCATAATTTTTAGATACCATTTGGTCATTAAAAACGTTCACACAAACGGACTGCCCAGAATAGAATTTCACTGGACAGAATTTTAGATTTTGCATCTTTGCTTCCATTGGTTCCATTTTCATACCAAACATCATTCTCACATAAATTTTCACAAGGAATCCATTGGAATCATTAAAATATCCAAATTCCCATCACACATTCTTCAAAAGTGTTTATTCAACAATAATTACATCCACTTTTGAAGTCATTAGCCCTTAATCACTTTTTGGGATATTACATTGGTGATGACCGTTGGAACATTTTCTTTCGTCCGTTGGAGAGTACGCAGCCACTATTGACTTTTCAAGTTTTTGAAAAATATCCGTTGGCGGTGGTTGGCATTTGAACGTTTCATTTGACTTCCATCTCTTGAAGTGATTTCTTCATTGTTTATCTGTAAATGAACTAAGAATACTAATACAATGAAAGGTTAATCATATAAGAGACAATATAATGAAAGTTTGAATGATTTCTAAATTTCTGGGTATTGTTACTCGAGTAGCTCCTCGAGTATCCCTTGAAGTTTACTCGAGTAACATCGAGAAATCATTGTTCAACTGCAAGTCAATGAATAAATACAAGATTACTCGGGTAGTGCATGGAGTAAACTAAATTTCAAACCTTTGGAAATAGTTATTTACTCGGGTACCTACTCCAGTAATGCTTTTATAACTTCATAGGTTACTGGGGTAATACCTCGAGTAACCCTTTAAAAAAAACTTTTGATTACTCGATGCTCTACTCCAGTAATGTTGGCAGGATTTTAATGCCGAGAGCACTTACCTCATTACTCAGGTACTGACTCAAGTAATGCACTCATTTTTGCATAGGTTACTCGGGTACCACCTCGAGTAACTGATATTTTTGTGCATGACTTACCCAGGTAATGACTTGAAGTTTACTTTGAGAATATTTCTGCATACTGGGGTACATACTAGAGGAATCCACTTAACATAAAACATTAGAAACTTGTTTACTAGAGTAAGGACTCGAGGAATATGAAATAAAGTTAAATCAAGTTAATCGGGTACCAACCTCAAGTTTCCACTTACTTTAGTATGTTACTCGAGTAGCTCCTCGAGTAACATTGGCAGTGGTACAAAGTGCCAAGAGTTACATATTTTCAGAAACAGAGTTACTCGAGTAGCTCCTCGAGTATCATTGGGAAAACTTGAAGGCAACTGGAAGTTTCTCACATGGTTACTCGAGTACCTCCTCGAGTAACATTGGCAGGCCGAGAGCAACTCCAAATTTTTACCTGGTTACTCAAGTAGCTCCTCGAGTAACATTAGCAGGCCGAGAGCAGATTGAAAATTTTTACACTATTACTCGAGTAGCTCCTCGAGTAAAGTTGGTAGGTTACTGGAAGTTGTCTCTGGTTACTTCAAGTTTTGTGTCATTACTCGAGTAGCTCCTCGAGTAATGCCTTAGAAAATCTGCTTCTGATCAAGTTCCTCAGCATTTTCTCTTGGCCTTTCTTCATTACTCCAATGCTCCCTTCAAGTGATGCTTGTTCCTGTCATTACTTAGTCCCAACTTGTTTATTAATTTTTTCCTTTTCAAACCATACTTTTGTTATCATCAAAACATGAGATCCAACAGATATAATCATAGATAATAACATGATAATAATATTAAATAAAAAAACTTATATTTATAGTATTCAAAACGAAAATTCAGGTTAGTCAATTAAAAGAAAAAACCTAATTAGGTCATAGGCCCAATTTATAATTTCAAAAATCACTTAGAGGTCTTAAGCACAAAAAAAACAACAATAAAGTTCCTATAAAAATTTCAAGATCAGAAAAGTAGGGACTTTTCTGTGATTATTTGCCAAAGTGAAATGACAAAGCTTCCCTCCAAGGAATTTTCTGAACGAATTAGAAGAGTGTGTTCACATTTTAAAAACATTGGATAAGGAGCAGAGTGGTTCTTGTGCGTCTTGCATCCGTAGCTCGTTTGAAACCCCATCGTTTGTCTCTCGTTCGTTGCTTGTCTGAAGCAGCAAAGTTCTCCGTTTATCTGACATTACTGCTTTGATGCTCCTTCAAAGCCCCAGCTTGCGTCACTCCCCCAAACCGGCAGCCTCCGTCATTCGTTTAAACCTCAAGACTCTATCGGTCCTCCAAACCCTCAGCCTGTGTGGCTCCTCGAAATCCCTAACCTTGTCAATCATCGGCAAATTGTAAAAAAGACTCCACAAATTGTAAAAACAAGCTTAAGAAGTTGTAAACAAAGGAATATGCGGTTGTAAAAGTTGTACGTGTGGAAAAGGTCATTTCATCCTGCCTTGAAATAAAAGTTGTTAGAAATGACTCAAGAGGTTGTAAAAACACGCCAAAAGCAGTTGTAAAAAAGGAACATGCAGTTGTGAAAGTTGGAGAAGTGAAAAAAGGTAATTTCATTCTGGCATGAAAAAGATGTTGTAAAAAAGACTCAACAAGTTGTAAAAACATGCTAAAGCAATTGTAAAAAAGAGGAATGTGCAATTTTAAAAGTTGGAGTTGTGAAAAAAAAGGTAATTTCATTCTAGCATGAAAAATATGTTGTAAAAAAGACTTAACAAGGTGTAAAAACATGCTAAAGCAGTTGTAAAAAAAATGGAATGTGTAGTTGTGAAAAAAGGTAATTTCATTCTAGCATGAAAAAGATGTTGTAAAAAGACTCAACAAGTTGTAAAATCATGCTTAAGAAGTTGTAAACAAAGGAACATGCAATTGTGAAAGTTGGAGTTGTGAAAAAAAGGTAACTTCATTCTGGCATGAAAGTTGCAAAAACATGCTTAAGAAATTGTAAACAAAGGAACATGCAGTTGTGAAAGATGGAGTTGTGGAAAACGTAATTTCATTCTAACATGAAGAAAGATGTTGTAAAAACAAACTCAACAGTTGTAAAAACATGCTTAAGAAGTTATAAATAAAGGAACATGCAGTTGTAAAGTTGGAATTGTGAAAAAAGTAATTTCATTATGGCATGAAAGTTGTAAAAACATGCTTGCGAAGTTGTAAACAAAGAAACATGCAGTTGTGAAAGATGGAGTTGTGAAAAAGGTAATTTCATTATAGCATGAATAAAGATATTGTAAAAAAGACTCAACAAGTTGTAAACACACACTAAAGCAATTGTAAAAACAAAGAAACAAGCAGTTGTAAAAGATGGATTTGTGTAAAAAGGTAATTTCATTTTAGCATGAAAAAAGATGTTGTAAAAAAGACTCAAAAAATTGTAAAAACATGCTAAGGCAGTTGTAAAAAAAGGAACATGCAGCTGTGAAAGTTAAAGTTGTGAAAAAAGGTAATTTCATTATGGCATGAAAAAGATGTTGTTAAAAATACTCAACAAGTTGTGAAAACAAGCTTTGAAGTTGTAAACAAAGGAATATGTGTTGTGCAAAAGTGAGTTCTGAATTGTGAAAACAACTCAATGAATCAAGAGGTTGTGAAAATGACTGAAGATGTTGTTAAAAGTCTTAATATCATATGTGAACGTAGGGACTTGTCAAACTTTAAATTAACTCATTGCATAAAAACATGTTGTAAAAATGACTGATGAAGTTGTTAAAATGAGTACTGAAGTTGTTAAACTTCTTATAAGCATTGCCTTTGTAAATAAAACATGGTAATGTATAATTTGTCCTAACTTAGTACCACACAAGCCATTGCAAGAAGTTGTCAAAATAGCCGTATATGATTGCATTTCCTACAACAAAACTTTCCTATAAAATAACATAAAGTTGCCAAAATAGCCACAAAATATCCACATATTTACATAACAAGAAGCCTTTCCTACCAAAATAACAATACAACTGCTATGTGTTTTTCTTCCTCTTACTTTATTGGTTGGCAGCTACAATGGCTACCTCTCTCCATCTTGATCTTTCCTTTTTCTATTGTTTACCATTGTCTTCTTCACCTGTAACATAATTACTACTTCAATCTCGCACCAGCACAAACATAACACATGCATTACACCCATAGCACATGCATTACACCTAATAGCAAGGGATTACATTGCAATACAAAACCCTAAAGCATACACAACTACCCACACAACTCTATATATATACCAAGGGATTACAAACAACTTATCAGGAAGTGTAATACCCCAACTTTTATTCACCAATATACATTGTAAATATGTGAAAACATTCAATGAAAGAGAAGGGTGAATTTTAGAGGATGTGATTTTGTTGCCAGTAAAAATTCTTGATGAGGCAATGCGTTTGTCATATAGTTTTGGATGAACAAATGATATGCAAAAATGATGAAATTTTACATGATGAAAATAGACATCCTAAGCTTTAATTTGATAGGTCATGCGTAATATTTGGAGCTGTATACAAAATGTTGTGAATTTTTGAAGTTAGCAGGAAAATTGGCTGTTTTCTGGAATAGCATCCAAAAACTTGAAAGCTATGAATTGTCAACTTCTTTTTGGCTAAAGGCTATATTTTTCCTTCAAACTAGACTCAATAAGGGTTTTTTAGCCTTTGGAATCACTCTAATTGGATATCTACAAATAAAGTTATGATTTTTCAAAGATTGGCAAAAAAATCTTCCAAAATTTCCATTTAATTCAAAAATGGAAAACATTTTGGTATTAAATTGATATCAGCCCATTTTGGCTCTAATTTGGACTCCTAGACTTGTAAAGGGCTAACTAGAGAGGGAAATATTAGTTATAAGTTCAATTTGGCTTATGACAATTGCATGTAAGAAAGCTTGTCATAAAAGTCAAAATTTGTGAATTTTGCTAATTAAATAATAAGTGTAAAAAAGAGGATATGTCATAAAATATTTCCCTTCATCCTCTTCCCTACTAAACTGACGTCTATGCTCATTAAACAAGAGAGAGAGAGAGAGCTTGAGAGAAAACTAGAGAGAAGGAGGAGAAAGTTCACTAGGTAAGCTTTATTTCTTCTGTGAATTAGCTCCTAACATGTATAATCCTTCTCCTAAGTCTTTCCACTACGTGATTTAAGGTTTTGAAGCAACAATTTTAGTGATTAAAGGGTTAAGGTTTTGGCCAAACAAAGGAAGAGCTAGAAGGAAGCAAAGGTAATTTGTTAAACTTCAAATATTGGTTGTTCTGGCTGTTGTGGATAATTTAATCGATGAAATTCTGTTGGATATGCTCTGATTGTAAAATTTGAGAAAAGGTGTTCCCTAGGCGTTATACAACCAAAATTAAGTCTAACTGGTGGATTTAACATAATTAAATAGTTAATAAAGTAACTAGGAGTAGAAAGGAGCAAGTATGCTGAGTTAGAGTTGAAAAACCTCAATTTTTTCTTGAGAATCCTGGGTTTCGTCCAGCTCTAGTTTAGGGGATTAGAGTTGGATTTTTGGTGATCTGATGATTCCATTGCACTCAAGAGAGAAAATTAGATGGGGTTACAGTTGATCACTTTTCCAGAAAAGCCTTAAAAAGCATCATTACCAAAACGCCCTTAAAACCATGAAATAGGGGCTGCCAAGGGCACTCTGCTCTTTTGGCATTAAATTTGGTAATCTCGACTTTGGAAATAGGTTCCTTGGTTGAAAATGTGTCAGAATATCCTAAGTCAAAATTTCAGAAAAAGTACAGTCGGACCAAGTAAGTCGGGATTTTGGTAAATTTTCACAATAGACACATATAACCACTAAAAATACTATAGATGTGCCTAAAATAGGGCATGAATAGGTTTGAACCTAATTCTTGTACATTTAAAATTTTAGAACAAGTTGAGAGCCCAGTTATTGGCACACTTTATGAGGCACACGTTTCAAGGAGGAAAAGGGTTAAGGTAGTAACTATAATCTCTCATACACTATGTGATTGTTGATATGCTGTATGTTACTATATTTTGTGATATGAACACGGTGCCTGAGATATGTTACCTAGCTGTTGTTGGTACCCAGTTGAGGTACTCCTAAGGTACATTAACTAGCTATGGTTAGGGGCCCAGTTGAGATATAAATAGGGGACCCAAATAGTGATTTGGTCCTGAGCTTTGTATAGACACGTTATGTTATGAATTTTTATTTTACACTATATAGTGCATTGCATTTTAATTCTCGCATTTTATATATTTGATTTTGTGTCGCTACTTGGATTCCTTGGAATCTCACCCCTTTTTATAAATAAAAATGTCTCAGTGGGAACCAGCGGCTCTAAAGGAAAGGTTATAGACATAGGAAACTAATGGGCATGTCTCCTGAGACAAAGACTGTGGTTATATATGTAGCCTTATTTTAGGCATTTTGTATACATTTGTACATATTATCAAACCCCAAGGGGAAAACCAATAATGTAATCAAGTACCTCATATCAATATATCAGTATATTTATGCTATTCCTGTGTTGCTCATCAAACTATACGCAACCACTTTGAAAATATGGAAAAATAAGAGAAGGGTATGACATTTTGGTATCAAAGCCCAAAGCGGTTCTGGAAGAGCCCAAGTGGTTCTAGCAGAGTGGCGGTTTTGGCAATAGGATAGTATACTTTATGATCTTGATTACGCAGTGATACAAAATATGCATGGACGGGGGTACCAAAGGAGTGTATCCTCCCAATCTAAGAGCTAGCCCTAAGAGATCAGCGAATATTCGAAGGGCAACAAGTGATGTAATACCGGACCAAGGATATTGTGAAACCTGAGGAAGCGGGTATGACCAAGACAGTATATAGATCACACACAGTATTTAGTCAATCGGAGGTAGTTGGCACAATGTTTGAGATAAAGATAGTCATGGGGTACCAGTGGTTAGAAGCAGTAAATGCCAGTATCTACATTTTAGTACGAGTATGCAAAAGTTAAGCGTGCTCAACCTAGGGATATCTTAGGATGGGTGACCCTTGGGAAGTTAAGTTGGCAAGGTCATAGTGACTTAAGGAATGGTTATTGCCTTATCTTGAGGTTTCTCCATGACTAATGATCATCTTAAGTAGATAATTTAATTGATGTTTAAAAGCATGAAGATGTTGACGATGCAAGTATTAATTTTAATTTAAACCGTTTCTGTTGCAGTTATTACTGATCAGATAAGTTCAGTTAATGAGGTTATGGAAACTCAAGGTATAGTAATTGTTTGAGGATTCTCTATGCTAAGTGATGATATTAGTACATTACTATATGATGATTTTTAGTATGTATGTTGGGTATGATTGAGGTAGAACGATCTTTTACTCAATTGATTTTGAGGTTATAGATCCAGAATGAAATTAAGGGATAGATTGTAAATCAAGAATCAATGTTGAGCCTTAGGTTCGACAAAAGTTGAAATGACTCAAAGTTGTTTGAGGCATAAAATATAGCTAAGAATGATATGTAATGATATCTGAATAGTGATTAGCGGTGATTATGCCATATATCGATCCTGAAGGATCCGATTTGATGATATTGAAGGTTAAGAATAGGCTTGAATTTGATCTGAGCTAAAATAATGCTTAGTTTGAAATGTGAATTTGTTGCACTATGGTTCTATTTCGTGATGAAAGTTTGAACCTTGTGAAAAGTGTTAAACCTTTAGCAATATTTTCAGGATATTATTCAAATATCGTGAAGGATTGAATAGGCGCTATCAATCCTGATTCTTAGCAAACCTATGTGGTTTATAGTGACATGATCTGTGTGGTCAACAGTCACGTAACCTATGTGGGTTGTGGTGACACATATAAATAGAGATTGGTATGAGCACTAGTGTAGTAAGGTATGATAGTGGGGAATACTCTCAATAGTATAGCCTAACAGAATGATTACCCACTCGTGATATAGTGCATATAGTAAATGATGCATGTAGTAACCAGTGCGCATAATACGATAAGTGAATAGTACACATCGTATAGCTAGCGAATAGTGCATACAGTATCACCAGTAAGGGTCAAATAGTCATTTGATCATAAATACCGAACAGGTAGGCATAAATGCAAACAGTCATATGTGTAGACTAATATATTGGCAGTATGTCCCAACGTACATGTTTGTATAGGGCAGTAAGACTGAGATACTCAGTGTTGTGAGAGTAGAATGACTTAAGCTGCAAGGCTCAATATACCGGGAAGTGTCCCATTAAGGCAATGAGGACTAGAACAATGAAGTGAGTATCTTGATGGACAATCAGTACAGTAATGGGTTGGATAGCCCATAAGTACAAAATAGGGAATAAAGGTAGTAAGACCCGATATGTATGTTTGCATGGGGTAATGTCCTGGGCAGTAAGACTAGAAAAATATTTATGCAGTAATGGACTATGTAGCCTATGTATAATAAACATGCAGCATATGTGAATAGTAGCAGGTTGAATGTGTGGAGGCTAATGGGCATCTCACACACATACATGGGAAACAGAAGAAGATATATGGCAATGTTACCCAGAATTTATAGCTTTATAGGTGTAGCAAATTTTGGGGATGTAATTTATTTAAGTGGGGGAGAACTGTAACACCACAACTTTTATTCACCAATATACATTATAAATATGTAGAAATATCTAATGAAAGGGAAGGGTGAATTTTGGAGGATATGATTTTGTTGCCAGAAAAAATTCCCGATGAGGCAGTGAGTTTGTCATATAGTTTTGGATGAACAAATGATGAGAAAAAATTATGAAATTTTACATTATGAAAATTGGCATCCTAAGCTTTAATTTGATAGGTCATGTGTAATTTCTGGAGCTGTATACAAAATGTTGTGAATTTTTGAAGTTAGCCCAGGAAAACTGGCTATTTTCTGGAACAACGTCCAAAAACTTGAAAGCTGAGAATTGTCAGTTTCTTTTTGGCTAAAGGATATATTTTTCCTTTAAAATAGACTCAATAAGGGTTCTATAGCCTTTAGAATCACTCTAAATCGATATCTACAAATAAGGTTATGATTTTTCAAAGATTGAGCAGAAAATCTGTCAGAATTTCCATTAAATCCGAAAATGGAAACATTTTGGTATTAAATTGATATCAGCCCACTTGTAAAGGGCTGACTAGAGAGGGAAATATTAGTTATAAGTTCAATTGGGCTTATGACATAATTGCATGTAGGAAAGCTTATGTCATAAAAGTCAAAATTTGTGAATTTTGCTAATTAAATAATAAGAGTAAAAAAGAGGATATGTCATAAAATATTTCCCTTCATCCTCTTCCCTACGAAACTAACATCCATGCTCATGAAACAAGAGAGAAGGAGGCGAAATTTCACCAGGTAAGCTATATTTCTTCGGTGAATTAGCTCTTAACATATATAATCCTTCTCCTAATGTAACCCCTTATCTTAAAAGCTGTTAATATAGTTCAAAAACGTGTTATTAAGTTAAACTGGAGACCAATGATTAATTCAAAGATCATTAAAGTCCCAACTTCAAGACAGGGTTTGGGCCTGTGATAAAGCGGGTTTTTAAAAACTTTTCAAAACATGTTTAATACAGTCTCACTTCCACTTTTTGAATCTATTTGGCCTGTTTAGTTTGATTCCATTCATAATATCACAGTGCATAACAATATTTCCCGGCGGATTCCCAGGTTGCATTCATTCACTAAAATAGTCTATAGGAGTTTCCCACAACGGGCATTCATTCACGATAACTCTCACGGCTATATGCACAATAATGATAACTTTCACAGGTGCATTCACCACCATGACAACTTTTGCTATAATCACGTTAGCCTTCACGTTCATCACAATTCAATGATAAGCACATACATACAATGCATTATATATAATATAAGAGAAAGAGTCACTATCTGGTTCTTTCCGTTCCTGCTCGGACACCAGTTTCTTATGCTCAAGGAAGATATCAAATCCTATAAATCATAATCAAGGATGATGAGTTATTCATTATTTCAGCCCACAATTCCAAGACACATAGGGTTGGTTATCGTTGGAGACCTTTAGGTAACTACTAGAAGCTCAAGCAAATGTGTAAAGGGTTAGGAAGAATTAGACCAGGGATCATCTTTCAAAAACTAAAAGTGATGAAAATTAGGGCTTGGCCTCTCTAGCCACGGCCAAGAGATGGCTAGAAGGATTTAGGTTGTGGCTAGGAACCACTGGCCATGCCCAAGTATAAGACAGAAACTTTTGGGCCATGGCCAATAATTGGCCTGTTTCCTAGCTAAATTCAAATGACCATAACTTTTCACACATACATCGAAATGACACAAACTTTATATCATTTGAAAGCTTACAATGTCTACTACAAAATTGGAAAGTTTCATAACTTTTTGACAACATTTACTATTTCAAAACACCGTGCAAGGTAGCTCCCCTACACAGAATTTTCATTACCAAAATGTCCATTTTTCAATAGTTCCAAAAGTCTCATCCAAGACTACTACCACAAAGTTTTTAATATAGAATACAATGGAAACATCAAAATAACCAAATTCTCACTCCTTTTACAAGTTCTATTTTGGGCACATTTCAACACAAAACCACAAATTTGCCAAACTCCACATTCAGGACTCCAAATCAATTCCATTATCCAAATCATACCACAAGTCCTATTTTAACAATCAAAACACCATGACTCTCTGGAACCCTAATATACAAGAAAATTAGGGTAAAATTATATAAATTCAAGTTCTCAACCAATGACCACAATCTACATATCAAAGAGTTGCTTATGCTCACTTCTTCCTCTTCCTCTTGCTTATTCTTTGATTCTCTAACCACCAATTTTGTTTAAGCCCTCAAACCCCTCCTCTTAAAAATATAAAATCATACACATAAAGCCCTCATCAAGATGATAAAGATTAAAGAATAGGTTTTGAGCATTAGAAGTCATTCACAAGGTCAAATCTCAAGATGAAGAGCTTGATTTACCTTGATTCTTCTTTCTCTTTCCTTTCTTGCTTGGACATCTAAGGGCTTGAGAGAGAGAGAGAGTAAAAGATGATGATGAGATCATATTTTTAACTCCCTACATGCTCTTAGGCCAACTTTGAAGAGAGGGAAGAGAAAAGAGTGGTTGAAACTTTGACTTCATCCAATGGGCCAAGTGATACTAAGTGTCAACATCTTAGGGTTTCTTCCAAATGCATGCAACAATATGATTATTCTATCTAATTCCATTAGCCATTTAGTCACACTAATTACTCTTTATTATGAGTAAATTTCCTGTTCGGTTGCTGAATAATTGGCCAATAAATTTCTTTCTTACCGTTTTGCCTCTAACTATGGCAATTTCAATTGGATTACCAATTAATGCATTATTTGACCCATTTTCTTATGTCATACGCCCTCCCTTCACTTTTAATTCAATTTAGGCTTTGACACCATAATTGAGTTTAAATACAGGTTTTGGGCACTGTCTACTGCAAATTCGGGTCATTCAAGTCATAATTCACATTCTATTAACCAAAAGTGTTTATCTAACATTAATTATATTCACTTTTGGAGTCAATTAGCCCTTATACACAATTTGAGGCATTACAATTCTCCCCTCGTACAATAAATTTCATCCCCAAAATTTATTACACAACTTGGGTCATAAACTTCGAATAATTCCTTTACATGTCCACTTCTGCTTCCTAGGTTGCTTATCTCTTAGACAGTCCTTTTCAGACCACCTTCACAAACGGTATGCTTTGGTGTCAGAGCCACCTTTCATACCAGTCTGGCTCTACTGCATAAGTGAAGTTGTCTTGTATGTTGACATCTTCATATTCAATGATTTGAGTAGGATCTAGTTGGTACTTCTTTAGTTGCGAGACATGAAACACATCATGGAGCCTACTCAAGTTTCGAGGTAGGGCTATTCAGTATGCTACAGAATTGATCCTCGTAAGAATCTCAAATGGACCAATATACCGCAAGCTCAGCTTCTTTCGCTTGATCACTCTTCCAATTCCTATGACCAGAGATACTCTCAAGAACACATGATCCCCAACTTCAAACTCTAGAGGTCTTCTCCTCTTATCAGCATAACTCTTCTCTTGACTTTGGCTGCAAGGAGCCTTTTTCTAATGATTTTAATCTACTCTGTGGTTTGATCAAAAAGATCCAGCCCATACAACCTTCTCTCAGACAGCTATGTCCAACACAAAGGAGATTGGCACTTTCTCCTATATGACGCTTCATACGGAGCTATCTAAATGCTAGCATGATAGCTATTGTTGTAGGCAGACTCAGCAAGTGGAAGAAAGTAATCCCAATTCCCTTTAAAATTTATGACACATGCTCTCAACATATATTCCAGTGTCTGAATGGTCCTTTCTGACTGTTTATCTGTCTGGGAATGATAGGCTGTACTAAACCTTAAATTAATACCTAGAGCTTCATGTAGTGCCTTGTGAAACCTCAAAGTAAAACGAGGATCTCTATCTAAAATAATGCTCTTTGGTGTGCTATAAAGTCTCACTATCTCTCGAATATAAATCTATGCTAATTTATTTGGAGAATAGCTAACATTGATTGGTATAAAATGCGCTAACTTCATGAATTGGCCAATAATCACTCAAATCGCATTATAATTTCAAATCCTAGGCAATCCCACAATGAGGTCCATGGCTATACTTTTCCATTTCCATCTGGAATCTCAGGGCTCTACAGTAATCCTAGCAGCCTTTGATGTTCAATTTTTGCTTTCTGACAAGTAAGACATCGCGCCATATATTTGGTCACTTTACTCTTCAACCCTAGCCACCAATACATAGACTTTAAGTCGTGATACATCTTGGTCATACCTGGGCGAAGAGTATGCCGGCTCTTGTGTGCCTCATCAAGGATTTTCTGCCTCAGGTCAACCTTTAGTAGAACATAAATTCTCTTATTGTAATGAACTAATCCATTAGGCAACACATCAGAGTCTCGAGTTTTTCCTTACTCGATCATAGTCCGTATTGACTGCACCCGATCATCTTGCTTCTAAGCCTTTTTAATCTCAGCCCTTAGATCACTGTCCCATTGGGAAACACCATAATTAGCACATAAGATCTGGTTCGATAAATTCAGATCCTGAAAATCTTCTATCAGTTTTCTCTCCTCTGTCATCATAGCTGCAACTAGCACCGCCTTTCGACTAAGCACATCCATAATGACATTTTCTTTATTTGAATGATATTTGATCTCTAGGTTATAGTCTTTCAATAACTCTATCCATCGATGCTATCTCATATTCAACTCTTTCTGATCATACAAATACTTGAGACACTTATGGTTGTAGTACAGTTCTACCATTACACCATAAAGGTAATGTCACCATATCTTCAATCCAAACACAATCGTCACAAGCTCTAGATCATGAGTAGGATTGTTCATTTCATGAGGCTTCAGCTGTCAAGAGGTATAGGCCACCACTCGTCCCTACTGCATAAGGACATACCCTAAACCCTACTTACTCATATCATTGTACACAACATAAGTCAAGATGGGATTGGGTATAATCAACACTAGCGTTGTTGTCAACCTCTCCTTTAGCACAGTGAAACTCTTTTCACAATGTTCATCCCACTTAAATAGTTGATCATTCTACATGAGCTTGGTCATCAGCAAGGCGATCCAGGAGAAATTCTGAATGAATCTCCAGTAGTAACCAACAAGACCCAGAAAACTATGTATTTCAGCAACAGTTTCTGGCCTCTTCCAGTCTAATACTGTTTCCACTTTATTGGGATCCACTGAGACCTATTCTTGTGAGATAAAATAGCTTAGGAACTTCACATCTGAAAGCCAAAACTCGTACTTGCTCAATTGGCATAGAGTTGCTTTTCACGCAAGATTTCTAGTACAATTCTCAAACGATGCTCGTGCTCTTCATTACTCTTGGAGTAAATCAGAATGTCGTTGATAAATACTGCCACGAACTGATCTAAATACTATCAAAAGACATGATTCATGTAATATATGAATATAGTAGGTGCATTAGTTAATTTGAAGGGATTTATTATAAACTTGTAGTGCCCATACCTTAACCTGAAAGCAGTCTTCGGTACATTTTTGCTTTCACTCACAGTTGATGATAACCCGACCTTAGATCAATCTTTGAAAATACACAAGAACCACATAATTGATCTAGAAGGTCATCAATTCTCGAAAGTAGATATTTGTTCTTGACGGTTATCTTGTTGAATTCTCTGTAATCCAAACATAAACTCAAACTCCCATCTTTCTTCTTGACATAATACTGGAGCTCCCTATGGTGAAATACTGGGTCGAATGAACCATTTTTCAAGTAACTCTTCAATCTATTTCTTTAGCTTCGCCATCTTGTTTAGGGCCATTCGGTATAGGGCCTTTGATATAGAACTAGCTCCAGGTATAATCTATATATATCAGAAATTCTACTTCCTTTTCTGGAGGCAATCCACTAAAATAGTCTGAAAACACCTCTAGGAACTCTTTTACCACAGGTATATTGTTCATAGTTTCTTTTGTCTCTCCCTGCATGGAAAAGAATACCATATACCCTTGGCACCCTTTTTCCAGGCAATTCTCAGCTTTAGCCATTGAGAGGAAGTTCAAATTAGGATTCACATCATTATTCCTTTACAGAGTAGCATCATTATTCTTTTGTTCCCATAATCTAGCAACACATTATTTACAATCAAACAATCAAAACACAGTATGACTTCTAATTGATTGAGCGGAAAACAAATCAAATCAACCATGGACTTATGCCCCTTAATGGTTATCACACAATTCAAACAAGGATCAGCAGTCATAGCCTTGACATCCATCGGTGTCAACACAATCAAATGGCAGTTTATGTATATGCAATCCTAGGAGCTTTATACAGTCATTAGTAGTAAAGAAACGACTTGCACCTAAATAAAATAAAGCTTGCAATAAACTACCATTGAGAAGGATTTTACCTTGAATCAAGCCAGGGGACTTCCGGCCTTCTTCATGTGTCATAGTGAATACCCAACCCTGTCATTGTGAACACCCTACCCTGATTCTTAGACCTCTGCTCTGTCGACGGCCATTTGCACTCACTAGTAATATGTCCTGGCTGTTTAGAGTTATAGTAGATTACTTGCCTCGAACACGTTCTGCCAGCATGTGCCCTCCCACAACGACAGCATGTCCAGACTGTTGGGGATTTTTGGGGCTCGTGATTATCGAGTTGATAGGGCTTGTTACCACTGCTCTTAGCTGAGGACCCCTGACCCTTCTAGCCAGACCAACCAATCTTTAGCTGCTTGGGGATTAAACCTTTCCCTGAACACTAGAGGTATATGCTTACAGAATTTGGAGACCTAGAACTGTAGGTCCCTATCATTTCAAAATAGCACCCCATTTGACTCTTGGTTTGGTTCAGTGTTCGGTGGTGACTCCAAAGGTCAAGCCGACCCTTCTGCTATTTCTTCGTGAGTCGTCTCCTCTTGTATCGATTGAACTCTTTCTTAGTCCCATTTTTGTTTCACCTCTCGGGGCTTATCCCTTAATTCATGGATCATATCTCATTGCTCCATTAACATTTCTATCATCTACTGTATGGGATCAGGTGGATTATGGTCTATTTCTTCCACCTCCGATTCCACATGTTGAATCTTTAGGTGTACCATTATTTCTTTCCACTCTACAAATGATTCATAATGTCAATATCACAGTGAATGTATATACTTATTCCTTAAAACTCACATACCAACAAATAGTAGGAACATTCATGTGTATACTACAAACAATCATAAGTTAACTACCATCATTAAGACAAGGAACTATTGCAACTATTCTAGCAAAATATACCCTTGCCAGGAACCTGGCTCTGATACCAAAAATGTAACCCCCTACCTTGAAAGCCGTTAATATAGTTCAAAAATGTGTTATTAAGTTAAACTGGAAACCAATAGTTAATTCAAAGCTCATTAAAGGTCCCAACTTCAAGGCAGGGTTTAGGCCTGTGATAAAGCGGATTTTCAAAAAATTTTCAAAATATGTATAATACGATCTCACTTCCACTTTTTGAATCTATTTGGCTTGTTTAGTTCGGTTCCATTCATAACACCAGAGTGCTAACAACATTTCCCAACAGATTCCTGGGTTTCATTCATTCACTAAAAAGGTCTATAGGAGTTTCCTACACTAGGGATTCAAAACAATATACAAATATATACATTATTCCTAAAAATTGATAACAAACACAAGAAGCTAAATCTCCTAACCGGGAGCACTAGCCGCCATTGGTTACATGCTTCTCCTTTGAACCACTTACCTTAGCTATAGGTTAGTCATTGGAAAGAGTGAGATTCAAATGAATCTTAGTAGTAACATTTCACTCATATAAAATATAAAAGCAAAGCACGTAAGCAAATCATAAAGGAGCATCACAATCATGACTTTCATCATATTAAAGACAGATTTCATAGTTGTATGCACATTCGTGACTTTCATCACATTAACGATAGCTTTCACAGCTGCATGCACATTTGTGACTTTCATCACATAAACGACTACTCTCATGGCTTTATGCACAATAACGATAGCTTTCACAGCTGTATTTACAACCATGATAGCTTTCACATTCGTCACAATTCAATGATAAGCACGTACATACAATGAATTATACATGATATAAGAGAAAGAGTCACTACCTTGTTCTTTCTGTTTCTGATCAAACACCAACTTCTTACACTCAGGGCAAACATCAAATCCTATAAATCATAATCAAGGATGACGAGTTATTCCCTATGTCAATTCTCAACTCCAAGAACTTAGGGTTGGTTATCATTGGATATCTTTAGGTAGCTACTAGAAGCTCAAGCAAATGTCTAAAGGGTTGGAAAGAATTATACCAGAGACCATCTTTCAAAAACTACAAGGGATGAAAATTAGGCCAAGCCACTCTCTGGCCGCGGCCAAGAGATGTTTAGAAAGATTTGGGCTGCGGCCAGGAACAAGATAGAAACCTTTAAGCCATGGCCAAGAACTGGTCAAATACTTTTTGGTTGTAGCCAAAATACCTAGCTGCAGCCAACAATTGGCCTATTTCTTTGCTGATTCCAAATGACTATAACTTTTCGTACACACATTGAAATGACACAAACTTTATATCGTTTTAAATATTGTAATGTCTACTACAAATTGGAAAGTTTGACAACTTTTTGATAACATTTTCTATTTCAAAACACCATGCAAAGTAGCTCCCCTGCAGAGAATTTTCATTGCCAAAATTTCTAGTTTTCAACATAAGTCTCCAATGGCTCCAAAAGTCTCATCCAAGACTACTCCCACATATTTTTCATACAGAATCTAATGGAAACATCAAAACAATAAAATTCTCACTCCTTTTATATGTTCTGATTTGGGCACATTTCAACACAAAACCTCAAAATTGCCAAACTCCACATTCAAGACTCCAAATTAATTCTATTGTCCAAAACACAGTACAAGACCTATTTTAACAATCAAAATACCATGACTCTCTATAACCCTAATATACACAAAAATTAGGGTAGAATTCTAGAAATTCAAGTTCTCAACCAACGGCCACAATCTACATATCAAAGAGTTGCTGGTGCTCACCTCTTCCTCTTCCTCTTCCTCTTCCTCTTCCTCTTACTTGTTCTTTGATTCTCCAACTACCAGTTTTCTTTAAGCACTCAAACACCTCCTATTGAAAATCTAAAACCATACACATGAAGCCCTCATCAAGATGATTAAGATTAAAGAAGAGGTTTTGAGCATTAGAAGTCATTCATAAGGTCAAATCTCAAGATGAAGAGCTTGATTTACCTTGATTCTTCTTTCTCTTTCCTCTTCTTGCTTGGACATCTAAGGGCTTGAGAGAGAGAGTAAAAGATGACGATGAGATCAAATTTTTAACTCCTTCCATGCTCTTAGACCGACTTTGAAGAGAAAGGGAAGAGAAAAGAGTGGTTGAAACTTTGACTTCATCTAATAGGCCAAGTGTCAACATCTTAGGTTTCTTCCAAATGCATGCAACCATGTGATTATTCTATCTAATTCCATTAGCCATTTAGTCACACCACTTACTCTTTTAATTATGAGTAAATTTCCTCCTCGGTTGCTGACAAATTAGCTGATAAATTTCTTTCTTCCCATTTTGCCCCCGACTATGGCAATTTCAATTGGATTAATGATTAACACATTCTTTTACCCCATTTCCTCATGCCATACGACCTTCCTATACTTTTAATTCAATTTAGGCTTTGACACCATAATTGAGTTTAAATACAGGGTTTAGGCACTGTCTACTACAAATTCGGGTTATTCAAGTCATAATTCACATTGTATTCACCAAAAGTGTTTATCTAACATTAATTACATTCACTCTTGGAGTCAATTAGCCCTTATACACAAATTGGCGCATTACACCTAAGCCTTTCCTTTATGTGATTTAAGGTTTTAAAGCAAGAATTTCAGTGTTTAAAGGGTTAGGATTTCAGCCAAACAAAGAAAGAGCCAGAAGGAAGTAAAGGTAACTTCTTAAACTTCAACTATTGGTTGTTCTGGCTATTGTGGATAATTTAATCAGTGAATTTCTATTGGACTTCCTCTAATTGTAAAATTTAGGAAAGGGTGTATCCTGTAAGAGGCAAGCTTCACCCAAGAGGGGGGTGAATTGGGTTATGTTATAAATTTTTCGCTTGAGGTGGTGATATGTAAATATAGCGGATAGAGTAGAGTAGAGAAGATTTGAACACAGAGAGTTATACTGGTTCGGCCTAACAACAATGCCTACGTCCAGTCCTCAGAGATCAAGACCTACTGAGCTTTTCACAATATCTCCAAGATTCAATGGGCTCTCAGAACGCCACAAGACAACAATCGTCCTTGAACGGACTACGAGCAGAAATACTCTCTCAACAGAAAACTTCTCTCCCCCTTACGACAAGTCTTATGTGTAGAGAAACAACCTATGACTCTTCTCACTTGCTTATGTATACAAGACTTATGAGCAGCAACGTTTTCTTCCGCTTACACCACTGTAAGTCTTACGAACAACAACGTTCTCTTCTGCTTGTATCTTATAAGGCTTATGAATGAAAGACACTACAAGGAATTCTCTCAACTGCTTCTCTCGTAAGGAATAACTACCCTCTCAAGGTCCCAATACCTTGAGATCACATAAACATAGAATTTTGAGTTGTATGAAGACTCTCTTACAGAGCAAATCAATGAACACTGAAGATCAATGTGTATACAGAGAAAAATGATGAATAGCAAAAACTTGATATGAGCTTATGAATGCATGTGCTCCGTTGTGTACGTTTCTCTTGAAGTCTCTGTATATATATAGTTGCTCCAGTTTTTGCCCGTTTGGAGATTCTTTATTTGAGGAGCGGGACTTTTGAAACTAATGGCAGACACACGCATGTTATGAATAATCTTGAATAATCTGAGTGTGGTAGGTGCCAGCGTGTTCATAATCATTTTGTCTGCCGTTGTTTGACTTTCCTCATGTGATTCATTTTCAAACGTTCATATTCCTATATCATACTTTTAAAACAATCAAAACAATGTTAAATAATGATAAAAAGTAATGATGATATGAATTAATAACAATAAACCATAATCGGAATTAACGTTGTGATACTTAGCATTTTCGGTGGTCAAACAGGGCATCACTCGAGCATGAAAGGCTCACTTCGAGTGATCTCCTATTTTCCTTCATATACCTCTGCTATCGGGTTGTGCTTGCATAGAATATCAGAGAGACAAAATCTTCACTCGCAGGTGAAGAGGGGTCTCACTCGAGCACAAAACCTCTGCTCGAGTGATCTTTGCAATTTACACAGGGAATGTCTTCTCGGGTCATCACTCGCATACCATTTTGACAAGAGTGAGAATTTGCACTTGCGGGTGATATGGACCCTCACTCGAGCACACTTACCTCTGCTCGAGTGAGAAGCATATTCTCAAGGAATATGCTCTCTAAACCATCACTCACATCAGAATTTCAGAGGGATAGAATTTTCACTCGCGAGTGATGTGGGCCCTCACTCGAGCACACTTACCTCTGCTCGAGTGAGAGGAATATTCTTAAGAATAATACCTTTTGAACAAGCACTTGCAACAGATCTGGAGAGGGATATAATTTTCACTTGCAAGCATTGACGTGTCACTTCGAGCACATATGGGTCTGCTCGAGCACACTTACACTTCTCTGAACTCCATGACTCTCGGCCAGACACTCGCATTACCTTGCTCGAGCACAAAATGCTCATGCTCGAGCATTGATGTCTCTGCTCGAGAGAATGATGGAAGCATGCTGTTATTTGTTCTCGGCCAAGCACTCGCAGACCCTCACTCGCATTTGTGCTCGAGTGAGAATGACTTCTCTGCTCGAGTGCATACCTTGTTCTCGAGTGATCTAGTGAACACAAAGGGAGAATGCCTCTCGGGTACACACTTCCTGGCTTTCTCTCATACCTGCTCGAGCACAGAAGTGATTTGTGCTCGAGTGCAGACTTCATGCTCGAGCACTCAAGTGCAATTTCACAGCAGATATCAGCAAACTTCAAATATGCATTTGGTAACTTGGAATCTTTTCATAACCTTCTAAAAACATATTTTACACATAATTGAATTATTGTTATCATCAAAACTTGGGATCTAACATTCTCCCCCTTTTTGATGATGACAAAACTCTTTGTGATGAAGGTTTGAAAGAAATTGAATGAAATTGAAAAGTTTTGAAATTTCTTCAATGTTTCCAAAATGCATATCAAGTTTAAGTTCCAAATTCAAGTTTTCCTGCAATGTTTCCTCTGGACACTTTATCAACCAAGATAAGTATAGTATAAGGTATATAACTTAATAAGAACTTAATAACTTGAAACATTGAACTTTTGATAATCAAAAACTTGAACTATGTCATTGACTTTAAGGAAAACAAAAACAAACTTGAACAACACAAGATAACTTCAAAATAGTAAAATGACATACATATCAAATCCTACCCAATACAGAAAACTACCTAAACACCCATATACACCCTACAGAAGCTCAGAAGCACAGAAAAACATCACACATCCTTCTCCCCCATTTTGTCAACATCAAAAGGGGGTTCTGGAGGTGGAACAAAAGATATCATGGCAGTGAGAGGGTCAATGGGCTGATCAGAAGGAGATGGTGGTTGAGGTACAGATGATGAGGGAGGAAGTGAAGGTGACCGATTAAATGTGACATCAACATTAGACTCAGGATCAGTGAAAAGAACATGAGTCTGTGGATGAAGTGGTGAGGTATGAGTGGTCTCTAGAGGCACTCCGGAAGATGAAGAAGGAAAATGTGAGTGCAGGAAGGTCTCCATATTAGTGATCCTCTGTGACATCTCATCCTGAGTTTTGAACATCAGTTCAAAATTAAGATTGGCCTTGTCTACCAGATTGACGACTTGAGCTTCCATTTTCTCCACAAGCTTCTCATATTCAGTCACTAACTCCTTCTTTAAACTTGATACAGCTTGATTAATTACCTCAGACAGATGATTGGATAGAGAGGTATTGAGAAATGAAGGAGGAGGAATAGGACCTTGTGCAGATGATTGTGCCTCATCTCCTCTAGATGGAGTGGCTTCCCTCTTTGATGTGGCTTTGGTCCGACTCACCGGAAGATTGATACCCATGTGAGATAACTGAGTCTTACCAAACCTTGAGATGAGAGTCCTTTCTTTTCCTTCTAAATACCAAATTTTGTTTTTAATCAAGATGAAGGAAACAAGTTGAGGGTAAGGTATGGTTGTGGATCTTGTTGAAGAAAATCGAAACCTTCTCATCTCATTAAAAATGATCTCCCCTACATTCCTTTGTTGCCCAGCAACCAATGAAGCCAAGAGATAGTAATCCTTTTGTGCAAAGTGGGTAAAGTTTTTGGATTTATTGACTATGCTCCGGGAATAAATGTAATGAAGGATTCTGTGATTATCAGGCATATCAATAGGCTTGAAAGTGAGGGGGCCAATAGGGTCTTTTGGTCTCAAGATTTTAAAAGTTTCATTGGCAGAGAAAGATGGTGGATCAGTAGGAGGTGCAACATAACCAAGTAAATCATTAATGATTTTGGCAGAAATCATAATGAATTTTCCTCTAATGGTTGTAGATACAGCTTCTTCAATCAAATCACCAGATCTAGACATAATATTATGGGTTTTCATATTGCAATAAAATGTTTTCACAACAGTGGGGGAATATGGCAGATGAATATTTAGCCAAGGAGCATAGTATTGAAGGTAAGGGTATAAGTCCAAATGACAATTCTTTTTCAGATAATCCAAATCAACATATACTACTGGGCAGAAATGTCTATGTTTGAATTCATCATCATATACCTTATGTGGTAAAGCCTTAAGCTCTGTCACATTGAATCCCTCAGGAGGACTAGTGAGTTGATCATCCACTGGTGCTTGGGAGGCAGAAGGTGCTCCTGAAGCAGAGGCACTTGGTTGATGTGAACTTGAAACACCGGCTTGAGAAGCAATCTTCCCAACTAGCTTGTCAAGTTTGGATTTCTCTATTGCTTCCCGGAGTTGTCGGCTGAAAGTATCCCCAGAAGAAGAAGTTGATTGGGGTTGTTCTGTATCCTTCTTCTTTCCCTTTCCTTGTACCTCTTTGGATTGAGACCGGGTGATTATTGGTTCCTTGAAA
This sequence comes from Inga leiocalycina, assembly GCA_963242795.1. Lineage (NCBI taxonomy): Eukaryota > Viridiplantae > Streptophyta > Magnoliopsida > Fabales > Fabaceae > Inga > Inga leiocalycina. The sequence continues at coordinate 67,553,422 of OY725326.1, forward strand.
ACCACACCCTTTGGTTTCTTTTGAGGAGGTTGGTCTTTCTTTGAGACTTGAGGCTTTGGGTGAGGTTTCTTAGCGGGAGTCCTCTTTTTGGTTTTTGGTTTAGGAGGAGGTGAAGGTGAGGAAGAGATTTTGGGAGATGGAGGAGTAGGCTCAGGGGTTCCAGATTCACTGGCAGCAGAGTGAGTAGGAGAAGGTGAATGAGATTTTTGAGGGATAGAGGGTATCTTTGTTCTCGCCATTATAAAGAAAGTGGAAGTAAAGCAAAAACTCTTAGTTTTTGAAAGAAAGATAAGTGGAGATTAGGGCACAAGTGAGAAATGCAGAAAACAGAAATCACCTCTTATAGACGATTGAAAGGTTGTAACGGCGATTTGAAGCAGATAGACGTGATTGAATGATGAGAAAACTGTTGAAGGTGAAGAGTTGTGTCTTTCGAGTGAGAAAGCACTTCGAGTGAGAAGAGGAAGTGCGATGTTCTGAGCTCCCCAGTAACTGATATAAGTGACAGTGCTCGAGCATGAACCCTAGTGCTCGAGTGATGTTCATACTGTGCTCGAGAGTGTTCTAGCTGTGCTCGAGTGATCTTCTGGAAAAATAAAGAAACAAGTAAAGTGTACCTGGATTGTGGATTCCTTGATATATTTTTGTATCTTTGTACTCAAATCCTCCAAGATCATTTGAGTAACCATGATTTGGATAGCTTTTGCAAAGAGATTCTTCTTCTTCACTCGAGCAGGCATTCCTCACCTCAAGCATGTTCATATCATGCTCGAGTGAGAATTCCTCACTCGCGAGTGAGTTCAATTCTCACTGTTGTTTCTGATATATTCCCTTGGTATTAATAACTCCTCTGTTAACCTCTGTTTTTCATGTCAAGAAGCAGAGTATCATAAATAGTGCTGTGCTCGAGTGACACAGCTCCTCACTCGAGCAGTACCTTCAGTGCTTCGAGTGAGACTCCTGCAAAAACAAATGTTGGCCACTCCGATGCTAAAGTCAGTATGGTTATCATCAAATTAAACATTTAATTAAACTTTTTAACAATAAAACTTACAACTCATTGGGATTAACCATTCCCAATTCTCTTCGAATATAAAGGAATTGATCTTTTGCAATTGGTTTTGTGAAAATATCCGCAAGTTGAAGATGAGTTGGTATGAATTCCATTTTGACATCTTTCTTCTGAACATGATCTCAAATGAAGTGATGTCGAATGTCTATATGCTTGGTTCTTGAATGTTGTACAGGATTCTTTGCCAAGCTTATCGTGCTAGTATTATCACAATAGATTGGGATTTCTTTTAAATAAATTCCCAAATCTTGAAGTTGTTGTTTTAACCATAGCACTTGAGAACAGCAGCTCGCTACAGCTATATATTCAGCTTCAGTCGAAGATAATGAAACTGTGTTCTGCTTCTTGCTGAACCATGACACTAGAGAACCTCCGAGAAATTGACATTGTCCACTGGTACTCTTTCTGTCAGTTTTATATCCACCGTGATCTGAATCTGAATATGCCATTAAGTACTCGTTCCCTCTCTTTGGATACCAAAGTCCAAGCTCTGAAGTATCTCCTAGATATTTGAAAATTCTTTTTAGTGTCTCTGAATGAGATACTTTAGGATTGGATTGATACCTTGCACATATTCCTACACTGAACTGAATATCTGGCCTGCTTGCTGTAAGATAGAGTAATGAACCAATCATTCCTCTATACTTTGTGATGTTGAAGCTAGGTCCCTTTACATCAGCATCCAGCAATGTTGTAGAACTCATTGGAGTATCAGCTCCGTTAGCATTATCTAGTCCATATTTCTTCAGCAACTCTTTCAAATACTTTGTCTGAGATATAAATATGCCATTCTTCTTTTGTTTGATCTGGAGTCCAAGAAAGAAGTTCAATTCTCCCATCATGGACATTTCAAATTCTCCCTGCATAATCTTAGAGAAATCTTGACACATAGATTCGTTAGTAGCACCAAAAATAATATCATCAACATAAATTTGAACTATTAGAATATCATTTTTGTTATGTTTGATGAATAGAGTTGTATCAACTTTACCTCTGACAAAACCTTGATCAAAAAGAAATTTGCTTAGTCTTTCATACCAAGCTCTGGGTGCTTGTTTCAAACCATATAATGCTTTCTTAAGTTTGAAGACATAATCAGGTTTTGTTTCATCTTCAAAACCAGGAGGCTGTTCGACATATACTTCCTCCATAATATAACCATTTAGAAAAGCACTTTTTACATCCATTTGATAAAGTTTAAAACTTTTGATGCAAGCAAAAGCTAAGAGTACTCGTATTGCTTCCAATCTTGCCACTGGAGCATATGTTTCCTCATAATCAATACCTTCTTCTTGATTATATCCTTTGGCAACCAATCTTGCTTTATTTCTCACAATGATTGTTGATTCATCAAGTTTGTTTTTGAAAACCCATTTGGTCCCTATAACCGTATGATCTTTAGGTCGAGGAACCAAATCCCAAACTTGATTTCTTTGAAATTGATTTAATTCTTCTTGCATAGCAATCACCCAATCATTGTCAGATAAAGCTTCTTCTATATTAGAAGGTTCAATTTCAGAAATAAAAGCAGAAAATGTTACCTCATTAAGGATTCTATTTCTGGTTTTGACACCTTCATGAATATCTCCTATAACTTGATCAATTGGATGATCCTTCATATGTCTCCATGCTTTAGGTTGATCATGATCATCAACATCTTCTAAATTTTGAAAATCATTTGTTTCAAAATCATCCTGCTTTGAAAAAGATTTGTTTTTCTTGATTGAATCCATTTCTTCTTCATCATTAAGTTTTGTCTGAGATTCAATTTCATCAAACACAATATGAATAGATTCTTCAATAGTACATGTTCTTTTATTGAAAACTCTATAAGCTTTACTTCTATTAGAATACCCTAGAAAAATACCTTCATCAGACTTTGAATCAAATTTACCTAAATTTTCCTTACCATTATTGTGAATGAAACACTTACACCCGAAGATATGAAGATGAGCAATATTTGGCTTTCTTCCTTTGTAGAGTTCATATGGTGTCTTTCCAAGAGATTTGCGAATATATGCTCTGTTTGAAATATAGCATGCAGTACTCATTGCATCTGCCCAGAACACTTGTGACATTTCTTTTTCATTAAGTAAAGCTCTTGCCATTTCTGTAAGCACTCTGTTCTTTCTTTCCACTACTCCATTTTGTTGAGGTGTTCTAGGAGCTGAGAAGTTGTGATCTATCCCCTCGTTGTTGCAGTAATCTTCAAACAATTGATTATCAAATTCTCCTCCATAATCTGTTCTAATAGAGACAATAGAAATACCTGTCTCATTTTGAACCTTTTTGGCAAACATAATAAATTCAACAAAAGTTTCATCTTTTGAGGCAATGAATATAGTCCAAGTAAATCTAGTAAAATCATCTACAATTACCAACGTATATAAATTTCCTCCAAAACTTTTTACTCTTGCAGGTCCTACCAAATCCATATGAAGTAATTGTAAAGGTTTTGAAGTAGAAATTTCATATTTTGTTTTAAAAGAAGATTTAGTTTGTTTGCCTTTTTGACATGCTTCACAAATCATGTTATCTTTGAATTTGAGTTTGGGAAGGCCAACAACTAAATCTTTTTTTATCAATTTGTCAAGTTGATTCATATTGACATGAGCCAAACGCTTATGCCATAACCAACTTTCCTCTGATCGACTAAGAAAACAATTTTCAGAAGAATTTGAATTTAAATCAATTGTATAACAATTACCGTCCCTTTGAGCTCGGATTTTTGCCTTGATAGTTTCTTTGTTTAGAAGTAGATCTTTCTTACTTACTATCAAGCATTCTTTCGAGTCAAAAATCACCCAGTTATCTTTGTCAGTGCTTTGGCTTACACTTAAGAGATTGTGGCATAATCCTTCAACATAATATACTCCGTTGATTTGAAAGCCATCTGTTCTTCCTACATCACCAATTCCAGCAATACGTCCGGATTGATTTCCTCCAAAAGTCACCTTTCCTCCTTCTCTAGGTTCAAACATGGTGAGCTTATTTTTGTCACCAGTCATGTGTCTCGAACATCCACTATCAATATACCATTTGTTCGCTCGAGATGCTTTGAGACATACCTAGAATAAGATGATCAAGTTTTAGGTACCCACACTTTCTTGGGTCCTTTGTGGTTAGTATTTGGAATATGTGTCCCTTTCGGAACCCATTTATATGTTCCAACAACCTTTCCCTTTTTGAAATAACACGATGAAGTATAATGTCCTTCCCTATTACAAAAATTACATGACACAAATGGATTTGATGTATGCACAGTATTCCTGAAATATTTAAGATAGTCTTTGCTACTCTTCTTATTCTTATCATGCACAGCATTATATCCAATTCCAGATTTATCAAAGGAAACTTTCTGAGAACTTAAGATAACTTTGAGAGTTTCACTTCCTTTAGTAAATTTTTCAACAATATTTGTTAAGTCTTCTATTTTCTTATCTTTCTCTTTACACATTTCATGTGATGATATGACATTACTTTCTAACTCTTTTACTTTCTTCTTATAACTAACCATTTCTTTAGCAACTTTAATGAACTCTGTATGCAATGCATTATATTCAGATAACAATTCATTATAAGAGGGTTCAGAGTGACTTACCTCAGAGTCTGATTCTTCTTCCTTAGCTACCAAGCATAGATTGGCTACTTCGTCGTTGTCATTTTCTTCGTCTGACGAACTTTCACCCCAAATAGATGATATATATGCTTTCTTTTTCTGCTTCTTTTTGTCTTTGTTTTTGAAACATTCAGATTTGATATGTCCTGGTTTTCCACATTCATAGCATACTATTTGGTGTTCTTTGTTTTCTTTCTTGCTTTGTCCACCTTGATAATTCTTGAAATTCCTTTGTCCTCTTCTGTAGAATTTCTTGAACTTTCTCACGATCATTCCCATTTCATCATCACTAGGAACATCTTCATTCTCGGAAGTTCCTTCTTCTTCTTGAATAGCTTTAAACGCAACTCCCTTTTTCTTTTTATCATCGAATTCTTCAAGTTCCTTTTTGAATTTCAATTTACCTTCATATTCAGAAAGGCTTCCAAAGAGAGCAGCTACGGATCTCATAGACTCTCCTTTGGCTTCTTCGATGGCTGTCACCTTTGCTTCCCATTCTTTCGTAAGAATATTAAGAATCTTTCTTACCTGGGAATTTTGATCAAACGACTTTCCAAGAGAAGATAATTGATTAACAAGATGAGTATACCTTAGTTCAAATTCTGATATACTCTCTCCAGATTTCATACGAAATAAATCATACTCTGTAATTAAAGTATTGATCCTATTTTCTTTGATTCCAGATGTGCCTTCGTGAGCAATTTCAAGAGCATCCCACATATCTTTGGCAGTAGGTAGAGTACATATACGAAAATATTCTTTTTGACTAAGAGCACTCTGTATCATTAAAATGGCTTTGCTATTTAATGTTACTAACCTCTTGTCATTTTCGTCGAACTCATCTGGACTCTTTTTAACTGCTCTATCTTCGATTTTCTTCATTGGAACATAGTCACCATCTTGTATAACATTCCATAATCCGTACTCGTTGGCCATCACGAACACTCTGAATTTGGCTTTCCAGAACGAAAAATGTTCTCCAGCAAAACCAGGAGGTCTAGTGATTGAAGCACCATCTGGAAGGATATTTTCACCCATTGTTGCCATTTATTGGATCCTTCTCAAGCTGTTAGGCTCTTCGGAGAAGACGAGGCTCTGATACCAAATGTAAGAGGCAAGCTTCACCCAAGAGGGGGGTGAATTGGGTGATGTTATAAATTTTTCGCTTGAGGTGGTGATATGTAAATATAGTGGATAGAGTAGAGTAGAGAAGATTTGAACACAGAGAGTTATACTGGTTCGGCCTAACAACAATGCCTACGTCCAGTCCTCAGAGATCAAGACCTACTGAGCTTTTCACAATATCTCCAAGATTCAATGGGCTCTCAGAACGCCACAAGACAACAATCGTCCTTGAACGGACTACGAGCAGAAATACTCTCTCAACAGAAAACTTCTCTCCCCCTTACGACAAGTCTTATGTGCAGAGAAACAACCTATGACTCTTCTCACTTGCTTATGTATACAAGACTTATGAGCAGCAACGTTTTCTTCCGCTTACACCACTGTAAGTCTTACGAACAACAACGTTCTCTTCTGCTTGTATCTTATAAGGCTTATGAATGGAAGACACTACAAGGAATTCTCTCAACTGCTTCTCTCGTAAGGAATAACTACCCTCTCAAGGTCCCAATACCTTGAGATCACATAAACATAGAATTTTGAGTTGTATGAAGACTCTCTTACAGAGCAAATCAATGAACACTGAAGATCAATGTGTATACAGAGAAAAATGATGAATAGCAAAAACTTGATATGAGCTTATGAATGCATGTGCTCCGTTGTGTACGTTTCTCTTGAAGTCTCTGTATATATATAGTTGCTCCAGTTTTTGCCCGTTTGGAGATTCTTTATTTGAGGAGCGGGACTTTTGAAACTAATGGCAGACACACGCATGTTATGAATAATCTTGAATAATCTGAGTGTGGTAGGTGCCAGCGTGTTCATAATCATTTTGTCTGCCGTTGTTTGACTTTCCTCATGTGATTCATTTTCAAACGTTCATATTCCTATATCATACTTTTAAAACAATCAAAACAATGTTAAATAATGATAAAAAGTAATGATGATATGAATTAATAACAATAAACCATAATCGGAATTAACGTTGTGATACTTAGCATTTTCGGTGGTCAAACAGGGCATCACTCGAGCATGAAAGGCTCACTTCGAGTGATCTCCTATTTTCCTTCATATACCTCTGCTATCGGGTTGTGCTTGCATAGAATATCAGAGAGACAAAATCTTCACTCGCAGGTGAAGAGGGGTCTCACTCGAGCACAAAACCTCTGCTCGAGTGATCTTTGCAATTTACACAGGGAATGTCTTCTCGGGTCATCACTCGCATACCATTTTGACAAGAGTGAGAATTTGCACTTGTGGGTGATATGGACCCTCACTCGAGCACACTTACCTCTGCTCGAGTGAGAAGCATATTCTCAAGGAATATGCTCTCTAAACCATCACTCGCATCAGAATTTCAGAGGGATAGAATTTTCACTCGCGAGTGATGTGGGCCCTCACTCGAGCACACTTACCTCTGCTCGAGTGAGAGGAATATTCTTAAGAATAATACCTTTTGAACAAGCACTTGCAACAGATCTGGAGAGGGATATAATTTTCACTTGCAAGCATTGACGTGTCACTTCGAGCACATATGGGTCTGCTCGAGCACACTTACACTTCTCTGAACTCCATGACTCTCGGCCAGACACTCGCATTACCTTGCTCGAGCACAGAATGCTCATGCTCGAGCATTGATGTCTCTGCTCGAGAGAATGATGGAAGCATGCTGTTATTTGTTCTCGGCCAAGCACTCGCAGACCCTCACTCGCATTTGTGCTCGAGTGAGAATGACTTCTCTGCTCGAGTGCATACCTTGTTCTCGAGTGATCTAGTGAACACAAAGGGAGAATGCCTCTCGGGTACACACTTCCTGGCTTTCTCTCACACCTGCTCGAGCACAGAAGTGATTTGTGCTCGAGTGCAGACTTCATGCTCGAGCACTCAAGTGCAATTTCACAGCAGATATCAGCAAACTTCAAATATGCATTTGGTAACTTGGAATCTTTTCATAACCTTCTAAAAACATATTTTACACATAATTGAATTATTGTTATCATCAAAACTTGGGATCTAACATATCCTAGGCGTTATACTGCCAAAATTGAGACTAAATGGTTGTTTTAATGTAATTAAATAGTTAATAAAGTGATTAAGAGTATAAAAGAGCAAGCCTATGGGGTTAGAGTTGGAAAGCCCCAATTTTTTTCCTGAGAATCCTAGGTTTTGGCTAGCTCTAGTTCAAGGGGTTAAAGTTGGATTTTTATAATATAATGATTCCATTGCATTTAGGAGGAAAACTTAGGTGGGGTTACAGTTGATCACTTTTCCAGTATAGCCTTAAAAAGCATAGTTACCAAAACGCCCCTGAAACTCTGAAATAGGGGCTGCCAAGGTCACTCTGGTCTTTTGACAATGAATTTAGTAATTATGATTCCAGAAATAGGTTTCTTGGGTAAAAATGTGTCAAAATAGCCTATGTCAAAATTTCAAAAAAAGTACAGTCAGCTCGGGTAAGTTGGGGCCGGGCCGGGCCCCGGGAGCATTTTAATATCATGAATGAGTTTGAACCTAATTATTGGACATTAGACATTTTAGGATCAAGTTGAGAGCCCAGTCATTGGCACACTTTACGAGGTACATGTTTCGAGGTGGGAAAGGGTTAAGGTAGTTCTCTCATACACTAAGTGATTATTGATATACTATATTTTACTGTATTTTGTGATATGAACACGGTGCCTAAGGTATGTTACTTAGTTGTGGTTAGGTACCCAATTGAGGTACGTATGGGATACTTTACCTACCTGTGGTTAGGGGCCCACTTAAGGTATGTAATATCCCAAAAAGTGATTAAGGGTTAATGACTTCAAAATTGGAGGCGATTATTGATAAATAAACACTTTTGGTGAATACGATGTGAATTGTGATTCGAATGTGTTAGGAGCAGTGCCTAAACCCTGTATTTAAGTTCAATTATGAATTAACATCTAAGTTGAATTGGAATAGAGGGAGGGCGCATATTATGGTGAAATGGAATAATAAAATGTGTTTGGTGGTGATTCAGTAAGAATTGCCATAATCAGGGGCAAAAAGGGAAAAAGCAAAGTTACCGATCGATTGGTCAGTTACTGAAGAGGAAACTCATTGGTAACTTAAAGATCAATGGTTAGGATTAATAGATCAAGAAGGTGGAATCATATGCATGTGTGCTCATGTGTGCTCATGAAGATGTTGCAAGAGTGTGACACTTGGCATCATGTGAGCCATTGATCTTGGTCAAATTGTCAAAACTCTTCCCTCTCTGCTGTCCCTCTCTTTAGGCTGGCCAAGAGGGCCATTTGGAGCCAAAAATTTGTTTCTTCATCATCTTCACTCTCTCTCTCTCCAGGCTTACATGTTCGTCCAACTCAAGGGAGGAAAGAGAAAGGGAAAGGTGAGATTTTAGCTTGCTTTATGTCCTCTTTAGCTCAAATCATCTTCTCTAATCTTGTTAATAGTGATGAGATCTTCATCTCTATGGTTTTAGATTTGTGAAAGAAGGTGTTTGAGTGCTGAAGAAATTGGAAAGTAGAGGAATCAAGAAATTAGCTTAAGAAAGAGGAAGAGGTGAGTAATAGCTTCTCTTTGACATATTGATTGTGGTCATTGAGTGAGTTTTGGAATTTGTGGATTTTTCCCTGATTTTCATGTGATTTTGAAATAGATGAATTGGATAGTGTATTGTGGTGGATTTGGTGTCATGTTGTGTCATTGGAACAATGGAATTGGTTTGGAACTTGAAATGGAAAGTTTGGCAATTTGGTGGTTTGTGTTGCATTATGGTTCAAAACTAAACATGTGTGGATGTGATGAGAATTTGGTTGATTTAGTGATTCCAATGGCTTCCTTATGAAAATTTGTGTAAGGAGAGTGTTTGTTGTGAAATTGGAACCATTAGGAACAATTGTGCAAAAGTTAGAAATTCTGTCCATTGAAACTCTATACAAGGAAGTCACTTTGTATAGATGTTTTGAATGGGCAAATGGTGTCTAGAAATTCTAAAACTTTCCAGTCTTAAAGTTCACATGCCAATCTTTAAAATGGACATATAATTCATGTCATTTCGATTAGCGAGCTAAGAGTTATGATTTTCCAAAATTTGGGATTAAAACAGGAATATGTTTTGGAGCAGTGTTGAATTTTATGCAATTCTGCATTTGTGTGGTGGTGACTGGTGATAGTTCATATTTTTCTAGTAAAGAAAACTTAAATATCTTTCAATAGGCTTTGAGAACACCTCATTTTGATTTTTCTGGAATTAGTTTTAATTTTTTGAAATTTCCTTGGTTGCTACTAGAAGTTTTTTGCTGTAGCCCAAAACTTTCTGTGTAGTTTTTGGCCGCAGCCAGAAGATCTTAGCTGTAGCCAAAAACTCTCTGTGCTGTTTCTAGCTGCAGCAAAAAAATCTTGGCTGCAGCCAACCCCTGTTTTCAGTACTTTGTGATTTTGAAAAGTGGTTTCCAATCCTTTTAGGCTTTCGTTGAGCTTATTATAGCCACATAAGGGACTCAAATGACAACCAATCTTAAGTCTTTTAAAGTTAAGGAATTGGAAAAGGGAATAACATTATGCCCATGATTTTGATTGATAGGATTCGATATTTGCCTTAGATGTGAGCAACCTGTGCTAGAGCACTCCCAGAAAGAACAAGGTAGTGATGCTTTCCCTTATACTATATGTGATGCATGGTATGTTTGATTTATCATTGTTTTGTAATGCCTTTGAATGTTGTGAAGTTTGTGTATGTGAAAGCCGAAAGGCTATGTGACAGCTAGAAGGCTATTTGTGGGCCGCAAGGCTATGTGAATTATAGCGTGCGCATGTCAACATGAGCAATCGTAGGGAGTGACGCTAGTCATCTCTACTCCTACCATTGATATACCGTAGTAAATGTGAATGTCGTGAAGGCAATGTGTATATGTGATAGCTTGTGCATATTGTGTTCATGCTTCTGTGCTGCTTGACTATTTACTTGCATGTTATGTGATTATATGTGGTATGAGTGATTTTGTTACTACTGGAATTCTTTTGAATCTCATTCTTTCTATTGACTAACCTTCTGACAGGGCAAGTGGCTCCAAAGGGGAAGCAAACAACCAAAGGCGGCTAGGACTCCATTAGGAATGTAATGTTTGTAGTTAGTTGTCAATTTTGGTTGGGATTACTGTATATGTTTCAGATGTAATTTTGGATTGATATTGTGTAATCTCCTGTATGGGAAACTGCGAATGGGCGAATGCGCCCTGTTTACCCTTTAGTAAAGGTATGAAAACCAGGGTTTGCCAGGAATTTTGCTATACACTCTGATATGTATGAATGCGAATTAACTGCGTAGAGTAATTATATTCGAGATGTGAATATGAGACCAAGGTAATTGGATTTTGAAAGATATTGTGAAAACCCTATCTTGAAACTATGGGATTGAAAATGAGTTTTGATTATCCGCTGCTCTCTAATCCATTTTAATTATGTATTTCAAATCATAATTACGGTTTATAAGGCAGGAGGTTACAATGTACACGTAGAGGACCCAAACAGTGATTTGGCCCTAAGCTTTGTGTGCGCACACGATATGTTATGAATTTTCATTTTACACTATATGGTGCATTGCATATTTAATTCTCGCATTTTATTTGATTGATTTTGTGTTGTTATTGGGATTTCTTAGAATCTCACCCCTTTTTATAAATAAAAATGTCTCAGTGGGAACCAGCGGCTTTAAAGGAAAGGTTGTAGACACAGGAAACTGACAGGCATGTCTCCCGAGACAAAGACTGTGGTTATATATGTAGTCTTATTTTGGGCATTAAATATTATCAAACCCCGAGGGGAAAACTGGTAATGTTATCAAGTACATCGTATCAATATATCAGTACATTTACACTATTCCTATATTGCCCACCGAACTACACGCAAGCACTCTAAAAATATGGAAAATAAGAGAAGGGAAAGGAAGGATAGAACATAAGGGACTAAAATGGCACATAGCTGCTAATGGCATGTTGGGCAATGTAGCAAATAGGGTTACCTAAATGGACCTAAGGCATATAATGTATAGAAAATTCCCACATTGAAGTGATATGAAAACACATAAAATATACTACAAAATAACATTAATAATGCAAATCAAAAGCTCTAACGTAGAAGTGCAAAGCTTGATGTATAAAAGTTCAGGAAAATGCAAAAAAGGTTCATATTCAACATAATTGACAGTGGCTAAACTAAATGGGTTAGGCTAGAAATTGACAAGAAGTGAAGCGCTTTCTTGATGAAGTCATGAAATATAGACTAAATGAAGTATTACAATGCTGTGAAATCATAGAAGCAAAAAAGAGGAATCAGAAAATTACAAGCACTTTTTGCATATGTTCTTATGTTGTTCAATTCCAAAGGCACAGACCTACACGTAACATATAATGTTGTACCAAAAGTAATGAACACATTTTAGTATATTGTTGTGCCTTTTTACTCACCTTCTCTGTTCAATTTTGATGAACGCACACTGCGGGTTTGGAAGATAGACAGAGCCTCGGGGTTCTGAGGAGCGATAGAGGCTATCGGTTCAGGGGAACGTCGTAGGCTGGGGCTTCGGAGGAGGGTAAGAGGAAAAGCGTTAGACGAATGAAGGACTCTGTGACTTCGGACAAACAATAGACGATGCGCCTACAGACGAGTGATAGACGATGGGGTTTCAGACGAGCCACAGACGCAAGACACACAAGAACCACTCTACTCCTCATCCAATGTTTTCGAAATTTGAACACACACTCTTCTAATTCATTTAGCAATTTCCTTGGGGGAAACTTTGTCATTTCACTTTGGCAAATAACCATAAAAAAGTTCCTAAGGACGTTTCTGATTTTGGAATTTCCATAAGGACTGTATTGTTGTTTTTTTTTTGTCTTTAGGACCTCTGAGTGATTTTTCCTTTATAATTTTAAAATATGGGTAAAGTGATTTTGTTGCCCTCCATCCTCTTCTGTATTGTGTTCTCTCTTCCACACAATATAAAAAATTAGAATTTTTTTTCACATTTTTAAGATTTTGTATAGTCCAGAGGCAAGTATAGCCTTAGGATGTGTTTGGTTTGAGGGGAGGGAGGGCTAAATTACAATTTTAGACAAGAGAAACCCAAAATTTACCCTCTTATTCCTTTTAAATTTTATGCTCCCTCCCAAAATTTAAATACCTTTAATCTAAACTCCCAAAATTTAAATACCTTTAATCTAAAAAGGTAATTTACCCCCTTCTCCTCCCCTCCCCTCCCCTCCCCTCAAACCAAACACACCCTTATAGCTTATAGGTGACGCTTTCTATTATTATTAATATTTTTATTGGCATAGTGGTTGTGACAGATGGCGAAGGGAATGTTAGACACACTTTCATTTATTATTAAGTACTTGACTTTTTTATGTATATGTGTTTGGAACAGTGATTGTAAAAATGGTTTTTTTCAATTTGACTTTTTGAAATTTTACTTTTGGTAAAAGCCAAATTGTGTAATGTGATTTATATTTGGATTTGCGGTTGTATAAATGACTTTTGTAAAAGTAAAACATTTTTGGATTGGCTTAAACATAAGTGACTTTTGTGATGCACTACTACAAAAAGGGGTTTTAACGTCCCTATTTTGGCACTTTTAACGTCCAAAAATTGGGGGGACATCTATGTGGGGGACGTAATATGTTTTAAGAAAAGACGTCCGAAAAATATGGGACGTCTAAAGGGAGGACTTTAGACGTCCTAAATGAAGAATTGGGACGTCTAAAGTCCCCCTGTGGAGGACTTTAGACGTCCCAAATCTCAATTTGGGACGTCTACAGTCCTCCACAGGGGGACTTTAGACGTCCCAATTTCAAAATTGGGATGTCTAAAGTCTCCACTTTAGATGTCCCTTTTTTTAAAAAGAGACATCTAAAGTCATTTGAATTTCAAATTTCCTGTAGATGCTGAGGTCATCAATTACGAAAGCAAACACAAGTTCCAGACGAGAATCCTCTGCAATAGTTTGTTGAACATAAATGCTAGCTTTCTTCATTCTCTTGTTGGCTTCGGAATTTCCTTTTTTGGCATCACCACACTTCCACCACTTTGCTAGCTTTGTTCAAACTTCTTTTAGTCAAACTTTAAAATTCAAAAAATCCATTTTTTACCTAGATGCACTGTACCAGATCTGATTGTGAAAAAAGAGAGGAACTTATATAATAATAATAATAAACAGACAAGCATGTAAGATTTGAGAAGTGATAAAAAGAGAGTTACCGTCGCAAATAGGGGCATCGAAAGGCATGATGAGAGGGGGGACGATGGCGAAAACACCGAAAGAAAAAGCTAGTTGAATCTATAGAATGTGGGTCTCTCTCTGCAACTCCTATCAAAGAAATTAAAAACTGCTGTGGGAGCGACAGAGGAAAGCGTCCATTTATTTAATATAAGGCACGAGTATCCCTTATATTCAATACAAATTGCAAGAAAATTTTTAAATTACTTTAGATGTCCCAAATTCCATTTGGGACGTCTAAAGTATAAAAAAAAATATTTAATTTTTTTTTTACACTTTAGATGTCCCAAATGGAATTGGGGACATCTAAAGTGTAAATGTTTTTTTTTTACGTTAGACGTCACTTTAAACGTCCCAAATTGAATATGGGACGTCTAAAGTAAAAAAAAAAAAAAATTTACACTTTAGATGTGCCAAATTCCATTTGGGACATCTAAAGTGTAATTTTTTTTTTTACTTTAGACATCACTTTAGACGTCCCAAATAGAATTTGGGACATCTAAAGTGTAAAAAATATATATATATTTTTTTTTACTTTAGACGTCCCAAATTGAATTTGGGACGTCTAAAGTAAAAAACAAATATTAATTTTTTTTTACTTTAGACGTCCCAAATTCAATTTGGGACGTCTAAAGCTACCCATTTCCCACACATAATTACAAAAATGCCACCGCCTATGTTTTAGACATCCCTATTTTAAAAAGGGACGTCTTTTAGGGTAGTAGTATCTATATTCTGTAGTAGTGCGGTAGTAAGAGAGAGTGGGTGGAAAAATATTTAAAAAATCAAGTAAATATTTAAAAATTACTTTAAAATATTAGGTGCTACTGGAAAAATATTTTAGAGTGGGTTGAAATCAATAAATCAGTATTCTAAGTTTTGGATGCTCTTTACTATTAAAAAAAATACATTAAAGGCAAAATTATAATTTTTTTTTTTGAATTACAATGACCAGATAAACTCTGGGTGCAAACAGCCAAACCTAGGCTAAGTTACATGAGAATGAAACCAAATGTTCGCTCATATCAGCCAACATTTGGGTCGAACAGAAATCTGGAGGGTAATGCATAAGGGTAAGATCACTGTTCGAGTCAAGGGCCATTTTAGCCATGTAATCAGCACATCGAAGGGCTTCTCTGTGGGAATGGTGTATCTCTAAGTCCCAGTCCTGATAAATGAACTCCCTAACTTCGTCAATCACATCTTGTAGTGGGTGAAAATGACCACCTGGTTGAAGTAGCAACTGAAGAGCCTCCATTGAGTCCGAGAATAACTGAATGTTTGCAAAGTTTAGAGATTTGCAAAGTTTTAGACCAGTTTGGATAGCTTGAACCTCCGCAGCTGTTGAGCCAAATGAAATGCCAATATTCTGTTGGAACCCGCAGATCCAATGTCCTGAACTGTCGCGAATCACTCCTCCTACTGCGGAATTTCTGTACTTGTCTACTGCAGCATCGACGTCGATCCGAATGAAACCATCAGGTGGGGCGATCCATCTTTCCGAGATTCTATCTAGAACTTTGAAAATCTTATGCCGTAGATGACCTTCCACGATTTCTTCATGAAGGAAATGGATGCCTTTGTGAAGAATTTGTTGTGGCCGGTCGCTAGATCCTTCAAAGGCTTTCTTACACCTATTTTTCCAGATTAGCCAGCAGAGTGAACCGAAGACTCTTAACCAGGACCACTTGAACACTGAACGGCCACCAGGTGAATGTTTCATGTTCCATCTGAGCCATACCTGCAAATTACCAGAGAAAAAAGCAGAACATTATAAAGGGTTAATACAAGAAAGCCACACACTGCTTGCAGACTCACAATCTCTCATGATATGGAGTGGTGTTTCCTCACAAGAGCACTCGAAAGGGCACAAAGAGTTTATTCTCACATCCCTCTTCGCTCGGACAGAATTTGTAGGAATTCTCTCTTGAAGCAATTGCCACATGAAGTATTTGACTTTCTCTGGAAGAGGCCATCTCTAGATACTCTGCCAGATAGGATCCGGAGGTTTCGAAAGCGATGTATAGATCATAGAGTATGCAGATTTTACACTGAAATTCCCATCAGGTGATTTCCTCCACCAAACTGTGTCATTCCCCGAAAGTGACGGAGGATTCGTTTTCCGGATCTTTTCAATTACCCACCTGGGCAGAAACAAACCCCACTTGTTTAAATCCCATGTACCATCAGGGCCAACGAAGTGACTAACCCAAGCATCCGGATCAAGCAATTCATGATTTCGATCAACATAGTGCATAAGCGGATGTTCGAGGGTAGGCAAAATTATAATTAGTCTCCTAAGACTAGGTACAATTGTAAAAAATATTTTAAAGGGTCAAAAAAACCAAAAAATATTTGAAAGTAACTTTTGGAGATGAAAAAGTACATTAAGGGTAAAATTGCAATCAATTTGATAATACACTGGATACAGCTGGAAAAACATTTTAAGGGGTTAAAAGTATCAAAAAATATTTTAAAGTAATTTTTTAAGCTGAAAGGATAAAATTGCAATAAATCTGATAGCAGATTGGGTATAGCTGAAAAAATATTTTAAGAGGTTAAAAGCACTAAACAAAATATTTTTTTTTTATACTACATGCTATTCAAAAAAAAGTTTGGAAAATTAACGTCAGAGTCAGTATATTTGGATTATATGTCAATTTATAAATTTGGTAAAATAGTTTGGAAAAAATGATAAATATAAATATTTTAAAATAATTTAATTATTTTTCTTAATATCTCTAAAAAGCCAATTCTGTCTTATATTTAGGACTAGAAAGAGTATACATTAGTGATACATATAAATATTTTGGGATGAAGCATTCTGTAATTCAAATCACATTAGATTTTGATTAATTCAAACGCGATTTCATGCTTAATATCCTATAGTCCCTTATACTGGGACCACTGATTTTTCTATATATCATGACATCATGATCGGTAGAGTCACTCCTAATGTCTTTTTCTCCTTCATTCATATCCTTATAAGGATTTATGACGTTTGATAAAACGAAGATTAATGAACAAACTTGAGATATTTGAACATCATGTTTGAACAAGTTGAGTTTGTTGTGGGAGAGAGGGAGCCATAGAGAAAGACAGAGAGGGGAAATATCCGAGAGATGGAAGAACAGTAAAATTATTTTACCCACATTTTGAAATTTTGAATTGGATCTATAATCTAATTAGAGATTTGTTGAATTTAGCAATCTGATTTTGAATTTCATTAATTCATCTGACTTTATATGGAATTTTCCCTATTTAAAATTCAATACATTATAGATTAACATCATACAATTTTTTTAAAAAATTAATCACTTAAGCATCTTGCAAAAGAACATTATCTTAAAATTTTTTTAATTTTAAAAGAAAATCAATTAATAAAAAATTCCACAATATTCTCCAATGTCTTTGTTGTAGATTGTCCATAGATCACTTAATACTCCAAGAGTTCCCGTCACATATCCGTTAACTGCAAAAGGATAATATAAATATGAAAATAAGAATATATGCATAATAAAATAAGCAAACAAAAACACTTGAACAAATCTCAAAACATAAATATGAAAATTAGAATAATAAGGTAAAAATTGGCAAATATAAAAATATGGGCAAATCTCAAAACCTAGTTCAATAAACCTAATTTCAACATAAATTTTGGTTGCTAAAGTTTATGAGTGTGACATGCTCAACAATAAAAAAAAATTATCATTTTACCTCATCATTTTGGGTTTTTTGCTCTAAAAGTTTTCACTAAGGGGTTTTGGATGTCTGAAAGTTTTCGAAGAGGCATTTTTGCCCCATAAGGTTAAAAAATGGGGCAATATAACTCTCCCATTAGCAAACGTTAATAGTCACCATTTGTTGACCATGTATGCAGATGTGCCATTTCTATGTGTCATCCACCTCATAGGCATACTACCTCACTTTTTTTTTCCATCTCAGATTTTTAGCAGAAAAAAATAAACAAAAAACGAGGGCAAGAGACAAAGTCCCTTTCAAGCATTCTGGTTCTTAAAATTTAAGACAAGTCCATTTCTCAAAATCGGTGAATTTTGAAATATTTAGCAGACATGAATGTTCCTACACTTGATTAGATTCATGAATGGAAGAGGAAAATTAAATAAGGTAGAATGTTTAAGGGAAGTTATTATTAAATTAATTACATGAATATTGCTTCTTCTTCAGTTATAGTTCTTGATCAATGCGTTGATTATAAACTCCGCGAAGCTCGTCGGTATTGGGCGTTTTGATAAAGAAACACCAACTACAATGCTCGTATGACCTTTGCCATTGATCGGTGGCAACGTCGACTCTTCCGTTGATGGCCACATCAAACCACTGTGGCGCCGGAGTTTTACTTTACCCACTTTCATTCGGATTCAAAACTTTTGGTGTGTGGTTTTTTCCGCCTTTCTTTCCTTTTTTTTTTGTTTTTTTGTTTTTGTTTTGCAAATCACATGTTCAAGTCAGCAACCTACCTTGTCCAGTCAACATGCCACATAACTAAACTTAATGACATATCATTAAACTTAATTAACACCGTTAATCCCAATAAGTCTGTTTCAAACTATATGGACTAATATTTCAAGCAGACAAAAACTAAGGGGAACTAAAAACCATTATTTGAAATTATAGAAACAGCAAACAAATTCGGTCAAAAGTATTAACCCAAGCTTTTATTTAAAACTTAAGTGATGGGTCATCGTTAGAGAACTGAAAGGATACTATTCTTTAATTAAAAGACAAAACTAAAATATTGTATAAAGTTAGAGGAATGCTTGATTGATTTGTTGATTATAGAATGTTGATATTTTTTTTTTCTACATTATCCCAGAGGCAATATCTGTTGTTCATCATGTTTTAACAATATATATAATTAAAGAATTAAGTTATTTTATATCCTTAAAGAATTCACCATTCCTAAAACTTAGTTACTATTCACATGCATTCAGCTTGTCATTTACGACAGAGTTTATCTCATCTATCTATTCACCTTATCTATAATTACTCATTTGGCAATTCATTTGACAATGAGTCATTGAGTTGAGCTAATCTTATCCTTTTCAACTTTATCTTCACAATCCAGTTCGGCAATAATATTCCTTCATATTCGCCTCTTTTTCGCACAAGAATTTACCGCACATGCATGAATTTACTGACTCTCCCTCTAGCTATATATATATAAATATATCATATGATCTAAAATCACTTGTGTGCAGTTGAAGATCATTTAGCGTCGATCAAAGAAGGCTCACTATCTCAACAATGGCAAGTGCCTCCCAGATTGCCCCACCTGCCATTAGAAGGTAACCAAAAATTTAGATCATCACCTATATATATATATATGTATATCGGTTTGCCGTTAGAAGGTAACAACAAATTTAGAACTTCACCATCTCAATAATTTCTTTTTTCACTTTCTCAACTAATTTATTAACCAACGATCCAGTTTTCCGTATTTATACTTTAAAACTTGAATGTCACTTGCAGGCTTGAAGGAAAGGTGGCTCTGATCACCGGTGCGGCAAGCGGACTCGGCGAGTGCACGGCAAGACTCTTCGCCGAGCACGGGGCTAAAGTGGTCATTGCAGATATAAACGACGACTTAGGTGAAGCTGTGTCCAAAACCATACCCGATTCCACCTACGTTCACTGTGACGTCACAAACGAGAACGACGTACAAAACGCAGTGGACACCGCCGTTTCAAAGTACGGCAAGCTGGACATCATGTTCAACAACGCCGGTGGCCAAGACCCCAACACAGACAGCATCGTCGACATCGAATTGTTGGATTTTGTGAAAGTCATAAACGTGAATCTCACCGGCGTCTTTCTCGGCACCAAGCACGCCGCCAGGGTGATGATTCCGGCACGGCACGGCAACATCATTAACACTGCTAGTGTCTGTAGCATCACCGGAGGGTTATCAACCCATGCGTACACAAGCTCCAAGCATGGTGTTTTAGGGCTGACGAAGAACACGGCAGTGGAGCTCGGACGCCACGGGATTCGGGTGAACTGCGTGTCGCCATATGTGGTGGCAACTCCGATGGCGAAGGGATTCTTCAGGCTCACTGATGAAGAAGTTCACAATATATATAATCCTCTGAAAGGTGCTAAGATTGGGCCTCAAGATTTTGCTGAAGCTGCTCTGTTCTTAGCAAGTGACGAGTCTAAGTTTGTGAATGGCCACAATCTTGTGGCTGATGGTGGATACACTATCACTAACTATGGCTTCACCATTTACAAGCAATAAGTCTGGGTTATTGATCTGTATTGGGATGTTTCTGATGAAGAAGCGGTCTTTGCCCTTGTTTTTATGTATATATATGCTCGAATAACCACGCGCAGTCTTGTCGCGTGCGTGTAGTTCTTGTTTAGTTATTCTGCCTTGGCCTGGGATGGGTGTGAAGGAGAGGAAGTGGTCTTTGTTCTTGTATATGTGTGCGTACATGTTTGATAATCCCGCTCACGCAAAGCGCGTGCTTAGTCCTTAATTATATTAATGTTTGAATAATCAAACTCTCATGGGCTATATTATAATGTGATGAAGTTATCAACTTTGTAATTACATACCACGTGGCACTACAATTGGCCGCACATGTCCACTGCTGGTGCTGGCACCTGCCCCCCATCAGCGCCACGCCATAAATTGATTACTAATGTAAAACAAGAAAGTGACAGGGAAGAGAGAGATGAGATGAAGATAAGAAAGGAGAGGCGGAAACTGATCGTACTCCATCTAAGTCAATATGCCAGTCTAGCCTCAAAATAAGTGCCTTAAAACTATTATAGTGATAACTCTAATAATCAAAGTCCAAAAAATAATAAAGATAATGACCAACTCAAATAACCTAAAAAAGTAATAATAAAATAAAAATATATAATTAATTATTCATCTTCCTCATCCCATATATATTCCACCAATTACATTTTGTGACCAAGTTATGGCCTTAACCTTGCACATGCCAAGACATTTGCTAATCGAACTGAATTGAACCAACCAAATTCGATGTAAAATTAAATATATGTAATATTTAATTCACAAATACAAATTTAAATATATTACCTTTATATTATTACAAACACACATATTATCGCACACATATATATTTTTTAATATATTACTGATATTTATATTTATTTTCCTTATTTTATGTAACTATTTAATACCTTTCTTGTGAAAAAGCTTTTGGTAAAATAATGTTTATGTTATGAATATTAATTTTATGAATGTCCATTGATTGATATTCTAATCAACATTTATAAATACATGTTGAGATACTAAAAAACTTATTAATGGTTACTTATTTGACTTTTAAAGGACTATAGATAGAAAAAAGTACTAAGCATTTGTGATGTATATGAAACACAAGTGAATAGACTTGCTCCCCACTTTTCTCTTGGACTTTTCCCTTCTCTTGATCGTTTCTCTTATCCTAGATTTCATTTACTTTTATGATATGTTAGCAGTATGAGGCTCTAATAAAGATATATTTTATCATATTTACCTTTTATCATATTTCTATTTAATCTAGGGGTAAGGAGTAAAAATATTTATGAATTTTTTTTAAATGTGCATCTAGCACCATAAACTTTTATCAAGTGCAAAAATGCATATAAGCTTTTCTAAGTGGGACTAAAAGCATGTTTGAGATCACTTATTTTTTTGGTATAAATGCTTATTACATAAATTGAGATCAAAACTCCTCTCACATATTTACCTTGTATATTATACATCACGGTTTATAAACCTTTATAAGTTAAAAATAATCTATCACAAACCAGTATTAAAATGCCACCACTATCCACAGAGGCAAACAGTTTTATGCGTCCCACAATAATTGTCCACATGTCATTTGATACCCTCGTATTCTTGTATTGTCCAATCAAACTGCCCTATCTCATTAATTTTGCCCCTGTTATTTTCTCTCTCTTTTATTGCTTTAAATGATTATATATTTTTTTTAAAAAACAGTCCTCTTTCTTTTCTACCGCCATCTGCCTCCCGATTACCACCATTTCTTCTACCATTAACAAAATCACCTTCACTCGTCCCAAATCCATCATCACTTTTTCTTCACTAGAACCACTTTCTACCACTCAACAATCAACAAAATCAAAATATAATAAAAGAAGCAACCTTTTTCATTGTATGGACAAAGAAATCAAACCCACAATAGAATTGAAACAAACATTAGATCTAAGGTTCCATAGCCACGCTCTTCACCATCGCATCTTTGCCTCTTCGTCCTCGTTGTTGTAGGAGAAAGGGGGATGGTGAGGTTGGCTATTTATCCCCCTAGCCTTCGTCATTGTGATGGACAGGGGATAAGCAGATGATGGTGGGTGGTAGGGAGTGAGATGATCGCCGGTGATGGGAGATCATCTAGAAGCTCAGTTGGCTGTGGCCTGCAAGGTAGCTGGAGAGGGCTGGAGAGAAGAATGGCAAGGGAAGCTGCTGAGCTAGAGAAAGAGAGGGAGTGTGGGGAGGAGAGAGAGGTGCCACCGGTCAGATTTTTTGAGAGAGAGGGAGGAAGGTTTGAGCAAGAGAGATTGTGGGAGAATGGAGATGATTGAGGGTGAGGAGTTACACATGGACATGGACAAGTTGGGGTACTCACAGAAAAACGTAACGGATGTTTTTTACAATGTTCTCAGACCTGGATTGGACCGGTCGGTCCGGCCTGGGAACCGCCGAACCAGCCATCAGATCGATCCGGTCCGGTGACCCACTCCGGTTTGAGTTTTTTATTATTTTTTTGAAAAATTAATTTTTTTAATTTTTTCCTTTAGAATTTCATATTAATATGTCTAAAATCTCTAATTTCTCACCAGTTTTGACCGAGTTGAGCTCGAGATTGGCTCCAGTCTGACCTACTGACCCTTAACCCAGTACCCCGACCGGTTCAATCCCCGGTCTGAATTTTAATACCTTGATTTTTTGTGATTAATATTGATGATATTTTTGCCCTATTTAAAAAAGTTCATAAATAGTTTTGTATCTAATGAAAGTTTGTGATGATGGATGTACGTTTCAGAAAGATTTATGTATTTTTATGCTTTAACCTTTTAGTCTATTTAGGATAACCTGAGCTATAAAATGAAATTAAAAGAGTCCCTTATTACCAAGTGTGTTATAGATCGGTTCTATGACTGACTTATGATTATTGTTTCTTTTCTATTTTATTTTAATCTCATTCACAATTTTTTTTCATGTTTATTTATCATTTTAAGGGAATATCATATTCATGCAACGCTTATATTTCTTTATTTTATATTTTCTTGTTATTTATATTTTATGTTGTTATATTATGTTATTTTATTATTTTACGTTTCACTTGTTTATTTACGTATTTAATATTTACATTTCTTTATTTTACTTTATTTTATTTTAATTATTTCATTTAATTTTAATTTTATTTTATTTACATTTCATTTATTTATGTTGTTATATTATATTAATTATTTTATTTATTGTTTTTAATATTTTATTATTCATTTTTATTATGTTTTATATTATTTCTTTTACATTTTTCATTTTATTTCATCACAAGGTTTATTATTCTATTAATTTCTTATTTATATTATTCATTTCTTTATTACTTATATTTTTTTTTGTATTTTAATTTCCATTTTATTTTTATTATTGCTATTTTAATGTGAAATTTTGCTATTTTATTTTTTTTACATTTACTATATATATTATTTAAGTTCGTTTGATATTGTTTATAACCTGTCATTGTCAATTTATAATGTGATCTATATGATCAAGGGTTTAACTTTTATTTATATTTGATTATGAGCTTGTATGTATTTAATTTATTTCTTTGCCTACGAGTTATCTTATTCTTGTTTGTTTTGAAATAGGATGAGAAGAGTAATATCTTCAATTTGTTTTAAAAAGTCCTATGGCAACATGCTGTTTAAAAAACCCTTGTCTAAAGACGTTGTTGTTGCTGACTTGTCTTTGTGGATGAGGGCGAGAGAAGAAGCCTCATTCATTTTGTTTCACAAAATCTAGCGTTACAATCTCCATTTCATGAAATCAATGAATTTTGATATTTCTAGTGTATAGATGAATGTTCCTACAAGATTCATGAATATGGAGGTGGAAAATAAGATACAGTGATTCATGAAAAGTTATTTTCTATCCTTTCGTTTTGTTTTGTTTTTTGCCAAGGATTCATGAAAGTTATTATCACATTATTGGAATATTAAGAAGTATTCACGAAATATTACAGTATTTACAAACATATTAATGTAATTGATGAAATAAAGATAAATAATAATAATAATAAACAACACAATTGGTTATATCAATACCCATAAGTTACAATTTTTGGAATAAATTCGTTCCCCTATTTATAATCACCCAATTGACGATGAGTTGAACTTATGTGACCCTTTTCAACTATATCTTCACTAGGCCACTTTGATAATTATTCCTTCGTATATTAGACCCTTTTGGCACATGAATCTACCCTACATGCATGAATACACAAAGAACAAAATTCATATACACTTATATCACTTTTGTGCAGTTGAAAATATCAGCTTCAAAGAAGGCTTACCATCTCCACAATGGCAAGTGCCTCTGAGATTGCCCCATCTGTCTTTTGAAGGTAACCCAAATTATAACTTCACCTATATATATGTTGTAAATATTGTATATGGGTGTCTCAAAGAAAGATTCTTTTCAATATTATTGAAATGTTGTGAAATGAAGAGATGTGTCTTAAGAAATATGTTCATATAAATTAAGGAGGTATGTCTGTTCATGAATCAACATGGTTCATGAATTTAACAGATAGTTGTGACTTTTTAATTGCAAGATGTAGTCTTCAAGAGATACAACTTCAAGATATCAATCCATTATCTATAAATATCCCAATTGTGACACCATTTGATTAAGGGAATAAGATGCTTTAGCAAGTTACTTTATCTTCCACTAGTTTTGTCACCATATCTATATACAGAAAAAGTTCATTTAATCCTGGGGAGATGCCGCTTCTTGTTTATTGAGAAGACTATGAAATACCTATAAAGGGTAGTGTCCTCGGATGTGACTCAAACTAAAGTATTTTGTTGTTTATTTTGTAGATTTTGCCATCAATCTTCAGGGATATTTCCTGCTCATGTTGTCAATACATCACGATGAGTATTGTGCTATTCATTTGATTGATTACAGAGAAAATAAGATAAGCTTTTTATTTCAATCTCTGCCTCCTTTTAACTAATTATTTACTCATGGAAATGATTATCAAGTTCCAATGAAATCGCGATCCTTTATAGAATAATGATATTATATATATTATATATAACACGGTTCTGGATGAGAGGATTGTAAGGCCAAATTCCATCAATCAAAGGCCTAAATATGGCCTAATGAGGCGCATCTAGCCCAAGATCCAATCTTTCCGCCCAAACTTCTAGTCAAACGGTTTGCCTCTTAAGATTTGAAATAAAAGGATCTACCTCCTAGATCCACTCAGATTCATAGAAAGCGGAACTAAACCACCTGCTTAATTAGTCCAGTATTATAAATAGGAATCACCGTTTATTTCTTCACGTGTTGCTCTATAGTCAATAAAGATCCATAATAAATCTAATCCATATTTTTCTTATTCAGCTCTTTTTTGTTATAGTAATTTTTCGTCTTATTTATTACTAATCTCTGCATTGTCGGTACCCTCTCAAAGAAAACTCACCCTTTTGCAAATTATTGCATCAACAATTTGGTGTCATTTATGGTGAATCAGAAATGGATTTCAGTAAGATTCATTTCATCTCTGCTCACTCTGATTATTTTCGATCATAGACGTACCTACAGTGGGAAACGTACCTAACACAAGAGATGTACCTATGAACCTTCAGGAGTGTTTGGATGAGATGTTTGTCCTACTACAGGAACAGACTTAACAAATTTCCACCTAGTCTTGGTTGCCTGTGCAACAACAAGAACGATTCCACCACTTGGAGGAAGAAAACAATGCCTTGCGGGTATGACTTGCTGCACACTTTCCTTCAGTCGATCCCAATCTACACCAAGCATGATGATGCCCAACCGCTCTTATCCCATGCATCCCATGCATCCTACTAAGCTGCGGCTGGCACCCCTAAAATAGTAGGAAACAAAACTCTTTTTAGAAAAAATACTAACGATCCTCATATTGCAGGTACACCAACTAGGCCAAGTGGCAAGACGAAAGGTAGACAGACCCAACTGCAATTACTAACCACTAGGATCTAGTATGTTTTAGTTGACGGGGGTGGAACAGGAGGTTCCAAGAACTTGAAGCAATGATCCCCCACCTACCAAGTATTCCATCCCCAATGAAGAAAAACGCCCATAATAGATTCGTTGATTCACCCTTCACGGACGACATAGCATTGGTGGAGATGCCAAAAAATTCACATTCCTGAACATATGACTCTATGATGGTTTAACAAACCCATACGAGCATATGGCACAATACCGGTAAAGGATGCATATTGTAGTAATACCTCGAGAGGCATGAGAAGTTTGTATTTGTAAAGGTATTGGCTCAAGTCTGGTTGGACTAGTATTAAGATGGTTCACTAACCTACCAACCAACTCGATAGGAGGTTTTGCAAACTTGAATGACTTGTTCGTACAAGAATTCTCTAGTAGCGAGATGCTTGAAAAGCTTCTCAACAACCTCTACCAAGTCATCTTAGGAAAGCAAGAATCACTGCGAGTCTATGTTGGCATGTTCACCAAAGAAAAAATCATCATACCTAACTACGACACACAAACCGCCTTACTGCATCACGTAAAGGTTTTCTTCCTAACTCTGATTTATACAAGGAAATAACCAAATATACTTGTCATACCATGGACGACATACTAGCTTTACCTTGGGCCCAAATCAAGTGGGAAGAAGACCAAATGAATGCCAGTCAATCCCACCACCATGATGACAACCATCAAATAGGAGGAGTATGAACCTAAGATGGTCCAACTTCAATTGGAGGGCTAAACCATACATGATGACACACCACCCAGGAAATTAGGCTAACCACCTATCGGTCCCCCTAGCAAAATGCTCCTACCAAGGAAGCAAGTGATGGGATGCTAGGTCTGATGTATGAAGGCCCTTACCAAGTAATTGGGGTAGTCAATCAAGGGGCATACCAACTAAGTGACATAAATGGGAAACCCATTAAACAAGGTTGGAACATGATACATCTAATGAGGTACAATTTATAAACCCTTAACTTCTAAGTTCATTTTCAGATTTTACACACTTACTAACCTCGTGGGCAAGACATGATAATACAAACCATCGATATGACTAAGAAAAAGCAACCAACACTCCAAGCTATATGGTTGGTATTCTGATATTAACTGTCTCACCATCATGTACATCATTCTATTACTGGACTTCTTTATATTGGATTCATTGCTTAGTATTCAATTACATAGTTAGTCAATTGTCATTCAATTGGATGGATCCATACTCCCACAACGTACATACCAAGCTGCTACTGTAGGATTAGTCTCAATGTTGTAAGTCATTTTACTTGCCAAAACACTATCATTCTTTGTAAGATATTTACCTTGGTACATTAGCTGTCATTTTATGGTTGCTATCTTCTACTTGACATACTACGAGCAGACCAACTCACTAGCTTACGCTTGGCATACAAGATTGACCTATTAAGCTAAACAACGAACAAATGATGCATCATAAAATTTATAAGTGCTCGCCAATATTAGAGGTGTCCCATGGTAGAACACAAATCAGGCCATAAAGATGTGACATACATACCTACATAAATGTTCTAGCAAATAAATCTCTATACCAATACTCTAGATGTCGATAACCCAACTTTAGTGGTGTCCCATGGCGGAACACAAACTGGTCATGAATATGTGAGGTACAAACATACTAACCAAAGTATTGTCCTTGGTCAAACATTATGTCAACCATGTACTAGCATATGTAAACATTCTAATGTATGAAAATCACCACCAACACTTTGAGACAAAGTGTACTAATATGAAAAAACCTACCAGGCTATGAGGTAAAATATTCACATAAAACGGTATGTTTAAATTGCAATTGGTTTGTCATAAATGTGGACCGATCACTACTACAAAAGAGGAATTTAACGGCGCCCCTTTTTTGGCATTTCTTCAAAGAAGCACCGTAGATAATAGGTCTTTTAAAAAAAAGGTTCAGAAGCTACGACGCTTCCTAATATAAGCGCCAAAGCTGAGTGTTAGGCTTGTGCAGCATTTTCTTAGACAAGTGCCATACAAAACATTTATTTAAAAAAAATGAAAGCCCAAGCTCCAGCGCTTGTCAAAATAGCATCGTAGCTGGGTTAATTTTTTAACATTTTTTTATTTGAAAAAAACTTATCCGACGCTTAAAAATAAAGTGTCGGATAAGGGTGAGAATAAGTCAAAAAGATATTATTATTTAGAATCTCGTGTTGTAGTAAGTCAAAAAAGAAATCACTTGTTTCATTCTTGAGTTCCCAAAAAAAACATTGACCCTTAGCCGGCACTTGATTATAGAGTGTTGGCCAAAATTGGTCTTACCTGGGGCTCTATAATCAAGAGTTGGTTAAGGCGCCCTATTATTTTACACCAGGTGCCTTAAATATTCAAGGCACCTGGTGCCTTGGGCACCACATGATGCTTTGGATATTTTAAAGGCACCATGTAGTGCCTTAAATATATTTAAGGTATTTTTTTAAAAAAAAATTTAGGAAGTTACTGCACTTTGATAACAAATATTGTAGCTTCTTTATAATATGCTATTTAAAATTTACCCCACTGTTTTCGTTTTCATTTTCATCTTCTCGCATTCTTCTAGCTCCTCCATTTTTCACAACTCTGTTGCAGTACAAAGCTTCCTCTCCCATATTTTTTTTCTTGTCTCAACCTCTTTCAAAATATCCCTAGCATGTAAGTGTTTTTTTCCCTCAATATTTGATTCAATTTTTATTTTTTATTTAAAATCTGTCATGATCATATATGTGTGCTCATAATTTTTTCAGGTATTTATTTGAAGTGTCAACTTTGTCTTCTTGAACTTCCTATATATTGTAAGCTTTTTAATTTTTGAGCTTATAAATATAATAATACTTAGTTTAATTCGTTCTGTGTATGCTTTTGATGTAGTATTATGAAGATCAACGTTGTGCCCAATTGACTAACAAACAAGTGGATGAAATCATTGAGGAATAGTGTGAATATATGGTTAGCCAATTAGTTAATATTTAGGTACATACATACGTTAGGTTGTTTCTTTGCCTATTCTCATATTGTTTATTCTCTTAAAATTAGTTGTACAATTATATTAATTGTAATTACATATATCTAGT
Organism: Inga leiocalycina; assembly: GCA_963242795.1. NCBI lineage: Eukaryota > Viridiplantae > Streptophyta > Magnoliopsida > Fabales > Fabaceae > Inga > Inga leiocalycina. Next base: position 67,582,861 of record OY725326.1, read on the forward strand.
ACTGATTTTATAAATTAGTTATATGTTATTTCATTCTGATTTAGTTTACTTTTTTTCTATACATATTGTAAATTGCTGTGGATTTTAATTGGCTGAGTTCAAGGAAACAATTATATAAAATAATAAAAAAAATTATTACATATTATGGTGCTTCTGGGAAGAAGTGTTGTAGGACGGTATATACCTCCTACAACGCTTCTGAGGAGAAGCGCTATAGGAGGTATATACCCTCCTACAACACCTCTCCCCAAAAGCGTCGTAGGAGGCCCTTAAAAACACACACACATAAGCTGCGGTGCTTTCAGAAATTCAAAAAGCGTCGTAACTTTTACGGCATTGAAAGCTATGACGCTTCCTAAGCACTATAGCATTCATAAAATTAAGCACCGTCTATTATATTTTTTGTAGTAGTGGATGCACCAGAGATGCTTGACGGCTATGGTGAAGCACTACTCTCCAAATCAATTGCCTAATGGACTTGGAGAGTGGGAGACTTAATGTAAGACCAAATTCTACCACTTGGAGGCCCAAATGCAATACAACCATAAGATGGCCCAAGAAGGTACATCTAGCCCAAGACCTAGTCTTTCTGCTCAAACTTCTAGTCAAATGTTTCACCTCCTAAGATTTGAAATAAATGGATCTACTTCCTAGATCCACTCATATCCACAGAAAGCGAAACTAACCCACTTGCTTATTTAGTCCAGTATTATAAATAAGAATCACCATGTACACTCAACACACTCTCATTTTCCCCATTTATTTCTTTATTTGCTACTCTATAGTCAATAAAGATCTATAATAAAGTTGCTCTTTATTTTTCTTATTTAGCACTTTTTTTATATATATAGTAATTTTTCGTCTTATTTATTACTAATCTCCGAGTTGTGGGTACCCTCTCAAAGAAAACACACACTTTTACAAATCATTACATAAAAAAGGATATTATATACCCAAAATCTGATATGTTAGGCCCACGAGGAAGGAACAAGTCCAATAGGGAGGGTCCAATTGATGAGCGAGCGAGGCCCATAAGAAGTAAACTCACTAAGTCCATAATTTTAAAGTATTAAGGATCAATTTTTGGAATTATTTGATATTTTCATATTATTAAACCAAGCTAGTTGATGTTTCTTCTTGTGTGTTTTTTGTGGGAAAATTGTGGCTAGAAATCTGACTTTAGAGAGAGAAATGGGATGAATAATGAATTGAGCTTTGAAATTGTGTTTACATATCAGACTTAGCTTATGATAGTTGCTTTGTTGCATGCATGTTGATTTTGAGTTGTAGAGGGGTAGTTTCGAATTTGATATTTTAGTAACAGGGGATTCTTGCTCGGTTTGTTATGAGAAGTGCCAACAAGTGTTTGAACACTACAATAGATGGAGTATATAATTATTGCTTGGTTGTTGATTTTGGGAGCATGTTGGAGCTCATATTTAGAAATGAAAATTGCATATCCTTTACTGTGTAATGTTTAAAGGTACTAAATGAAGAATTTTGATTAATTTGTTGTCTGTCCAGAGCCGTTTTGGTGACTTTTTTGGTGGGTATTGTTAGAACTCTTGTTTTGATATAACAAATCTTAAGAATATTGTTTTACAATATTAAAATGACTTTTGAGAATCTCTATGTTTGTGTACACTTGAGTGAGTATAAATCACTGCAGTGGTAACTACTGGTTTCATCACTAGTGAGTAATTAGTTAATAAATAAGTAATTCTATGTAAATTTGATAAAGCAATTGAGTACTAAAAGTGTCACTTGAGTGATGATATGAAATTTTATGTCACTACCCAAGTACTAGCCAGTGATTAAACAATTTTGGTTTGGAAAAGAAAATATCACTTGAGTGATGATATGTCACTAGAGTGATGTCCTTCATTTATAAATCAAGCATCAACATGGTACTTGAAAGTGCTTTTGCAAAAATTCAGCAGAGCACTCGAGTGAGGAATGTATCACTCAAGTGATGCTTGGAAATTCTAAATCACCATTCACTAACCGGAAAGTAATTATTAAATTCCCCTTTTTAATATTAAGGAAACACCAAAGTGCGATTAAGTCACTACTAGTGAAGTCTAGCTCTCCAGTGGTCCTATACAATTTTCAAAATGACTAGCCAGTAACTCTTTAGTGAGATGCCTTAAATCACACAACACCACTCGAGTGATGATAAGGTATCACTTCAGTGGTATTGATAATAGCTTTTTCAATCAATGCCTCGAAAATTTTGATACCCATTCTAAGTGTGATGGAATCTTGTTGCAATACTTCCTATTGTTTCTAAATATTACTAATCACACTTATGAATAGTGAGTATGCACGCTGAAACTTGAAAATTATATCACAAAACTAGAAAATCTTGTTTCACCAAATGAACAGTGAGTAAGCACGTTGGAATTAGGAAATTATGTCCATGATTTGATGTTGAATGTTACTTTTGCTTGCTAAAGGATTGAAAGAGATTTAAATAGATATTTGAACCACTTCATTTTTAATTTCCTAGGTTAAGTTATGATTTTTCATAGTTAATTGAAAATTAAGGGTTGCTAGATTGTGTCTAAAGTTGGGATTCTAAGACGAGTTAGCTAAGTTATAAATTGTGAATGCTATAAGTATTAATATAACCTCACTTATAAATATATGATACTATTTGATATATGCCCAAGCCCACCAAGGAATTATCAAAGGAAGAAGCATGTAGAAGGTAAATTGGAAGAAAGCATAAGAGGTTGTAACTCTTTTCCTTTCACGTGATAGTGTGTTGATTTGTTGCATGTCTGTTTGTGGCATTATGCTGATTATGCATAAGAACATGTAAATTGCCCTGCATGAGACTATTTTCTATGGCAATGTGCACCAGTTTATTATTCATTTAATTATGAAAGCGTACCAGTTAGTGATTGGCTAAATTATCTGTATGATGTATGGGCATCATCGATGATAAAATGGTTATAAGGTGTTGTTCTATATAGCTTATTTTGCATGCTTAATTGGTTGTGATCTGGCATGATTAACATGAGGAAATTTTTATTACTGAGATTTCCCCAAATCTCACCCCTTTCTTTTATGACAAACAACAAGAGTAGGTACTTAGGCAATGGCATTATTATTGGGGAAGCTTGAAGAAGGTTGAAGCTGAAGGAGTATTAAATTATGAATATCCCAAGTGTTGGCTAAGTTTTTAGCCATGTTGTCTTTTAATATTGGAGATATGTATACATTGCGTGTGTGTATACATGTATATAAATATTTTGGCATGTAAATACCCTCTATAAGGAGGAGAACTCTGGGTATGGTAACTTATCATTAAGTGTCATCTACGGTGATGGCTAGATTATATTTATATGTAGTTAATAGTAGAAGTAGATAATATTGCATGATTGATTAGTATTTATTATTTATTTAGAAGCTCGAGCAATGCATGAGTTGTGCCCTAAGATATTTACATGTTATGTTCAATTGCTTGGATTCAGTGGTTGATTGTAGACCCCAAGGTGTTACGTCAAAGGTCTTCATCAAAATTGTTTTTCATTTTTAGGCATCATTACTGATCTTGAACATCTCTTTTAGTAAAATAACATATTTATAACATCCTAATTTTTGACTTCTAGTTAGATTATTTACAGTGGTCAAAAAGTATAATTATGCAAAAATATCCAAAAATTAAAGAGAAATTTTGAAAAGGTAGAAAAGAAATTTTTTAGGCGTATTTGAGGTCTGGAGATATTATTTATAGTTATAACACCTCAAAAATGAATTATTGGCCAAAAGCCCATTTTCAGGTGGAGTTTTAAGGAAATGAATGGGGGGAAGTATTAAAATTATTTAGTGGCCTAAAGAGGTTGAGGAAGCACACTGAGATATTATTTTGAAGAATTAGAAAATTATGAAGAGGTTTGAAGATCCACAAAAGTAGTCTAAATATTTTTAGAGCTCTTTTTGAAATCTAGGCCTTTTTTCTGAAGATAATTCAAAGAAAAAAGTTTGAGGTTAATTTTTGGCTTGAAAATTTTGGAAAAATTATTTTATAGGGTAAAGAGGCTTATTGAAGTATAAAATTCTTATGAAGTATTAATGATTCATTTCTAGAATTTATTTCATAATTTCAATACCGATAGGGAGAAGTAAAATTATCCAATCCCTTTACCAACTGGACCAAACCTTTATTGGCAAAGTGAGTTTAGTTAGTTAAATATGACGAAGTTGTTGAGGGCAAGAGCAAGCTTTTCGAAAAACCTTAAGCTAATAAAGGTTTTAATAGAAAAAATAGGAAAAAGTACATATTTAGTTATTTAACTTTTCACAAGGTTTCATTTTTGTCCCTTAACTTTATAGAGTATCTTTGTAATCATTTAAACCTAACACTCTTAACAAAAAATGTTGATATTGTAATTTTCACTACTACAAAAAGGTTGAAAAGTGATGCACATTTTGTGGCCCTTTTTTAAAGAAGTGCCACGCTGCCCTTTTTCTCTATATTTTTTTTTTATTTTGTGTACCACTTGTGGCACCTAGTAGATTAGGTGCCACAAATGGGGGAGCCAAGTAGGCAGGCACCACACGTGGCGCCACGGAAGCAGCTGTGGTGCCTGGCCCACCAGGCGCCACAGCTAACCATTAGGCCATGTGTGGCGCCTGCCTGCACTAAATACTAGCTGTGGCACCTGTTCATCCCAGGCACCATAGCTGGTTTACAGGCAGGCGCCACACTTGCCCATTTCATTAATTAAAAAAATAATTTTTTTTTTGAAATGGATAGTGTAATCCATCTCCACTAATAGCAATTCCCCCCCGCCCCAACCCTTATCTCTTATTTCACTTCCCACGTAGTGGTCCCTTATCCTCCCCCCAACATATTCTTTCTCTTTTTGACTACTACTCTACTTTAATTATTCAACATCTCTCTCCTCCATTAAACTACTTTCCCTTTCTCATCTTCATAGTGGTTCCGTTGCCCCCTCCCTCCATTTCCTATCATCTTCACACTAAAAAACACACCCATATGCTCACACGTCTTCATCAGCGAATCTACATCTTTGTTTTAATTTGTTCCAACTGTCATCCCCATTCCTATCCCTTCCCTTATCTTTATTGTCTTCCACTTTTGGTCCTCACTCCATCTAGTTGGTCCCAACTACTCAAATTTCCTCCTCCTCCTCACTCAAGATTGCGTCACCAACAGGCAACGTGATCCCCCACTGCACTGCACTGATCAATTAAGCTATAAGTTCAATGTGATTAATTTTTTTTTCAAGTTGTTCTGCTTATTTTTGTTCACACGCACGTGTATATTATATATATGTTGATTATATTTTTCATCCTGAATCTTAAAGTTAGAATTTTAGCTACATGTGTATTATTATACGTACCCCAATTAAGTTTATGCCTGGGAGTTGTATATATTTTTGTAGAGAATTGTGTTCTATTATACCTATATTTTGAATGCCGTCATTTCCTCCAAGTATGCTATTAGGAATTTAAACTATTTTCACATTATGTATATATGTGATAGGGTACGTTGAGATTAACTAAAATATCATATGATAGCTATATACAACCAATCAGTCCACCACATGAGGCTTGTCTAGCAAATCCAATATAAATATTTCTTAATCCGCTTGTTTAATAACTTTAAATATATTAACTAGAACCGTAAGGAAAAAACCATAAAATAATTATAAGGAGTTCATTTTATTCAATTGAATTTTTTTTCCAAAAATTTCATAATATATATCAATATAAACATTATTTTTTAATAAATATATTATGCATAAATTTTACTATATTTGTTTCATATATAAAGTTTTCTTAAAGTTTATATTCCAATATGTAAAGCAAAATTTTAAGCGAACTTAATTCACCTAATAAAAAAAGAAATTTTAAGTATATTTAATTTCTTTTAACTAGCATATTAACAATGAAAAATATTTTTCTTACAATATGTGTGTATAGTTCAATTCCCTCTTTATATGTATGCATGCATGCATTCATCATATTTATGACTACCCAAGATTAATTGGCAATGTAATGAAGCAAGTCAAAAATAATTTTTTTATATTCTCAACATTGAGCTGAAAATAATTTAATTAACGTTCAGATTATATATGCTTTCCTTTTTGTTTTATTTTATTTTCTTTTTTTTTTCTAAATCATATTTTTTGATTTAAGCTAATTAATCATATTTTATTTTATTATATATTGATGTTTTGTACACATTATTATTATTAAAAATAATAATTTACAACCACTAATATTTTATTTTCTTTTTTTATGTGTAATTAGTGTTTGTAGTTTCAGCTCTTCAATCTATTGAAGTTTCTATTTAAGGTATGTTTTTCAAATTTTGAGCTTACAAATGTGATTTCAGTTAAATGTAATAATAGTTAGTTATAATTTGTAGGTGTTCTAATGATTGTTAAGGATTAGTTGCATAAGTAAAATAATTATTTATATATTCTTAACACTTGGATTTTATTTGTTGACTTGTAATGTTTTCTAATTTACCTATGATATGTTATGGCAAATATGGTTTCTTTGGTTATGAGTTGTGAAAAATTATTATAATGCCTAGGAATAATGAATGGGTTATTTGTCAATTAAAACATAGGGTTTAAGACTTAGAAAGCTTCAATTTTGAAGATTTCAAGTTCGGAATTTATTTTAAAATTGGTAAGAGAATATAAAATTAATTAGTAAATGCAATAGTCATACAAGTAACCACGTACTTTTTTTAAAAAATAGATTGAAGGCATAGATGGATCGTAAATGGATGTCATCTAATCAGTGTTCAAGGGAATATATAGATAGGGTGAAAGATTTTATTACATTTGCAATTGAGCACATAAAAGATCCTGACAAAATCTTGTGTCCTTGCTTATCTTGTTGTTTTAGAAAGTGGAATAGTCTACTTGATTTACTAGATCATTTAGTGTGTTACAGTATTGATCAAACATAGATACGATGGACAAGACAAATGATGCATGTAGTGATTGGGTGCATACCACAAGTGGTGCTTCGGATGAATTTGATCAAAGCATGTTTGATGAAGATGATGGTCTTGAAGAAATGCTAAATGTGGTTGAAGGGGTGTATCATAACTGCCCTAACGAATTTGAGAAGTTGAAAGGTGATGCAGAGAAACCATTATATGCCGGTAGTACTAAATACACAAGATTGCTAGCAGTGTTGAAGTTGTACAACTTTAAAGCTTACTACGGATTGAGTGATTCGGGTTTCACCGCACTGCTTGAACTGTTGCAAGATATGCTTTCAGAAGAAAATGTACTTCCTACCAAGACATAAGAGGCAAAGCGAATTCTTTGCTCTACAACCGGCATGGGATATGAGAAGATACATGCATGTCCTAACAATTGCGTATTATTTCGAAATTAGTATGCAACGTTGGAGAAGTGCCCTAAATGCAACACATTTTGCAATAGGAAGAAGAAAGGAAAGAGTCCTTTAAAGGTCCTATGGTATTTTCCCATTATTCCGAGATTCACATGACTGTACAGTAATGCAGAGATTGCTAAGTAGTTGACATGGCATGCAGATAAAAGGATTAAAGACACGAAGTTTAGGCACCCTGCAGATGCTCCTCAATGGAAAAAAAATTGATCATGAGTACCCTGATTTTATAGATGAAGCAAGGAACCTTTGCCTTGCACTCTCAACTGATGGAATTAACCCGCACGGTGTTCAAAGTAGTACACATAGCACGTGTTAATGATATTGATGATTTATAACCTTCCTCCACACTTGATCATGAAATGTAAGTTTATGATGTTGTCCATGTTAATTTCTGGGCCAAGGCAACCTGGAATGATATAGATGTATACTTGTCTCCTTTAATTGATGACTTGAAGTTGCTTTTGGAGGAAGGCGTCAGTGTGTATGATGGGTACATGGAAGAAAGTTTTACTTTGAAAGCCATGTTGTTTGGCACAATTAATGATTTCCCTGCTTATGGTAATTTGTCGGGATACAGCGTCAAAAGATATGGTGCATGCCCTATATGTGAGGATGACACTCATTTAGTGCGACTTCATCATTGTAAGAAAAATGTTTACATGGGGTATCAAAGATTCTTACCATCACAATATCATTGGAGGAAGTGGAAAAAGCCTTTCAATAGTGACTCAGAAGAAGGTAGCCCACCAAAGATGTTGACTGGTGCCCAGGTGTATTCCAAGGTAAAAAAGACTCGGATAACAATTTTGGCAAGCCTTTTGCAAAACAAATTGAGACAAGTGGTTGGAAGAAAAAGTCTATTTTCTTTGAAGGTCCATATTGGAAGTCTTTATATGTGAGACATTTTCTTGATGTCATGCACATAGAAAAAAATATGTGATAGTCTAATTGGCACGTTGCTCAATATCGAAGGAAAAAGCAAGGATAGTGTCAATTCAAGGTTGGATTTGGTGAACTTGGGAATTAGAGAAGAGTTGGCACCGATTGAACAAGAGCATTGTACCTACCTACCGCCAGCAGTATACACTCTGTCGAGAAAAGAGAAGAAATTTTTTGTGAGTTTCTACAAGGAATTAAAGTTCTTGAGGACTACTCTTCAAATATAAAGAACCTTGTATCAATGACAGAGTTGAAGTTAAAGAACCTCAAGTTTTATGATTGTCATGTGCTCATGCAGAATTTCCTACCGATTAGTATACGATCCATTTTACCCAAAAATTTAAGAAACACCATCACTAAACTTTGCGTGTTTTTCAAGTTGATCTGCAGTAAAGTGATAGATTCAACTAAGTTACAAGATTTGCAAAGGCTGATTGTGTGTACTCTGTGTGAACTTGAAATGTATTTTTCACCTTCTTTTTTTGACATTATGGTACATCTAACCGTACACTTGATCAAAGAGATTCAATTTTGTGGTCCAGTGTACTTGAGATGGATGTACCCGAATGAGCGATTCTTGAAAATATTAAAAGGGTATGTAAAAAATAGATATCGCCTAGAGGGTTGTATCGCTGAAAGGTATATGGTTGAAGAAGCAAGTGAATTTTGTGCTGATTTTCTATCAAATGTTGACCCTGTAGGGATTCCCAAGTCCTATCATGATAGGCGAAGATCAGGGAAAGGAACAACTGGGAGGGATGTAATAACTATATCAGCGATTGAATGGGAGCAGGCCCACTTGTATGTGCTACATAACACTAATGAGGTCGAACCGTATGTAGAATAATACAAGGATGCTCTTTGATTGATACATGGTGATAGGAATGAAAATTTGTTAACAAAAGAACACAATAAACAATTTTCAGGCTGGTTGAAAAATTGCATTAATGATGAGCTGGTGTGGAATCCTAATTCAGTTTCAGAAAATTGAAGTAGTTGTCGAAGGGACTGAGCTTAAATGTATTATCTTACAATGGTTATACAATCAACGGTTACACTTTCTATACACAATACCATGATACACATAGCAAGATGCAGAATAATGGGGTAACATTTGTTGCTGATTCTTGGCATAGATCCAGTGCTAAAGGCATACACCCTATCTATGCATCAATGTGATACTTTGGTGTCATTGAATGCATATAGGAGTTAGATTACTCTATATTCATCCCTGTCTTCAAATGTAAGTGGGTTAACAATAACAGTGGATTGTGGATAGATGACTTAGGCTTTGTTCAAGTGGACCTTTCTAAGGTTTGGAATGAATATGATCCTTTTATTTTAGCAGCACAAGCAGAACAAGCATTTTTTTATTCCGGATCCTGCTAAAAAGAATTGGTCTATTGTACTCCCATCTAACAAGAATCGTAAAGAACAAGTTGATTTTGAAAGTAATGAAAATTTGAACATAAATGATGATGATCCTTCGTTTGAGAATTTGTGGTCAGTAGAGATTGGTATAGATGCAAATGAAGATGAAGATGAAGATGGAGATGGAGATGGACCTGTATACGTGAGACATGATCATGAAAAGGGAACTTGTGTCACGAGAAACACATTTCTCAATCCAACACGAATTATGAAGAATAAAATTTTAAATCAAAGCAAAAAAAGGAAAAGATAATGAGTGCCTTGACTTGTTTTACTTGTACGTACATTTTTATAAATTTCAAAATATTTTGCTTTCATTGACATGGTTGACATTATACACTGATGTTTTGTTTTAGTTTATTTCACTTCCAGGAGTATGGATTCACCCCATGATGAAACTGATGATGTTCTTAAGAACATTGGTAGACAAAGATTTGAGGCGAATGTAAGACGTGGCAGGACAGTTTTTGCGAGATTGATCAAATTGAGAAGTAATAAGGGAATCAAATTACAACTTGAGTAGAATGAAAGGGGAAACCCGTTCGGCGAGAATAGTACCTCATTAAATAACTTGATTGGGACTACAGTTCAGGACAGAGTCCCTATTACAGTTCAAAACTGTAAAATGGCAAAAAAAATTATGAGGATGACATCTGGGATGAAGTATAGGTAACACATTAATTATATTATTTTCGGTTTGCTTTATTTCACTTAATTTCAATCTTACATATTATATATGTTTTTATTAATGTTATAGAGCATTTTTATTATTGATGATGATCGGAAGAACTTTGTGCTAAGAAAAGCCGAAAAAATTATGAGAAAGTTTTGTTATGATCTTGTCAAATACTACTTGAGGGATGATGATGACAATATCATTGATACACCGCCTTATCCATTGTACGAAGGAATCACCACTCAAGAAATGTGGGATGAGTTTATCAGAACACATATAACTCAGGAATTCCTGGTAATATAATTTGTTTGACTTTCCCTATTAATGGTAATATACGTATTTGTAATTAACATTTATATATTAGTATGAATCATTTTGATCTAAATAGGAGTTGAGTGAGAAAAATAGAGCTAACACGACAAACATGGCATACCGGTACCACAAGGACATGTTTCATACGCACAGTTAGAAAGAAAACTGGTACAAACTAATGATTATTTCATTTGTAGATAAATTGTATGAAAATCATTTAACTTCAACTAAATTTGCTGTGCAGATAGAAGAATCAAGTTCAGATATTACACAGGTTCTACGACATGATATGTGGGTAGCTGGTGTCGTAAATAAGAAAGGTGAAATTTATAGTGAGGAAGTAAGAAGAGTAGCCGAATATTGTGTAAGTATTGGATTATGCGTACAATAAATAATTGGCTTTACTTATATTAACTTGACTTATGTAATAACTAATATTGTTGTAATTCTTTTTGTGATAGTGACATATGACACAAGAGGATACTACATTGGCGAGCTATGTTGGCCGGGATGATTTGTTGAGCAGAGCGCTAGGAGTACCTAAGTATGATGGTCATGTTCGGGGTATTGGTTTTACTGTCACCCTATCAGCATACTTCAGACGTTAGAAGCGCTTTAATAGAAGTGACGTTTCCTAGCTGCATGACGAGATGACTAGTTTCAAGCATTAAATGCAAGAACTTCAAGAACAAATGCACTACAAGGAACAATGAGAAGAACAATTCTTAGAAAAAATGTGGTTGATGCAAGAACAGAATGCGTTGTTAATAACGCAAATACAACAATTAGTGCAGTGTAGGCCAACACAAAATATTCCCTTATGTGATAGCCCAAGTTTCAGAGATAGTTGCACTTCCTTACCCAAAGTCCCTTTTCCTTTGGTAATTAATTTCTTCTCTACTTAATTTTGTTACATTATAATTTAGAAAACTATAATATATTAACTCTATTTTCTATAGGGCGAATTTCAATGTAAGTTATATGCTGATCAAGCTTTCAAGCACGTGGTTGTAGTGGGTGCTGGCTACAACATTGATAAGGACACACTGTATAATTCACCGTCGCCCGACAACACACTTTGAGTGAGGGTTGATGCTTACGAATGAAGACGCCTTCTTATCGATCCTGTCTCGGGATGAGCAAATAATGGTGAAAGATGTTGTAGGTGGCTATGTTGCTTGGCCAATAAGTCTTATTGAGTCATATGAAAAGGTTGTCCATTTACAATTCCCTACACTTTTCATTCGTACTTCCATCTAAAACTGTGATTTAATTTTCTGATTTTCGTAGGGTGGACGGTCTAGAGAGAAACAAATCCAACCTTATGGTAAGATCTCAAAGTGTTCAACAACACAACCCAAGTCAAAAGCATCGGTTAGCCAACAGAGTAAAAGAAGACCAACCTCATATCGCGATCAATTAGTATCAATTACACCACAATTGATCAGTGCAGGACTGGAAATACATCTTGAAAGACATATCTACAATGTTGGTGGTCTGGTTGATTATGTTACTACCGATGTCGTGCACGACATATGTACTCGTGATTGGTTAGTGCTTCAGCTATCAACTTCTGGATAAGGTACTTGACCATTATCGTTTATCATTATTATTAATATTTCTCATTCCTTTTCTTTTGTTTTTCATGACACTGTTTACTTTATACCAGGCATTTGTACAATGAGATCTTAATGGATACAAACATGGTCCAATTTGTATTTGTCAACCCTTTTCTTGTTGGCTATCGTGCGGGTAAAGTAGATATAAATGCACAGTCTAATGATCTAAAAGATTACTTTAGAAAGAGAGTGACACCAACTACACTATTTTTAGTGTCATACAATGCGAGGTAAGTTATTAGTGGTACAATTTTTGTTTTTATTGTTTAAATTTTATCATACCATTATTGTTGAAACAATTTTTTTAAAATATTTTAGGCGCCATTGGATATTGATAGTTATCAATCCAGCAGAACCTTCAGGCCCTCGAATTTACTATGTGGATCCTCTAAGAGATGATCTTTCATAAAACCGTTCTCATATGTTACTATTGTTCAATAGGTAAGCGTACGTGCTTATGTGTAAATATTTGCATATGTGATTGAATAACCAAAAGTAATTAGTTTCTATTTGTTTTGTTAGCACTTTGACTGGGTATCAAGCCTCTATCTCCTTAAGCTATTCTAAAGCTGCTAACCCTCACCTTAGCTATCCTTGGAAGAAGATACTGGTATTGATATATGAATTAACTAAAACTTTATTAGGAAACAATTTTTATTCGTAAACAGAGTTAAATATAATATTGCATTATATTTTTGCAATGCCCTATCCAACCCAATGACAATGATTGTGGGTATTACATAATGAAATTTATTAAGGATGTAATTACGCATGATCAAGCATTTATTCCTCAAAAAGTAAGTCATTTAGTTGCACTGCATATTGTGTTTTAATTAAATTTAATTAGTGCCTGATAATTATGTTTTGCTTATTATAATTTCTTTTAATTTGTGGCTGATTGTATATATATGTGTAGTATTATAAAGATCAACGTTGTGATACTTTGACTGACCATCAACTTAATGAAGTGACCGAGGAATGGTGTGAATATGTGTTTAGAAAAATCTCTAGGTAGCTATACTATTTAATTCATCACTAGCTACTGGCCTTTGTTGTGTTGTTTCTTGGTAATTGTTGTGTCATGCAAGCATGTATTCAAGTTGAATTTGTTGTATAATTTATTCATGTACAATATATTGTATAATTATTTTACGTACTAATTTAACTAACTAATCATCTGTTTGTTTCATTTTAAAGTTATCTACCATTGTTGTTTGCTTTACTTCATTCTACTATGTTGTGGATATAGATACAAAATATTTATTAGACCATGCAGTGTGCAATACTACAATTATAGGAGATATGAAAAAAATAGAAAAAAAAGGAGTTCCTGTGGCGGTTCTTTAAACAAGGGCCACAGGAAGTACCAAAAAAAAAGAAAAATAAAAAATTAGGACCCTCCTGTGGTGCTTGGTGAGGCAAGTGCCACAGGAGGGGGTCTCGTGTGGCGCTTGGTGAGGCAAGCGCCACAGGAGACCCCCCTCCTATGGCGCTTGCATCACCAAGCGCCATAGGAGACCCCCCTTTTTGTGGCCCTTGCCTCACCAAGCACCACATGAGAGCCTTCCTTATAAAAAAATAAAATAAAATGTTGTGGCACTTCCAAGTAGAATAAAATGTTAGTGGCGTAAAGATATGCAGCACTTCTCTAGCACCACAGCTACTCAATTATAAGCACCGCAGCTTTGTTTTTTTTGTAGTAGTGTTTAAAAGTTGAAAGTATCATTTCAAATGTTGACATATTAGGTTTTAATAACAATAATCATTATAAAAAAATCATCATTTGAAACTAAGGCATAATGGTTGAAGGGTTGGAAAAATGCTTTTTAAAATTAAGGAGCCAAATTGAAATTCTATATAAAGTTGGGGGAACAAATGTGTACTTTTGCCAAAAAAACATATATGTTGAGCTTATTTTGATAAGCTATTTCAAATAATTTAGGGAAAGTCACACCAAGTGTAACATCTCAGTTTTTATCACCAATATTTCCTTTATGTAAGTAATAAGATATTTAGTGGAATAAAAATGGAGGCTTATGATGCATATAAAGTGACAAAACATAGAGTCTAGTGGTCACACACAATTTGCAAAGCTACAAAATGCTGCTAGTGAAATTCCCTGCGAGGCAGTGAGATTGTCTTATGATTTTGGATGAATAAATGATGTCAAATAAATGTGAAATTTACCATAATGAAAGTAGACATTTCAAGCTTTATTTTGATAGGTTATGAGTTATTTGGACCTATACACTAAGAGTTATGTATTTTTGAAGTTAGGCTAGTGAAACTGGCAGGATTCTGTGATAGTGTCCAATAAATATTAATTCTAGAATTCTGTGCGTCCAATTGGCTAAAGGAATTTTTTTTGGGAGAATTGCCCAAAAATACCTTGGAGGTAAATTAATTGCTGATTGCTACCATGGAAGATCTGTTGCACATAACGGAAGATATTGTACACATTTATATGGAAGATTTTTGCACACACAAAATATGGTTTGCACAAAACGGAAGATCGCTTGCACACACAGAAGATTGCTTGCACGTTTAGTAGCAATCAACAATTAATTTGCCTCCAAGGTATTTTTGGGCAATTCTCCCAATTTTTTTTCCTCAAAATTAAACTTAATAATGGTCAAATAGCCTTTAGAAAAACATCAATTATACATCTATACATAAAGATATGAATTTTCAAAGTTTGATAAAAATTCTGGCAGTTTTCAACCAAGGTGTGAAAATGGAAAAATTGTATGGGCAAAATAGTCATATGGCTGAATCAAAATTGAAAACCCATATTTTCCCTTATTAATGTGTGTGTGGACATCCAAAAAGGTGAAGTCAAGAGGAAATTGAAGTTTGAGAAATATATGACAAGAGTGGAAATAAATTGTAGCCAAGTAAATGAAGTTGAAAAGTTAACAATTGTAGGCCAAAGTTTTAATATTTGAGGAGGCAATATTATGATATTTGAAAAAGCTTATTTATCCTCTTCCAAGGCCATTATGTTGTCCACGTAGAGAGGGAAAGGAGCGAGGTCAAGTTTGATAAAAGATGAAGCAAAGAAAAGTCAAAAGCAACAATTGTAATAGCAAGTGTGACTTTTCAAGAGATAAATGAAGAAGCTTGCTTACTGGCCAAAAAAAAATGAAGAAGCTTGCTTGGTTATTTTGGGGAGCTTTATGTCTTCATTATTGGGCAAAAGGAAAAGGGAATTAATGAATCAAATCCAAATGCCATAGTTGAAGGAGTAAAACCTAGCAAAAAGGTGAAACTTTAAAAAGTCACACTACTGTAGGGGATAGAATAGTATAACCCTCATTTTCCAATTTGTCTAACCTTGCATTGTCAACAACTTTGCTACAAATAGCATTGAAGAAACTGCACAACCTTGTTATCTTTCTTCGCACATCATCTTTCATAATGCCTCTAATAGCTACTGGTAATAGTTGTTGCATCAAGACATGACAATCATGAGACTTCATTCCAACTAACTTCAAATCTTCAATTGACACAAACCGGCTCACATTAGAAGAATACCCTTGTGGCACCTTAATGCCGTGCAAAACACCTACACAAACTTCTCTTGGCTTTTGATAATGTATGTGCTGCTTGCTTCATATACGCTCTCTTACCCAAATCTCTTAGTTGTGGATGCAGTCATTCTCTTATTCCCATTTCAACCAAGTCTAGTCTCACATTAATTCCATATTTAGATTTCCCTGCTATGTGCAAAAGCATACCAACAAGGCTATCACATACATTTTTTCCCACATGCATCACATCAATACTATGTCTCACATCAAGACTAAGCCAATATGGAAGATCAAAGAAAATTGACCTCTTTTTCCATATGTTCTTCTCACCCGTAGTCATTTGACTTTTACCAAAAGTGACATTGATTCTTTCCACTTGACTATAAACCTCGTCTCCAGTTAATGGCTTCGGAGCCAATTCATTCTCCGGAAAACCGTTAAAAGCCTTCTTTAACCTACTGTATGAGTGGAACCGAGGAAGAAATTGTCTATGACCAAGGTCGACCGTTTTTCTACCATGCTTGAGTTGATGGAACTGTGTGCTTGCTTCACATATCAGGCATGCTTTTTGACCCTTAATACTATAACCTGACAAGTTCCCGTATGGAGGGAAGTCGTTAATTGTGGTGAAAATCATTGCACGTAGCTTAAACAACTGTTGCTTATATGCATCAAACACATCTACACCATCCTCCCACAACTACTTTAAGTCCTCTATCAAAGGTGCCAAGTAGACATCAATATCATTCCCTAGCTATTTTGGTCCCGAAATCATCATAGAAAGCATTATATACTTGCGTTTCATACACAACCAGGGAGGTAAGTTGTAAATCACCAGCAGAACAGGCCATGCACTATGTGTACTGCTAAAAGTACCATAGGGATTGATTCCGTTTGTGTAAAGCCCAAGCCGAAGGTTTTTAGGCTCGCTACCAAATCCAGGATACATTTCATCTACTTTCTTCCATTGTGGAGAGTCAGCTGGGTGCCGAAGGTATTTTCCATCACAAACTCTGTCATCATAATGCCATCTCAACTTCTTTGCTTCTTTGGCATTAGTAAACAATCGTTTGAACTGCGGTATGATTGGAAGATACCATAAAACCTTGGCAGGTTGCTTTTTCATTGTCTCATCGGACACTCACTTAAGCCTTCATACTCATTTCTGTACAATACGCAGTCATTAGGGCTTGCATGTATCTTTTTATACTCCATACCTATCGTAGATAATATTTTCTTGGCCTCATACATACGATTTGGAAGTACATTATCCTCTGGAAACATATCACACAATAATTCAAGCAACAATGTGAAACTACTATTAGTCCACCCACAAGTTGCCTTTAAGTTGACCAAGTGCAAAATACCTGACAAGTGTGTATACTTAGTGCACCCAGGGTACAAAGGTGTCTCTGCATCACTCCGCATACTATCATATACAGACGATTGTGCAAAATATTCTACCTCAACATCATGAATCATTTTCTTTATTCTATCGTTATCTCCAACCTCCAAAACTTCCTTCTTATGGGACGCACAAGCAATTACTTCCTCACCATGCCATATCCATCTTTTGTACCTAAGATTTATTCCATCACAAAATAAGTGATCTCTTATATCATCAATATCTCGTAGATTCTCATTTAAACACTTCACACATAGGCAAAAATACTTCCTATTTTTACTAGGAGCATTCATTCTAGCAAATTTAATAAACTCTTCCACCCTATTCTCATATTCTTCACTAGTTCTCAAAGCATTTATCCAATGATGACGCATTTTACTACCACCTATGCCATTTTCAATAATACTCAATTTTAGACCAATTGTCATTATGGTATACATATGAATCAAGATTGCGAGTTAGATTCAATTTCAAAATGGACAACAGATACACTAGCAGAGTTAAGGCTATAGTCAATCGTTGTATACACAAAATAAATTAACTGAGCAAAAGAAAGTCACTGATAAGAGAATATTTCCTAGAAACAAAAGTTACCTGGTAAAGAAATTGCAGCTCTAAAGTGATCAAGACCAGGTACTTCTTCCACTTCACCACCAAATTTCAAATTATGAACTTCTTCCCCACGTGATTTCTTTAATGCAAAGGTAGTAGTGGACGTGAACTGACGGAGAAGCAGGAAGCGCGAAAGGGGTGGAGAGGCAGGATGCGATAAAACAACTTTACTCTTTACGTTGCTTTGACATGCTCTGCACTATCTTTGACTTCAAAACAAGATATAACGATTGGTTTTAGAAAGGGTAAGATAATGACATATGACGGTTTGTTATTTATATTTAATAAAAATAGCAAAATCATGACCCCTCATGAAATCAGCAGATATGATTCAATATTCGTCGAATAAAGACACCATCTTCAGCTATGATTCAAAATCATAACCCTTTCTTATATCATATTCTATATTTCTTCATCATCATTATTATGTCTTCCCTTGTCATTCCACATATCTTCTATTATATTTATAGAATAATAGTCTTTTTCAAATTGTACAAGTGTGGCCAAGAAAGGAAGCATTAAAACAAGACAGTGAAAATTAATGAAACCCATATAATAACGTCAAATGACTTTATTTTTCATTATATAAGTACATGAGTTACACGTCGTTTATAATTATATGCTTGATACAAACACATGAAACAATACCTTCAATTTTAATCATAAGAACATACCAGAAACTAAAAACCCTCACAAGAGTTAACTTTGGCGCCCTAATGAATGAGTAATGACCCTAGTTTATTCCCAAAACAACAGATACCTAACTGCTTTAATTTCAGATATCCATATGACTGAGAAAGGAGGTTTCAGAGGAAGAAAGCTACAAAATGTTTATCATCATAGTAACAAGTAATTTCTTTTTCTTTTTTGCCAAAATAACAAGTACTTGCACACTGTTTTAACAAAACTCTTCCATCAAGAATTTGTTTTCATCTTCGGCCACTGATTTATATTGCATAATAATTTAGATATGAATTTATTGGTTCTTCTATGCAGATATGCAGGCATATGATTTCTTGGATTATTGCAGCTACTTTTCATTAAAAGTAATTAAGTCAACATGATCAAAAAGTGCACAATATCGTGGTGTTTATGATGAACTATGAGTTGCATACAAGTCGTCTATGGATTTATACGCAATTCCTAAATTAATATTTGTATGTACTGAATATATTTCCCTTTTAATGGTATATATTTGCTTTTAATTAGAAACATAGAGTAACTCTCAGCATTTGATGTCAATCCTATTAACGAAAACATTTCTAATTAATTTGATTATCTTACAAGTGAAATTACAAATGAACAATCCCAATCTCACAACTTACCATTTAAGAGTGACAAAACGCAACAAACATGGATACAAAAAAAAATCAAACAATCAACATATATAGCTTGTTGGAGATGAGGGAAACAGGGATTGCAAGGTCAGAGGATGAAACGAAGCCACAAAACACATACTTAAACTTAAATAATGCAGCTTCAAGCAAGAAAAAAATCAGGATTGCAAGCCAGAGGATGAAATGAAGAACTATATCAAATGAAATTTAAGTTCTACTTTACCTAGCTTGTCACGGGATGGAGAAGAGGGAAAATAGGGAGGATGGACCCAGCAACTACAGAACCCACCGTGAATTGAGAAGAGGAGGAAGAACTAAGAACACGGAGACAGAACCACTTTTGGTTTCAACGGAGAAGAGGATCAAGGGAGAACCGCCAAAGGAGAAATGCAAATGGCGCCAATAAAGAAAAATCGAGGCTTTGGTAATTAAACAAAACAGCTACATGCAGAACCCATGGCGAATTGAGAAGAGGAAGGAGAACGAAAAACACGGAGACAGCAGAACCAATTCTGGTTTAAACGAGAGGAGAGAGAACCACCAATGAAGAAATGCAAATAGTGCCAATGGAGAATAAATGAGCCTTTGGTAAACAAAAAAGCTTTACTTTTTACGCTGCTCTGGCATGCTCTGCCATTCTTGACTTCTGAGAAGAAGATACAACGATTGGTATTATAAAACCAGTCGTTGTAGCTAAATTTTTTTCAAATACAACAACTGGTTTTCAAACCAGTTGTCATACCCTCATTTTGTTTACATCTATTTTCGAGTATTTGAGGAAAATGATACACAGTTCAGTGGACAACACAGGAATAGTATAAACATAATGATATTATGTGCATGATTACGAAAATTCCCCATAAGGGTTCATATTTGATAATTACAATTGACGTAGCCTCACAGTGCTACGTGGGTGTCTAAAAACATCTCAATGAATGGAGACATTTTCTCATCTTCGCTCCACCACCGCAATCCCCTTCGTATGGTTCTCAGCCTACGTTCTGTCTTTTTCTGTCTAAGTTGTTGGTAGGGGAGGGTGAGATTCTGGGGAATCTCAGTAGGAAAGTAATACCAATATGAATGCAAGATAAGTGCTTAATGCATGACATGCTTGCATTACATAACTCATGCTCACACAATGACATATCTGCATGCTCAATGTTTTAATCAACATACGTATGGCCATAGCATAAACAGAAACAGAGCTTCAATTATTCATATATGTTTCACATCATCAAGCAATGCAATAACATGCATCAACACACCAGCACAAATATGAAATATATGTAACAGAGGTAAGTTCCCTACCTTAATCGCCCTTCCCTGATTTTTGAATACATGCCTCGATTTGCGTGCCAATCCTTTAAGCTCTCTACTCGGTCCTAGAATGTCAAATTTACAGTTTAGACACTTCCATAGTGTTTTTGGTGGTTATATTAGTCTATGGTGAAATTTTACCAAAATTCCCTTGGGACCCCGGCCTGGCCCTTCGTACCCGGCTCGATGGCACGTTTTCCCAAAATTTTAACTAAGGCTATTCTGACATATTTTCGCCCAAGGAATCCATTTCCTAGCTCAAAATCACCAAATTTAGTGTCAAATTATGAAAATACCCTTGACAGTCCCGGTTTAGGGATTTCAGTGGGGTTTTCATAATTATGCTTTTCCGACCTCTACTGAAAAAGTGACCAACTGTAACCCCACCTATTTTTACCCACTGAATCTAATGGTACCATTTATATTATGAAAATTCAACTCCTTCCCTCAGATCTGTGCTGGAAGAAATATTGGTCAAAAATTGGCAAAATGGAGTTTTGTGTTTTAGCTTCTAAAACTTATACTTTTTCACTTCTAATCCCTTATTAACTTATTTAATCACATTCTAATCATGATTTAAAGAAATTTGGGCATCATAACCCCTTAGGATTAAGACTTTCCAAATTTGCAAACTTGACAAAAATCACCAAAACCAAACACAAACCTTAACAATAACAACATACTAGTTTAGATCTAAGGTTTGTGAGGTTACCTCTTGAGATCTTGAATCTTCTCTCTCTAGACATCTCCTCTTTCTCTTCTTGAGCTAAGAATGTGTCTTCAAATTAATGGATTTCATGAAGAAGAAAGATTTAGAGAAGGATCTTGGGACATATTACAAGAAAAACTAAAGAGATCAACACTTACCTTAGCTTCTTCTTCTTCCTTCTCTCTAACTCTTCAAAGTTTGCCAAGCTCTCTCTCTCTCTCTATAATATTTTTCTTTGGTGTTGGATGAAATATGGCTTGAAAGAGGAAGGAGAATATTTTTATTAATTTGGTCTTCTTTCTTCCTAGCCCTTGATCTCATCAAGGGTTGAGATTTCAACACTTGTCAAAGGCAACATCCCTCTTCCCATACCTCCAACCATGCCTTCTACTTTATGTCCATACTCTTACACCCTTTTATGTAATCATGTTTGTCTCTTCCTTCACTCAAGCTTACCATCATGCAATCAAGTATCTCCCTTCCTTCAACCCAAAAAGGTAACTTATCCCCCTTCCCCTGCCTCTCCTCCTCTCCCCTTAAACCAAACACACCTAAGTCTAGATATATTACAATTTTTTTTAAGTCATTTTCAAATTCCCCCCCCAAAATGGACGTTAACTTTTCAATATATTTTTACTTTTTGAAATGGACATTATACAAAAATATCTTAAGACATCCAAACAATAGTTAAAGAGCAGTTTTCTCCACTAATAAGTGATTGGTCGGGATGGTAAGTAGTCTTACTCCCTAAAGATGATAACATAAGTTTGAATCACTGGGAGCACAATTGTTGGAAGAGTAGATAATTCGTTAAATGAATCACTCTCACTCGTCAAGCCCAAACTAGTCAGTTGATTGGATACATAGCCTAGTTGAGAAGGCCAGGTTTCAAAAATATGGCTAGAAAAACAATCTGATCCCAATATTGAAGGTTGGCGAATTCCATAAGCATCTAAAGACATTTGACACCAAAATCTCTAGTTAGATGGGATGAAGGTAGACGATTCAAAGATTAGGGGTTTATTTTTCCTTGTGACCCAATTTGCTAAAAGCAGAGTGGCTATGAGAACATTGCAAGGGTCCTCACTTCAAAATGATATATATCCTAATCTTGGTGGTCCTTTAGTGTTTGTGATCATTTTTCCTTATAATGAAAACTTTATTCATGAAAAAAAAATAGTTAAAGAAAAGTGTTGAGAGAGAAAGTTTGGTTTTATTGACCGTTGCCGCTGCAATTATCATCGTTGGATCCTTCGCGATGTTTGCTTCGTTTGATTCATTAGTCTCCTTTCCCATTCTACTTTCCAAGTCTGATCCACTGTAATTGTCTGCTTCGTCCGATCCACTGCATCTGTATGCTTCGTCCATCTGTCGATCTATGCTATTTCCCACTACAACTTTCTGCTTAGTCCATCTATTAAACTGCTTTCCTGATCTAATATCCTTGTCCAAAGTAGCGATCTTTCTCATTGCAATTGTCTGTTTTGTCCGCTACAACCCGCAATAGAGATCGATGCAATGCTGTGCTTCATCTTTGTACAGTTTCGACATTGACATTATTGAAGGAGCATCGTCACTTGGTCTTGGTATACTGTTCTAGTCCTTCTCCCAGTATCCTTCAAAGTCAGAACTTCACCTTATAGCAGACTGGTGTGCTGTCGGTATGTTAGGAGTTGGAAGTTTCTTACTTTTTGGCCGTGGTAGCTTTTCTTATTCGGATCTTCACTTTACCAATTTTTAATTACAATCTTTGGTGTATTAGCCTGGTATTCTTGTTAGTTGCGTCCCAGTCTAGCCTCATTATTTGCTGCTCTCTGCAACTATGGGGTTGTAAAAGATGAGTGAATGAGAGAGAGAACACAGTCTCAAGAGAATGAATTTGGCGTCTAAGCTAGACCAAAGTGATATCTTGCAGCGCAGTAGGAAGAAAGTTTATGATGATGAGAAAGGGTTTACAGATAAGCAATCTTTAGCCCTATGGGTTGAGGAATGGATGAGTAATTATGATATTGGAGAGGAAACCACCATCTCAGAAGTACCTAAAAGGTCATATAAAGATGCATGCGTTGAGGATCAAATGTGAAATGATTGTTCTGACGAAGATAAGGAATGGTGGAAAGGAGATGGATAGAAGTCTAGGATTGAGGTGGAGATAACATAAAAGGGTCCGAACATAATTATGTCTCTAGAGTTCAGAAAGAAACTAGTACAGAAATGGTTGACATCACTGTTCATTTGGGGACGTAAAGGAGAGGTCAAAACTATTGAGATATGTTCTAGATATTTCCTAGTACGTATGAGCAATGAAGAGGACTATGATTTCACTTTAACGGGTGGACCTTGGTTATACATGGATCATTACCTAGCGTGCCACCATGAAAATCAGAGTTTGATCTCGATGCTTGTGAGGTTTCCAAGATCGCAATATGGGTAAGAATTACTAAATTCCCAGTTTCTATGACAAGGGTAGTTTATATGTGGTAGGTAACAAATTAAACAAGTTCTAAAAGTGGATACAAAAACCCTTCGATAGACCAAAAGGCGGTTTGCCCGTATATGTGTTGAGGTTGATTTGAGTACACCTTTGCTTCCATCATTGATGTTTAATGGGAAAGAGAAGAAGATTGTTTATGAGGGTTTGCATTTGATTTGTTTCTCATGTGGACAATATGGCCATGAAACGGAGCATTGCCCTAATAATCAAGCAATAAACTTGTCAAAATTGTCATGCATGGCGAACCCGTCAACTTCTACAGCTACAACACAGGTGACTACATGCTTCGAGACCCCAGCTAGGATGTATGGGGAGTAAATAGTCATGCCATATTAAAGAAAGGGGCAATAGATCTCGAATAAAGGGAATGGCATATATGGGCATGGGCCTAGGAGTGATATATATTATCGAAATATGGGAGGAGGATCACGTTTTGAGGCTCTTAATGTTAAAGATATGGGAATTAATAATGAAGGTTATGGAGATAGTGCAAATCAAGGCAAGTTTCATGTCAGCTCAAAGCCTGGAGATGGATCGCATGAATCAAAAGGGAAATATGATCATCTACTTGAAGTGAATAAAGTGAGTAAGGGAAATAATGGATCAAATAATTTAAATATAGGGAAAAAGGAGAAAAATTGTGATAATGTGAATAGTGTTGGCCATTTAAAGAAGTTGAATAAACCACGTGGGACACATACAACTAAGAAGAAAGGGATTGAGGAGGGAGCTTCCCAAGGAATCTTGGTATGGGCCTGAAAATGCAGCAAACAAAAACACAAGTAGACTCTCATATGGTAACTTAGAAAGCTGAATCATTATGTAATTTAAGTGGGGAGGTGGGTTTACGAATTAAAAGAAATCTTACTCAAATAGATGCCAACTCCCCCACTATTCGCCTAGAAGCCACTGACGCTCTAGACCTAGGTATAGAAGGAGGGGAGAATTTTGCAACTCAAACTAATCCACTTGGAGGTGTTGATAATGTGGTGATGTATAGTATTGATGACATATAGGATGAACATATGTCTTAATAATGCTCGGTTTGATTGTGCTCTTCTTCTTTTTATCAATTTTTTAATGATTATTTTGACTTGGAATACCTGGGGTGCCGGTGGTGCCTTATTTTGTGGATTACTTAGTGATGTTCTTGTTAGACTTGGTGTTAATTTCTTCGCCCTGTTAGAGCCCAGATAGGTAGGGATGAAAGCCAATCTCATTGCAAAGAAATTAGGATGGACGGATATGCACGTGGAAGAAGCACGAGGCTTTAGTGGAGGTATATGGTTATTCTGGGATTCTATGTTCCATTTTTTTTGTGACTTATTATGGTGATCAATTTGTTCATGGAATGATTAACAAAGGCACAAGTGTAGAGTGTTCACTTATTGTGGTGTATGGGCATCCAAATATGGTCATTAGATGATAGCTGTGGCACACTCTTGAGGGTATTCAACAATCGATTGTTAGAGGCTGTGTTGTAACACCCTGACTTAATAAACGTAATTATGATTCGATAATACGTGATTAAATGGTTTAGAGACCAATGGATAGTTTAGAATTCATTGTAAGTTCCCACATGGTGTTTAAATTGTTCACAAGTTTATTTTGTTTTCTCAAAACTTCTTCGCTATCCTGGTCTCACGTTCAAATATCAAAAAGAATTATCTGTGCAATTATATCACATTCCTATATCAGAGTGTACAATAAAATCCCAGCAACCCCTGGGTTCATATATATAGTCTAAGGGTTTCCAAAATTCCCTACTAGGGGATTACACAACCGTGATCAGAATATTATTTACAACCCAAAAGTAATATACATTAATCCAAAATCCAAGTAGATAACCAACTATCCCATATTTTCCAAAATCCCTAACCGCTCTTGGTTGGCCGCTTCCCTCTTAAGCCGCTTGCCCTGTCTGAAATGTTAGTCATTGAAAAGAATGAGATTTAAAAGAATCCCACTAGTAACAAATTCACTCATATAATATGTAAACATATAGCAGGTAGTAGATCATAACCAACAACAACAGTAGAACATGCTTTTCACCACAAGCGACAGCACTCATGGCTGTATAATATAGTCACCAGCTTTCGCTGTATACACAAGTCACCAGCTTTCGCTATATAATGTAGTCACCAGCTTTCGCTGTATAATGAAGTCACCAGCCTTCGCTGTATACACAAGTCACCAGCTTTCACTGTATAATATAGTCACTAGCTTTCACTGTATAATGAGGTCTCCAGCTTTCGCTGTATACACAAGTCACCAGCTTTCGCTGTATAATATAGTCACCAGCTTTCACTGTATAATGAAATCACCAGCTATCACTAGCTGTATAAGCAGCAGCATCACAACTTCATCACAACTCATCACAGCACATGACCAACATACATACAATACATTTTCACAAAGTATAAGGGAAGTGTCACTACCTTGTTCTTTCCGGACGTTCTCTGGTACCGTTGGTTCACGAGTAGGGCAAATGTCGATCCCTATAAACCAAATCAGGGACAACCAATCAATCTCTTTTCCAAGTTCTTAATTCCATAATACTTTAAGTTGGTTATCATTTGAACTCTTTAGGTAACTATTTTAGGTCTAAACATATGCCTAAAGGGTTGGGAAAGGCTATACCAAAAACCACCTTTAAAAGTGTAAAATAATGATTTTTGGGGGTGGGCCGCGGCCCAAAAATCCATTGGCTGTGGCCCAGAACTGCTCAGAAACGCTTAGAAACATTTGGGAAACTGCTCAGAATCCGCTGGCCGCGGCCAAGAAAATTCTGTTTCTTGGCTGAACTTCCAAAAATCATAACTACTTCAGGAAAAATAGAAATAAGGTGATTCCAAAGCCAAATGAAAGCTATTTAAGTCCTATTTCAAGGAAAAATATTGGCCATTACTAGAAATCACGACAAAAGTCCAGATTTACCAAAAACCTAACATTGTGACAAAACAGGGTCCAGTTTTGCTGCCAAACTTTGGACAGTTCAAACTCCCAGATCACCAAGCGAAATGACACAAAGTTTATGTCCATTTTGAAGCTTAGGAAGTGAACTTAAAAACTGGAAAGTTTCATAATTTTCTAACTTCATTAGCCTATTCAAAACGCTCACACAAAAAGACTGCCCAGCACAGACCTTCAATGGACAGATTTTCAGTTTTTCTCAATTGTTTCCAATGGTTCCCATTTTCACATAAAACACCATTTCAACACCAATTTTGCCCAAGGAATCCATTGGAGCCATCAAAACAATCAAATTCCATCCATTTAGACATGTTCCACAGAAATCTTAACATGTCAACACAACATGCACACAATCCACCACAATGCAATTCCTTCCATTCCAAAATTCCAAATAAACTCCCATGGCTCAAAGACACAATTTAACACCACATTCTACACAACACACTAACCAATTCCATCATTCAAATTAGACCAAAAATCAGGGCAAAATTCGAAATTCCCAAAACTAAACCAATAACCACAATGAATATACCAAAAGGTTCCAAATACTCACCTTAACTTCTTCCCAAGCTAGTTCCTTGTTTCCCTCACTTCCAAATTTCCACAAATTCTCAAACACCACAAATCAAAAATCTGAAACCATAGGAATAAAGCTCTTGACACTATGAATAATGTTAATGAAGAACATTTGAGCATTTAGAGACAAATACTCACCCAAAACTCAAGCTTTTCCTTTCTCTTTCTTGTTCAAGGTAGGACGTCCATGGAAGAGAAGAGAGAGGGAGATGAAATAATGAAGAAGCATCAGATTTTTTGAGCTCTTAACACTCTCTTAGCCAACATTTAAAAGTGGAGGGAAGAGAAAAATGACTTTTGACCATTTGACCTAATCAATGGCTCTCATGGTGACACTTGTCAAGATCTTAGTCCATCACCCATGAGTTCACAAACACACATATACACTTGATTCCTCCCTTTGATCTCTTTCACAAATCAATCTCAACCATTGATCTTTAAGTTACCAATGAGTTTCCTCTTCAGTAACTGTTCAATCGGTCGGTAAATTTACCATTTTGCCCCTGATGATCACAATGCTTACAAAACTATCACTAAGCACATTTTACATTACAATTCACATAATATACTTCAAAAGTGCTTAATTGACATTAATTACATCCCTTTGAAGTTATTAATCCTTGATTACAATCCAGGATATTACATGTGTAGTGATTGGAGATTTCAATGCTGTTTCATGTCTTGAAGAATGATGGAGTAAGAAACATAGGGAGAATACTAGTATTGATAGGTCCTTCCAAAATTGGTTATTGGGTAGCGAGTTACTTGATATTGGTTTTAGTAGACCTCGATTTATATAGGGAAATTTGATTAGCCAGAGCAAATAGACAGGGCTTTGGTGAATAAGTACTGGTTTACAGAGAATCCTAATGTCACAATGACATACTTGCCAAAATATAAATCTAATAATTGTCCAATGCTTCTTGATACCGAATCTCATGTTCTTACTATAAAGAATCGAAGGCCTTTTAGATTTTTTTCCCCAAGGGTTATGCATAATGATTTCAAGAATTTTGTACAGTATCATTGGGGGTGGGAGATGACTGGTGTAGATCTGTAAAATAGTTTACTGAGGATTTGAGGTCATGGAATAAGGACATTTTTGGTAACATCTCCTATATGAAAGAGATTTTATATTGACTATTAGATGGGATTAATGCAAAGATAGCTTCGGTTGGTATCTCGGAGAATCTTGTAAAGTTACAACGGGAGCTGTAGGGTGTGCTGGAGAACTCTTGGCACTGGAAGAAGTCATGTGGCTATAGTACTCTTGAGCTAACTGGCATGTGGATGGGGATCGTACTACCAAATATTTCCATGCAATGGCTAACAACAGATGAATAAGGAATAAAATAGAGGTTTTAAAGATTGACTCTAGGGAGTGGACTTATGATACAGTGGAGATTATGAGAATGGGAAGCTAGTTTTCTGAAAATTTATATACAGAGACTCAAATACTAGTGGATCTTTGGTATTTGGATGCACTTATCCTAAAATTGATGATGTGAATATGTGTATTCTAGAGAGATCAATTGCAGATCACGAGATTACCCGAGCTTTGTTTGATATAGGGCCACTGAAAGCACCAGGACCAAACAGTTTGAACCCATTATTTTATCAGAGCCAATAGGAGATGGTGGGACCTTCAGTGCTTGACTTAGTTAAAAGAGTCTTTAATGATCCAATATGGATACGAAAAATCAACGCCACTCAAATAGTACTCATACTAAAAGTAGAACATCCAAAGACGATTAGAGATTTCCACCTTATAAGTCTTTACAATGTTGTGTACAAAATAGTTATAAAGGTTATATCAAATAGACTCAAGGCAGTCATGCCTTTAGTGACAGTCCCGAACTAGTGCAGATTTATGTAAGGGTGCTAGAACTCGGACAATATTTTTCTAGTTCAGGAGATCATTTGTAATCCCCTATCTTGATAACCGTAATTAAGATTTCGAAAATGCATAATTAGAGACCGACGGATACATTTTTCTCAAATATCTTTTCTAAAATTTGTTCAACATGGTCTCATATTCATCTTCCGAATCTAATTACTCTGCGCAGTTCAATCACATTCATACATATCAGAGTGCATAGCCAAATTCCCGGTAACTCCCAGGTTTCATACATGTATAAACTAAGGGTTGTAAGTTCCAACTAGGGGATTACATGACCAACAACAATGTAATATCTACATTTCAAAAATAAACAGTAATCCCAAGTCCAAAATAGATAACCAACAACCTAACAACACATCTTTACAAGATCCTAGCCGCTCCTGGTGGTTCGTTTCTCCTTGGAGCCACTTGCCCTGTCTGAAATGTTAATCAATGGAAAGAATGAGATTCAAAAGAATCTCTGTAGTAACAAATCACTCATACAGTGTATAAATGCATAGCATATATGATCATGTTAAGCAGCATTACAATGATATATGGCTCACGCCACATACGACAGCACTTATGGCTGTAAACACTATAAGTCAGCTTTCGTTGCGATCTCAATGCAACAACTTACGCTGTAATCACTATGCGTCAGATTTCACTACGATCTCAAAGCATCACAATGTATCACAATGCATGACAAACATACATACAATACTTTACACATAGCATAAGAGAAGAGTCACTACCTTGTTCTTTCCTGACGTGCGCCGGCACAGGTTGCTTGCGATTAAGGCAAATGTCGAACCCTATAAACTAAAGTCAAGGACGACATGTAATTCTCTATTTCAAATTCTCACCTTCAGAACACTTAAAGTTGGTTATCACTTGGACTCTTTAGGTGGCTACTAGAAGCCTAGACACATGCCTAAAGGGTTAGGGAGTACTATCTCAAAAACCACCTTTTAGTGTGCATCGTAAAACGTGCGAAGAGAAGAGTCACTACCTTGTTCTTTCCTGACATGCGCCGGCTCACAACTTGGTCCTACAATTCCAAAATACAATTTATACACTTCCATAGTGTTTCTGGGGGTTATATGAACCTATTATGAAAATTTACAAAAATGCCCCAAGGGACTTGCCCCGGCCGTACCCGGTCCGGCTGTACTTTTCCTGAAATTTTGACATGGGCTATTCTGACATATTTTTACCCAAGGAATCGATTTCTGAACTCAAAATTATCAAATTCAATGTCAAATTACAACATTACCCTTGGCAGCCCCACTTTAAGGGTTTTAGGGGCGTTTTCGTAATTATGCTTTTTCGGCCTTTTCCGAAAAAGTGACCAACTGTAACCCCACCTAATTTTCACTCCTGAACTCAATGGAACCATCAAATCATTAAAAATCCAAATCTAACCCTCAGATCTAGCCCTGGCTAAAATCTTGGTATACTTTGGGAAAAATCGGTGTTTTTCGGTTTCGACTCCGTAAACATGTTCCTTTCTACTCCTAACCACTTTATTAATTATTACATTAGGTTAAAACTAACATTAAGACCCAATTTGGGCAGCATAACCCCTAGCCCATATCATTTCCAAACTTTAAAACCAATTGCAATCCGGTGAAATTTCACCGATTAAATTGCCCACAGCAGCTAAAATAAGCAATATATGAAAGTTTGGAAGTTACCTCAAGCTCCCTCTAGCTTTTCCTCAAGGTGGCTGAAAACCCTAGCTTTAGAACCCCAAATTTGTGCTCCACAAACCTTGAAGAACATAGAAGAATAGCTTAGGAGTGGAGTTATACACGTTAGGTAAGGATTTATCGAAGAAATCGACTTACCGTACAAGTTCTCTTCTCCTTCTCTCTCTAGAATTTCTCACACCTTCTCTCTCTTGTTGTAGCTGAAAGTCACGGTTTTTGGCTGATAGAAGAGGTGGATGATGATTTAATATGATATAATATTATTTTCTAATTATTTACTAAATTTCCATCAATTTCGGATTTTTACAAAATTCTGGCAGATTTCTGCCCAAATTTTGAAAAATCATAACTAATACTAGAAAATTCAAAATGGAGTGATTCTAAAGCCTATAGAACCCTTATTGAGTCTAGTTTTAAGGAAAAATATATAATATTTCTGGATGGAATCACAAAATTCCCAGAATTTCAATCTTTGCATACTGTTCCAAAAAATAATTAATTTCGCTGGGCAAACTTCAAAAATCCATAACTCTTAGCTCACAAATGAAAATGATACAAATTATATGTCCATTTTGAAGCTTGACATGTGAACTTTAAGACTGAAAAATTCAGATTTTTTAGACACCAATTGCCTATTTAAAACGTCCATACAAATCGGCTGCCCTGTACAGAGTTTCAATGGACAAAATTTTCAACTTTTGCACAATTGTTCCCAATGGTTCCAATTTCACAATAAACACTCTCCCCACACGAATTTTCACAACGAAGCCATTGGAATCATTAAAATATCCAAATTCCCATCACACATTCTCCAAAAGTGTTTATTCAACAATAATTACATCCACTTTTGAAGTCATTAGCCCTTAATCACTTTTTGGGATATTACATCGTTCACTCTGTAAAGTCCTCAAAGAGGAAAAAGGATTTCATGGCCATTAAGATCAATTTGGAGAAAGCTTAAGACCGGGTCAGATAAAGTTTTATCTCTGACTATTTAAGAGAACTCAAGATCCCTAACTATCTTCTTATAGTTATACAAGCTTGTATATCAATGTCTCAAATGCAACTATTTTGGAATGGAGAAGCTACTGATATGTTTTGCCCTTCTCGTGGGGTTCGATAGGGTGACCTAATATTGCCGTATCTTTTTGTTATCATGATGGAAAGGTTAGGGCATCTCATCTAAACGGTAGTAGAAGAGGGTGACTAGTAACCTTTTAGGCTCTCCAAATGAGGTACTTCTGTCTCTCATCTTTTTTGCTAATGATCTCATTTTGTTTGCAGAAGTAGATCTTGATCACGCAAGGGTTGTGAAGTTCACCCTGGACGACTTCTGTGACATTTTTGTTCGAAGAATAAACGTTGGAAAGTCAAGAATTTACTTTTCAAGAAACGTGAATCACATGAGGAGCAAAGAAATCAGTGAGTTCTTGAATTTTACCCTGACGTTGAATTTGGGGAAATACCTGGGAATGCCTATATTACATGAACAGAGCTCCAAGGCAACATATAATTTCCTCCTGAATAAGATGGATGCTCATCTAGCTAATTGGAAGTCCAACATGTTATCAATGGCGACCAGGCATACTCTAGTGTCATCTGTAATGTCGGCTATGCCATCTTATGCTCTGCAGATAGTGCCTTTTCCTTTGGGAATAGACAAATGATGTCATAATTTGTTCTGAGGTAGTAGTTCAGTAAGCATAAAACCACATCTAGTCTCTTGGGATTTGGTGTGTACATGTAAGGAAAATGGAGTTCTTGGTGTCAGAAAGGCTCATTACCAGAACCAGGCATTCATGAGGAAGCTTGGATAGAGTATAATTAATAGATGAGACTTACTCTGGGTCAGGTTTTTACGAGAAAAGCATAAAGCCGGTGATGATATTATTTCTAAAGTTGAGAAGTATCGATCGGAGTCAAGTACGTGGAAGGGTATTTGTAACAGTTGGGAGAAGGTCACTGATAGTATAACATGGACAGAATATTTCTTTCAGGAATGATGTGTGGGAGCTACACTTGGACAAGCTTCAGAGTTTGGCAACCCAAGCATTGCCAAGAGATGTTACTGAATGGAGAGTAGCTGATTGCATCACTCCATCTAGATAGTGGGATATGCGTAAGTTTGATCACCTACTTCCAAGGCATATATGTATAGCTATCAGACGCGTCAATATTCATCAGCTTAGTGGGGAGGTTTTCTAGGCATGGAGATGGTGTTCTGATGGAATTTTCTCCTTAAGCTCTACTTACAAATGCATGGTGGGTACTCCACGGCCTCACACTAAATATCGATGGAGATGTGTTTGGAAAATGAATGTCCCTCAAAGGTTCCATACTTTCTTGTGGCTATGCTGTCATGGCTACTTAATGACAAGCATTGTGTGGTTCGATCGTGTTAGTCACCCCATGGGTATTTGTGAAATATGCCATAATGCACGTAAGTCAATACTCCAAGTTTTATAGGCTTGTTCGATCATTTCTGAATTCTGGAATAATTTCTTACCATCGGGTTGGCATAATCTATTTTTTGGCATGTTGGATAGGAATGACTAGCTTGTATGGTGTTTGAAGAAAAAGGAAGTAGTACAGGGATTTGGGTTTTGCCTTTAGTTTACAGTCTTATACCGGTATATCTGGTTGGCTCGTAATGACCGATGCTTTAACAATAATACTTAGAGTACAAAGGCCATTTTAGCTCATAATTGTGCATGCTTAGCATGGGGTAATACAAGCCTATTTAAAATCCATAACGAGGAAGAGAGTCATCCACATTGGAAGCCACCTCCGCCTTGGTGGGTGAACATTAATACTGATGGTCCAGGAGTGACAACTTAGGGACGTGCACTTGTGGAGGTGTACTGTGAGATCACAATGGTGTGTTTTTGCTGGGGTTTGTGTATTGGAATGGCTAAGGAATGGTAGTCTCTGCTGAAGCTTGGGGTGTATTATGGGGTCTTAAACTTGCATGGGATAGAGGACACAGACAAATCCTGATTGAGTGTGATTGTAGTGAAGTCATTGAACTGATTCAGGCCATGGTGTCTCAGGAACACCCAGATTTTCATCTTATCGTGGAGGTTCGCACGTTGATGGATCCAGAATGAGAAGTGGAAATGTTACATTGTACTCGAGATATTAACATAGTTGCAGATGCAATGGCAAAGGAAGCTTGGAAGATGGTGATGATCTCCAAATCAATTATTTGCCTCTTGAAGTTATGAAGAGCTTATTACTTACTGATGAAAATAGGTTGAGACTGCATGTTGACTCAGGAGAAAAGCTTCTGAGGACTTTGTATTTTTTCATGTACTATAAAAAAACAATAGTTGAAGTTATTTTTTGGAAAGCACTTTTAACTTTTCGAAAGTCATTAACCGAAAGGTAGAAGTTGATACATAAGTTGTATGGTCCAATACCCATGTCTTCCCATACAAGTGGTGTCTTAGGTACTCAAAAGGTAGAACATAAGACTCAATGTCTCATGTCATGGATGTACACTTGTTTTGTTGGGCTATTTTCATTTTCCTTTTGTTCTTAAATTAATAAATAGATGGTTCATAAAATTATGATAAATATAAATAAATACATTAAAAATTGTTCAAATCTTATCCACACAATTATTTTTTAAAAAATATATTGTAATAATGATATTTATAAAATATTAAAACATGAACTACCAATTTTTTAAACATGAGGATGGAGATGATATACAAAGATGGAAAAAAAGAGAGGATATACTCTAGTTGTTTAGCTTTCTCAGCTTTTCTTAGTTTCTGAAAGGAATCCAAAGGGCAATTCTATTAATTATGTCAAGCATCTTACATGCGTGGTATTCTACATTTCAAGGGGTGCATGTGAGACAATAAATAGCCTATTCAATAGGACTCTCAAGTCATTTTTGCTTTTACTTTCAAAATAATTTTATTATTTAAAAGAGTCTTTTTTTATTTCCTAGATTATCAAGAAGATTTGATATATCGTTTAGATAATTTTCAAGTATCCTAAGACTCTTTTAAATTAATTATTACATCTGGTTTTTAATATAAGATCTAGTTGAATCTTTTAGAGAGATTAAAGAAGATGAAAAAATTACTTTGAAGTATTTATATTTATCATTTTTATGCCAAGCTAATTTGTTTAACTTGTAAATCAATATATAAGCTAATAATATACAACATATGCTATGATTAAGTTATTTATTTCACTTTCTTACACTACTAGGAAAAAGGCCTATAAGACTGCCACATCTAGACTTCTATAGGTGGAGACGGTTTAAAAACTATTATCGTGGCATTTTTGTAAACATTAATACAACTTAAGACTAATCGCACTACCTTGTGGTCTAAATAATATTTTCTAGACTGGTTATAGTTTAATGTTGTTTCGATAAGTATTAAATAATATTAAAATTTCAAAATTTAAATTCTTTTTAGGCTGGTCTCTTAAACAACTAGTTTAAACATCCTTTTGGAGACCATCATTTTTTTATAACCGGTCTTAAATATTTTAGAGTTTCTTCATCTTCCAAGGCAAACTTCCCAACACGTCTCTTTGAAATTTGAAGCCACTTCAATAAATGTACTATTCATTCGTCTTGTCTATTTAAACTCCTTATTCCTTTTGTTTCTTTAAATTAAAACTATTGTTCAGACGCATTATGACTCCTTCAATTCATCCTCCTTTTGCTCCTCCACCTCCTCCACAGCAACTATTAGTGAGGGAGGGTGGTTCTCGACCAACTTACTGCGATTATGGCTCAAATGGAGAGAAGCCTCTGAAGACTCATTACTTTGCTACACACTATGAACAACATGTTGAACCTTGTACTTGATGCCAATGACGTCAAGTACAATCTTTCTTCTAACCCCTCTTCTCCTTTGTCTTCTTCCCCCTGTCTCTGGGGATGAGGAGGAAGGTTGAGGGCTTTTTGTTAGATTCATAGTTTTGATGATAACAAATTTAGGATTATTCGAATAAGGATTTATGATTTTGTGTTGAAAAGATACATATGATTTAATACTTAGGACTCTTTAAATAGTTAAATTGCTATTTGAATAGTAAAGCCTATTTTTAGTTCAAAACTAATCTGATAAATCTCAATCTATTCGAATACATAGAGTATTATTCAGATAGTGCATATGCTATTTGAATAATAGTGCAAGGTTAAAGAAATAAGGTATTCTAATAGGCATATCAGTATTCGAATAGTAAGCTTGACAAATTTCTTTAAAATTAATACTAGATAAAAAATTTTCGAATAGTCAAGTTATTATTCGAATAACAGTTTGTTATTTACAAATAAGAGTATTCGATTAGTTAGAGTACTATCAAAATAGTAAGATGACTATCAGAATAGTAATTTGACTATCAAAATAGTATTGTCTATTTTCAAATCCAACTTCAAAAGAGTATTTGAATATTCAAATACCATATCAGGATAAAAAAATTTGTTTTTCAAATGAGACTAATTGAATAGAAGATTAAGCTATACAAATAGTCATAGTACAAATTGATTGAATACTATTCGAATAGTGAGAAGACTATCAGGAAAGTATTGGCATATGAAACTTGACTATTTCATAAATCAATTTCAAAAGAATATTTGAATAGTCATATATTGTATCAGAATAAAATTATCAGGTTTTCAAAAGGACTATCCGAATAGTAGAACAAACTATTCTAATAGTATCGGTACAAACTGACTAGATACTATTCGAATAGTAGAGACTATTCGAATAGTCTACAACTAGAAAAGAGCCATTTTATTCTAATAGTGAAAAGAGTATTCGAATTCTTGTTACTTCTAGAAAACAGAGCATGAAACCAAAGATTTAGGAAATCAAAGAATATTTTGTTGAAACCTTTAATCTTGCTTATTATTATTCTTTTGCATGATTAATATCTTTCTAAACAAGTTTCAGGGAATTTCTTCATCAAAAGTTTGAATACCAAGAAAACCAGATTTTGTGCCAGAAGCATTAAATGCTACCCAGAACATCAACCAACACATTCTCTATGCTCCAACGGCTATATTCTTACAACACAAAGAATGTTTAGAGAAGCAATAATTGAGTAACGGATAAATGGAATGCTGACAATGGTCATTAAATTCACTCCAACTCTAAATACAAAGAGCATTCAAAGTAGAGCAATAATGGAATTGACAAAAATTCAATTTTGCATTAAAGTGCTCTTTTTTTCATTCTTTATGTAATTTGTACTTCAGTGATCATTTTATTCACTCTTTGAGAGAGATTTGTTATAAACTCAATACACTTCATTGAGAGATAACTTAAGGTTGTAGAACCTTGAGTTGGGCATTGACTTACATAGTGTAAGGGAGAATGAGTGTCCAGAGTAGGAACTTGCAGTGTATTAAGGTGTTAAGAACCCACTAAATCTTAGAAAGATATAGTAAAAAGCTCAGAGGCAATCTAAGGATTGGACATAGGTCAATTAAGTTGTGACCGAACCAGTGTAAATCCTTGATGTACACTTCGGTGATATTTCTCCATCTCTTAACTTCAGTTTCATTTTATTTGATTTTGTTTAAATTGTTACATTTCATTAAATTTTATTATCACCCAATTCACCCTCTATAATGCTCCAAAATATGTATAAGGGCTCCTGCCCTAAATGAAAATGTAATGAATGTTAGATAAACAATTTCTGGGGAATAAAGTGTGTAATATGACCCGAATTAACAGTAGAAAGTGACCAAACCCAATATGTAAGTTTAATTATGGTAACAAAGTCTATATTAGACTGAAAGACAAGGGAAGGGTGCATAGCAAGAGAAAGTAGAGTTAGACAATAAACCAAGTGCAATCTAACTAAAATTGCCATAGTCAAGGGCAAAAAGGGAAGAAAGAAAATTATCTACCAATTAGTCAGTTATCGAAGAGGAAATTGATTATTAGCTAAAAGCACAAGAGGTGTGACTAAATGGCTAATTAAATTAGTTAAAGAAACTTTATGGTTACATGCTTTTTAAGAATCCACAGGATCATGACAAATGGCACTAACAGATTTAAGCAAGGGAAATTGGAAAAGTCAAACAATTAATTCATTTTCTCTTCCCTCTCTCCTCTCAAGTCGGCTAAGAGAATGGAAGAACTGAAGATATTTCATTTTAACACATTTCTCTCTCTCTGTCTGTCTCCAAGCTTTCTAGTCATCCAAGGCAAGGAAGAAGAAAGAGAAAGAACATTTTGTGAAGGTAAGCTCTTGTACTTGAGTTTTAACCTTATAGATGACCTCTATTGCTCAAAACCTCTTCTCTTATCTTATTCCTCTGGATGAAAGCTCCATTTGTATGGTTCTAGATTTTTAAAAAGGTGGTGTTTTGTGCATTCAAGGAAAACTAGAGGTTGGAGAATCAAAGACCAAACTAGAGAAGGTGGTAGAGGTGAGCAAAAGCAACCCTGTGATATATGAATTGTTATCATTGGTTAAGAACTTTGGCTTGTGGAATTCTGGCTTATTTTTGTGCATATTAGGTTTTGTAGAGTTCATGATGTTTTAATGGTAGAAATGGTGTCTTGGGGTGTGTTTTGGACCATTGGAGTCATATGCTGAAAAATTGGAAGTTTTGTCAACAAAAACTCATACAGGGCAACTAGTTTGCATAACAGTTTTGAATTAGTAAATGGCATCTAAAAATTCCAGAACTTTCTAGTTGAATAGATGATATGTCAAGCTTTAAAATGACATAAAATGGGTGTCATTTAGATGTACGTGCTAGAAGTTATGCATTTCCAAAATTTGAGGTTGAAACTAGAGTCTATTCTGGAATAATATGTAAATTCGTTGAATTTTGTATTTTTGTAGTTATGGATGGTAGTAATCCATATTTTTTCCTGTATAGAGGACTTGAAAAGCTTCAAGTAGGACTTAAAATCACTTAATTTTGATTTTTGTATATTTAGTTATGATTTTTAGAGTTTTAGCCAAGAAACAAGAATTTTCTTGGCTGCGGTCCAAAAGCTTCTGACTTGATTTTTGCCATGGCCAAAGGTTCTTGGCCACAGCCAAAAAAGTTTATGACCATTACTTGGCCACAACCAATACCCAATTTCAGTACTTTACATTTTTGAATGGCGGTAACGGCCTAATCCTTTTAGGCTTTTATTTGAGCCTCTCAAAACCACTAAAGGGACTCAAATGATAACTAACCCCAAGTGTCTTAAAGCTATTTAAGAATTGAAATAGGTAATAACTCATTGTTCTTAATTCTAATTTATAGGATTTGACATTTGCTTTGAGCGTAAGAAACTTGAGGCCGAGTAAGAGTGGGAGAACAAGGTAGTAACTCTTTCTCTTATATCATGTATAATGCTTTGTATGTATGTGCATATCATCTATTGTGATGAATTGCACTAATATGAATGTAGCTGTATGACGAATGTCATGAATGTGAATAATGCTTTGTATACTGCTATGTGACGAATGTCACAAATGTGAATACTGTTGTGTAAGTTGCTTTGTGACGAATATCACAAATATGTTTGCAACTGTGTAAGCTACTCAGTGATGAATGTCATAAATGTGTATACAACTGTGAAAGCTATCATAAATATCACGAATTGTGATGAATGTCACTAATGACATGAATGTGTATACTGCTGTGAATGCTGCTGTGTAATGATTGCTTACATACTTTGTGAAATTATATATTATATGAGTGAAATGTTACTACTAAGATTCATATGAATCTCACTCTTTCCAATGACTAACCTACAGCTAGGGCAAGCATATCAAAGAAGAAGTAGGTAAACAAGGGTAGTTAGTACTCACAGCTAGGGGAATTGATTTTTTTATTTGGTTATCAAACTTGTGGATGAATGTAGATGATGCAATTATAAGTACAATGTAGCAAAAGTGAATGTATCTATCATAGATTTGTTTATTTGTATGTAATCCCTGGTATAGGAAACTAAGATGGGTGAATATGCCCTGTAGACCCTAATAGTTATTGAATATAACCTGAGAGTACATTGGGAAATTTTGTTTATCACTCTGATATTAATGAATGGAACGGAACCGAGGAAGCCAAACATGTTTGGTAAAGCGGAAATGAGACCACGTTAATCATGTTTTGAAAATGTTTGAAAACCCATTTTATCACAGGACCAAATCCTGTCTTGAAGTCAGGATCGCTAGTATGTTGAAAATTATTCTCTGGTCTCTAAATTATCTTTATGACATGTTTACGAACTATTTTTAAGGCTTACATGGAAGGGGCTTACATTTTTAATATCATAGCCAAAGTTCCTGGCAAGGGTAGGTTGTTGCAAGAGTTCTATGTTTTAGTTAATGGTTGCTAAACCATAACTGTTTGTGGTATACATATTTATGTTCTTGTTATTTGTTGATATTTGAATTTTAAGGAATATATGTATACACCAGTGTGATATTGATATTTTGAAACATTTGTAGAGTGAAAAGAAATAACGGTTTAACCAAAGGTTAGACGTGTGGAGCCGTAGGTGGAAGAGATAAATCACAACTTACATGGTCTCATACAACAGATGTTTGGCATGTTGACTGAGCAGCAGGCTATGATATTTGAATTAAGGGATGAGTTTCGTGAAATGAAAGCAAAACAGAATGAGGACAAAGAACAATCGATACATGATGAGATGGATCATGAAGAAACAGAAGAAGGGTTGACTCAATTAGAGGAGTCAAACAACATACTGAATCAAACTAGGAATCGCATGGGGTGCCAGCCTGAAATGAAAGAGATCTATAGTTCTGGGTCTCCAAGTTCTATAAGCATCTACCTCAGGTGTTTAGGGGAAGATTTGACCCCCAAGCAGAGGAAGATTGACTAGTCTTTCTAGAAAAGATTTTTGAAGTGTTAGAATGCTCGTCGAGGTTATAGTGCAACTAGCCATTTATAAGCAAGAGGGAAAGGCCAACAGGTAGTGGCAGAATATTGCTCTAACATTGCGGACCTGGAATGTGCCTATGACTTGGGAGTTGTTCTAGGAAAAATTTGATGACAAGTATATTCCCAAGTCAGTTAGGCTCGAAAAAGAATCAAAATTCTTGTTTATACGGTAGGGTAGTGAAGTGACTTTTGATGA
This sequence comes from Inga leiocalycina, assembly GCA_963242795.1. Lineage (NCBI taxonomy): Eukaryota > Viridiplantae > Streptophyta > Magnoliopsida > Fabales > Fabaceae > Inga > Inga leiocalycina. The sequence continues at coordinate 67,623,892 of OY725326.1, forward strand.
TTACTTGTCTCAATTTATTTTATTGGCCAGTTACTCCTCGTACCTGTAACGCATGGATGATGAGAAATGGAGCTCTTACATGTTGATCCGAGGATTGAGGAGCAAAATAAGGAAAAGGTTAATCTCTTGACAATTTACTGAATATAATAAGCTATGGAGGAGTGCCGAATTACAGAGAACAATATGAGGGATTTGTACCCAACCAAGGGTAGTAGTAGTCGCGGTGAGCCTAGTAAGGGAAATTCTTCCCAGAAGTGGAAGGGGTAAGGATCCTCATCTAAGAGTGATGGTAAGAAACCCTATCAACCCAAGGATTATGAGAACCAGAGACCCCCAGCGACATGGTTATGTCCTCATTATGGCGGGCACATACTGGCAAAATATGTTTGGGGCATGTAATTTATTATAATTGTAAGCAGATATGACACATTGCTAGTGAATGCAAGTGGCAGTCGGTAGAGTAAAAGCCTATGAATCAGGGTAGGGTGTTTTGCCATGACACATAAAGAAGCATGGAAGTCCCCGAACCTGATTCAAGGTTAAGTTCTTCTCAATGGTAGTTTACTGCAAGCTTTATTTGATTCGGGAGCTAGTTATTCCTTCATTACTTATGACTGTGTGAAGTGCCTGGGATTTCATATTCATAAACTGCCATTTGACTTGGTTGTGTTGACGCTGATGGGTGTCAATGCTATGACTGCTGATGCTTACTTTAAATGTATGATAATCATTGAGGGACAAGAGTCCACGGTTGACTTAATTTGTTTACCGCTCTATCAATTAGAAGTCATACTGAGTTTTGATTGGTTGACAGCAAATAATGTGTTGCTAGATTGTGGGAACAAGAGAACAGTGCTGGAAATCTTGCATGAAAAGCAACTCTATGCCAAAATTGTGCAAGTACGAGTTTTGGCTCCTAGAAGTAAAATTTATAGGCCATGTTATCTCGCAAGAAAGGCTCTTAGTGGATCCTAGTAAAGTAGAAGTAGTGCTCGACGTGAAGAGGCCAGAAACTGTTGTTGAGATATGCAGTTTTCTGGGTCTTACTGGTTATTACTGGAGGTTCATTCAGAATTTCTCCCGGATCGCCTTACTTATGACCAAGCTCAAGCATAAGGATCATCCTTTTAAGTGGGATGATCGATGTGAGATGAACTTAATTGAGCTGAAGGAGAGGTTGACGAAGGCACCAATGTTAATTATACCTTATCCCAGCTTGACTTATGTTATATACAGTAATGTGGGATTAGGACGTGCCCTTAGCAGTAAGGTAGAGTGGTGGCCTACACCTCTTGATAGCTGAAGCCTCATAACATGAACTATACCACCCATGATTTGGAGCTTGCGACAATTGTGTTTGTATTAAAGATATGGCAACATTACCTGTATGTTATGTCGATAGAACTATATTGTGCCACAAGAGTCTCAAGTATTTGTATGATTATAAAGAATTGAATATGAGAAAGCAAAAGTGGATGAAGTTACTGAAAGACTACAACCTGGAGATAAAGTATCATCCGGGTAAAGCTAATGTCATTGCAGATGCTCTTAGTCAAAAAGCAGTGCAAGTTACAGCAATGTTGATTCAAGAAGGGAAATTGATAGAAAATTTTCAGGATCAAATTCTCTTAAACCAAATTATATATATGAGTTATTGTATTATCCAAGGGGAGAGTGATTTGATGTCTGAGATTGAAGAGGCTCAAAGCTAGGATGAATAAGGGCAATTAATCTGAATCATGATTGAATAAGGTAAAGACCTTTAGAGTGTGAAGTTAGATATCACATATTCTTGAGAGTGTCTTCGGTCACGGGAATCGGTAGAACGATCAAGAGAAAGAAGCTAAGCCCATGGTACATTAGTCCTTTTAAGATTCTTGTGAGAATCAGACCTGTAGCATACCGGATAGCCCTACCCTCAAACTTGAGCAGTTATCATGACGTGTTTCATGTCTTGCAATTGAAGAAGTACCAACCAGATCCTATGCACGTTATCGAGTATGAAGGTGTCGACATGCAAGACAACTTCATCTATGCGGTGGAGCTAGAACAAATCATTAACCAGCAAGAGAGACATCTTAGACACCAAAGGATACCATTTGTAAAGGTGGTCTGGAAGGGACTGTCTCAGAGAGAAGCAACCTGGGAAACCGAAGCAGACATGAAGCTACATTATCTGGAGTTTATGCCTCAAGATGTGTAACAAATTTTGGAGAAAAAATTTTATTGTACGGGGGGAGAATTGTAATGCCCCAAAATATGTGTAAGGGCTCATGACTCCAAAAGTAGATGTAATGAATGTTAGATGAACCCTTTGAAGAATAAAATGTAAATTATGAATGAAATGGTCATAGAAAGTTCCAAAATCTAGTATTTAAGCTTGATTAGTGTGACAAATCCTATATTTAATTAAAAGAGATAGGAAGGCCATATGGCATGAGGAAGTATAATTATCTAATGCACCAAGTGTCAATCTAACTAGAATTGCCATTGTTAGAGGCAAAACGGGAAGAAAGAAATTTGTCAGTCAATTTGTCATTTACTGAAGAGGAAATTGATTATTAGCTAAAAGCACAAGAGGTGTGACTACATGGCTAATGGAATTAGTTTAAAAACTATATGGTTACATGTTTTTTGAGAATCCATAGGATCATGACACATGGCACCACAAGATTTAAGCAAGGGAAATTTGAAAAGTCAAAAATTAATTTATTTTCTCTTCCCTCTCTCCTCTCAAGTTGGCTAAGAGCATGGAAGAGCTGAAGATATTTCATTTTAACATATTCCCCCTCTCTCTCCAAGCTCTCTAGTTGTCTAAGGCAAGGAAGAAGAAAGAGAATCAAGATTTTGTGAGGGTATGCTCTTCTACTTGAGTTTTGACCTTGTAGATGACCTCTATTGCTCAAAACCTCCTCCCTAATCTTATTCATCTTGATGAATGCTCCATTTGTATGGTTTTAGATATTCAAGAGGTGGTGTTTTGTGTACTCAAGAAAAACTAGAGGTTGGAGAATCAAAGAACAAACTAAAGAAGGTGGTAGAGGTGAGTAAAAGCAAACCTGTGATATATGAATTGTGATCATTGGTTGAGAACTTTGGCTCTTGGAATTTTGGCATATTTTCATATATATTACGGTTTGTAGAGTTTATGATCTTTTGATGGTAGAAATAGTGTCTTGTGGTGTGTTTTGGACTATTAGAGTTAGGGGAGAGTAATGGGCGGGTTGGGTAGCCCGTGCCCTAACCCATAACCCAACCATTTAAATTTAGACAGGTATGGGCTAGCCCAAACCCATACCTCAACCCATTTAAACCCGTATAAACAGGTTAGCACATAAATGGGCGGGTTAGCACGGGTTATGGGTAACCCATTTATGTTGGATTTTTTTTTTGTAAAACAAACACAGATAAGCAACAAGTATTCATTCCAAATCCATTATTCATCCATCTAAGTTCTGATATCCATAATTCACACACAAATTTAGACGAGTGGTGCAAAGGTTACACAAAGAGAAAAGAGACTGACGGATCAGAGATGACAGAGATCACCGGTGCTGCCAGGATCTATGGTTTGGTAGGGGGTCTCACGTCACGACTCGGCCTCTCCTCTTTCAGTTTCAGTCTCTGGTTCTGTGGTCGGGAGTGGTCGGCAATGGTTGTTGGGTGTAATCGGCAGTTTGGCATGGTTGGGAGGTCCAGTCTAGTGTGTAGGTGTGGTGGCTGACTCGGTCACTCGGGGTTATTGATGGATGGTGGTGAGTATCTGAGAGATTGGGACTTTATGAGTGGGGGTGAGACTAGTTGCAAAAAGTATGACTGTAGGAGGGGAGTAGGTGACGAGTGGATCAGTGAACAAAAAAGTGATTGATTAAAAAATTTAAAAACTAGAAATTAATTAAAAGTATGACACTATGACTAATTGCGTTGGAATGGTGGGTGATGAGTGGGCATAGTGGTATAATAATGATTGGCATGATGGTATCCAAGGAAGGAAGGTAGTCGGCAGGGTGAGGTTAAAATAAAAAAGTTAAATAGGCGGGTACGGGCAGCCCAAAGGTGTGCCCATAGCCCACCCATTTAAGTTTTCAATGGGTGCGTTTCAACCTGCCCCATTACGAGTACATTTTGGGCGGGCTCAAAATAGCCCAATTATCATGGGTTGCGGGCGAGCCCATGGGTAATGGGCTTATTGCTCTTCCCTAATTGGAGTCAAATGCTGAAAAATTGGAAATTTTGTCTACAAAAACTCTATGTAGGGCATCTAGTTTGGATGGTAGTTTTGAATGAGTAAATGGTATCTAAAAATTTTGAAACTTTCCATTTGAATAGAGGATGTGTCAAGGTTTAAAATGACATAAAATGGGTGTCATTTAGATATGTGTACTGGAAGTTATGCATTTCCAAATTTTGAGGTTGAAACAGGAGTCTATTTTGGAACAGTATGTACATTCATTGTATTCTGTATTTTTGTGGTTGTTGATAGTAGTGAGTCATATTTTTCTTGTATAGAGGACTTAGAAAAGCTTCAAGTAAGACTTGGAATCATTCCATTTCAATTTTTGTAGATTTAATTATGAGTTTTAGAAGTTCAGCCAAGAAATAGGAATTTTCTTAGCCACAGCCTAAACGCTACTGACCTTTTTTTGGCCGTTGTTAAAAAGTTTCTAACTATTTATTGGGCGCGGCCAGGGGATTTTTGGCCACAACCAACCCCCAATTTTAGCACTTTACATTTTTGAACAACGATAATGGGTCTAGCTCTTCCCAATCCTTTTAGGCTTTTGTTGGAGCTTCTCATAGCCACCAAAGGGACTCAAATGATAACCAACCCCAAGTATTTTGGAATTATTTAAGAATTGAAATTGGTAATAACTCATCATCCTTAATTCTGATTTATAGGATTTGACATCTACCTTGAGCATAAGAAACCTGTGCCCAAGCAAGAGCGAAAAGAGCAAGGTAGTGACTCTTTCTCTTATTTCATGCATAATGCTTTATATGTATAGGCATATCATCTATTGTGATGAATGTCACGAATGTGAATGCTGATATGTGACTAATGTCACAAATATGAATGCTGCTGTGTGACAAATGTCATGAATTTGAATGCTGCTGTGTAAGCTGCTGTGTGACAAATGTCATGAATGTGTTTGCAACTCTATAGGTTGCTGTTGGACGAATGCTACGAATGTCAATACAGCTGTAAAAGCTGTCATAAATGTCACAAATTATGATAAATGTCATGAATGTGAATGCTGCTATGTATGCTAATTTGAATGCTGTTGCAAATGCATCTCTTTGATAATTGCTTACATGCTTTGTGAAATTATATATCATATGAGTGAAATGTTACTACTGAGATTCATATGAATCTCAATCTTTCCAATGACTAACCTATAGCCAAGGCAAGCGGATCAAATGAGAAATAGGTAAACAAGGTCGACTAGCACTCGCAGCTATAGGAATTGAGTTTTGTTAGTTGGTTATCAAACTTGTGCATGAATGTATATGATGAAATTATAAGTACAATATAGTAAAGGTTAATCAAACTTGTGCATGTAATCCCTGGTATAGGAACTAAGATGGGTGAATGTTCCTTGTAGACCCTACTAATTATTGAATATAACCCGAGAGTTTGTTGGTAAATTTTGTTTAGCACTCTGATATTAATAAATTGAATCGAACCGAGCAAGCCAAACATGTTTGGTAAAGCAGAAATGAGACCACCTTAATCATGTTTTGAAAAGTTTTGAAAACCCACTTTATCACAGGACCAAATCCGGTCTTGAAGTCGAGACCGCTAGTGTGTTGAAAATTATTCTCTGGTCTACAAATTATCTTTATGACAAGTTTACGAACTATTTTCAAGGCTTAAATGGAAGGGGGTTACACACGTAATAGTATGAGTTTTCTATTACACTATGCGGTGCATTGCATATTTATTTATCACATTTTATATGATTAATAGCTTGTTACTATTGAGATTCTTATGAAACTCACCTTTCTATAAATTTAAATTTACTTAGTTGAAGGGAGCCGCTCTAAGGGAAAAGTTGTAATTACTGGTAACTGAAGGTTCTAGTCCAGTTCAAGCGTTGATGTTGGTTATATACAAGCTTTTTATTATTTTAAAATTTGTAAATATGTTGTACAAGTCCCTGTGGGAATTCCTATAATATAATCATGTACTTTATATCAGTATATTTATGCTATTTTTGTATGCCCACCGAACCGGGTGTAAATACTATAATAAATGGAAAAATAAAGTTGGGGTGTGACATAATCCAAGTGCATCAATATATAATTCAACACAAGAGCAATCCATTATGGCCAAATAATCACTCATCTAAGTCTCACAAACATGTACTAACTATAAAATAAAATCAAACATATTACAATACATATAATGAGCTAATAGAAAACTAATAAACTCCCATTTGTAGCATATTGAAGCTCTAGCCACTTTCTCTACCACTAAGAATCAAGGAAAATCAACAACTTATCAGCCTAATAATATTCACAGCTTAGAAACTCACCAGAAAAATTACAGAGCTCGATGGAAGATCCTAAAATTCACCAAAAAGATGAAGGAAAGTGGTGATGAAGAATAAAAAGATTCTGGCAATGATGAGAGTGGAAGAGGTCAAAGGTGGTGTCTTGCTCTCTCTTCTCCCCCAACTCAGTCTATCGGTTAAAAGGTCTGGCTCCCTTGGTTCGAAAATCGCTGCCCAAATAGTCCCAAATCTCACTCTCATCGTTGTGTCAAAGTCGGGGTTCTCCTTCTAGATCTCAAGTTCACTGGAGATAGAGGACTGGTGGTTGATGATGAAGAAGCAAAGGCGACTGACGATGATGGATTGAAGGTAGAGTAAGGTTGAGTCTTCCTCTCTAAAGATCCGTGGTGCTATAAGCTTCCAAAATGTCGATGGGGTCTCACAAAGCAGAAGAGCCTTTTGACCTAAATTAACCTAGTAAAAACATAGAACCAGTCATAGAACTTTAAAAGTTTGAGGTGGGACTAGACTGTAAATTTTTGAAACGTTTATGGGGCTAAATTGTAATTTTCAAAGCATACGGGGCATTTTCTGTAATTTTCCCTAGTCCTTTTTCTTCTTTGATTTGTAATTTCCAGAAATTCTGTGACCTTTTTCTATAATTTTCCTCAATCCTCAAAAATATTAATTCTGACCCTAATTGACATTTTCCAAAATCTCCAATTTTCTTCCTAAACACCTACAAAGTAAAATTAAGCAAAAAGTAGCAGAAAAATTCTAAGAAATCATGTGCATGAATAATTTAACAAACTATGACCATTTTGGCCTCTAATTACACTTAATTCAATGCTAATGTCTCCAACTAAAATTAGTGCTTAATCATGCAATAATGTTCTAGGAAATACATTAAAATCCCAAATTAATCATGAAAAAGCATATCAAAATATGGTTTAATTAGTGAGATGAACCAACCAAATTCAATGCAAAATTAGATATATATATATATATATATATATATATATATATATATATATATATATATAATATTTTCTTCACAAAAACAACTTTAAATATATTATTTTTATATTTTACAAACTCACATAAGCATCTATATATACTTTTATATAATATTAAATACTTCTATTTAATTTTATTATTTTATGAAAATAATTCTTAACAATTAATGTCTCCTTTTAGTAAAAAATATTTGGTCAAATAATATCTACATTACACATTTTTTATATCTATAATATTAATGAAAAAATTTACATACTATATTATAATTTCATTATAAATATGTATTACTTATTAATTATATGTCAATATCAATATAAGAGAACACTATCCATGCCCCTTAACCATATTTATATCAACGGTGCCAACTTGAGGTCAAAATTATAAAGTAATATCTCACCTAGATCGTTAGAATTTAAATTTTGTATAGCTCATTTCACACTATTTAATCAACCAATCTTTTTTATATGACACTTGTAATATCCTGAATTTTGATATTGGGGGCTTGAGAATGACTTTAAATTAAGTGGACTGCTAAACCCCGGTTTAGTAGTTGTCCCAAATTTATTCCCTAATATTTCTGATATCTTTGAGGTATTAAAAGGAATAAAATAATGAAACTTGTCGTTTCATTGCTTCAAGTGAGACAGTGAGTTTGTTATGAGGTTTTGGAAGACCAAATGATGAGAAAAAGTTATGAAATTTTATAAGGTGAAAGTAGACATCCTAAGCTTTAATATGATAGGTCAATGAATCAATTAAAGCTATATACAAATATTTATGAATTTTTGAATTTTGCCAAGTGAAATTGATTCTTTTCTGGAACAGCTTCCAACAATTAAAAATATGGGAATTATGTGCTTCCAATTTGCAAGAGTCTATATTTTTTCTTGAAACTAGACTCAATAAGGGTTCTATAACCTTTGGAATTGCTCAGAACGATGTCTACAAATTTAGTTATGATTTTTTAAAGTTAGGGCAGAAAATCTGCCAAGAAGGCCAACTCTTCCGAAAATTGAAAAATAAAATGTGTTGGCAATTGTGTAAATTGTGGAATAAGTAAATAAGAGGGGAAAATAATTATTTGGCTCATAAGTATGCCAAGTGGCATCATCTTAAGCCAAGAGGAATAAACAATAATTGTTGAATATGAGGATATAGGTTATTATCTTAAGATACTGTTATTTGGTACATGAAGCTTAAGGCAACTAGAAGAAGCCCATTTGTTTCTAAAAGGACCCTAAATGGCGTGTTGGCCTAGAAGGGAAGAGAAGGAAAATTGACTCAAACTCAATTAGACTTTATGACACAAATTTGAAGAAGATAAGATCAAATACCAAAATGATGTCATGAACCTATTTTACCACCATTTTGTCAAATAAGGGGAAAATAGGTAAGCTTTTTATGAAGCAAAGCTTCATCTTTCCTTGCTCATGTTCGTCTTAAACCAAGGGAAGGGTAGAGAGAGAGAGAGAGAGAATTTTAACAAAAACTTCAGCTTTAGAGAGAAGGAGGAAGAAGGAGAACCAAGGTAAGCTTGTGGTTTCTTAAGATTTGCTTCCAAATTTGCATAAGCTTCCTCTCTAATCTCTTTTTCTCCATGAAACTCATTGTTTATCAAGCTAATCTCAACCTTAAGGAGAGAGAGGAAGGAGACGCCTAGAGAGAGAGAGAGAGGAAAGGAACTTGAGGTAACTTCAAAAATTTCAAATGCTTGATAGTAGGTTGTTGTTGTTGATGTTTGTGGTTGGATTGGGTGATTGTTGCTTAAGTTTGTAAATTTGGAAAGTGATAACCCTAAGGTGGTTATGCTGGCCAAATTTTCTCAAATCTTGTTTAGTATATGTTTAAGTGACTTAATAAATTATTTACAGTATAAAGGAACAAGATTTTGAAGTTAAAAATCAAAAACTCATTTTCCCCTTTGATCCTTTGGCCATGTCTAAAATTGTTTTGGGAGAGTGAGATTATAAGGAATCCTCATAGAGTCAAGTCACTCATAGTATGCTTACCAATAAGGCATGAAAGCAAATCAAAATCCACACATAGCAACTACAATGACAGTTACAGCGGCAAGGGCAGGTATGACTTGCATCACCCTTACATTTGCTCATGCTGAAGTGCTTACACTGTATTGCACCACAACACAGTTCACAACAATATATTTCACCATATATGGGATTCATATAAAGCATTTCATACTCAAGCCATACAGGCAAGATATATAACACATAGCCCACAGCTGGATTCACAACACGCAGCCCCACATGTCGGATTCACAAAGATCCATGTCGATTACAACAACAGTTAAACGGCCGAGCTAGAGATGACCAGCGTCAATCCCTAAATAGCTCAAGCTGTAATGGACCATGGCACATACAGTTCATAAAACTCAATGACAAGTCATGCATACCAAAACATCATACACAACATGAGAGAAGAGTTACTACCTGGTTCGTTCCATGCGTACTCTTTCACAGATCTCTCCCAAGAAGGGCAAATATCGAATCCTATAATCCACAATTAGGGATGAAGAGTTATTCTCTATTATAAGACTCAATTAACTTTACAACACTTATATTTGGTTATCATTTATGTCCTTTAGGTGGCTACTAAAAGCTCAAACATATGCCTAAAGGGTTGGGAAAAAACTATACAAAAACCGCCTTTTGGAAGTACAAAACACTGATTTTTGGGGGTTGGTCATGGACCAAAAATCCACTGGACACGGCCAAAAACAGTTTCGAAATATTTGGGCCATGGCCAAGCAAAATCCTATTTCTTGGCTGAACTTCCAAAAATCATAACAAATTATGAAAAATAGAAATAAGGTGATTCCAAAGCCAAATGAAATCTACTTAAGTCCTCTTTACTGAAAAAATATGGACTATTACTAGAAATCACCACAAAATTCCATAATTACACAAAACTCAACACTACTCCAAAACCGAGTCCAGTTTTAGTCCCAAACTTTGGAAAAGCATAACTCTTAGTTAACAAAACAAAATGTCATGAATTATATATGAATTTTGAATCTTGGGATGTGAACTTTAAGACTGGAAAGTTTCAAAATTTTTTAACACCATTTAGGCATTCAAAACTTTCGTACAAACTGACTGTCCAGAATAGAGTTTACACTTGACATATGTCCAATTTTCTACCAAAGTGTCCAATGACTCCAAAATAAATAACCAAACCTATTCCCATACAATTTCCCACAAGGAACACAATGGCAACCTCAAAATTACTAAAATCACAACCCATTCACATGCCCTGTTTTTGCCCAATACACAAAACCAACACAAAGTTGCCAAGCTTTAAATTTAAGCTTCAATTCAATTCTATTAATTCAAAACACCAAACAAGGCACCATTTCCATGACAACAACAAACCATACTCCCCATGACCCTAAATCATGAAAATTAGCACAAAATTTCAAGAAATTCAAGGCCCAACCAATGGCCATAAAACTTATATGAAAATGAAGTTTTCACTTACCTCAACAACTTTCCTAAAGAAGTTCCTTGGTTCTCCAACTTCTAGATTTCCTTGTGGCCACAAAACACCACCAATGGAAAATCTAAAACCATGAAATTGAAGCTCTCAACACAAGGAACAAGTTTATAGAAGGGAGTTTTGACATTAGAGGTCATTAGAAAGGTCAAATGGCTCGCCTTAAGCAAAAACACTTCCACCTTCTTGAGCTCCCATGGCAACACGAAAGAGAGAGGAATGAGAGAGATGAAGAGAGTGGAAGGAGATAAAATGATGATGAAAGAAAGAAGAGAAAATCATTTAAAAATGTAGCATTTGACTTTTCTACTCCCCTCTCTTCATCCTCACCTTTTGCCACATGTCTCCACCCTATTGGCTCCCATAATTAGTTACTCTAACCATTCCTTTAGCCATTTATTTATACATCTCATTTCTCTTAGTTAGCAATTAATTTCTCCATTAATCACTACTAATTAACCAATAATTTTCCATTCTTCCACTGATTTTGGCACATTTACTTAAATTGCCACATAACACATAATTAAATTCTTTTCCTCTTATTTATGCACCAATTAGCCCTATTTTAGCCCAAATAATTATTTCATCACATAATTATGCAAAAACACAGAGTGTTGGGCATTTCCAGTAATAATTCGGATCTCAAATCCATTTTGATTTACAAAATCATTCACAATAATTATCATTAGCCCTTAATAGAAATTTGGGGCGTTAAATTTTGAGTCTTCTAGCAAGAGTTAAAGTTGGAGAATTAAGAAAAGAGCTCAAAGAAGAGCATGATGTGAGCTTAAGCTTCATTTTGAGCTATATATTGTGTTGATTGGTTAGAAATTTTGGAACTTGTGTTGCTGGCCTTTTGTTGGTGAATCAGGGTTCTTGGGGTTTCATCATGATTTGGTCATATACATGTGGTTATATGATGTTTGGGAAGCATATGAACCTAGCTTAGTGAATAAAATGTGAATTGGTGAATTGTTAGTTAAACCCTAATTTTTTGTTAGAATAGGGCACATAGAAGGAATGAGATTTTGGTATTTTTGAGGTCACCAATGGATTCCTTGAGAAAAATTGTGTAAGAATAGCTTAAGAACATGATTTTAGAAGTGTTGGATTGAAAACCCAAAAAATTGAAGTTAAAAGAATAGTGCTGTCAGATTCATTTTCTAGAGACAAACTGGTTATGGAGTGATTTTGAATGGTTAAACCTTGTCCAATGAGGATGCTATTTCCTATAATTAAAGTAGACATAATAGGCTTTAATTTAATATATAATATGTGACATTTGGGTTAGTACATTGGGTGTTATGATTTGTCAAAGTTAGGTATTAAATTTGGAATAATTTTTGTGGCAGTGAGGATTGATTGAGGATTCTGGAATAGTGTGTGAATAATTGGCAAAGATACATATTTTCCATCAAAATAGACTTAAATGGGATCACATATGACTTGGAATCACCTCAATTGGAGTTTTGTGATCAAGTTATGATTTTTCAAAGATAAGTGAAAATTTTGGCAAAGTAGGTTGTTTTGCAAAAATGTGATAATGGCTTGAATGGTAAATAGATGTGTTTGTCCAGGGCAGACATAAGTGTTAGCGCTTGGGTTGAATGGTAATAAGAGTGAAATCCAATGATAGAAATATGCTCATACACTTGGGCAAATTGTAATAAGATGGATGACCAAGGGTAAAGTATATTAGGGCAAGTGGAAATAAAAGTTAACCAACCCTAGTATCTTAAGATATTGAAGAATTTGGATAAGTAATAACTCATCCGTCTATAAATATTAATTTATAGGATTTGATATTTGCCCGAGATACCCAAGAGATTGGGAATAAGATCAAGAGTTAGAAAAACTTCAAGGTAGTGACTATTTCTCTTATATTATATATAATGCCTTGTATGTATATTCATATAATCAATTGTTATGCGTGTTAAGAATGTCAATAATGGTACGACTATTAGAATAATGTTATGTGATGATTGCTTTACATGCTTTATGAATTTATATATCACATGAGAGATTATTACTATTAAGATTATTTTGAATCTCACCCTTTCCAATAACTAACCTACAGTAAGGGCAAGTGGGTAGAGGTGTAAGAAGATAGCCACAGATGCAAATAGGATTGTGATCAAGATTGAAAGTCCTATTGGTTTACTATTTTTGATTCTAGGTCTGTTGTTTATGACTTGAGAACATAACTATAGTGTTAATAGTAGCGGTCACCCTTTCCAATAACTAACCTACAGCAGGGCAAGCTACTTGAGGTGCAAGAAGATAGTCGTGGACAATTATAGGATTACGATCAAGATTGAAAGTACTATTGGTTATTTGTTTTTATTCTGTGTATGTTGTTTATGACTTGAGAACATAACTATTGTTTTAATAGTAGCAGTAGAAGAAATAGTCATATAATCGCATGGTAAAACAGTACATATGCTGTTACGATAAAGGAACTAGGTTAGGGCATCTATACAATAGAAAGGCCCATAACTAAATGATGACATAAACAGCAATAAGTAGAGAGATGCTTGGATACTTTGATAAAAGGAATTAAGAACTGATGAGTTATGATGGAAGTGTGAACCTTTATGAAACCATTTTGGAACAACTTTAAATTCATCAAAAAAACCCATTCAATTATAGGTTCAAACCCTAATTTGAAGTCAAGATTTATAACTATTTTCTAAAGTATATTTGTTCTAGGACTGAATTCCTAGCTTAACGGTTCAACTCGTTATGCACTTAAACTCATAAGATGACATGAAAGTAAGGGTGTTACACTTCTTCTGTAGGTTGCTTTAGAATTGACTTATAACTCTAATAGGGAACCCTATATTTGGTCGTGTAAGAGAAAGATATATTAACTTTCCCACTATCTTCTGATATCTTTTTTTGTTAACTGTTGTACAATCTGGTCTAATGGTTAATTTCTGGTTTAGCTCCATTAGAGTATAGGTTGGTCTAGCCCCTAGCATGCTATTTATTTTAGCAAATCAAGAGTGTATTTTCTTTGTGATACGCTAATCCCCTCGGAGTTCTTGCTATTTCTATTCCTAGAAAATATCTCATGGATCCAAGGTTTTTTTTTATTTCAAATTCAATGGCCAAATTCTATTTCAATCTAATAATTTCTTTTACATCATCACCGGTTACAACAATATAATCTACATAAACAATTAAGGATATTACCTTTTTACCATAGTGTTTGATAAATAAGTTATCATCAGACTGACATGGGCATAACCCAAAGATTTAATTGCCTTAGTAAATCTTTCAAACTAAGCTCTTGGTGATTGCTTAAGCCTATAAAGAGATTTATATAGTCTACAGACTTGATGTGAGCTTTTAGAAGTTCTCACCCTTAGAGAAATCTCCATATATACAGTCTCATCAAGATCTTCACTAAGGAATGCTTTTTTCAAATCCATTTGATGAAAAGGCCAATCCAAGTTTACGGTTAATGAGAGTAACACTTTAATAGTGTTTACTTTTTGCTACTAGGACAAAATTTTCTTGGTAATCAATGCCATATGTTTGTGTAAACCCATGAGCCACTAAATGAGCTTTATACTTGTTCATACTTCCATCAGGGTTATACTTTAATAGTAAATACCCACTTACTGCTCAATATGGACTTACCTTCTGGTAGATTTATAATTTTCAAGGTTCCATTTTTATATAGAGCTCTTAGCTCTGCATGTATAGCTTGCTTCCATCTTGAATCCAAAATAGCCTCTTCAAACCATTTGGGTATAGTTTCTTTTTCAACATTAGTCATAAAAGTCTTTATATGAGGTGAAAGCTTTTGATAAGAGACATACCTGGCTATAAGGTGATGAGTGTAGCTTCTTTTTCCCTTCCTCAAGGCTATTGGCAAATGTAAATTCACAAGACTTGGTTTAGGTACCGAGTCATGGGTTTACCTTAATGTAGAATTGCAATCTACTTGATTTGTAGTGTCACAAGTTTCTACTATCCTAATCTCAATTTCATCTATATTGAAAATCTGATTTAGTGTTTGAAATAGGCTATTATGAACAGTTTCTGGATTTGAATCATGAGTTCTAGGTGGTTCAGATCTATTCCTTGAAGAGGAATTGCGAGACGTACACCTTAAAGAGGAATTATGGTGGCTGTTTCTGATAAGATTAGAAGTGGAAATGTTTGGATTTGGTTTGTTCCTAGAAGAGGAGTTATGAGGCAGGGAATATGTGTTGAGATTATCTATGTTATTCAAATGGGTAGTAATAAATGGAGTGTTCAGTGATGTTTATGATTCATCAAATTTGTCACTAACTTGCTAGTTAGTGGTTTCAATACTTACTTGATCATAGTTAACATCACAACTAAGCCATTCCCTTTCTTCCTCTTTTCTACATAACTCCCCCTGATTGGTTAATTTAGGATAATAAGGATAGTGTTCAAGAAATTTATCATTCATCATAATTTAGACCTGATTGGTGAGAGGAAAGTAACATTTAGATTCTTTTTGAGTAGGCAAGTATCCAAGAAAATACATTTGATAGCCTAATAATCCAATTTCCCTCCCCCTTTATTATACATAAAAACTATATAGCCAAAAACTTTATTGGGAATTGGAGTTATAAGAGTTGAGTTAGGGTAAGTTTCAACAAATTTTTGAATTGGAGTACAAAAATTTAAGACTTTGGAGGTAAACAATTGATTAGATAAGTAGATGTAAGAACTGCATCCCCTCAACCTATATGGTACATTACTTTCAAACATGAGTAACCTAGACACTTTTAGGAGATGACGATTTTTCCTTTCATCGACCCCATTTTGTTGAGGGGTGTGAACACATGAGATTTGATGATGAATCCAATTTTCAAGTAAAAACTCTTTAAAAGCTAAATTGACATATTCTTTACCATTATTGCTATAAAGAATCGTAATTGATCTTTGATATTGGTTTTTAATGAATATGATTTTTATTTGAAAATGGTGAAGACCTCTTATTTGTCTTTTAAAAGAATGACCTATGTGAGTCTAGTGTAATCGTTAATAAAAGTTACAAACCATTTAGCCTTTGAGTTAATTTCAAATTTGAAGGATCTAAAACATCAATATGAACTAAGGAGAATGGAGAGGATGGTGTATAATATAAGAATGAGAAGGGTAGGGATTTCAAATTTGTTTAGCTAATTGGCAAAAGTCATAATGAAAATTCTTCACAGAATTATTGGCAATATTTGGAAATAGAAATTTCATGTAACTGAAACTAGGGTGGCCTAACCTAGAGTACCACAACTTTAAATCATCAAATGACATTGCTGAAGTCAAGGCACTAGCTTTATTTAGAGATGATCCTTGGATGTAGAGTCCATTCCATACTTTTGCATTCCCAATCCTTTTCCCTAATGCCAAGTTCTAAAATTCACCACCAAATTTGTCTAAAATCACAAGACAATTTAATTGTTCTGCTACACAACAAACAAAAAGCATATTGCACTTAATATATGGCATATAAAGAACACTTTTCAACACAATATTTTCAGAAATACACAAAGAACTAGATCTTAAAACCTTTGCGAATTGGCCATTTGTAACTTCTATGGTTACATGTTTAGAGCACTAAGTAAATTCAAGGAAGAGTCCTTTAAAAACATGTTATATGATCTGTTACATCATAATCTTCAATTTGAATTGTAGGACCAAGAATGTTCATAAGAGTAATACCTACTTGGGCAATAGTCACAGAAGGCGAATGAGTCTCACATAATTTCAAAGAAAAGGATGAATTAGAGTTCTTTTCTAGAAGCTTTTTCAGTACTGAAAGTTCTTCATTGCTCAATAGTTCCTTATCAGAGTTAGCGCTGCCATTCAATAGCCCCTTTTTATCAAACTTATTGCTATTTTTAGTATTGGAAGGTTTACCATGAAGTTTTCAAAACTCATATCTAGTATGACCACTCCTACTTGATGATCACACCATTTTTCACTTTTCTTATTCTTTATATTACGGGCAACAAAGGCTAAGGCATCAATGTTGCTAAAGGAAGGTTCAGATGTTGCTTTAGGTAAGGAGTGATGACTTTCCTCATTCTTGACCATGTAGAAAGCATCTTCTAGAGAGGGCAACAATTTTAGATTCATTATTTGAGCTCAGATTGCCTCAAACGAGTCACAGAGGTCAAAAAGAAAGTCTAGGCAATGATCTGGATATGTGATTGCCTAGAAGTAAGCAGCTAAGACATGGCAAGGCCATTTATGAACTTTGTATAAGTCTATATGCTACCATAGTTTCATTAAGGAACAATAATAAAGAATAAGTAAATTTTCACCTTCAATTAAGCCATGAAGAGAATGCTTAACCTATATGATAGTAGCAATATTATATTTTTATGAATATAAATGGTGAGTTGAGCTCCAAATCTCCTTTATTATGGATGCCAGAAGGTAATTTTGACTAATAACAATCATCATAGAGTTCACGAGCTAAGTCATGACCATATTATTCTTTGCTGACCAAGTCTCAAATGTAGGATCCTCTGGTGAAGGCGCGGTAGCTGTTTCAATGAGGTATTCTTTCCTGTTCTTCCCACTGATGAACATCAGCATGTTTTGAGACCATTGTAAGTAGTTGTTGTCGTTGAAACGGTGTGTAACCATAACTTGTGTGAGAGACTCTACCATCGTACCACATATCCCTGAAGGCAAAGATGAGTTAGCACTAGTCAAACCCCCTAAATTTGGTGTGTCCTGTCCTTTTATGCCATTACTAGTATATATGGCTTATTCTCCATCATCGATAATAAAAGCTCATGGCTAGCCATTTAAAGCTGCACAACATGACATATAGAACTAGGCTCTAGTACCATGAAATAAATTGATAAATTATGAAACAACTCTATATCTTTATTTATTGATTGTGTAGAATACTTATAAGGTGATACAAATAGAAACCTAACAGAATAACTACCACAATCAATGAGTATTCAAAATTCAAATAAGTATTTGAAATTTAAATAGAAACAACATAACAGAATAATCTAATAATCATATAATAATAATAAATAGGATACTTTACCTAACTCTAATTAGGGTTAGGGTTTTGGCTATCATGGTCCCAATAGGGTCCAACTTCCAATAATAACGCCTAATACATAATAGATATAGCTAATAAACACCATGTATGTTGAGGTGGAGGATGCATAATGCTTAAAAGTAACTATTACTTATACACACCATCATGTATTATGAGATGGGATTTAAGAAAACATAAAAATAATGGTTTTAGTTAAAAATCGTCATTTATTTAGTGACAAAAGTGATAGTTCTTTTGAAATAACCATCATGTAATACTTACAAACAATTTGTCTTCCAACCTTACAACAACAAAAATGCAAATATAATTTTATGTCAATTCATCATAAAGTATGACGAAAAAAATGACATTTCATAATCAGAAATCATCATGTAAAGTACAATCCTAAAAAGTACCTTTTTCAAAACCTCTTTCGGTCCAACACCAAGTTCCCATTCTCCTAAAGTTAAATACTTTAGAACAAAGTATTCATTTTGTTTATAGTAATTTTTTAAAAAGAAAATTTTCAGAATCTCATCCTTCTCTCCCTTATCATGGTTAGACACCAGAGAGCACTTTCCATTCGCCCTCCTCTTCCTTGTAATCCTTACCCTCCTCCTCTACTTCTTCATCTTTCTCCTCTTTGCCTCCTCCTCAAATGGAGGGTCTGCTACAGATGTTGGCTGGCCTTGATCGCTCCATAAGGTGTCTCACTAGACACGCCTACAATCTGAACAGGAAGTTGGAGCCACTACTATAGATTTGAGCTTTTATAACGCCTAATACATAACGGTTATAAGCTAATAAATGACATATATGTCAAGGTGAAATTCATGTAAAGATATATAACGCTTCAATGCAACGGTTAATTATATGCACATCATGTATTGAGGCGGAATTTGAGAAAACACAAAAAATAATAGTAGTATTTAGTAACAGTTATTTATTTAGTGACAAAAGTGATGGTTCTTTTGAAACAACCGTCATGTAACACCTAGAAATGATTTGACTTCCAACCTCTTATAACAAAGAAAACAAAACATAACGATCTTAAAAAACAACCATCATGTAACACTTTTAAATGATTTGGCTTCCTTAAGTACTAGTCCGTTAGTCATAACCCTTCGTAACGTCGTTGGACCTTCATAAGTCATAACACTTTATAACATCTATTATATTTCTATTTAAATTCACCTATTCCTTGTGATTCTTACTACTTTTCTTTATCTGCCTCCTCCTTCTATCTATCATGTTAACATCCTAGGGAACTCTTCTGCCGCTGCCACCACTACCTCCTCCTCCACCTCCTCCTGAAATGGAGGCTCTGATTCAACTTCTGCAAGCCTTGACTGCCACATAAGGTGTCTTACAATGTACACTAATAGGCTAAACAGGAAGTTAAACCTCACACTTCATCATAATAAGGTTGAATATGACAAGCAGTCAGACCCTTCATCTCCCTCCTCTGATGATGAGAATAAAAAGGAGGAAGACAGAAGTAGTAGTGGTGATGGTGGCTGGACACCACTATTGTACTTTTAAAATATTTTAAAAAAATAAGTTAAAAAAACAACTTTATACTTCATGTTTATTAATTAATAACCGTAAAGTATTCCTTTAGCATGGTTATGAAAAACTAACATACTTAACAATTATAACTTAATAAATGTAAATTAAAGCTTAAAAAACCTTTCCTCTTCCCCGTGATAATCGACTCTAGGTTCCTCCTCATTACCCAATAATCATCAGGAGAACCTAGTACCCTTTCACTACGTCCTATTCAACTTCCAACGCGTCTAATGATTATTCTTTTCTAACTCTTTATTTGTTCCATATGTCTATTTAAACTCCCAATTTTAATTTGTTTTTCATACATTTTCTTCATCATCTCCTCTTTTGTTCTCTTAATCGCAAAGATGAAATGTTGTGCGGAAGAATTGCCAGAAAGATCTCGGCATCATCTTCCACCTCCTCCTTCTCCTCCCTAATAATAGTAGCCTCTGCCTCCTCTTCCTCCTTCCCCACCTCCGCTTCCTCCTCCTCTTCCGCCTCCATATCCTATGCTTCCATAAATGGAGGCAATGTTACGGTATTCAGAACACACTGACCATGCCAATAGGAGGATTTCTTTATACTTCCGGAGTATGAATAGGAAGGCCAATCTCATGCTTGATAAATATGTCATTGGTCAAGATCCTAGCAATGATCTTGGCCACTCCTCTGGCGACCAGTAGCGTGATAAGCTCACCATTGTTCTGTTGTTTAAATATACTATTGTTAAAAAAATACAAAATAATGCTCACGGTTATTGAAAACAACCATTATAAAATATCAAATAATAGTTCGTTAATTGTTCCTTCGAAACAATCATCATGATTCATAGGTAAATAACTATATTTATAAAATAACCATCATGAAACTCAGCGTGGGAAAAAACATATCATTATATAATTGCCCATACTGATTCCTCTTCAATTTCCATCGTACGCTTCATTTTTAATATATTTAAACTCCCCGTTTTCATATGTTTTCTTGGCTCTCTTCCTTTGTTCTCCTCATCATCATGGTCAAGAAATGTACTAAAGAAAAGTTGAAGATTCATCTTTCCCAACCTCCACCTCCTTATCCTCCTCGTTCTGCTTCTAAAGAAATGCAGGAGATTCCTTCTTCCTAACTTGCTCCTCTACTTGCTTCTCTTCCTCTGTCTTCACAACTTGCTTCTCCTTTTGCTTCTCTTCCCCTTCCTTCCCACCCAGCTCCCACTAAACATCCACACCCTCTTCTTGCTCCTCCTTCCTAATCTACTCCTCTGCCTCTGACCCAGGCTAGTGCTGTTACCGCTTCCACTTCACTCATACTCGTCTTTTCATAGGATTCAGATCACTCCTTTAAGGATGATGGGTAGATTTTACTAGTATTTATTTCTATTTTTAGGTTTTATATATAAAAGTATATTAATATAATGGCTCAAAAATGTAAAAAAAATAATAACATACCTCACAGTTATTATTAAAGAACCGTGATAAACATACCTTTTGGTAAATTAATTAAAATAACCATTATAAAGGTAAAAATATAATTAGCGGTTCTTTCCAACTAACTATTATGTAATACCTTAAATATTGTAGATTTGTTAATAACATACCTCATGTTACTTGAATATAACCATTATAAAAATAAAACTATTAGCGGTTCTTACCAACTAACTGTAATATAAGGCCTTAAAACCTACAATGGGGTTTGTTTGTAAAACTCTAATCAGTTTGACATTTAAAAATTATAGATCTTTTAGCTCTGAGAAAGTCATCTGTTCAACCTCAGAGTTTTCTTTCTTCAACTTATAGCTGGGTTGACATAAGGTTTGTGGTTTTCTTTTATTGTACATTTGTGTGAATTTATTCTGGGTGTGGATGATTATTGGGTTTTGATTGGGGTTTTTTTACATGATTTATGCTAGATTGGGTCCTTGAATAAGCAGTGGATGTATACCGATTAGCTAATAAGAGGATATTAAGATGGGGCAATAGATTTCCTTGAGTTTGCCTTTGCACATAATCCCCTAAACAATGATTTGACTCTTCGCCCTTGTGTAAAGTGTGGCAATGTACAATAGTAGGATTGAGAAACTTGTATGTCGTATTTAGTGATTCATGGAAACAATGATCCTACTTATACATGTTGGATAAGGCATGGGGAGACAAATAGTAGGGTGGTTAAACAAATAAAAAGTGGTGCATTACTTGATTTCATCATAAGTGCATTTGACGATGACGTTCTCAATGATATGACCAAGGTATTAGAAAAGGACCTCTAGGATTGTCCTAAAATGATGGAAACTTTAAAGGGTGATGCAATTATGAGGGGTGCATTGAGTTTACCTTATTGAACGCTGTGTTGATTTTGTACAACTTGAAGCCAAGAAATGGATGGTCTAATACAAGCTTCACAGAATTGCTCGAGGCTTTAAATAGAATGCTATAGACAAAGAATGTGCTTTCACCTAAAACATATCCCATAAAGAAGATGTTGTGCTCTGTCCACCCTAGCTATGAGAAGATACATGCTTGCCCTAACAATTATGTCAATGAATATACATCGCAAACACATTATCCCATGTATGAGGAGCCACACTACCAATAGAATGGGAAGAGCCTAAATAAGGCATTATGATATTTTCCCATTATACCAAGATTTAAATGCTTGTATAGCAATCCTAATTATGCAAAAATTGAGGTGGCATGCAGATGAAAGGACAGATGGCGACATGCTTTGACATCCTACTGATTCTCCAGAATGGAAGAAGTTTGATATGAACTACCCTGAATACACTAAATATGATAGGAACCTTTGCCTTGCATTGGGTACTGATAGGATGAACCCATTTAGGATGCAAAGTAGAACCCATAGCACATGGCCGGTAAAGTTGTTTATATATAATTTTCCTCCATGGCTTTGCATAAAATGCAAGTACTCCATGTTGTCCATGCTAATCTTAGGGCCCAAGCAACATGGTAATGACATATATATCTACCTAGCTCCACTAATTGAAGACTTGAAGCACTTGTGGAATTATAAGGTCATGGTGTATTTTGGTCATAAGGAAAAATGTTCAACTTGAGAGCCATGCTCTTTAGAACTATCAATGACTTTCCTGCATATAGTAATTTGTCAGGATATATCATTAAAGACTAACTTAGATGTCTAATTTGCAAAGAGGGTATGTATTCAATTAGATTGAAGCATGGCATAAAGAATTCCTATATGGGACATCGAAAATGGCTGCTTCGAGAGCATCCTTATTGAAGTTTTAAAAAATATTTCAAAGGGAAATAAGAAGATGGCAGGGCAACTCAAATGCTAATCGATAAATAAGTATAAGAAAATGTTAAAGATATAAAATGTCTTTTTAGCAAACCTTTTGGAAGGGATATGGGATAAACGAGTGGAAGAAAATGTCCATTTTCTTTGATTTTCCTTATTGTAGGACCCTAGATGTGAGACATTTTCTTGATGTTATGCACATTGAGAAAAACATGTGCAAAAGTATTGTTGGCATATTACTCTATATGCTAGGAAAGCCTAAAGATGGCATAAATGCTAGGCTATATATTATTGATATGGGAATAAGGGAAGAATTAGCACCAGAGGAGAGGTGAAGCCGTACAATTTTTTGTCCCGTTACTCACATACTATCAAAGGATGAAAAACTAGTTTTTGTTAGTTCCTTACTTCAATCAAGATGCTAGAGGGTTTCTCTTCAAACATCAGAAGACCCGTGTCAGTAAAGGACTTGAAACTGATAGGAATAAAATCTCATGATAGACATGTCTTGATGGAGAACTTCATTCCAGTGGCTATATGGGGTATCTTGCCTTATGAGATGCAAGTTAAAATCACCAAGTTATGTTTCTTCTTTAAGTCACTTTCCATTAAAGTGATAAACCCTAAAAAATTGTTGAGGTTGCAAAACTGAATCATACACACATTGTTTGAGCTTGAGATGTTTTTTCCTCTAGCATTCTTTAACATCATGGTCCACTGACAACTCACTTGTTTAGAAAGGTGCAAATTTATGGCTCAGCCTATTTAATGTGGATGTACTTGACTGAACATTTCATGAAGATAATAAAAGGGTTTTTGAAAAATTGGAGTCATCCAAAGGGTTGCTTTGTTGAATGATATATCTGTAAAGAGTTCATTG
The DNA here is from genome assembly GCA_963242795.1 of Inga leiocalycina. Classification (NCBI taxonomy): domain Eukaryota; kingdom Viridiplantae; phylum Streptophyta; class Magnoliopsida; order Fabales; family Fabaceae; genus Inga; species Inga leiocalycina. The sequence goes on from OY725326.1 coordinate 67,647,665, forward strand.
AATTTTCTACACATACTTAAAGCATACAAGCTATATTGGGCTTCCCGTATCTTGACATGAGGGAAGAAAAATTTATGGGTAAGGGATCATGAGCAAGAAAGTTGTAACCATCTCAGACCAACAGTTGGAGCAAGCATACTTATATATAATGTACAACTTTAAGGAGGTTGATGAGTATGTGTGCAACCACATGCATCAAATTTAGAGGGAAAATCCCTTCAAAGGAGAAAGATGGAATGCTCAACAACACAATAAACATTTTATAACATGGTTTAAAGATCAAGTCCTTCGAGAGTATAGAGCTGATCCTAAATCAGTTTATATATTGAAGTTCTTAGCATATGATCCAAGCAATTAAGTGACAACTTACACAAGCTACATCAGTAATAGGTTTACCTTCTACACCAAAAAGCAAGATGATCGAAGCAAAATGCAATATAGTGGTGTAACTCTTGTAGTTAACACCATGCATGTATCGAGTTCCAAAGATAGAAATCATATCTATACAAAGATGTCATACTTTGGGGTGATTAAGAACATCTGGGAGTTGGATTATATTAGCTTATGGGTACCCATTTTTTATTGAAAGGTAGTTGACAATAATCACTACTTGGGAATTGATGACTTAGGCTTGATACAATTAAATTTGAACAATAAAGGGTATGAAGAAGAGCCTTTCATTTTGGCTTCTCAGGCTAAACAAGTGTTCTATGTCCATGATCCTTCTAAACATGGATGGTCTATTGTTTTATTGCCAAACAAAGTAATTGATGAGGAGATGGCTGATAGAGTTGAGCTTGATCCATTCAATAGGAGGTCACTTAAATCATTAAATTTAGATGAAGAAGATGTTTATAAATCAAGCACAATCATAATGAAGGAATTTGGGTTTCGAAGAGGGGAAAATTATTACTTGATAGGAAGAGAAGAATTCAAGCTAGAAAATTGACTTACAAAAATCTAAGACTAGGAAAAGAAAAGAGGCACTTAATTTATGTGTTTTGACTATGTATTGTTGTTTTCTTGCTACTAAGATTGGTTAATTTCTGTGTTTTTATGGATGGTCTATTGTATTGTTGTTTGCTTATGTGATGTTTATGAAAGTAGGTAGAAATTGATAGCAGTAACCCATAATTTTTTTTAAAAAATATTATAGATATTTAATGGTTATTAGCTAGAAACCATAATATATATTTTTGAAATTACCTAATGGTTTCTTACAATAACCGTTATATATGTAACTACGAAGCAATGCATTACGAGTGATATATTTGAACTGTTATAAAGTTAAACTTTCCCCTCTATTTAAACATCTCTCTACTTCTCTAATTAATTCATTAGCACACTCGTCTTAGCCTCTTAGGTCAAATGTAAACCAAACCTACACCAACCTTAGAAGCCCACTACTTTAGTCATCTTTTTCAGTTGTCGACCGTTATTTTTAGTCAAACCACACCATCCACAAAGCCTTCTTCGTGCTTAACAGTGATAGCTGCTCAAGTTTTAGTACAAGCCTTAACACGCATTTTCATTCCTTACTCACGTATTTGTTCTTTAGCCCTAGCCAGGTCACATTTCTTTGTGTGGTTTCTTCTAATCATATGGACGTATGACTTCCCTTTTCCATTCTGCATTCTCTATTATTATTAACTTAGTATTTTGTAACTAGGTTTTGACCTAACTCGTGCTAATGTTTTTTTCCCTTGAAAAATCTTTAATCAAACGTTTCTCTCCTGTTATAGGACATCGTTAAAGATTTATAGAGATTTCACTATGTTGAGTGTATGGCAGATAGCCCCAATTGGTATACGGTTGCTACATGCCACATGTATAACTTATAAGGGGAGAACAAGATTCACAACTATCTCTATAGGCTATATGTGTAACCTATAGGGGGATAACTCGATTCACAGCTTGCCTTTCCCTCAGAATCATGTTAGCCTAGAGAGCTAAAGGCCACCATTGATCCAACTTAGCTCTTCCAGTGTTCGACACAGAATGCTAGTAGGAGGAACCGTGTCTTGTATGCTTGAACTTATTGTTTGATCTAACCACTTTATTGTCATACTATCTATAACAAAAAAGGTATAATATATAATGCATTAGATAGAGTTTCTACTTTAGCTTTGCTTGTTGAATTTGACTATATAATAGAACAGAAGCTCACACATCGAGTATAGCCATACAATTTAAGATAGATCAAGATATTCCCGACCTTGTTGCTAGACTCAATAGAACTACCTATCGTAAAGGGCTTAAGGGCATGTAGCCTCGACCTAGACATGATAGAGAAGGAGGGATTCAATTTATAGAATGCCATATGCTAGGCTCAATGGTACTAATATTGTCCTTAAGCAACCCATAAATGAGACCCTATAATAGGCATTATAATAAGTGTGGAATATTGTAAGGAGGGGCCAATATGCCTTGACTTTTGTGAATGAAGCACAATCTTTGGGGAGACAATTTCACACAACATGGAATAATGATGTTCAACATCTTGAGCCATCATACTTCATTAGCTACATTGGCTTAATGGCAAGGACCAACATTCCTATCACGGTGGATAACTAACGTTGGGTATAAAGAGATTGTACAAATGTTATTTGGGAAAATATCAGGGTAACATATATATGCTTACTAATTAATTTCTATGTACTTATAATAAATGTTAACTTGAATCGTGTACTTTGCAGTATGCATATTATCTAGACTAAACTTCTAGGGAATTTGCCATCAAGAAGGCTAGGCAATCAGTACACACATTCCATCATACATTGATGAAGGTGTATTTGTAGAATCTTAAAGAGGCTAGCTGAATGAGTTTTGTTTTCCAATTAAAATGGACAGTTCTACTTCCCGCAGTACTAATAATGTCCCTAATTCTGATAGTACCTCTACTTCCGATAATGTTCTTAGTACTAGTATTGATGTCATCCCTAGGCTATCTATAAATAAGACCCCAAAATAGGCGTTAAAATTAGTGCTGGATATTGTAAAGAGGGGACGTTGCACCTTGACTTTTGTGAACCAAGTAAAGTCTTTATGGAGAAGATTTCACGTGACATGGAACAATGATGGTCAACCTCTAAAGTCATCACACTTCATCAGCTACATCGGCTTAATGGCAAGGACCAACATTTCTATCACAACGGGTAATAGTGGTAGGGTATAGAGAGATTACATAGCTGTTATTTGGGATAACATCAGGGTAAGGTATATATGCCTGCTAATTACTTGTAAAAAATGTTAACTTGAATTATGTTCTCTACAGTCTGTATATCTGTAGATAAAGATTACATTAGGGAATTTGTCATCAAGAAGCTAGTAATTCACTGCACACATTCCATCATGCATTCATGAAGGCGTATTTGCAAAATCCTAAAGAGGCTGATGAGATAGAAGTTCCTAAAGAAGTTCAATCCACCATCAAACCAGATGATTAGAGAGAATTTGTCATCTCATGTCACGACCTGGCATTCTACTCAATTGTATTCACAATTCATAAGACCTTCATGTATGTATTTAATATTTGCTTGAGTGCTATGTGTTTCATAGGAACTAAGTTGGCTGAATAAGGAGAGGGCGAAGAACAATAAGTATCCTTATAAGGAGAGGGTGAACGAGGTATGCTCATATTCCTAAAAAGTTGGTTACTGAGAGTAGGGACGGTAGTAGACCTCCTCATCATGAACTTTGGTTAGTGGCGAGGCAAAATAAAGATGGCTCTTATAACGATCCTCAGGTGAAGGAAGTTGTCAATAAAATGGTAAGTATTAATATTAGTCCTCGATTCATGGAAGTAATGTCTTCAATTAACTATCAATATTAATATTATTATTACAAATACAGCAAGCCATGTCTTAGGAAGTTACAAAACAGGGGGGCTACCATTATGTAGATGAGGATGTATTAGTGAAGACATTGAGGTCTGACCTTCCTGGTATTCTTAGGGGTACCGGTTTTGCACTAACTAAGACAAAATATTATGCTCATCGGCAACCTAGAAGAAATAACTAGGATGAAAAGTTTGAAAAGCTCCAAAAATAGTGTGATAAAATACAGGAACAAATATGATTTCTTACACAAGTGTTGATAAAGGAGTGTATAATGAAGTATCAAGGGGGAAATGGCAACCAAAGTACTAGAAGCAGTAGAACATTGCCTCCCATGATCTTCTTGGAGGTTTGGTGGATGTTGAGTGTTTTTCAAAAGCTTTGGACACCATACATTTGCAATAGGCAGCATGTTTAACCACCTAAAGGATAACAGCTTCATAACAAAGCCTATCCCTTTTGAGCATGTGTAGGTACAAATCAACACAAACATCGAACCTAGTTATCCGCTCCATATGCACACCAAAGATGCAGATAAAGTGGGAGAGGCTATGAGTAGCTTCATTATGTGGCCTCGCCATCTACTTAGAGTGTGGAAGCCCCCCACTTAAAAGAAGATGTCCACCAATAATTCCAAGTGCCCAAATCAATCCAAGCCCCCCACTTCTAAGACCCCTACTTAGTCCAAGAAGAGTAAGCATCCCGCTCCCAGTGATCAATCTAGAAAAGACGTCTTCCTTATAGCATAAGACCATTGGTCAATCTTCCCGTAAATCCTTCTAAGAGTTTGTTGACAAGTACTTTGTGTAATATCCTGAATTTTGGACCAAGAGGCTTAGGGATAAGCTTATATTAAGCATACTACTATGCCCTATTCGAGATGAGTCCCTACAATGACTAGAGATAGAATGACTCTTAGGGATTGTATGAATCGGCCCTCTAAGTAGAGAGTGACTCTCTAGTTTGTATAAGGGCTCGATATGTGGAAGTCATCGGATAGAATATACCGGTACAAGTGCATTTTGGCACAATTAGGCACCAATAGGTTGGGCCACATGAGTGTATAAACTGTAGTATCCCAAAGTTTAACAGGGGGTCAAATACCCTAAAAGGAAAGTGTAATAGCGATAGACTTCTTTAGGAATTAAGTAAGGGAATTACTACCAACTAATTGAAGGAAAGTGTCCAAACCCTTTATCTTGAGCCAAATATGATATAAACACTAACTTGGAACCAAAAGAAGAGGAAATGGCATCTTGAATGAGGAAAAGGAAGTGAAAGAAAAAAACTAATGGCAATTCAATTAATGTTGCCATGATCAAGGGCAAAAGAGACATTTTCCATTTGATCTTCAGCATATAATTGGAAATCAAGATGAAGGGCTAAGATTTGTCCTTAATAAGCAAGAGTAATCATGAGGTTGAAAAAGCAAATTAACTCCCTTCCCTCATGATATTAATAACTTCCAAGAGGGTAAAATGGAAGAAAGAAAGAGTTTGGTCAAAGTTTCAAAGCACTTTGCAAGAGGACTTTGTGGTCAACTTGAACTTATATACCAATAGGTATTTGGTTAACATTTTTCCTTCCTTTTTAATGAAATGTTTTGGTCAAGATACTTAAAGGGAAATAAAGAGATAAAAATTTAAAGAAAATCTATAACCATTGACCAAGCCAAAAGGGAAGAAAAGAAAGAGGAAGAAAAGTAAATAAGTCTTCCATTTTGACTCAACTTGGAAAGTTTGACTAAAAAGCAAGATTTCAAGAGGACAATTGGTCAACATAATTGCCCCCCTTTATGAATGGAAATTCAGTCAAGATAAGAAGAGACAAGGAAAGAGAGTGAGTTAATTAAGCCAAACCAATCCATAGTTAAATTAACTAAAGCACTTTTTCAAGACACCACAACTTTGTGACACATCATTTTTCTTTCTTTCTTGGGTTCAATTTCATCCAAGTCTTCAAATAGGATGGGAATTAATGAATTTAACTTCTTACTCTCTCATTCACACTCATTTTGGATGGCAAAAAAGAGAAAAATTAAAAGGAAAAAGAAAAAGGAAAGAAAAAGAGCATGGTTGAAGAACAAGAAGCAAGGTGAGTAATCCTGCTCAATTTTCACCTTTCAAATCACCTTTCTAGTGTAAGAGCAATCATTTCATCTAAGAGAGGGGGTTAATTAGGTGATCACAGAAAATTTGAACCATAAATATAAATTGATAGGATTTAAAATGTAGTTAAGAGCTAAGTGTACATCGGCAGTTATACTGGCTCGGCCACAACAACTTTGACCTACTCTATTTCTTTGTTTAAAAACCTTTGTTTAATCAAAATTATTTTTAACACCTTTTTTTATAATCAAAACATAGGATCTAACATTCTTCCCTATTTTGATGATGACAAAACTTGGTGATTTTTGAATAAATCATTTTGAAAACATTTTGAATGCTTAAAATTTACCTGATATTAAATTAAATATAACAACCTTGCATACATGAACAGAATTCATTAGTCTAAAGAACATGATAATAATAATAACATTAAACTTCACAATTCAGACAAATGTCATAAAAGTTTAGAATAACATAGAAAGTTTCTAAAATCCCTATACACCCATTTACCCCTTAAGTCTAAACACTATGTAAGTTCACCAAAATCACTCCTAGTTCTTTTCTCCCATTTTGACATCATCAGAAAGGGAGGACTAGATGGAAAACTAGACCCGAAACTATGTGAAGATGGATCTCTGGTTGTGTTTAGAGTGGCTGGATGGGTGGGATGCATCATCATGTGTATCACATCCTCTCAGAGAAAAAGTAGGTGACTCAGATGAGATAGGCTCTGGTAGGCAAAGAGGAGGGATCTGTATAGGATCCTATGGATGAGGAACGTATAGAGGAGTATGTTATCGTAGGGATGATAAAGGCTGGAATGTGACCACTAACTTCTGTGTGTCATCTGAATGATAAGAGTGATTAGGTGGAGTGTAAGGTAACAGTTCAATGCCTATTGGGGAAGCAACAGGTGTGGTCACTGGGATAGGATAGATGGTGGCCTACTCATGTAGAGTAATGTAAGCCTGAGTAGATAAGGAGGGACTAGTCGTAGTGAATATGACATTACTTGGTGTAGTGTAAGGGATGACAGGGGGATCAGAGACTAGGATAAAGGTAGAGGCTGGACCTGGAGCTGAAGCTAGGATAGATAGACTAGAAGTTAAAGTGCTCAGTTTTATGGTATCAACCTTCTTATTGAGGGATTGAAGAAGACTAGCAACCTTATTCAAAGCAGTAGTGTGAGCCTCCTATTGTGCCAATACTACCTGGTTGACCTTGGCAATCTTATTCAGGACACTAGTTTGAGGCTCTTACTGTGCTAACACTGTTTGATTGTGCTTATTCATGTACTCCACCATTTCTCCCATCTTGAAGTTCATATGGGTGTTCAATTTAGCATTGGTGTTGGCTATGTCCACATGAAATCCTTCAAGTACTTCTTTCAGATAAGTCTAGATTGTAAACCCAAAGAAAGATGGTGATAGAGTAGTTACAAGAGCAAAGGACTGAGTATCTTCTGTTTTACTGGTTTCAGCCTCAAAAGCCTTCTTCTTCTTGGGAGTTAAGTCCATTGGCTTCTTCAGAGGTAGTTCTATTCCCAACTTCCCAATTTGGTTTCTGCCAATTCACGACAACCTCTCAACTAGCTCGTTTGTCTCCAAGCAACATATTTTATTTTCCTTTAGGATTAGAGAGATTAGTTGAAGGAATGGAATTGGTATAGTTTGAGTGTCAGAGAATCTATACCTTTTGATCTCTGAAAAGATCAATTCTCCCAAGTTTCTCTTCTCCTTTAGCAATATCAAGGCTTTATTCCCTTAGTCTTTATCAATGAAGTGTGTGAAGTTATTGGACTTGTTTACTATGGCTTGAGAGTATATATACTAGAGGACTCTTTGTAGATCACACATGTCACTTAGATGAAGGTTAGGGGTCCTACTTTCTCACCCTGCCTTAAAATAGAGAAAATCTCATTCGGTGTAAGTTTGGTCGGGTTATCTTATGGTGGATGCTCAATTCCTAACCACTTGTTTATTTTAGAGGCAAAGATTTTAAACCTCTTCCCTCTCACTTGTGTTTCTAAATCCTCCCCTATTGCTTGATTTAAGACATCTTCCACAAGTTCGAGATTGTAGTAAAAATGCCTTATGACCTTTGTGCAGAAAGGAAGGTTCACAGACAACCATGGCATGTAACTCTCCAGATAGTCACTTAAATCAAATTTAATTACTTTGAAGAGAACTTGAAGATCAATAAAGTACATCTTTCACATTTTATGTCATAAGAAGCACTCTTTGAACTTCTTTGCTTCTTCAAGCATGTTTTTGTTAAAGACTTTAGAAGAGACAGTGACATCTAATTCTTGTCCAACTCCTTCTTTTGAAACCTTTAAATGAGATTTTAAAGGTTTTGAAGAGATTTCTTGTGTGTCTCCCTTGCATTGAAAAGTTTCTTCTAATATGTTTGCCATTGCCTACAATCATTTTATCATATTTTGGTTCCTTGGAACCATTTCCAAACCAAGAGGGAGTATTTGAAGAATCTATAGAAGGTGGAGTATGAGTGGCAGATTTCTTCCCTTTTTCCTTGAGGTGTAGCCTGTAACCCCCTCCGTAATTATATCCGAAATACAACATTAGAGTGAAATAGAGACCAATAATAATCAAAATTCATTTACATTCCCCATCCTTAAGATAGGGTTTTAACAAATACATTTCGAAATCAAACACTTTAACCTGGTTTCACATTTACATTTCGAATACAATTACATTGCGAAGATAATTAACATTCATAATATATCAGAGTGAACAATAACAATCCCGGCAATCCCGGTTTCATATTTTCACTAAAGGTTCATGGGCACATACGCCCTTTACAATTTCTCAAATGGGGATTACGCAAATTTCATTCCAAATACATAGCCAAATACATCTCCACAACATATACAACCATATATCTATCCTAACATATACAACTCTAAATACATCCAAATCCACTACCATTATCCCAAATAGCAATGTTAACCACTACCAAGTCCAAATGCCCATAAGGGATTCTCGCCGCCCCTAGTCTCTTGCTCCTTCCTCGAGCCACTTGTCCTATCTAAAATGTTGGTAGGGGAGGGTGAGATTCTAGAGAATCCCAGTAGGAAACAAATACTAATATGCATGCAAGATAAGTGTTTAATGCATGACATGCTTGCATCACAATAACTCGTGCTCACATAATGATATATTCGCATGCTCAATGTTTCAACAACATACTCATGGCCATAGCATAAATAGAAACAGAGCTTCAATCATTCATATATGTTTCACATAATCAAGCAAAGCAATAACATGCATCAATACACAAACACAAATATCAATACATGCAGGAGAGGTAAGTTCCCTACCCTTATTCTTTCCACGTATGCTCCAGCGTCGGCTACTCGCGATTCGAGCGAATATCAAACCATAATCAGGGTGAATACCCAACCCCATAACCAAATCAAGGACATAGGGTCATTCTCTTTTCCAAATTCTCATTTTCATAACACTTAAAGTTGGTTACCATTCATGACCTTTAGGTGGCTAATCAAAGCCTAAACACATGCCTAAAGGCTTGGGAAACACTTAACAAAAGGTCACCTTTTAAAAGTCCAAAATGCTGATTTTTGGAGGTTGGCCGCGGCCAGCATACCCATGGGCCACGGCCAATGGATGCACAGAAGGTCTTGGGCTGTGGTTCATAACCTCTGGCCGCGGCCAAGAAAATTTTGTTTCCTGGCTGAACTTCCATAATTCATAACTAATTCTAGAAACATCAAAACGAGGTGATTCCAAAGCCAAATGAAAGGTACTTAAGTCCTCGTTCTAGGAAAAATATATACCATTACTGGAAATCACCATACAAACCCAGAATTACACAAAAGTCATCACTGCCCCAAAACAAAGTTCTGTTTTGATCCCAAACTTTGGCAAAGCATATCTCCCAGAATACTAAACGAAATGACACAAACTATATATCCATTTTGAAGCTTGGGATGTGAACCTTAAGACTAAAACGTTTCACAATTTTCTGAAACCACTGGGTCATTCAAAACATCCAGACAAATAAACTGCCCAGAACAGAGTTCCAAGGGATAGATTTTCCAATTTTCTACAAAAGTGTCCCATGGCCCCAAAATTAACAATCAAGCCTATTCCCACATAAATTTTCACAAGGAACACAATGGTAACCTCAAAATGACCAAAATCACAACCTATCAACATGCCCTGTTTTGACCAAAGCACAAAACCAACACAAAAGGTGCCAAACTTCACATTTAAGCTTCAATGCAATTCTATCAATTCAAAACACTAAACAAGGCACCATTTCCATGACAACAACATATTATACTCCCCTAGACCCTAAATCACAAAAATTAGGGCTAAAATTCCAGAAATTCAAGGCCAAACAAATGGCCACAAAACTTATATGAAAATGAAGATTTCACTCACCTCACCAACTTTCCCAAAGAAGTTCCTTGATTCACCCAAGTCCAGAATTTCGTGAGAGCTCAAACACCACCAAATGACAAATCTAAAACCATGAAAGTGAAGCTCTCAACTCAAGGAACAACTTTAAAGAAGGGAGTTTTTCCATTAGAAGCCATTTAGAGGGTCAAAATGGCTTACCTTTATCAAGAGCTTCTTCTTCTTCTTCTGCAGCCATGGCAGCCGAATAGAGAGAGGAATGTGAGAGATGAAGAGAGTGGAAAGAAATGAAATGATGATGAAATGAACTACTCTCATCCCTCCCATACTTGTGACAGCTGAATAGAGAGGAAAGAGAGAAGAGAAAATCATTTTAAAATGTAGCATTTGACTTTTCTACTCCTCTCTCTTCATCCTCACCTTTTGCCACATGTCTTCACCTCATTGGCTCTCATAAAGCAAGTAAATAATTAGTTACTCTAACCACTTCATTAGCCATTTTAATTCACATCTCATGCCCCCTTAATTAGTAATTAATCTCTTCCATTAATCACTAATTTAGAGATATTCTTTCAATTTTTCCAACAATTATGGCATATTAATTAAAATTGCCATATAACACATAATTATTCCACTTTAATTCGATAATTATCCTCAATAATTACCATTAGCCCTTAATAAAAAATTAGGGTATTACATAGCCTTCTTTGTTCTTGCTTTCATGGAGGCATGTTCCTTGATCACAACTTCTTTGGTCTTGGATTGCATTTTGGGTGGAGCTTTTTCTAGAACTTTCGGCCATAGATGTGATTTCAACTTTGGAGTAGTTGTTTTCTTTTGCTTCTTATATAGAGGAGATGGTGGAGACTCAGAAGACTCAGAAGGTTGCTCACGAGGCACCTTGATCCTAGCCATTGAGAGATTAAAGCAAAAATAACTTGACTTTTCTCTTTGTTGGGTGTCGACTGTCATATGCTAAAGCAAGAGATTGGAAGAATTTTAGCAAGTTTCTAGAGGTGTAATGAGATGGGTTTTGTTCGATTTTGAGTAGGTAAAATTTTGTGAAAAATTTTAGGCAGAGCATTAGGAGAATCACTGGAAATGGTTTAGTGAAAATGATAGAGTGCCAAAACTTATAAGCTAATATGCCTGACATCACTCGAGTGGTCGCTCAAATAATCTTGGGGCAATACTTGAGTGATAAAGCCAAGAAATTAAAATAAATGCAATTTTAAAACATAGCTGCCATGAATAATGTAGTAATTATCCATGAATATTTCCTTGATGATTTGTAGGCATTGTGTGGTAGAATTAAGATGAAACTTAGTTGAATTCCCATCTGCACTAATGATCACTCGAGTGCTCATTCGAGTGATTCTGAGACATCACTCGATTGGTCACTCAAGTAATCAGTCTCTTCACCTTTTGACTATTTATATTCAACTATTATGCCATTTCAATTTGAATAAATTTGAATTACTGCCTACTGCCTTGATTTCCAAATCATCACTCGAGTGGTCACTCAAGTGATATAACTATCACTACTAGTATCACTCGAGTGATGTCTTGATTACTGAAAGTTGTCACTCATGTGATCACCATCTCTATTTACCTCTGGTTTTCTGACCATATAACAGAGTATCGAGGTCCTACAAAAACAAATTACTAGATACTCTGTTGCTTAAGTAAGTTATCATCTAAACATAATCAAATTACATTTTCTAACATATAACAACTTACAATTTATTAGGATTTAACATTACCAATTCTCTTCTTATAAATAGAAATTGATCTTTAGCAAAGGGTTTTGTGAAGATATCTACTATTTGAAGATGAGTTAGGATGAACATCACTTTGACATCCTTTTTTTGAACATGATCCCTGATGAAGTAATGTTTAACATTGATATGCTTGGTCCTATAGTATTGGACCAGATTCTTTGCCAAGCTTATCGTACTGGTGTTGTCACAATAGAGAGGTATCTCTTTCAAGTATATACCAAGGTCTTGTAGTTGTTGATTCAGCCACAGAACTTGTGCGCAACAACTTGACGCTGCAACATACTCAACTTCCATTGATGAAAGGGACATTGTGCTCTATTTCATGTTGAACCATCATAGGCATGTTTGCTCCATTTGCTTGATCCATCCCATATTTCTTTAATAACTCCTTTAGGTAATTTTTTTTAGATATCAAAATTCCATTCTTTCTTTGCTTAATTTGTAGACTAAGAAAGAAGTTCAATTCTCCCGTCATTGACATCTCAAACGTTCCTTGCATTATCTCAAAAAATTCTTTAAACAGAATTTCATTAGTAACACTGAAAATGTTATCATCAATATATATTTGAACTTTCAAAATATCTTTTCATTTTTCTTTTATAGAAAGTGTTGTATCGACTTTTGCTCATGCAAAATCTTGATCAATGAGACACTTGTTAAGTCTCTCATACTATGCTCTAGGGGCTTGTTTCACACCATATAACACTTTTCTTTATTTGAAAAATTGGTCAACCTTAGTTACATCCTTAAATCCTGGAGGTTGTTCTACATATACTTCTTCCATGATATAGCCATTTAGAAAGACACTCTTTACATCCATTTGATATAGTTTGAATCCCTTGATGCACACAAAGGCTAATAGTACTCGTATAGATTCAAATCTTGCTTATAGAGCCTACGTTTCCTCATAATCAATACCTTCTTCTTGATTATAGCCTTTGGCCACCAATCTTGCCTTGTTTCTGACAATGATTACAGATTCATTAAGTTTGTTCTTGAATACCTATTTAGTACCAATAACCAGATAATCTTTAGGCTAGGATGCAAAATCCCAAACTTAATTTCTTTGAAATTGATTGAGTTCTTTTTGTATTGCTATGACCCAATCATTGTCTAATAGGGCTTCATCAATTTTAGAAGGTTCAATCTCAGAAATGAATGCAGAGAAACTAACTTCATTTAAGATTTTGTTCCTAGTCCTAACTCCTTAATTTACATCTCCTATAATCTGATCCAGGGGATAACTCTTGTTATACTTTTAGGCTCTAGGTTGTCCTAGTCTATATGGTTGTTCTTCTTTATCAATTTGGTCAACCTCTAGATTGAAAGGTTTGGGATTACTTTGACCATTCTCTTGATTTAAGATTGTTTCTTACTCATCATCAAAAATCTTGTCAGAGGATTCAAATTCATTAAATGCAACATGAATTGATCCTTCTACTACACATGTTCATTTATTAAAAACTCTGTAAGCTTTGCTTTGATTAGAATATCTAAGGAATATTCCTTTATCAGTTTTAGAATCAAAATTTTCCAGGTTATCTTTATTATTATTATGAATGAAACACTTACAATCAAAGATGTGTAGATGAGCAAGGTTCAGCTTCCTTCCTTTATATAGTTTGTACGGTGTCTTTCCAAGTTTTGTTATGATGTAGGCCTCATTTGAAATATAGTATGCTATGCTTATTATAATGGCCTAAAAAACTTGTGACATGTTCCTTTCATTCAACATGGCACTGGCCATTTCTGTGAGTACTCTGTTCTTTCTCTCCATGACTCCATTTTGTTGAGGTGTCCATAGTGCAAAGAAGTTGTGATCAATGCCATTGGCGTCATAGTATTTTCCAAAGGCTTGATTCTCAAATTCTCCACCGTGATCTTTCTTAATACCAGAAATGGACATACCTTTCTTATTTTACACTTTCTTGGCAAAAACAATAAATTCACTGAAGGTTTCATCCTTTGATGATAGAAAATAGTCCATATAAATCTAGAAAAATCATCAACAATAACTAATGAATATAAATTACCACCAAGACTTTTGACTCTTGCTGGTCTTACTAAATCAATATGAAGAAGTTAAAGTGTTCTGTTAGTTGTGATTTCATTTTTCAATTTAAAAGGTGATTTTGTATGCTTTCCCTTCTGGCATCCATCACAAATTAAATTATTTTTGAAATTTACTTTAGACAAACCAATTACTAAATCCTTTTTGAGTAACTTACCTCATTGGTGCATATTGACATGAGCTAGTTTCTTATGCCATAAGCAACTTTCATCGGCAATACTTAGAAAGCAATTCTCAAAAACACATTTACTCATATCTAGGGTATAGCAGTTACCTTCCCTTTATGCTCTAAGCTTTGATTTAAGATGTTTCTTCTCTATTTGTAAATCCTTCTTGCTTACAATTAGACACTCTTCAGAGTCAAATATCACCTAGTTGTCTTTATCTGTGCTTTGACTCACACTATGCAAATTATGACAGAGACCTTCAATGTAATAAACATCTTTGACTTGAATGCCATTGTCACTTCCAATCTCACCAATTCTTGCAATCTTGCCTGACTGATTTCCTCTAAATTTTACCTTTTCACCTTCTTTAGGCTTTAATGAGGTAAAAGTTTCAGGATCACCAGTTATATGTCTAGAGCATCCACTGTCTATATATCATTTGTTGCCTCTAGATGCTTTAAGACATATCAATAATTAAATACAATTAAATCTTAGGTAACCATATATTTTTGGGTCCTTTTGGGTTAGTACAAATTATTTTCTGAACATATGAACCTTTAGGCACCCATTTATAGGTTCCTATTTTTCCTTTCCTTTTATGAAAGCATGAAGAAGTGTAGTGACATTTCCTTTTGCATAAATTACAATGCATAAAAGGATTCGATACATGTACATAATGCTGAAAATAATTCAAGTATGTTTTGGCTCCCGTTTTCTTTCTTCCTTTCTTTTTGTCTAATTTAGGGTCATATCCAATACCAAATTGATCATTTACAAAATGTTGGGATTTTAAAATGATGTTTAACATCTTACTTCCTTTAGTGAATTTTTCAAGAGTTTTAGTGAGATCAGTGTTTTTCTTTTTCAAAGATAGACAATTTTCACAATCTTTTTCAAGTAATTCTTTGAGTTTTTTTATCAAGAACTTTGTTTTTATTTTTGAAAATAACTAAATCTTTAACTACTTTGATGAAATCAGAATGTAAAGCATTATATTCAGAAAATAATTCATCATAGGTAGGATCATAATCATTTACCTCATCTTCTTCTGTTTCTTCTTGAGCTACTAGACAGATATTTGCTACTTTTTCTTCTTCGCTATCTTCATCAAAGGAGTTGTCTCCCCATATAGCGGATACAGATGCTTTCTTCTTGTTGATGAATTTGCCTTTTCCCTTTTCTTTATTCTTCTGAACCAACTATAGACATTCTGACTTAATATCTTTTGGCTTTCCATATTCATTGTAAATGATGTGTTCCTTATTTTCTCTCCTACTACTGGTTCCTCCCTTCTGAAGATTTCTAAATCCCTGGTCTTTCTTGTAAAACTTCCTAAATTATTTTATTATCGGCCCATTTCGTCATCATCAAAATCTTCATCATCTTCTTGAGTTTCCTCTTTTACATTTAGTGTGAGGCTTTTCTTTTTCTTGTCACCGATCTCTTCAAGTTCTCATTTGAACTTCAATTTACTTTCATATTCAAAAATACTTTTGAATAGAGAAGCTATAGATCGCATTGACTAACCTTTTCCTTCCTCGATTGATGTAACTTTGGCATCCCACTCCTTAGAGAGTATATTTAGTATTTTCCTTACTTGAGTATTCTATCATAGAATTCTTAAGTGCTGCCAGTTGATTTACAAGATGAGTATATCTTAGTTCAAATTCAACTATTGAATTACTTGATTTCATTCGAAGCAAACCAAATTCAATAACCAGAGTGTTGATCCGGTTTTCTTTTATTCCTGAAGTTCCTTCATGAGCTATCTCCAAGGCTTGCTACATTTTCTTAGTTGTTGAAAGTATGCAAATCCTAATGTACTCTTTTTGATTTAAAGCACTTTGAATCATCAGGATTGCCTTGCTATTAAGAGTGATGAGCTTCTTGTCATTCTTATCATACTCTGCTGGAGTTTTGGGAACTTTTTGTGATTCTACAATCTTTACAGGCATGTAGTTCCCATTTTTAATCACTTCCCATAGTCTGTATTCAGTAGCCATTACGAGTACTTTGAACTTTGCTTTCCAGAAAGAGAAGTGTTCACTATTGAAACCTGGTTGCCTAGTGATAAAAGCTCTGTCGAGAAGTATTCCTTCCCCTATTCTTGCCATCAAATCCTTCTTATGTTGTTATACTTGAACAAGAAGGCCTAAGTCTGATACCAAATGTTAGTACAAGCGTTTCACCCAAGAGGAGAGGTGAATTGGGTGATCATAGAAAATTTGAATCATAAATCAAAAGTTAAAGGATTTGAAACATAGTTAAGAGCTAAGAGAAATATCTCCAAAGTGTACACTGGGAGTTATATTAGTTCGACCATAACCACTTTAACCTACATTTAGTCCTCAGAGTTCCTCTGAGATTTTTACTATATCTTATAAGATTCAATGGGTTCTTGGCACTTCAGTGCACAACAAGTTCCTTCGCTTGACACTAGCTCCCCTTTACATGATGTAAACCAATTCCCAACCTATGGTTCCACAACCTTAAGTAATATCAACAATGAATATTGAGTTTGTAATGAAAATCTCTCTCATAGAATGAATATAGAATCACTGAAGTGCATAATGAATAAATGAGAAACAGAGCAAGTATAAATTGATTATTGATGGCTTAATGTGTTGTTCTATTTCTCCACTGAATGGCTCCATATATATAGTTGAATTTCATAGCCGTTGTCAACATTTCAACATGTCCATTAAAGTTACATAGCTTCTTTTGACCATTCTTCATATTTGAAAAATAGCCATTACGAAAGGTGGATGTTACAAATGCTACGTTCTTCAAAAAGTGGCTTCTCTCTCTAGATATCAAATATGTCTTGAGGAAAAAGATATCATAGTCACCTTACAGATAATGAGAAAGAAGGGTACTTGAAACATGTCTTTTTAAGGCAAGATGTATATGAGGAAGAAGGCATATATGATAGTATCTATTGGATTTAAGCCAAAGATATCCTCATGGATAATATGGTAAGCACAGCTGATTATAACTTTTATATCTGGTATTTCTTTAACTATGAATGAATACTTAACTAATAATAAGAATTTTATATATATATTGATTTATTTATCTTTGTACATCAGGTACCTTTATTAGGAGTACGTAGCTCCCAAAGGCCTATCTATCAAGTTCCTATTTTTTAATGCCCACCTCTATTCAAGCTTGTTAGAAGGAGGCTTAAAGGTAAATGCTTTTGAGAGAAAAGAAAGGAAACTAGCAGATATAGTCATTAGAAGGGCACCAAAGAAGAAGAATAGTTGCTTGGTGTCCTACTACAAAGGGTAAGTATACTACATAATTAACTTGTGTATTAATTAATTAGTAAGAGTTATGCCTTCTGGAATTTGATGCTTGTGAATTCAGGCAATATTTAGTGCAGTAAACACTCTTTAGATCATAGCTTGCTGAATACAATGAGTTTGAAGCCGATTCTTTTTACATTAGAATGAAATGACAAGAACTTTATGATGATATGTTATTTGCCATATTTGGATTCAAAATACATAGATCACTGGAGTGACCACTCGAGTGATGATTAAGATAACTCGAGTAACCACTCGAATGACGTAGTCATAATGCTCTCTAGCAAGTTTTAAAAGGGATTACTCGAGTGATGGTGCTGGATCACTCAGTGTTACAATGGACAACATTCTGAAGCTTTCTGAAAATCAATGGAATGATTGTGTAATTCATTCCTTTTGCTTATAATCACTCTAACACTTTATTGTAGTAGAGTTTAAAGTATTTCTCCAGGAAAACAATGAAAAGATCATGCGAAGATGAGACTACCTACTTTACGAAAGCAAAGCGTCCACCAAAGGTAACGGTTAGTTTTTCAAATACAAAGAATAGTCAAATGAAGTAATGAGACTGTAACAGACAAGTTGAAATGCCCATACGGTCATCAATCTTCATCAACTATAAATATGGAAGCTCTCAAAGAAGAGCTACATAGATAGACAACTACCACACAAACATGCTTATATCATGAGTCATCCACTCCAACCCAACCACTCTCTATCTTTAAATATTTTCTATATCATGTGTATTTGAGAGAGCAATTGTTTGTATTATGCTTCAGTATTCATCTTATGTACTTCTGAGAGAGAAGATTAATTATAATCTTTCATCATCAAAGTTGTATCCTTACAGTGTGTAAGGGGGAGTAACTCCGTAGGAGATTTGTAAAAGGCTTTACAAGTGCCTAGCTAAACTTGTAGGTTGTAAAGGTTTTTCTTGTGCCCGGATTAAACAAGAAGATAGTGGATTGGAAATCTTAGGAGGAGCCTGGGGACTAGACATAGGTCGTCGTGGACTAAACCAGGATAAATCATTATTTGCATATTATCATGCCTAAGCTCTTATATTTCCAGCATATATTATTTAAATATCTAACTATTGATTTATGATTCAATACTTTCATACTTACTGCTTTCACTAAGATACGAAAAGATTTTCAAAGTTATTAAGTTTTTATCTTAAACCCAATTCAACCCCCTTGGGGGTCAGCTAGTTCTAACACTTGGTATAAGAGCTGGACTCTTGTTTAAAGGACTTAACCGTCTCAAGAGTTATCAATGGCTGATTTTTGGGTGTTGTATATTTTTAGAAGATTTTGATTATTCAATCCCACCTCTTTTAAAAGATATTGATTTTTGGTTTTGGAATGCTAGAATAACTAATTTTATAAAAGCATATGATTTTAATATGTGGAATATTTTTACAAATACTTTTGATCACAAACTAAGGAAGGATTGGATTGAAAAAGAAAAGAAAATGTTTTCATTAAATATTAAAGCAATGAGGATTCTTTATAGTACTGCTATGACAAAAAATGATTTTGAGAAAATTAGATTATGTTCTAATGCTAAAGATATCTAGGACACTCTTGATTCTATGTATACTTCTAACAAGTGTGTTGACACTTCATGTGAAATTACAAGTTGTGTATCTACAGTGCATGAACAATTGGAAGTTGATGATGATGAAGGAGAAATCATAGAATACTTCCATACAGTCAACATAGATAGACAAGAAGAAAAGGATTCCTAAAAAGAGCTCATTATAGACAGACATGAAAAATCACTCTCTGGAGCTCAAGATGAACTTAAGGTAAAAAGTTCCAATTCTTCTTGTGTATTTAAGAAAAATTATTTTGAAAGACTGTATAAAATTATTTTCCAACCAATTATTGATTCTATTGAGAAGAGCAAAAAAGTTTTCAAGCTAGAAAATTTATTAGGAAGAAAGAATGTTCAACTAGAAATTATTTGTGTTTCTACTCTTATGACCGACACAATACTTGCATATAATCTCATAATACATATCATTCTATTATTTGCAATTATTGAGGTAAATCAGGTCATATGTCTCACACAAGCTATATTAAAAGAAATTCTAATGTGAGAAATAAATGTTTGGGTTCGGGGAAGACAAGTAAGTCCAATGCTAATAATCAAGGACCCAATTATATGTGGGTACCAAAATGTCCATCTAGTACTTTATATATGTAGATTGAATCTAAGAATGGACATAAGCATATGAAGATGATGAAGAAGAAGCCAAGAGGTTCTCATGCACAAATTAAGAGGTTCATATCATCGTAGATGAGAACTCTCAAAACATCCATTGTTGGAGCTATAGAGCATAACCATAAAAAGAAGCAATGGATAAAAGAAGTATGTTTCACCTCAAGGAAGGGCTATCATAATGTACCATTCAATTACATTGAGGAGAACAAGAAGAAAAATATATCTCATACACAAAGAAAAATACTCTCGAAGCCTACATCATATAAGAGAGCTTTACATAATCCCAAAGCAAACACACAAAAGCAAAGGTTCAAAGAAAGATCCAGTGGATAAGTAAAGGCAATCCTCCAAGTATCTAAGGCAAAAGTAAACAACGGTAAAACGTCCTACACTATCATCTTTAATATTTATTAACGTTTATACCTTGTTACCTTAGGAATGAGCATTACACACATTTTCACAATCTTTAGAAAATTCATTCATAAAGAATTGTAATGTTTAATAGCTTAACACTTTATGCATATACACATACTTCAAGAGAAAATAATTTTATGCATAAAGTCATGTTTAATTTATTATGCTCAATTTCTTTGAATTGACTATATTCTTAGAGTATGTGAATTATGATTCCTTCAAGCTAACCATAGGTGGATCCAAAACAACCTAGATACCAAAAGAAGAAAAAGATCTATATACTTTTGTAGGAAGAAGAAAGGAATGCTCTGTTTATGATCATTAAAACAAGGGTAAACAGAGGGTACATGAACTCTAACTAGAACTCGAGTTCATATCAAGTTATGGAATTTAACTTGAGTTCCATACATATACTTGAGTTCACAACTTATAGTTTCATCGTGAAATTTGAAGTTCAGGAAGAAAATTACAGAAAAGCTTGATTCAAAGGCATGGGTTACTCAAGTGATCTTAGAGGACTTGAGTACAAAGATACAGGAGATGGAAATTAACTTGGGTGTCTACAAGTTACACTCAAGCCAGGTATGTTGTATCAGTATGTGAACTTTTCTACAAAACTCAAGTTCTTAGGGAAAACTCAAGTTCATATGAACTCAAGTTCT
The DNA here is from genome assembly GCA_963242795.1 of Inga leiocalycina. NCBI lineage: Eukaryota > Viridiplantae > Streptophyta > Magnoliopsida > Fabales > Fabaceae > Inga > Inga leiocalycina. The sequence continues at coordinate 67,668,644 of OY725326.1, forward strand.
TAGGCAGAACTCAAATGTTGTGACTTTATATCAGTAATTTCAAAACTCAACCGCACCCATTCTTCCCAAATCAATTTGAGAGGTAAATATTTGCTCATCATTGCATACCATTAGCAATCAATCATTTATGATTTTCAAAATGTTTTATAGATTGGTAAATGAACTGAAAGTAAAATTGTGCATAATCTTTCTATGCATTTGAGTTTGAAATGCACATTTTAAAACTTTCTTAGATTTCAATGCATATTATTAGTGCATACACATGATTTGAAAATTATTCATATTTTGTCTGCATTCAAATCGGTTTCAAAATTAGAAGTTTATATTTTTGTATATTGAAAGTCGGAAATGCTTCAAATTAATCCATAAGAGTATTTTCCCATCATTGACATATTGATCATTGATCTTAAATGTGCTATCCACTACTTGAACTTTTTAGTCTTTATTCTCTAACATGTTAGACCTTATGTCTAACAAGTTAAACTATCTATATGATGTTAAAGTGTATTTCTCATAAAAGAATTCAATATGTGAATGCCTTGTGACTAATGTCTAAAGTCTTATTTGTCTAAGTTATTCCAAGAATTATAGATGTTCATTGATGTGTTAAATACATTAACCATTATAGTAGAATAACTTTATAAGACAACACCTTGGAACTCTAGTCATCTGGACCACCAAGCCTGAACTTCACCGTTTATAAATCTACATACTTGCTCTTATTGCTCAAATGCCTTAATAATTGACATTACCTATCTCCGAGCAATTAAAGTATTCAAATCCTTGACTTGGTGGTATTCTTACTCTTCAAAGTCAAGACTGTCTCTTGATCAATAACAAAGTCATTATTCTTAATCACTCAAGCTAAGTCTGTTTAGCTAATGCTTTAGTTTTATGAATTTTGCTCTTGAGAAAATACTCCAACATGTTAACATCAAATATTTGAGATGTTCTCCAAAATTGAAGCTTTTTGATATATGTAAACATATATTGATTTCTATTATTTTTAACATGAGGATTGATTTCATAAATGAGTTTCCACACATTCAAAATCTTATTGTCATAATGTATATTTATAATTTCAAAGAACATTTGAGATTTTGAAATAAATTTTCATATTTCATTCTTGGAAAACTTTATTTCATTCATAATTTATCATTTCATAAAAGTTGGTCACTATAGATAGATTCTCTACTTTCTTTGATCCAACTTACATGGATTGCATGAAAATCTTATCAATGACATATTTTCTATATAAAGTGTATTTATAAATTGTCATTGATCATTGAAAATCATCATTCTTGGTATTATTTGTTCATTACCCTTTTATGATTCAATTGCTTAAATTTATTTAATTGGGTAAAATTATTTTTTGGTTTTTATTGGTTTATTATACTCTTTGCTCAAATATCTGGTGGTTTAATTATATAAGAGCATAAGAGTTGTTATGCCTAATATTATATGGACCCAAGAGAAGTTGGTTACCAAAGAGCATGTATTTATCCTTTTGTAGGAGTTGACCAAGTTGCTTTGCTTTTGGTTACAAAGAACAAAGGCTAACAGTGACTGGCAGTGTTGCAGTGTGAGCAGAAGCTGAGTATGTGGTATCACGCAAGTGATAACTTGAGTGACACCCCATCATTAGCAATTAACTAGCTAGTAGTGTAGTTAGAGAAAGAAAAAGAGAAAGAGAAAAAGGAGGAAGACCTCTTAGTAGGCCCAACAGAGTTTATTTAAAAGAAGCTCAGGGCCAAGAACAAGTCTAACCATTATAAGCCATGTTCATTGTCTATCCACCTCCTCTACTGCCTAAAGAAATTTAGACATTATTGGGACATGGAACTAGTTGAGATATGCTTTAAGGAAGGTGTTGTGAATAAAGACACCTTGGAGACAACAAGCAGAAATTAGAAGGTCATCATCTCAGCCAATAGGATCAATGAATGGATAGGGATCAAGAAGCCCCCCACTAGACCTTTCAAAGAATATGATAAACTTGAGATGTACAAAATTGTCAAGATGGATGAGCCTATCGGGATTCTCAACTACAATCCTGGCTCTATATCTATTCATCACAAAATTATATGGTACATTTAAACTAGAGCTATAGTGAACAAGGCCAATAACTTCACTTACTTCATTGAAAAGAATTATTACACAATGGCATATGTTATTAGCAAGAAGGAGAGGAACATTAGAGAGATCATGTCTTTTAGAGAACAAGAGGTATATATATACTTTTATAAGGCATACTCTAATAACCTACCCTCATTTGGTATCTCTATTCCTCAAGGATAACAAGATATGGTACATAGAGTCAAATGAGCCCTTTGTTAGGACTCCTATGGTTGAGAAGCTACATATCCAAAGGACGAATATACACTTGTCGATAGTAGGAAATATTAGCTGAAGATAGAGAGTAGTACCGAATGTATCTAGAGATGATGAAGTACAATCCTCAGTTAGAGCTAGATCAACCGGAGTCTCTTTTATTGGATCCACCATTCAAATAGACTGAGCTTCACTTGATGTCACCAATGAAGAAGCTCATTAAATTTATAGATGATATAGTTAGGAAGTTGTGTTATGGTGAATCAGAACTTCCAAATGTTGTTTACTCAACACAAGAGGCGCAGAGGATAGGAGCTGAGAATTCAAGGATATATGAGATACAACACTCTGCTAGAGCTGGTCTCCCTGGTTTTTCATTCTTCATCTGTCTAAGGCTATCTAAGAGAGGAGCTTCAACAATCACACAGAGCTTGCTACTAACAATGCTGAGTTCAACACTTTTTTTAATGACAAGATTAGATAACTCTGTGACTTGATTTATAAGAACTTTAAGGCCTTATTCTGAGCTCATCTTGGTATACTTGCTCACAGAGTCAACACTTCAGAATCCCTTAGTATTGATGACATCATTAGGCAATAAGTAGTCAATGTTGTATTAATGAACTTCAGAGGACTATAGCTTGAGTGATTATGATATTACTCGAGTGAGATATTATATTCTTACTTAATTTAAATTCTCTGAGTTGTATCACTCAAATCAGCACTTGAGTGATACAGGGTTACAGCCTTAAAACATCTGGATTAATAATTCTCTTTGCAAGAATGTTTTTTAATTTTGTGACAGGAGAATTTGTTCTATGCAAGATCATTCCTCAACATACTACAAGAAGATACTATAAATTTTGAGGAACGATGCTTTAACGCTTAAATAAGGGAAATATATTGGCTACAACATTCAAAACAACAAATACCTATACCAATATAAAGGAGTGTTAAGCATATTGTGATAAAAATATGGAATAGAAGCTCAACTCAGTAAGAGAATCCTAAAGACAATATGAATATATATATCGAAGTTGCGCATCAAAAGTGAGGTAAACACAATATAATGGATCTAACACAACAAGAAAATAAGGCAATGGACTTCATGGATTAAACATCAGCTTGCCAAATCCAAATGAGCATTTCTCAATCCTCTTTTTATATTTCGAGAATACTTTTCATATCTTTGATTTCAATTTGCCTTGATTATGAAAGTTTTCTCGAAAACCTCTCCAAATTGTTTCAAATTTGTTTCATGAAAACCATTTTTTCATTTACATCACATTATAAACACAAATACTTTCAAATAGAGGGAGAGAAAATTGTTTTCTTGTCACATTCCTCTTAATTGAGGGAGAGAGAGGCATTTCTAAATGTGGTTTCATATTTGCTACTCTAATAGCCTCTCCTATGTATCTTTCAAACTTTTTGCTAATGTCAAATTGGGGGAGAGAAAGGCAAGAAAAATATGTTGCATTCAAATATTGGTCATATTCACACACATTTTTCTTTAGGGATTTGCTATCATCAAAAAGGGGAAGAATGTTAGATATGATTAGTTTTGATGATGTCAAATATTGAGAGCAAAAAGTTTGTATAATATACTTATCTTCTACATTAACTAACTACTTTATTTAGTGTTGCATATCTTGTAGATTAGTCAAGCAAAGAAAGAAGAAGATTGAAAATATTGAAGAAGATATTTAGTTGGGTTATGAAGAATGATCATCAATTCAAGAAGATATCTAGTTGGGTTATGAAGAATGATCATCAAGAGGAAAATCAAGAAGGAGATTAAATAAAGAAGAAGAAAGAAGAACTTGTAAGATCAAATGAGAATATCAAGATTCACGCTCTTAGAAGTGATATAAGAGGTTAGAATGGGTCAATATGAAGCTAAAATGACTTATACGGAAGTTATGGAACTAAGGAGCTTCCCCAAGGTGTTCCCTTAAGAATTGGCTCTCTGCCAAGTTTTAGAGGGCATCATTCAAGTGATCACTCTAATGATGGCCATGATCACTCAAGTGATGAGCATTTTGTTGTGCTATGTTTTTACGTAGCATGACAGAGCTTTAGTATTTTGGCCATATCTCTCTAACCACATGTCTGATTGAGCTTAAACTAGTTTTATATGAAACTAGACTCCTAACACATCAAATACCCATTAGAATCACGTTCAAAGGAGTTTATATAAGAGAGATATAAGCTTCAAAAGATGACACATAAATCACCATCATATTCCAGGATAGCTTCGATATTATGGACATAACTCTCAAACTACACATTGGATTGAGCTAAAATCAGTGCCATACGAAACTAGACTTAAAGAGCTTTCCACAGATAGTTAATATGTCAAAGTTGGAGTTATATACTAAGAGTTATGACTTCTGGAAGTTGATGCTTGTGAATTCAGACAATGTCTAGTGCAATAAATACTCTTTCGATCATAACTTACAAAATACAATAAGTTTGGAGCTGATTCTTTTTGTATTGGAATGTAAATAACAAAAAATTTATGATGATATGTCATTTTCCATATTTGGATTCCAAATACATAGACCACTCAAGTGATGACTTGAGATCACTCTAGTAACCACTTGAGTGATGTAGTAGTAATGCTCTCTAGCAAGTTTTAAAAGGGATCACTTGAATGATCACTCGAGTGATGTAACGGACAATGTTTTGAAGCTTCTAAAAATCAAGGGAATGATTTTGTAATTCATTCCTTTTGCTTCTAATCACTCTAACACTTCATTGTATTAAAGTTTAAAATATTTCTCCAGGAAAACAGTAAGAAGATCATGCGAAGAGGAGAAAAGCTACTTTACAGAAGCGGAGCATCTACCAATTGTAACGACTAGTTTTTCAAATATGAAGAATGATCAAACGAAGCAATGGGACTCTAACGGACAAGTGGAAATGCTCAAACCATCATCAATTTTCATCAACTATAAATATGGAAGTATTCAAAGAAGAGCTACATAAACAGACAAGTACTACACAAACATGCTTATATCATGAGTCATCAACTCCAACCCAACCACTCTTTGTTCTTATCTATTTTCTATATCATGTGTATTTGAGAGAGTGAATGTTTGTATTGTACTTTAGTATTCATCTTATGTACTTCTAAGAGAGAAGATCGATTATAATCTTTTATTATCAAAGTTGTATCCTTACAGTATGTGTAAGGGGGAGTAACTAGGTTGTAACCTTACGGTGTGTAAGGGGGAGTAACTTCGTGACAGATTTGTAAAAGGCTTCATAAGTGCCCGGCTAAACTTGTGGGTTGTAAAGGCTTTTCTTGTGCTCGGATTAAACAAGAAGATAGTGGATTTGAAATCTCAGGAGGAGCTTGGGGACTAGACGTAGGTCATCGTGGACTGAATAAGGATAAATCATAGTTTGCATATTATCTTCTCTAAACTCTTATATTTCCAACATATATTATTTAAATATCTAACCATTGATTTATGATTCAGTACTTTCATACTTACTGCTTCACTAAGATGTAAAAAGATTTTCAAAGTTATTAAGTTTTATCTTACACCCAATTCAACCCCCCTTGGGTATCAGCTAGTTCTAACATAACAGTCATTGACTAAAAACCGTGAAGTTTATGTCATATAAATGATAATTGTAATTGAACAAATTTGAAATGTAAATCCCTATATTTTACGGTTAACAACCATAAAATATTAATATTTAGTGCTAGGATATTTAACAGTTGAAAACCTTAAAATATTGTAAAAAAATAACCGTGAAATATAGACATATCTATAGTAGTGATATAAGAAGGTGGGATTATGAAAAATGTTAAATATAAGGAGGGGTAATTCTAAAAATTTTATTTAACAATAAATCATGTTTCTTCATAAAAGACCGTTAAGAATTATTTAATATAAAAAGGTAGGAAACTGAAACAAAAAAACTATTTGACAATATATTATGATTCTTTATAAAGAACTATTAAATATTCTCTAATATAATATAAGGAGGCGAGATTTTGGAAAAACAATTATTTGAAAATACATTACGATTCTTCATAAAGAACCGTTAATTAATCTAAATATTAAATGATTTAATAAAATAGCTAGGATGAGTAGTGGTGCCTTCAAAGAGAGTGGTGGTAACTAACTTCCGATTATTTCTATGTTATATATGTTTTCCTTTTAAAAATTTAAATATTATGATATTATATATTTAACTGAGTTTCAGTTATTCCTTTAATTTGGATTATAGTAATATATTGTTCATTGATATATTAATCAATAGTATGGTAGTATAGATTTTAATTATGATGGTATATTATCTAACAATACATTACAGTTCTTCAGAAAGAACCATTAAACATTATTTAATATGAAAAGGTGGGATTCTAAAGAAATTAAAATTTATTTGACGCAAATTTTCCAACTATTTCTCAAACATTGCTTGAGCTTCCCTAGCTAGTGGGTCTCATACTCTTTTTTCCATTGGTTTTGACCTACCACTGTGGGTTTCGTCCTCACCACTAACATGGGTCTTCACTTTGCATCTCCTTCCTCTCTTTTGATTTTTCCCAATGTAAGCTTTCAATTTTTTCAATTAACCCTTTTAGTTTCATTTTATTTTTATGTAACGAGAGCTCACTAGTTAAGGCTCAAAGTCATTGGATTACCTAAGAAGAATTATAGACAAAAAACAATATCTAATTTCTGATGATGGCCGTTGGTTTGAAGATAAAAATAGAAAAAAATACAGGAGAAAAGTAAAAAGCATAAAACAATGATAAGATAAAATGCTGAATTTTTCTATTAATGTTTTATTATAGTGAAAATAATTTTGATTACACCAGATTATATAGGGTAAAATAAATATGATTTTTTTCCTAATTTTTAGTTGCTTCTTAAATCACAATCTACTTAAACGTTGCTAAATTCTTTGATTTTAAGCCTCTCATTAAACTTTAGTAAGTATGTTGAAATACGATTTGTTGAATCAAGTTTTGAGATTTATTCATGTTTTTATATTTGCCAATTTTTATTGTTGCAATATGCCTAGTCCGCGCTTGGTGAATTAAGGCCCAAGTCCAATTCATATGAGCTATTATGTAAATAAGGAATAATATGGGTCCAAATGTGTAGTTTTATCCTTATGTTTCAAAATTCAAATCAATGTAACTTCTTGTATGTGATATACGGGAAGATTTCAGTTTTTGGGAGTCAGCTTTTGATACACCTATAAAACAACTCCCATATAACCTCTATGTGAATTTCTTCTCCCATCTATGGTAACTATTCTAAATAACGTAATCGGAGTCTATATCGATGCTCTAATCACGTGTCGGTACTTCAGAGAATCTACTGTGTTCCAGGTATGCTTGAAATCCTTTAGTGGTATCAAGGAAAAAATGATTATTTAAGCCTATAAAGCATGATTTTTTTGTTTACCTATCTATGGATGTCTTGTTAACATGTTCATCAAAATTAACCTATGGTGAAATCTGCATACTTTTATTATGTTGTATACTAAGATGTGATATGCCTCTCATCCAAATATGCAAATCCTACTTATATATTCAATTTATTTATCATTCTATTATATCCTCAGTTAAATTTTTTTGTGAGTACATACATGTTGTGCTTCTGTTTCTGTGTCTTATTATATTGCGTATGTATTATAGAAAACCTTTAGATCAACTTTTAACAAAAATAATAATAAAACTTATTGGAGTCTAGCATCAGACGGTTACATGACATACATTAAGCTTGTTATTGATTGTTGTAATCCCCTCACCGTAATTACATCCGGATTACGAAATTTAAGTGAAATAGAGACCAATAAGATGAAATAACAATTTATAGTCCCACATCCAAGAGATGGGGTATTTTGAAAATCAATTCCGAAACATACTTATTGCTGGTCTCACATTCACGGGCGGATATAATTACTTGAGAAATCAGAGTACATAATAAATATCAAAGTGCGGAAACCAAAATCCCGGCAAACCCCGGGTTACTTAGATAGATAACTTGGGTTTAAGATTTCCCAACAATGGGGATTACATATCCAAAATATTCATTTACATTAAATGTACACTTGACAATCCCAAATCCAAAACTATGATAACTAACTACCACTTAGATCTCAGAGTAAGCCTAACTACTCCTGGTTGTTCGCTTCCCTTTCGAGCCACTCGCCCTGTCTGAAAAGGTTAGTTATATGGAAGGGGTGAGATTCTAAAGAATCCCAGTAGTAACAACAATTTCATACCACATGCAATCACAGAGTATGCACACAATTCATCTCATACAGCAACACAAGTCACTCCACCCTCATCCCTTTTTACCGCCAGGAAGGCATACGACCTTCACCCGAACCGTTGTTAGCGACTCAGGGACTATTGGCGAGGCAGTGCATACAAATAGCCACACGGCTCAAATATAGCCCTTCGGCTTTCACAAATGGCCCGTCGGCCTTCACAAATAGCCTTTCGGCTCATAATTAGCCTTTCGGCCCACATATACACATATATCACACCCTAACCTCATCCCCTTTTACCGCCGGGAAGGCATACGACCTTAACCCGAACCATTGTTAGTGACTCAGGGACTATTGATAAAGCGGTGCTTCCACAGTTTTCACAACACTTGCAGCATACAACATTCATTTCAAAACAATGACATAATATACATACAATGTATCACACAAGGTATAAAGAAAGAGTCACTACCTGTATCTTTCCTGACTGGCTCTGTTACCGTGGTCTCACGCGGACGACAGATATCAAATCCTATATCAAATTAGGGACAATTGATCAATCTATTTTCCAATTACTTAATCCCATAATACACTAAGTTGGTTATCATTAAGGACTCTTAAGAGGTCACATATGTCTCTAATGAAAGCCCTAAAAGGTTGGGAAGGTCACTTTTCGAAAACACAAAGTGCTGGAACACAAGGTTGGGCCACGGCCCACCATTCCTTGGGCTGCGGCCCAAATATGGTCAGAAAGCCTTGGGCTGCGGCCCACCACTCATGGGCCGCGGCCCAAATCAGGTCAGAAAAGCTTGGGCCGCGGCCCAGAAATTTCCTGACACTGGGCTGACTTCGAAAAACCATAACTAATTCTAGAAAAATCGAAATGAGGTGATTCCAAAGCCAAATGAAAGGTATATGAGTCCTCTTTCAAGGAAAAATATAGCCCATCACTGGAAATCACTACACAAATACAGAATCACCAAAAACTAAACACTACTCCAAAACAGAGTTCTGTTTCAATCCCAAATTTTGGACAACCATATCTCACAGAATTCTAAACGAAATGACACAAAATATATGTCCATTTTGAAGCTTGGGATGTGAAATTTAAGACTGGAAAGTTTCACAATTTTTCAACACCATTAGGTCACTCAAAACGCTCGTCCAAACTGATAGCAAAAAACAGAGCTTAAACAAAACAGATTTTCCAACTTTTCCCAAGTGATCCAAATGAATCCAAAATCAACAACCAAGGTTATTCCCACACCAAATCACTCAAGGACTCCAATGGGAAAGTCAAAATCACCAAAATCCTATTCCATTATCATGCTTTGGTTGTGGGTGACATTAAACACCAAACTCTCAAAATCTCCAAACTTAACAATTTCAAACCCAATCAATTTCTATCTATCCAAAATACATCAAATGTTCATATATCTCCAAACTAAATTATTTCCAATCATCAATCATAATGAAACTCCTAAAATCCACATTTGGTGCAAATTAGGGCAAAATTCCAGATTTGACTAAACTTAGCCAAAAATCACAAACAATACATTAAAATGCTCTAAATTCCTACCTCTTCTCTTTGCCCAATCTAGAACCTTGATTCCTCAACTTTCAATTTCGAATCAATGTCCCAATCAACACCATTCAAGGCTCTACAATCATCACAATGTAGCTCTCAATAAGACACACAATATTAGAGAAGAGGATTAGAGCATTAGAGAATCACAACTCACCAAAATCAAAGCTTTTCTTTTCCTCTTTCTTGCTTGTCCAGCGCCAGAAATGGAGGAAGGAGAGGAGAGAGAGAAAATGGTGAAGATGATGAAAATTCTCTTCCTTACACACACACTCAACCGCACAAGAGGGAGAGAAGAGAAAAAGTAATATTTTGTCTTCTAGTGCCACATCCAATGGCTACCCTCTTGCCACTTGTCATCATCCTATCCACTTCCACTTTAAGCTCATATAACCGTAAAGCATAGGATACCGACCCATGGTCAAGGAATCACAACCATTGATCTTACATACCACATGTATGTACACTAAATTCATATTACATAAATTTCCAAAAGTATTTAATTACACTAATTACAACAATTATCAGAGCCATTAGCCCTAATTACAAATCGGGATATTACAATTGTTAGATTGGGTCATTTGAAAACTGTCACTTAAGACCTAGATGTTAAAACTATCATGAAGAGAATGAAAAGACGAATCTAATAGCCAAAAAATGGAATGAAAAAAAGCAGAGAACACCTCATGTACACAAACTAGTGGACAATTTCTAGCATTCAAATTGGGTTATGAGAGAAACATATTTTTAGGCAATGAAATTATCATGAATATGTAGAGAACCGGAAAAAAAACCCAAAACAACATTGAAAAACTACTGTAAACTTCTTGGTCAACAAAAAAATTGTCCCTCCAAAACACTGAAATTGAGTCACAAGAAAACTTAAGTAATTGGTCTAATTCTTGACACAAACATGTAAAGGAGGAGGAGATGAATACAAAAAAACCAATTTCGCTACAAACAAAGGTCAAAATCACCTAGAAATGATGAAAGAGAGAGTTGAGTCTGACTCTGGGTCTGGTATGACCCCACTAGAGGTTGAAGGACACCTCCTAGCTCCAAAATGGCATTGTTCATTATTTATTAAAAAAGATTAGACATGGTGGAGTTGGTTTGAATCGTCCAAAATAAAGAGAAATAGAATCTGGGCAGAACCTAAAATAACAATAAGATGGGCTTTACCTAGCTGGAACAAGATCTGTGTTCAATAAACACTAGGAAACAAAAAGACAGGCATAAATGTGTCAGAAAAATACGATGTGGAGTGTATGGCCCCATGGCCTGTCCTGCATGTTTTGAAAACCAAGGGGTTTAAGGTGGCATATGGGATCCATACACCTCTCCTGAGAGTGGGAAAGTTTGGTTTTTTCCATTTTTCCCACAATTTCATTATTCTTCTCCTTCAATTGAGTCATGATTTCTTTCTAAAAATCTCTAAATTTGTCTTATATATTCAGACATACAATATGTGTGTTTTGGGGTACGCTTGGATTAGTTTTAGAGGCTTTTAGTACTAATTTTAGTAATTTTTACTCATTTAAAATTCCTAAAATTTTTATAATAATTCAAATATTCTTTATCTAACATAAATATGAACTACAAGGTTTTAAAAGTATTAAACCAAAATATTTTATGTTTTTGGATGATTATCGTGTTGAGAAATACATTCCTGAATATGAACTACTTTGTTGTGTATAAAAAAGGAGTGGGTTATTTTTTTTGGCTCTAAATATGGATATAAGCCTAGAAAACTTAGAGGAATGTGAAACTCTCAGTGATGAATGAAATAAGGATTTGGTCATTTAACTTGAGCCCTAAGAGATAACTTAGATGGAGAAAATCCTAAAGAGAGTCAAAAAGAGGATAATTCAAAGTAAGGTTCATTTGAACCTGAAATTGAATAAGAGGTATAACTAGAAAAAATGTCAAGTTTCAAATCTGAAGAAACCTCGAGGAGGTAGAAGTGAAAAATTGAATACTAAAGAGACAGTATTAGATCAAAACGAAAGGGAATTTAAAATAGAGAAACTTTGCAATGCTAAAACTCCAGATCATGGTGGGATTTAGAAGAATGATTCACTTCAGAAGGAAGATCCTACTTTCTAGCAACCCAAATTTTGGGATTAGGAACTTGAAAATAAGCCTGAATTGAGTAGACTGTTAAGCCCTCGTTTAGAAAGTGTCCTAAGATTGCCTAAGAAACAGTATGGCTTATAGAAATAGCACTTAGAATGGAATGTGAATTTTAGTGTGAATTAGTCAAAAGAAAATACCCGATTCATTTGGATATGTCAGAATGACATAAATCTAACTCGGATCCAAAGGAAAAGGGAAATGGTGTCTAGAAAGAAGTAATATAGAGAACAAAAAGAACTAATTGTACAAGAACTAATATTGCCATAATCAAGGGCAAGAGAGTCAATTGCCACTTGACCTAGAGGTAAAAATTGGAAGACAAATTGAAGGGCTAGGATTTGCTCTTTAAAAGTAAGAAGTGATTATGATAATGAAAAAGCCTTCAACTTCCTCCCCTTATATTATGAAAAACGTCCAAAAAGGGTAAAGTAGGAAGAAAGAAAGTGTTGGTCACAGTGTCAACCCAATTTCAAGAAGACTTTGGTCAAATGGTCTACACATGTTTCTCCCCTTTTCCCTTAGGCATTTAAGTCAAGAGAAAGAAAGAGGGAAGATGAAAGATCACTTTTTTATTAGCCGAACACACCTTAGCATAATTAGTCATCTTGCTTTTTCAAGGAGACATAAGAACTTAACACTTGGCACTTTGCAAACTAAGTATTTAGGTTAGGTGAAGATAAACACCAAAAACCCCCCTCTCTCCTCTCCCAATTCATTCAACACCTAAAAATAGAGGGGAAAACAGTTGCAAAAAGAAAAAGGACAGAGAAAGGATGAATATTGAAAATTCCTAAGCTCCGGAGCCAATTTCATCCCCAATTCAGCGTTTCCAGCTTTCAGAGTCTTCTCTAATATTGTTCCTCTTAGTGAGAGAAACATTTCTATGATCTTAGATTCTTGATCAAAGGTGTTTAGAGCTATCTACCTAGGGGAAGTGCTGCCAAAATCAAGAACCGGTCATAGAAACATGTGGAGGTAAGTGAAAGCTTTAATTTGAACTGGTTATTTTAAGATTGTGATGAGTTTTCTGAATTTTGTGAGGGTTAGGGTTTTAGCCACCTTGGATTTTAAGGAGAAATGATGTTTTGATTATGTACTTGTGGTTATATGGTGATTCATGAGGATATTAGACTACTTTGATGCTTAAATTACAAATTGGTTGGTGGTTAGTTGCTGCCAGTCTAGAACCAGATTACTTGTGGGACAAATTTGATTAGTCAAATGTTTTCTGATGGCTGTGATATTTTTTTAGAATGATAATAGACATCATAAGTTTTAATTTGATACATAATACGGTGATTTTGGGTCAGTACTTTAGGAGATTTAATTGTTAAAGTTTAAGGTTGAAACTAGAATTGATTATATAACAGTATGGTAATTCATGGAATTCTATATTTTTGTGGCTGTAGATGGCAGTGGTTAATATTTTTTCTATATAGAGGACTTAGAAAGCTTTAATTCTACTCCATTTGGATTTTTGTAGGTTAAGTTATGATTTTTGGAAGTTGAGCCAAGAAACAAAGGATTTCTTGGTTGTGGCCAGAGAATTTTCTTGGCCGCGGCCAAAATGGTTTTGACCTCTTTAGCTACAACCAAGACCCTTTTTTAACACTTTAAACTTTCTGAACAATATTGATTGTTCTAGCCTTTCTCAACCCCATAGATGATTGTTTTGGCTACTGATGGCTACCCAAATAACTCAAATGATAACTAACAAGTTCAAAACAAAGGATAAACATGGGAATAGGTCAAGAATAACTTAGTTTATATTATGCCAAACATATTAAACTAAGTAATGACATGCCATTCATAAAAATTTTGATTATAGGACCTGTTAGCTATCCAAGATCTAAGACCTGCCCAAGCATAGAGAAATAGTTTGACACCCGTCAGGGAAAGTGACCAAGTAGTAACTCCTTCTTTCATATGTTATAAGATACGTTGCATATTTATGGTTTCACTATGAGTGTTAGAAGCATTCACAGTTTGTGAGGTGGTCGTTGAGCCCATTGGGCTAGTTGATGCCTAGGCCACGAAAATTATTGTTATGCACGAGTGGAACCTTAGGGCCTGTTGCACAGGTGAACGTTCGAGGCCAAGTGATTTAAATACCTAGCGCTATGGTAATCTGATATGCTGCATGATGTATTTTGAATACCGATTGTTATTTCTGTGATATATGATGACTGTAATGCCCCAAATTTTGATTAAGGGCTAATTACAATTATTATGAATGATTATGTGGATTAATGTGGATTCGAGATCCAGATTAAGTATTGGGAATGCCCAACACCTTGCATTTTAGCGTAATTATGTGATGAAATAATTATTGGGCTAAATATAGGGGTAAATGGCATATGAAAGAAGGAAAAGAATTTGATTTTGTATTATGTGGCAATATTAATTAATATGCCATGATTAGTGGAAAATTGAAAGAATGGCTCTAAATTAGTTATTAATGGAAGAGATTAACTACTAATTAAGAGGATATGAGATGTAAAATTAAAATGGCTAATGAAGTGGTTAGAGTAACTAATTAGTTACTTACTTTATGAGAACCAATGGGAGTGGGACAAGTGTCAAGATGTGATGGTGGGAGAGTGGTTGGAAGAGTCAAATGGCAATTGTTTATTGCTTTTCTCTCTCTTTCCTCCCTCTTTTTCGGTGGCAGCTGGTATAAGTGAGGAAGTTCACTCATCTCTTTCATCTTCTCCACTCTCATCTCTCTCTCATTTCCCTCTCTCTATGCGACAGCCATTGGAGGCCAAAGAAAAGGTGAAAAGCTTGTGAAAAAGGTAAGAAAATGACCTTTAATGCTAAAACTCCCTTCTATAAAGTTGTTCCTTGTGTTGAGAGCTTCAATTTCATGGTTTTAGATTTGTTATTTGGTGGTGTTTAAGCTCTCACGAAATTGTGGACTTGGGTGAATCAAGGAACTCCTTTGGGGAAAGTTGTAGAGATGAGTAAGACAAACCTTTTCATATAGGGTTTGTAGCCATTGATTGATTTTGGATTTTCTAGAATTTTTGCCCTAATTTTCGTGATTTAGGGTCATGGGGGAGTATGGTATGTTATTGTTATGGAAATGGTGCCTTGTTTAGTGTTTTGAAGTGATAGAATTGCATTGAAGCTTAAAAGTGAAGTTTCGCCACTTTGTGTTGGTTTTTGTGCATTGGGCAAAATAGGGCTTGTCAATGGGTTGTGATTTTGGTCATTTTGAGGTTACCATTGTGTTCCTTGTGAAAATTTATGTGGAAAGAGGCTTGATTGTTAATTTTGGAGTCATTGAACACTTTGGTAGAAAATTGGAAATCTGTCAAGTGTAAACTTTGTTCTGGGCAGTCAGTTTGCACGAAGTTTTGAATGACCAAATGGTGTTGGAAAATTATGAAACTTTCCAATCTTAAATTTCACATCCCAAGCTTCAAAATGGATATATATTTTGTGTCATTTTTTTTTTAATTGAGAGTTATGCTTTGCCAAATTTGGGATCAAAACTGAACTCTATTTTGGGGCAGTGTTGAGTTTTGTGTAATTCTGCAATTATGTGGTGATTTCCAGTAATAGTCCATATTTTTCATATAAATAGGACTTAAATAGCATTCATTTGGCTTTAGAATCACCTTATTTTGATTTTTTTAGAATTAGTTATGATTTTTGGAAGTTCAGCCAAGAAACCAGATTTTCTTGGCCGCGGCCAAAAGAACTCTGGGCCATGGCCCAAATGTTTTTGGCCTATTGTTGGCTGCGGCCAATAGATTGGTGGGCCACAGCCAACCATCAAAAATGACATTTTGGACTTTCGAAGATGGTTTTTGGTCAAGTGTTTTCCCAAGCCTTTAGACATGTGTTTAGGCTTTTGATTAGCCACCTAAAGGTCATGAATGGTAACCAACTTTAAGTGTTATGAAAATGAGAATTTGGAAAAGAGAATGATCCTATGTCCTTGATTTGGTTATAGGGTTGATATTCACCCTGATCATGGTTTGATATCCGCTTGGATCGTGAGTAGCCGATGCTGGAGCATACGTGGAAAGAAAAAGTGTAGGGAACTTACCTCTCCTGCATGTATTGATATTTGTGTTTGTGTATTGATGCACGTTATTGCTTTGCTTGATTATGTGAAACATATATGAATGATTGAAGCTCTGTTTCTATTTATGCTATGGCCATGAGTATGTTGTTGAAACATTGAGCATGCGGAAATGTCATTATGTGAGCACGAGTTATTGCGATGCAAGCATGTCATACATTAAACACTTATCTTGCATGCATATTGGTATTTGTTTCCTATAGGGATTCTCTAGAATCTCACCCTCCCCTACCAACATTTTAGACAGGACAGGTGACTCAAGGAAGGAGTAAACGACTAGGGGCGGCGAGAATCCCTTATGGGCATTTGGATTTGGTAGTTGGTTATCATTGCTATTTGGGATAATGGTAGTTGATTTGGATGTATTTAGAGTTGTATATGTTAGGATGGATATATGGTTGTATATGTTGTGGAGGTGTATTTGGATTGAAATTTGTGTAATCCCAATTTGAGAAATTGTAAAGGGCGTATGTGCCCTATGAATCTTTAGTGAAGATATGACTCCAGGATTGTCAGGATTAGTATTGTGCACTCTGATATTTATATGAATGTAGTTGATCTTCATGAAGTAATTGTATTTGAAATATGAATGTGAGACCAGGTTAAAGTGATTTTTTGAACTTTGTGAAAATCCTATCTTAAGGATGGGAATGTAAATGAATTTTGACTATTATTTGTCTCTATTTCATTTTAATCATGTATTTTGGATATAATTACGGAGGGGGTTACAATGACTGTGCGGCATGCTCTGTGTTCTTATATATATATATGATTGAATGTCAGTTACTACTGAGATTCTTTTGAATCCCACTCTTTTTCTATAGCAACTACAGCATAGGCTAGCAACTCAAGGGGCAAAAAGGTAATCCAGACAACTAGAGGACAAAGCTGGGAGATTTTATCTTTTGTTGGTTGTCTACTTTAGTACTGTATATGGTATATATAACTTGGTAGACATAACAACAATACAATGGTAGAACTAGTAGTAACTAATGCTTAGGAATCTCAGTTGAATGACGCTTCCATACGGTAATGGATCACTAACCCAATGACAATATAAAGAGCAATAGGTAGAGAAATGCTTGAATACTCTAACAAAAGGAATTAAGAAACAATGATTTATGAAGAAGTTACAAACCATTTTATGATAGTGTTAAAAAGTTTTAAATTATTCAGAAAAACCCACTCAATTATAGGTTTGAGTCCTATCTTGAGATTGGGAATTGAAAGGGTCTTGAAAAGAATATCGCTTAGTGGTTCGAATTCACTGCTTAAAACTCATTAGATTGATCATAGAAAGTAAGGTGTTACATACTTCATGAGAGAAGAAAGAACCCTAAGCCCAGTCCAATCACCAATATTAGAAACCATAAAAAGACTAGAAAATACAAAATGTTTCTATAAAGAAACAAAAGCAAGTTGCATAATTCATTTGAAATATCTCTTCAAGAAAATAGAGAAAATCTAGAAGATTAATGATATGATGGGGAACATAAAATTCTTACAGTCTTGGAAAACAAAGATCAATGATAACCTATCTAATTGGTGCTATGAATAGTAAAGCTTTGCCTATGTGACACTATATTTGGCTATAATTAACTCCATGAATTTAGATGAATATAGAACTAAAGAAAGCTATAGAGTTGTCCTAAAGTCTAAGATTATAAGACATTGTGACCATAATAATGTAATAAGAGACATACAAAGTATATGTCCAATACTCCTTTTAAGTGGTAGCTCTTGAAAAACTAAGTCATTTAAGAGTGTTATATACTCTATCTAAGTTGCAGCTAAAATGGTACACTCTATATAAGTAGGAGCTTTCTAGAAAATGAGCCTTCTAAGAGTCATAATTGACCATGTTATATGAAATACTTGTATGAAATTCTTGATGGAAAATAGTGGCATTGCTGGATAGGAGGTATAAAAGTATTTTCCTGATCGTAGATCCAATGGTGTTATTACCTTTTTAATCAAGAAAAATACAAATACATGACATTGTATACTTCAATGTGCTATACAATGAACATGTTCTTGGTTCAAATCAATTGTAAATAACCCTATATGTGAATGAAATTAGTGACTAAGCTAGGAAAGGCTGCCAAGAATAAGAATATAGTTAATAAACTTAATGGGGGACATTTGTAATGGAATCAACTATCCAATGGAATTGCTTTTCCATTCAACCTGAAATTTACTTTCTAATGCAATTTTTACCTTTTTACCCTTGAAATACATAGTCTAACCTTTATGAACTATGTCCAATCTAAGGGCAAAAAAAAAGGAAATATGTCCAAATGGGAATTTCATCAATAAAATGACAAAATCACTATTTCATTATCACAACGTACCTCCCAAATTAGCCACTCAATAATTCCTTTATTACTCAACTAGCCGTTAAAGCCATACTAAAATAGTGCCTAAACATATTAAAATCATGATTCATCACTTGTTCGTAGCAATCTCCCTCAGTGTGTCCTACATCCAATAACTGCATCTTCTTCTTCATTACTCTTTGGTGAACAAGAGCTCCTCTTCTATTTACAGCTTTTTGCTATTCACTATTGTTCACTCTGTTAACTCAACATATTTGGTCAACTAGCAGTCAAACTTAACCAAGATAATGGTTAGGACAACATTACTATAATTTGGAAATTTCTAAGGAAATATTGAACCAAAAATACTTCTGGGGCAAGATTGCTCTTGAATGTAAACTTTCAAAACAAATTTGCACCTTAACAAATATGACATGGATGACATGTATGTAGATCTACTAACTTAGCATATTTGATTAATTAATGGTAACATTGCTCCTTTATGACAACTTCCAGGGAAAAATGATGTGGATGACACGATGCCAAATTGTTATGATTTAAAAACTTTTTTGGTGACATTGAACTCAAAAAATTTGTAGGGTAACATTGCTCTTTTGTGACAACTTCCAGGGAAAAATTAGGCCTTAACCTTTTTTCAAAGGGTTAAGATGCAAATTTGCCCTAAAAGCTTTCATGTAGGAGAAATGTTGAGTTGAAAGTTTTTTTCAGTTTAATGCCATCTTAGAGGTGTCAAATGTATTAATATTGCCCGTTACCATAAAAAATTGTTAATGGCCAACATCTATTTTTAAATTCAATGTTAGTTTTTTAACAAAATGGTGCAACATTGCTATGTTTTAAAACTTTTATAGTGACATTGAACCCAAAATAACTTTTAGGACAACATTACTCATGAGCAAAATATTCCAAGATAAATTGGTACATTAACTCCTTTTCAAACCACATTCTAAGTCAGCAACTTAGCCTATCCAATTAACATGCCATAAAAGCTTGACACAGATATGTTATGGTTCCAAACCGTTTTTTATTATAGACCTATTATAATGGTTATAATATAAAAACTACGTAATGAGGCTTGATGAGGCACTGATATGCCCATTGTTGTAAAAATAATTAGTGGACACACGTAAACAACCGTCACTATCAAACCCTTATCTTATTTTTCACATTTTTTAGAGTGCTTGCACATATTTCGGTGAGCAACACAGGAATAACATAAATATATTGATATATTGATACATCATGGTACTTGATTACATTACCGGTTTTCCTCGCAAGGTTAGATAATATATACAAATTATCCCAAAATATTCAAAAAAAGACTACATATAACCAAACAGCTCCATTCTATGGACCATATACTTTAGTTTCTCATGTTTACCATTCTGCAATTTAAGCCGATAGCTTCTGCTGGAATATTTATTATTTATGAAAAAGGGTGCAATTCCAAGGAATCTTAATAGTAACATTTAATCGATCATATAAAATAAGGAAAGTAAATATGTCATGCTCTATGTTATACACAAATTAATGAACAATATAATGGCATGTATACATGTGTAGAGCCTCAACCCCCACTACCTATACACCTTGGTTGGATTGGTACTCAACAACCAAGTAAAAGTGCAAATCTTGCACTAACTACCCCTTCTCGGCAAAACCTTGTTGATTAATTAAAATACAAACAATGGCATACACAAACGTAAATACAATAGCATAGTGTATGAAGGATAAAGTTACTACCTTAAACCCCTTTTTGCTACTCGAAAAGTGTTCATCGTAATTCATGCTAACAACTCAGCTCTAAATTTAGTCCTAAAATTTCAAATGTACAAGAATTTGTTTAAAACTCATTCATGTACTATTTTAGACACTTCCTAAGTGTTTCTGGTGGTTATATTAGGATATATTGAAAAATTACCAAAATACCCCTAGACCTAGCCTGGCCCTTTTGTACCCGATCGACAGTACTTTTCCTAAAATTTTAACCCAAGCTATTCCTAACACAGTTTTAGGTGTAGAATCCAATTCTGACCTCGATTTCTACAAAATCATTGCAAATGACAATTGTTTCCTTGGCAACCCCTAATTAGGGTTTCGGGGGCATTTTGGTCATTTCACTTTCTAGGGCTTTTCTGAAAAAATGTTCAACATCAACCCCATGTAATTTTTTCTCCTGAACACAATAGAATGATCAATTATCAAAATTTTCACCCTAACCCCTCCATCTAACTCTGGCCGAAACTCTAACCCAAGAAAAGGAAAATTGTGATTTTTGAATTCTAACACCACAAACTTGCTCCTTTTCACTCCTAATCACTTGATTAATTATTTAAACACCTAGTACCCAAAATTTGAGGAAATTTAGGCAGCATAAAGCCTTTAGGTTAACACTTCCCAAATTTACAAATCACAACAAACAAGTCACAAAACCACCAACAAATCTAACAACAACAACAATAGCATCAAGGATTTGAGGTTTGTGATGTTACCTTTGATTTCTCCTCTTCTCTTCCCCTAGACTGAAACCCTCTGTCACACCTTTATTTTAATTTCACCTTTACCAGAGTATTCGCAGAAAATAATATACGGTTTGGTGGGCAACACAGGAATAGCATAAATATACTGATAATATGTGCATTATTACAGAAAATCCTCATAAGGGTTCGTACATAATAATTACCATCAATGTAGCTGCACAAGGCTAACAAGGTATCTAAACCCGTCCGAGTGAAATGGAGACATCTTCCTGTCTTCGTTCTACCACCACATTCCCCTCGTACGGTTCCTTTCTTTGTTCTCAGCATATCTTCTTTCTCCTTCTTTCTAAATTGTTGGTAGGGGATGGTAAGATTTGACAGAATCTCAGTAGGAAAACAGTACCAATATGCATGCAAGATAAGTGCTTAATGCATGACATCCTTATATTACATAAACTCATGCTAACACAATGACATATATGCGTGCTCAATGTTTTGTACAACAAAACTATGGCCACATTATAAACAAAACAAGAGCTTCAATTATTCATATATGTTTCACATAATCAAGCAAAGCAATAACATGCATCAATACCAGCATAAATATCAAATACATCCAGGAGAGGTAAGTTCCCTACCTTATACCTTTTCCACATCGAACCATGAGCTTCGATTCGCGTGTCCACCCTCGTGCTTTCAACTTGGTCCTAAAACGTCAAATTTACCATTTTAGAAACTTCTATAGTATTTCTGGGGTTACAGGAGTCTATCGTAAAAATTTACCAAAATGTCCCCAGGGACCCCGCTGAGACCGGGTATGCTGTACTTTTCCTGAAATTTCGACATGGGCTATCTTACATATTTTCACCTAAGGAATTCATTTCCGAACTTGAAATTATCAAATTCATTATCAAATTACAAAAATACCCTTGACAACCTTACTTTAAGGATATGAGGGTCATTTTTGTAATTATGCTTTTTCGAGCTTTTCCGAAAAAGTACCTAACTATAACCCTACCTAATTTTCCCTCCTGAACTCAATGAAACCATCAAATCATTGAAAATCTAACTCTAAGGCCCATTTTTAGAGCTGGCTAAAACTTATAGGAACTCTGGGGAAAATTGGGGATTTTGAAATCCGACTCTGCAGACATGTTTCTTTTTACTCCTAACTACTTTATTAACAGTTTAATTAGGTTACAACTACAATTTAGACCAAATTTTGGAAGCATAACCCCTAGGCCACTTCATTTCCAAAATTTACAAAGACAATCCGGTGAAATTTCACCGATGAAATTATCCATAGCAGCCAGAATAGTCAATATACGAAGGTTTGGAAGTTACCTTAACTTTCGTCTGGCTTTTCCCCTTTGAAGACCAACTCTAACCTCTTCCAACTCCAAGATTTTGCTTTAATAACACCTTAAATCACATATTAGGAGCTAATTCTCCGAAGAAATCAAGCTTACCTGACGGAATTGCTTCTCCTTTTCTCTAAAAGTCACACAAGCTCTTCCTCTCTTTCCCTTAGATTATGGGGTTGGTTTTGAATGAGAAAGATGAAGGAAATGAACTTCTATAATATTCTTATGTCATTTTACAATATGCTTTTGTCATATTTTCTAATTTCCCAAAAATCCAAATTTTAACTTTTTTCTCTTATGTACATGTAAATGATATGGATCCAATTAACATGTAACAATATTTCCCTCTTCTTGGCCCATGTGATGAACCCATATCGTGTGAGTTCTCAAAAATAAAACTAGGTTTGGAAATATAGCGTAATAGCTCAACCTAGGTCGTTCTTGTGAGGAGATTAATTTTCGAGTTTCTAAATAGTAAAGTGATAAAAACCTTAAAGTTGTGAGAAATCATTTTGAGAATTTGATTTGAAAACTAATGAAGTAATCTAATCTAATTCAATATTTTTGTATTTTTCAGTTTTTAAAACAAAGAAGTAAACGGAATTGAAATTAACACTAACAACAAGATAAATTCAATTAACTAGTATAAAGATAAAATGGGATTCCCTTGAGTTGAGGTTTTAGTCTTCCTTGCTTGATAATGATTTGAATTCCATAATGAGCCAAGAGGATGGAACTAAGCTACCACTAGCTCTATACTTGCAATAATCATTTAATTCATTCTATTGAACAATTAAATGAATACCACCAATTAATTGTGACTCAAGGAGATGAATAAATAACTTTCAATTCTAAATTGTAATTACCATACAATAATTCAAAATATTCAGTTTAATCATTTAAATCCACTCAACCGAGTCGGAATAAACAATTCAACCTACTACTAAAATGAATCGTACAAATCCCAATTAATCAACTCCTAGCTCAACCACCAAGTTTATTCATTTGGCATAGAACAATCTAGATAACAATTACATACTTAACCAAGCTACATAATTATGAAATAGAAAGAGAGCTTAAAGGAATTCCATTGAAGTTTAGAAGCTCAAACCATTACCAAACTCAAGGAAATCACCGAAACTTAGCTGCTCATGGAAAAGGAGGAAGATGGAGCTTGATGAATGAAGGGATGCCATGAAATTGCAGCAGCCACCGAATCAAAATAGCTCTTCAATTCTACACTAACGCCTTCTCTCTTTTTCTCTTATCTAATCATGTAGCTCCCTTTCTCTTTTGCAGCCTCAGTTCTTCCTCCTCACACACATAGCCGCCAACCCCTTTGCTCTACTTGTGCTCTCCCTTTTTCACTTAACCCTTTCTATCCCTTTTCATACTCCAGCCGCAATCGGTCCAGCTTGCTTCTTTTCCTCAATACCTCCCTTTCGGTCCAATTCGTTTCCATTAATTCCCTTTAGTCATTCAGTTCAGTAAGTCAACCATTTCGGCTCTCCAATTGCTTCCTTTCTTTTTCATTCCTTTATTCGGTTCAGCTATTTCTCTTTATTATCTTCAATCATTCAATCCACCCATAAGCTTTCCACCTCTTAAATCTTCAATAATTCAATTCGGTCCACTCTCACATTTAATTCGATGAGCCTCCTCTATTAATTCAGTCTCTTCTCCTTCACTTCATTTCGGCCAAGCATTGCTTTTATTCATTCAACAAAAACTGGTAATCTCTTCTCTCCTTCTCCAATTCAGTTTGATTGCTTCTCTTCTATTTTTTCAATTTGGTTCAACAATTCTTAATTGATTCCGTTTTGTATCTTGGGTCCAGCTCCCTTTTACTACAGCCGCCACCTCCTTTTTCTCATTCAATTCTCTCTAGGTTAAATGAGTAACTTGTAGTATGTTTATATAAGAGCTAAAAATCTGTTTTAAGCATTAGATATAAAATTGCAACCACCAAACAAGGCCCTTACTCATTTAACCTCTTCTTAGAAAAAATGTGAAAATAAATTCTGCACTTATGATGTTCAACTCTTGTCCTTCATTAAGCTCCAAAATAACATCTTTGACCTTGACCACTCAAGTGGTGCCACATCATCACCTGCAAAATTAAATTCACAAAGGTAATATCTTTTGCTCACAATTAAAGAAAAATGGGAATAACAAATATTAATTAAAAATATACCAACTTAACCGCTATAATTCTCAAATTATCATTTCATTAAAATCTCACATTAACATTTGATTATTCCCAAAATATTCAATTAAGTCCCACAAAAGCCTAAGATTAATTAAAATATCACCATGCTAAAGATGTCCTAGGATGTCTTCAATCCAACATGGTTTTTCCATTCATCTCATAATTTTAAAAATTGTCATCACATTTTAATTTACTTTCTAGATTTAATGGCAATTCTGATAGATTTTCTGTTATAACTTTGAAAAATCATAACTAATTCTAGAAAAATAGAAATGGGGTGATCCCAAAGCCAATGGAAAACTATTTAAGTCCTCTTTACTGGAAAAATATGGATCAATGTAGTTCATAACCACAAAAATACAGAATTGCATAAAAGTACATACTGCTCCAAAACAGATTCCAGTTTCAATCCCAAACTTTGGAAAATCATAACTATTAGCTCACAAATCAAAATGACACAAATTATATGTCCATTTTGAAGCATGACATGTGACCTTTAAGGCTGGAAAGTTTCAGAATTTTTAGACACCATTTTCCTATTCAAAACGTCCATATAAACTGACTGCCCTGTACAGAGTTTCAATGGACAGAATTTCCAACTTTTGCACAATTGTTCCCAATTGTTCTAATTTCACAACAAACACTCTCCCCACACAAATTTTCACAGGCAAGCCATTGGAATCACTAAAACGACCAATTTCTCATCACATCCACTTTTGAAGTCATTAACCCTTAATCAAAATGTGGGATATTACACCCTCCTCCTCTTCAAACCTTGATATTTGCTTGCTAAATACATGGAATCATGGAGAAGAGGTACTTAAGGAAAGGATTACAACAACTAGAAGCCAAAACACAAAGGAAATCAAGCTTACCTTGTGATTTTCCTCTTCCTTCTCTCTAAAACCTTCAAGCTCTCTCTCTCTCACTCCTCTCTTGTTCTTGGCTGATGGTTTGTAAAGAAAGATGAAGGGAAATATGTTTTAAAATATCCTATTTTTGCTCAATATAATTAATTACATAAAATCCCAAAATTTTGACTTTTGTATCACGAAAGTAATTGAGCCCATCTCTATTTAATTGTGTAATAAAGTTCAATTGGAATAGAACTAATCCTCCTCCCCTTAACCTACCCATATTCACACCTAAGAGGGTCCTTAAATCAGCCCAAATGGCTTTTCTCCATTTATCTCATAATTACAACATTTGCCACAATATTTTTTTCCAATTTCAGAATAATTGACAATTCTGATAGATTTTCTGCCCAAACTTTGAACATGACAACTTTATTTGTAGACATCAAATTGGAGTGATTCTAAAGGCTATGAAAGCCTTATTGAGTCTAGTTTCAAGGAAAAATATAGCCTTTAGGCAAATGGAAGCTGAAACTTCCTAGAATTAAAATATTTGGATGCTACTCTAGAAAATAGTCAGTTTTCCTCGGCTAACTTCAAAAATTCATAACTCCAAATAAGTCCCATGACCTATCAAATTAAAGCTTAAGATGTCTACTTTCATCCTATATAAAATTTCATAATTTTTGTCATCATTTGGTCATCCAAAACTACATGACAATCTCACTGCCTCATAGGAAATTTTCACTGGTAGCAAACCTCAACTTGTACAACTTGTTTTCCCACATAACAATGTTCTGTGTAATCACTAATTGCTTGGTTTTGTCATTTCATATTCTCTTTAATTCACCTTTTTATTGCCTTGAATATAAGATATTTTGGTGACCAAAATTCGGGATGTTACAGTCATAATATATGATAATGCTTGCATCATACATAACGGTTTTACTTTAACAACCATTATATATGTTAACATATATAACATTTATTTCAATAATTGTTATATATAGTTGACATAAATAACGGTTGTTAGATAACAACTGTGATTAATTGAAGCTAAATTTTTTAAAAAATAGAGGGTTTTGCTTTGGATATCCCCCTACATATGCATTTATACAAAATGAATTAGAATATTTATTTACATTCATTCATATATAGAACAATTCAGCAAATCAAAATATATTTATAGTCATTCATGTATATGTATACACTATTAAAACCAAAAATTTAAAACAAACAAATTATTAGTATCTAAAAATTTATAGTCATTCTATATGTATTTACTCTCCCAATCATGTTGCATAGATGTTGTAACCCCCTGCCTTGATTAGCGTAATTATAATTCGATACCACATAATTAAATTAGATTAGAGACCGTCGGAAGATTTAAACTCATTATGACTTCCCACTTTACCGTAGGGTTTTTACAAAATTTTTCAAAAAAAATTTCCCATCCTGGTCTCAATTTCGAATATAATTACCTGTGTAGTTAATTTACATTCACACATATCAGAGTGGATAACTAAATCCCCGACAACTCCCGGGTTCTATACAAATATAATCTGAAGGTACATAAGTCTCTACTAGAGGATTACATAACCCAAAATCAAAAGTAATATCTACACCTCAAAATATACAGTAATCCCAAGTTCAGTTCAAAAGTAGATAATCAACGTCACTATAATCAAATATATCCCGTGGTGCCCAAATCACTTCGGGTTGCCCGCTTCTCTTTAGCGCCACTAGCCCTATCTGAAATGTTAGTCATTGGAAAGAATGAGATTCAAGAGAATCCTAGTAGTAACAAATCACTCATACAGTGTACAAACACATAACATATATGATCATATTAAGCAGCATCACAACGTATCATGGCTCATGCCACAAACTTCTGCACTCATGGCTATAAACTGTATGTATCAACTTTCGCTGCGATCTCTAGGTATTCATAAAGTATCTCAATGTATCACTATGCGTCAGCTTTCACTGCGAACTCAAAGCATCACAATGTATCTCAAAGTATTCTCAATGCTTGACAAACATACATACAATGTTTCACACACAGTATAAGAAAAAGAGTCAATACCTTGTTTCTTCCTGACGTTCTTCTACACCCTGGGCTCTCTAGGGCATCAAATATCAAATCCTATAAACCAAATCAGGGTCAACCAGTCAATCTCTTTTCCAAGTTTTACAATTTCATAATGCTTTATGTTGATTATCATTTAATATCTTTAGGGTGCTATTATATGCCTAAACATATCCCCAAAGGGTTGGGAGAAACTACCTTGAAGGTACCTTTTTCAGATAAAGAACACTAATTTTAGGCTGGCTCACTCGAGTGACGCCCACAGTTGTGCTCGAGTCCCAGTGAGTGAGCCACAAGAAGTGTTTGCCCAAGAGCAAACCTCACAATATCTCTCACACTCACTCGAGCACCGGAAGCTATACTCGAGTGATAACCTTAAATGCACTCGAGCACCAGAAAGTGAGGCACAACGAGTGACTACCCGAGAGTAACCATAATCTCCAAGGTCCTAAACTTACTTCCTCACTCGAGTGAAACCAAGATCACTCGAGTGATGACCTATATCACTCGTGGGAACATAAGTGCACTCATGAGTTTTACCCGAGAACCCAAGCAAAACTGAAGGGAAACAGGGAAAATGTCTCGCACCACTTGAGTGAGCCCTTCCCTCAGTCGAGTGTTATGCATCAGAAGCCAAAATTGCAGCAACTGATAAGGTTTTCCAGATTTACCCATTTCACTACCATTGGTCCTAAAACTTGTGCCAAAGCTCATTCTCACTCATTTTGACACAAGGAACCTCTTGGTAACTATTAAATACCCAAAATCACATCCCAACAACAATTTAGCTCTTAGTTCTCCATTTTACTTTCAAATACTCAATCACCAACACTTTCATTTCCAATTCCCACAAATCAATCCCAATGACTCAAAGGCACAATAGGCTACCAATACAACAATAACACTCTATCTAACTCCTACATTTCACTTAACATCATATTTAGGGTAAAATTCCTGAATTCACATCACTTAACCAAAAATCAAAATGAACACACCACATTGCATCAAATTCTTACCTCTTCAACTTGGTAAGATCAAATCTCTGTTTTCCCAACTTTCAAATTTGTGCAAACACCAATCACCACTTTTCTAAATTTTGAAAACATAGCAAAGAAGCTCTCAACCTCTTGAACAAGTTTAATGAAGAGGCTTTAAACATAGGGAGACAATTACCTACTTAAAACCAAGCTTTTCTCTTTCTCTTTCTTGTCTTGTTTCAGCGAAAATGAAGAATAATGAGAGAGAGAATATGAGAGATGATGGTGAATGTATGAAGATCATATTTTTTTCCCACATACACACTCCCATAACTGACTTGGAGGAGAGAGGGAAGAGAAAATAAGTTTGAAATTTTGACTTTGATCCAAGGGTCCTTATGGTGACATTTGGCAAAATCCTACTCTTCCTCAATGATTTCACATTCATCCACTAATATAGTATTCCACCCCTAGAATCTTTAAATCCTAGCCATTGATTCCTTTGACTTTCTATCACAACCATTAGTCTTCAAGTTACCAATGAGTTTCCTCTTCAGTAACCAACTTATTGGTAAGTGAATTCCCATTTCGCCCTTGATTATCATAACCTCTTACCAAATCATCATCAAATATACATATAGGCTTAAGCATTGTTTACCACATATTCACATTAATTCAACAATTATTACACCATTAGGGACATCATTAGCCCTTAATCACAAGTTGGGTTATTACAGATGTCACCAACTCTTAAACAACTTTCCTATTTATGAGTTGCTAAACATTGTGCAAGATTCATAAAAAAACTATGTGTAAAAGGAAACTAGATGGAAGTTAAATATTGTAATATATAGCTAACTAAATGTATACATGAATGAATTGAGCACATAATTCAATATTTTTAGGACCACAGGTGATAATGTCCTTCATGTACCGCATCATGAGTACCCACAATCATTGTTGTTGTCTGGTTGCTTTTGGCACTATAAATAAATGAGAAGAAAAATATTTCACTCAGTCATATATATATATATATATATAAATTATATCGTGTACCTTATCAATTTGTTAATATTATAGTTGTTGAATAATATATATACCTTTGGGCATAGCCATTGGAAGACCCATTTACAAGTGCCAACAATGAGCTTGTTTTTGGTGCACTGGAGACAATTTTGAGTGCTCAATAAGTATAGACCGCACTAAGATACAATATAAAATTTTATATACAAAAACATGCAACATGATCTGAATTATAAGAGATAATGAATGAATAACTTATTGATTAAAAGTCTCTTGTATGTATGGTATCCTATTTGGAACTTTACTCATAAAGTCATAGTACCAAATATTTTTGCTCATTGGATTTACGACTATGAGCATCCAATGGTTCCTAAGTACAATAATAGATCACACCATTAGGACAATTACAAAATAAATAAAAACTAATTCAAGTAGAGCTAATGATGTACCTACCCTTGAACATAAGACACCAATAAGTAATTATCACTTCTGTCTAGCACTCTCCTAATGAATTCATCCACCAGAAACCTCATGTGTCATTGCTTGGCATCTTCCTTTATGCCGTCATACTAGTTACTGATTTGTTCAAGGCGCAAGAACTTGTTCTTGTCCTAGAGGCCGAGCACGAGGTAATTATGGTACATGTGCCTGAAATGTTGAAACCAACATATCAAAATATAATCTAAGTTCTAAATAGCCAACTATACAATCACATATGAAGAAATACCTCAGAAAAAAAGGTGACAGACATTGAACTTGCCATGTCTTTGTTCAAGATCTTAGAAACAAGCTCTTCAGTTATAGCTTCCACTTGGTCTGAAAGGTCAAAGACCTATCTCTTAAATATGATTAATGGACACGAGTTGAAGCAAAGAACTTATTTGTGAATTCTTAAAAGCACTTTCAGGCAGATTGACCTATGTACTTATTTAGTGAGAAAGACTTCTTCCCAGATCGATCATTAGGGGTAGGATGCTTCCTCTCCTTAGACTGAGTGGGGGTATTGGACTGAGCTGGAAGCTTGGATTGATTGGGGGCCTTGGACTTAGTAGAGGGCGTGGACTGATTGGGGGTCTTAGAAGTAAAGGGTTTGAACTAATTAAGGGTCTTAGAAGTGTTGAGCTTGGACTTATCAGTGGTGGGCTTGGACTGATTGGGGAGATTGGACTTTGTGGCCAACTTCTTGTAAACTATTGACTTTTTTTGAGTGGGGTGTTTCCATAGTCTAAGTAGACAACAAGGTAATGCAACAAATCTACCTGTAGCCTTCCCACTATATCTGTGTCTTTAGTGGGTATAGGAAGCACATAGCTAAGGTCACTATTGGTGTTGGTTGTATCTTCACATACTCAAAAGGGATAGGCTGATTATGAAGCTTGTTATCCTATGGGTGGTTGAACATGTGGCCTATTACAAATATATGTTCAACTGTCTCAAGTAGATCATGGGGGAAATGTTCAACTGTCTCTAGTACTTGGGTTGCTATTACCCCTTACTGCTTTGTAGAATGCTTCTTCATCAACTCTTGTGTGAGAAATTGTATTTGTTCCTGCATTTCATCACACTATTCTTGGAGCTTCTCATACTTTTTCTCCCCATTATTTCTTTGAGGCTGCCACTAACCATAATAATTTGTCTTGTTTAATCCAAAGTTGGCACCCTTAAGAACATCGGGATATTCAAGCCCCAATGTCTTAGCCAATACGTCTTCTGTTAGAACCGGCTGACAACTAAGAGGGGGTGAATTAGGTGTAAGATAAAAATCTTAAGAACTTTAAAAATCTTTTTGCATCTTAGAGGAAGCAATAAATATGAAAGTAATGAATCATAAATCAATAGTTAATATATGCTGGAAATATAAGAGTTTAAGGAAGAGAATATGCAAACTATGATTTATCCTGATTCGGTCCAATCTGTGATGGCCTACGTCCAATCCCCAGGCTCCTCCTGAGATTTTCAAATCCACTATCTTCTTGTTTAATACAGGCACAAGAAAAGCCTTTACAACCACAAGTTTAGCTGAGCACTTGCGAAGCCTTTTACAAATCTCTCACCGAATTACACCCCTTACATACCATAAGGGTACAACCGAGTTACTCTCCCTTACACACCTCCATAAGGATACAACTTTATTGATGAAAGATTACAATCAATCTTCTCTCTCAAAAGTGAATCAATGAATACTGAAGCACAATATAATCAATCACTCTCTCAAATATGTTAGATCTCATGTTTTGATGATAACAAAGAATGGTATGAAAAAGATTTAATAAGTTTGAACATAGTAATAACAGAGAAGAGTATTACTTGAAGTAAGCATTGGAGTAATGAAGAAAGGCCAAGAGAAAAAGTTGAGAAACTTGATCAGAAGCAATTTTTCTAAGGCATTAATCGAGTAGGTACTCGAGTAATGAGACAAAACTTGAAGTATCCAGAGGCACCTTCCAGTAACCTGCCAACATTACTCGAGTAAGTACTCGAGTAATAGTGTAAATGTTTTCAAGCTGCTCTCGGCCTGCCAATGTTACTCGAGTAGGCACTCGAGTAACCAGGTAAATACTTGGAGTTGCTCTCGGTCTGCCAATGTTACTCGAGTAGGTACTTGAGTAACCAGGTAAAAATTTTCCAGTTCCTTTCGGCCTGACAATGATACTCGAGTATGTACTCGAGTTACTCTGTTTCAGAAAATGTGTTGCTCTCGGCATTTTTGTACCCTACCAATGTTACTCGAATAGCTACTCGAGTAACTCACTATGGTAAGCAAAAACCTGAAGGTAGTACTCAAATAACTTGATCTATTTTTATTACACTTCACTCGAGGCATTACTCTAGTATACAAGTATTTAATGTTTTACTCTAAGTGGATTACTCGAGTATGTACTCGAGTATGCAGTGTTATGTTTGAAGGAAATCCTCAAGTCATTACTCGAGTAAGTTATGCACAAAAAGTAAGTGTACTCGAGTAAAAAGGTAATCAGACTTGAAGTGCTCTCGGCCTTGAAATCCTGCCAACATTACTGAAATAAAGCATCGAGTAACCAAAAGTTTATTTGAAGATTTACTCGAGTTGGTACCCAAGTAACCTATGAAGAAAAGAATGCATTACTCGAGTAGGTACCCGAGTAAACATGCATTTCCAAAGGTTTGATATTTTGCTTATCCCATGCACTACCCGAGTAATCTTATATTTGGTTGTTGACTTCCAGTTCATCAAAGTTTTCCCGATGATACTCGAGTAAGTACTCGAGTAAACTTCAATGGATACTCGAGTAGCTACTCGAGTATGGAAACCCAGAAATTTAGAAATCATTCAAACGTTCATTAATTTGTTTCCTATATGAGTAAACTTTTATTGTATTAGTATTCTTAGCATATTTACAGATAATCAATGAAGAGATCTTACCAAATAAGGAAATTCAAATGCAACGTTCAAATGTCACCTACCGCCACCTACCGCAAACGGATATTTTTCAAATACTGGAAAAGTCAACAGTGGCTGCGTACTCTCCAACGGACGAGAAGAAAATGTTCCAACGGTCATCACCAACATATCTATATAAATGGGAACATCCAAACAGAGAAAGTACAACAAGATCACACACAAACCTATCATCAAGTTCACTACTCTGTTTTACGTGATATTTGTAACTCTGTACTTCAGTGATTCTTATTTACTCTTGAGAGAGATATTTCATTCAAACTCAATATTTGTTATTGAGATAACTTAAGGTTGTGGAACCTTGAGTTGGGATTGGATTACAACTTGTAAGGGGGAGCGAGTGTCCAGGTGAAGGAACTTGCTTGTACTGAGGTGCCAAGAACCCACTGAATCTTGGAAGTTATAGTGAATCTCTCAGAGAAGCTCTGAGGAGTGGACGTAGGTCAAAGCGGTTGTGGCCGAACCAGTATAACTCCCGGTGTACACTTTGGTGATATTTCTCCTTACTCTTTACTGCTTTATATTCACCGTCAAGTTTTTATATTTGCAACGAAAATTTAGTATCACCCAATTCAGCCCCCCCTTTTGGGTGAAACGCTTGCTCTTACATTTGGTATCAGAGAGTAGGTCTTCTTGTTAAGGTATAACAACCTAAGAAGGATCCAATGGCAAGCATGGGTGTAGGAATTCTTCCCGACGGAGCATCCATCACTAGACCTCCCGGTTTCAATGGAGAACACTTTTCTTTCTGGAAATCTAAATTCAGAGTGTTCGTGATGGCTACCGAATATGGGCTATGGGATGTAATTGAGAGTGGAAACTATCAACCTACAAAGATTGTAGATTCTCAGAAAATTCCAAAGACGCCAGCGGAATATGATGAGAATGACAAGAAACTTATCACTCTCAACAGCAACGCAATTCTGATGTTACAAAGTGCCTTAAGTCAAAGTGAATATTTCAGAATCTGCACACTTCCAACAGCAAAGGAAATGTGGGAAGCTCTGGAAATAGCTCATGAAGGAACTTCGGGAATAAAGGAGAATCGAATCAACACCTTGGTCACTGAATTTGATCTACTTCGAATGAAATCAGGTGAATCAATATCTGAAATTCGAACTTAGATATACTCATCTTGTTAACCAACTTGTAGCGCTTGGGAAAGTTTATGATCAGCATACTCAAGTACGAAAGATTTTGAATATTCTTTCTAAAGAGTGGGAAGCCAAAGTCACTGCGATAGAAGAAGCAAAAGGAGAATCAATGAGATCAGTTGCTTCTCTATTTGGAATCCTTTCTGAATATGAAAGCAAACTAAAGTTCAAACGGGAACTAGATGACATCGGTGACAAGAGAAAGAAAGGCCTAGCACTAAAAGCAAAAGAAGAAAATCAAGATGAGGATGAGGAGTTTGATGATGATGAAATGGGCTTAATCATAAAATAATTTAGAAAGTTTTACAAGAAAGGTCAAGGATTCAAACACTTTCAAAAAGGAGGATCTAGCAGCAAAAACCATATCATTTGCTACGAATATGGAAAACCAGGACATCAAATCAGAATGTCCAGAGTTGAACCAAAAGAGCAAAGAAAAGAGAAAAGGCAAATTCTTCAACAAAAAGAAGGCCTTCGTATCTGCTATATGGGGTGATAGTTCCTCTGACGAAGAAAGTGATGAAGAAGAAGTAGCCAATATATGTCTTGTTGCTCAAGAAGAAACAGAAGAAGAGGTAAATGATTCTGATCCTACTTATGATGAATTACTTTCTGAATATAATGCTTTACATTCTGAATTCATCAAAGTAATTAAAGAATTAATTGTTTTCAAAAAGAAAAACAAAGTTCTTGAAATTAAACTTAAATAAAGTTCATAAAAGAATTGTGAAAATTGTTCTTCTTTGAAAAAGAAAAACATTAATCTTACAAAAACTCTTGAAAAATTCACTAAAGGAAGTGAGATGCTAAGTGTGATTTTAAAAGATCAACGTGTTGTAAATGATCGATCTGGTATTGGATATGATCCAAAATCAGATAAAAGGAAAGGTATAAAGAAAGTAGGAGGTAAGTCATATTTGAATTATTTCCAACATTCTATTCATACATCAAATCCTTTTGTATTTTGTAATTACTGTAATAAAAAAGGTCATCATACCTCTTCATGCATTCATAAGAAGAAAGGAAATATAGGAACCTACAAATGGGTACCTAAAGGTTCATACGTTCATAAAATTATTTGTACTAACCCAAAAGGACCCAAAAAGATGTGGGTACCTAAGACTTAGTCATTTGATTGCAGGTATGTCTCAAAGCATCCAAAAATAGCAAGTGGTACATAGATAGTGGATGCTCTAGACATATGACCGGAGATTTCAAAAGTTTTACCACATTACAACCAAAGGAAAGTGGAAAGGTAAAATTTGGAGGAAATCAATCCGGAAAGATAGCAGGAATTGGTGAAATCAAAAATAACAAAGGAACACAAGTCAAAGATGTATATTACGTTGAAGGCTTGTGTCATAATTTGCTGAGCGTAAGTCAAAGTGCAGATAAAGACAACTGGATAATATTTGATTCAGAGGAATGTCTGATTGTCAACAATAAAGACTTACTACTTGATAAGAAGAATATCAAGGCTAAGCTCAGAGCAAAAAGGGAAGGTAACTGCTATACTTTAGATATTAGTATAAATGAATCTGAAAACTGTTTTATGAGTAATGCCGATGAAAGTTGGCTATGGCATAAGAGATTAGCTCATGTCAATATGCATTAATTAGGCAAACTACTAAAAAAGGATTTAGTTCTTGGATTACCCAAAGTATCTTTCAAAAATGACTTGATTTGTGACGCATGTCAGAAGGGTAAACAAACTAAATCATCTTTTAAATTGAAAAATGAGATTTCAACAAATAGACCACTACAGTTATTGCATATGGATTTAGTTGGCCCAGCAAGAGTAAAAAGTCTTGGTGGCAACTTATATTCATTGGTCATTGTTGATGATTTCTCCAGATTTACATGGGTTATTTTTCTATCTTCAAAAGATGAAACCTTTGAAGAATTTATTATTTTTGCCAAGAAAGTGCAAAAGGAGAAAGGTGTGTCCATTGTAGGTATTAGGACCGATCATGGTGGAGAATTTGAAAATCAAGCCTTTGAAGAATATTGTGATACTAATGGCATTGATCACAATTTCTCGCTCCAAGGACGCCTCAACAAAATGGAGTTGTGGAACACAAGAATAGAGTGCTCACTGAAATGGCTAGAACAATGTTAAATGAAAAGAACGTGTCTCAAGTGTTTTGGGCTGATGCTATGAGTACAGCATACTACATTTCAAATAGAGCCTATATCAGAACAAAACTTGGAAAGACACCATACGAGCTGTACAAAGAAAGAAAGCCAAACATTGCTCATCTACACATCTTCGGTTGTAAGTGTTTCATTCATAATAATGGTAAAGATAACTTAGGAAAATTTGATTCTAAAATTGATGAAGGAATTTTCCTAGGATATTCTAACCGAAGTAAAGCATATAGAGTTTTCAATAAAAGAACATGTGTTGTTGAAGAATCAATTCATATTGTGTTTGATGAATTTGAATCCTCTGACAAAACCATTGATGAAGAACAGGAAGTTGTTTTAAATCAAGAAAAGGTCAACCTATTTCTAAGTCTCTTATTCCAGAAGTTGATGAAACCAAGGAAGAAGAGCAATCACTAGGACAACCTAGAGCCTGGAAATACAACAAAAGTCATCCCCTAGATCAAGTCATAGGAGATGTGAATGAAGGGATCAAAATTAGAAATAGAATTTTCAATGAAGTAAGTTTTTCTGCATTCATTTCTAAGATTGAACCTTCTAACATTGATGAAGCCCTATCAGACAATGATTGGGTTATAGCAATGCAAGAAGAATTAAATCAATTTGAAAGAAATCAAGTTTGGGACTTGGTACCCCGACCCAAGGATCATCCGATCATTGGTACTAAATGGGTATTCAAAAACAAACTCGATGAATACACAATTATTGTCAGAAACAAGGCAAGATTGGTGGCCAAAGGCTATAATCAGGAAGAGGGGATTGATTATGAGGAAACGTATGCTCCAGTGGCTAGATTGGAAGCTATACGTGTACTCTTAGCCTTTGCATGCATCAAAGAATTAAAACTCTATCAAATGGATGTAAAAAGTGCATTTCTAAATGGATACATCATGGAAGAAGTATATGTAGAACAACCTCCAGGTTTTGACGATGTTACTAAACCTGACCATGTTTTCAAACTCAAAAAGGCTTTATATGGTTTAAAACAAGCTCCTAGAGCATGGTATGAAAGGCTCAGCAAGTTTCTTATTGATCAAGGTTTTGTACGGGGAAAAGTTGATACAACACTCTTTATAAAACGAAAACACGATGATATTTTAATTGTTCAAATATATGTTGATGACATTGTTTTCGGTGAAACTAATGAATCTCTGTGTAATGAATTTTCTGAGATAATGCAGGGAGAATTTGAGATGTCAATGATGGGAGAATTGAATTTCTTTCTTGGTTTGCAAATCAAACATAGGAAGAATGGAATCTTCATATCTCAAACAAAGTATTTGAAAGAGCTATTAAAGAAGTATGGAATAGATGAAGCAAATGGCTCAGACACGCCTATGAGCTCAACTACGTTGCTTGATGCTGATGTCAAAGGGAAAGACTACAACATCACAAAATATAGAGGAATGATTGGATCATTACTCTATCTTATGGCAAGTAGACCAGACATCCAATTTAGTGTTGGTATATGTGCAAGATATCAATCAGCACCAAAGCAATCACATGCTGAAACGATCAAACGAATTTTTAGATACCTTGCTGACTTACCTGAATTGGGTCTGTGGTATCCCAAAGGAAAAAGTGAATATCTTGTTGCATATTCAGATTCAGATCATGGAGGATACAAGACAGACAGAAAGAACACCAGCGGACAAGGACAATTTCTTGGAGGATCTCTTGTATCATGGTTTAGCAAGAAACAAAATACAGTGTCTCTTTCGTCAACGGAAGCCGAATATGTTGCAGTCTCAAGTTGTTGTGCACAAGTGATATGGTTAAAACAACAACTACAAGATCTTGGTATTTATCTCAAAGAAATACCAATCTATTATGACAATACCAGTACGATAAGCTTGGCGAAAAATCCAGTTCAACATTCTAGAACCAAGCATATCGATGTCAGACATCACTTCATCAGAGATCATGATCAAAAGAAAGATGTGAAAGGGATATTCATTCCTACTCACCTTCAACTAGCTGATATAATTCACAAAACCCCTTGCAAAAGATCAATTTCTATACATTAGAAGAGAATTGGGAATGGTAAATCCCAATGAGTTGTAAGTTATTTCAGTTTCTCACAATATTAGATGAAGTCATTTGATAATATTTTGATGATTATTAATTTAAGCATCGGAGTGTATAGAAAAGTGTTTTGCATGAAGGTAGAAATTCTGTTTTGAGAAACAAAAACAGAGGTTATCAGAGGACACATTTACTGGAGTATCAACTTGAAGTAATGACTGACAGTGAAGCATTACCTGAGGAACAACTTGAAGTAAAGAAGCACTTTACTCGAGTATGTACTCGAGTAATGGACTTCAAAACTGGAAGTAACGGATCAAGTTACTTGGAAGTTAAATCCAACGGTTCAGTTACAAAGAAATGAAGAGTCAGAAGTTGAAAAGATAGGTTACCCGAGGCGAGCCTCGAGTAAACTTGAATCTTACTCGAGTTAGGATTCGAGTAACTGCAAGTCCAAATTTCAAAATTGATGAAAAACGACTCAAATCTGCTCAAAATTAATTGCAAATGATCGAGGGAACATACATGGATAATTACAATATTATTCATGCCAGGTACACAATTTAAATGAATTATTTTAAAATTCTTTGTATGATCACTCGAGTAAGGACTCAAGTAAACGTGAAGATTACTCGAGTAATGCCTCGAGTAACGTCGGGTTTTAGGTCTTTAACTGTCGCAAACTCGGTCATTTCCATAAAATCTCCTCGAGTAAATCACTATACTCTCTTACAAAAACTTTTCACAATCGATTCCTTGCTTCATTTCCGTCAAAACCCAACAGATTTCATCACCAAAAACTTCCTATTTTGCTCAGATTCTCAGTGCCCTAACTCACGACTCTTGGCTCTGTTTTTCTGAAATTTTCATATTTCTCTGATTCAATATGGTTAGGACCAAAAATCTCACTCCCACAGATTCCTCTGAATCCCAACAACACCCTAATCCTCTTTCTTCCCTCCCACAAAGAGAAGAAAACTTACCCCGAGATCAAAAGCCAAAATCCAACCTCAACCGAAACCAAAAGGGGTTGTGATCAAAGAGCCTATAGTTACAAGGGCTCAATCCAAAAAGAGCACCTCAACTGGGAGAGGAAAAATTGCTAATTCTCCCTCACCTACTCCCTCTGATTCCTCCACTCCCTCCTTTACACCAAAGCCTTCTAAAAAGCCCAAGTATGACAAGAATGTGGCTAAGGCTATGGCAAGCATACTTGACCAAATGGAAAAGGGGCAGTCTTCCAAGAAATCCAAATTGCTAGAAGAGGAGATCACCGACCCTCTAAAGGGGTTCAATGTCAACAAGTTGGTGGAGTCTCCAAAGTATCTATCTCAGTTTTCCAGAAGGAAGGTGTGCAAGACACATTATGTGGACTTCAAGTTACTTCAGGAGGTATTGAAGCATGACCTTAGTCCATATTTAGATCCTTTTATGCCTTGGCTATCCATTAGGACAAAAGTGATCACACATTTTTACTGTAACCTTGAGATCCTGGATGAGCCAAACAGAACCTCAGCTGAGGAAGAGATGACCACCATAGTGAGAGGCCAAAAGATCCTCATATCACCCTCTAGGATAAACATGTGGTTAGGGATAGAGAACCCCCCAGATGATATCTGCTCCCAACTTGAACCAAACCAAATATTTTCTATCCTTAAACTCGGTGAGTTAGTTAGCCCTTTAAATTTCAAGCCGAGTGATATGTGTGATCATCACAGGGTTCTATGGTACATCTACTCTAGATCCCTTGTAAACAAGGACAACAACTATACCCACTTCTCTGATAGGGACTTTAGGTGGTTTGCTTCACTTCTCCTGAAGGAACAGAAGGATTTGGGGGAGTATATCTTTTTTGAGATGAAAAGATACAGAGTGGATGGGAAGGCTACCACACTAATGCCATATCCTCAGATAGTATCGCTTATTCTGAAGGAGAATAAGATATGGTATTTGGATAGCAAGGAGCCTATTGAGAGGATGACTCCGGTTGGGAGAAATCAGATTGGAAAGCTCAATATTGACATCCCTCTCAAAGGCCCTCTGGAGTCTGGGTCAAAGAAGAAGAAGAAGACTGAGGCTGAGACTAGCAAGATAGACGACACTCAGTCATCGGCTCCAGCTGCCACTACATCATCACCCTTTTTTCTGAATGCCACACTCCAGCACTTCATGGAAAATATGCTCTGAGGAATCTATGTTGATATCGCCAACACGAATGCTGAATTGATAACCAACATGAACTACAAAATGGTAGAGTTGGTTGAGAAAATGGATAAGAGGCACGAGGAGTTGCTAGCTGAGCAACGTGCCCAGGGTGAGACACTGAGATTGATTCTGGCATGATTGGACTCATTGGGTCCCGGACCTTCTGCCGGTCCATCTTCTTCTGCACCTCTACCTCCATAGAACCCTCTTTCTGATAATCCTTTCACTGAGGATGAACCCTCTATTCCTCTGGTCTCTAGTCCACCTGAGCTTCAAGCCAAAGACATCCTTTATTCAGTGGATAACCCAAACACCAATTAGACCATACATATCATCATTGATGATTCCCCTCCTAAACCTCAGCCTGAAACCACTCCTAAACCTAATCCATCACCTACCCATACTGAGGAAATATCTCCCTCCTCCTCCTCTGATCATCATACTCCAAAGGTTGAGACTACTCTAGAGATTGAGACCACTCCAGAGGTTGAGACCACTACCATGATCATCTACCAATCTCCCTCTATTCCTCCTAGAGATGATATCCATATCCCTCCAGTGAACCTTCCTGAACCAGTCTCTTCTAGTTCATTTGACTCTTCTAGTTCAGATGGTTCTTTGGTTCTTCCAATGAAGCCTATCTCTATGGTCAGGCCTTCCAATCCTCCTCTTGAATGATGAAGACAAAAAGGGGGAGAAGAACTTGAGAGTGATTTTGTGGAAGTCTCTGAGTCATTTTGGGTATTTTGGATGTATATGGGTTTTTAGGGAGCTTTTGAATTTTTTTTCAAATTTTCATCTTGTAATGCAGCTTAAGTTTAATGCAAGTTAATTTAAGTTATGATTTCATTTCAAGTCCATTTGAATTTTAAATTATGATACATTGTTGGACTAATGAGTTTGTTGTGTATGCAAGGTGTATATTATGATTTCATTTTCACTTTGAATCTAAACTTAACAAATCTTTCAAAATAATCTTTGAATTCAAGAAGTATTTAATTAAGAATTCACTTTGAAAAATCCTGTTCAAAATCACCAAGTTTTGTCATCATCAAAAAGGGGGAGAATGTTAGATCTCATGTTTTGATGATAACAAAGAATGGTATGAAAAAGATTTAATAAGTTTGAACATAGTAATAACAGAGAAGAGTATTACTTGAAGTAAGCATTGGAGTAATGAAGAAAGGCCAAGAGAAAAAGTTGAGAAACTTGATCAGAAGCAATTTTTCTAAGGCATTACTCGAGTAGGTACTCGAGTAATGAGACAAAACTTGAAGTATCCAGAGGCACCTTCCAGTAACCTGCCAACATTACTCGAGTAAGTACTCGAGTAATAGTGTAAATGTTTTCAAACTGCTCTCGGCCTGCCAATGTTACTCGAGTAGGCACTCGAGTAACCAGGTAAATACTTGGAGTTGCTCTCGGTCTGCCAATGTTACTCGAGTAGGTACTCGAGTAACCAAGTAAAAATTTTCCAGTTCCTCTCGGCCTGCCAATGATACTCGAGTATGTACTCAAGTTACTCTGTTTCAGAAAATGTCTTGCTCTCGGCATTTTTGTACCCTACCAATATTACTCGAGTAGCTATTCGAGTAACTCACTGTGGTAAGCAAAAACCTGAAGGTAGTACTCAAATAACTTGATCTATTTTTATTACAC
Source organism: Inga leiocalycina (assembly GCA_963242795.1). Lineage (NCBI taxonomy): Eukaryota > Viridiplantae > Streptophyta > Magnoliopsida > Fabales > Fabaceae > Inga > Inga leiocalycina. The sequence goes on from OY725326.1 coordinate 67,711,018, forward strand.
TTCACTCGAGGCATTACTCTAGTATACAAGTATTTAATGTTTTACTCTAAGTGGATTACTCGAGTATGCAGTGTTATGTTTGAAGGAAAACCTCAAGTCATTACCCGAGTAAGTTATGCACAAAAAGTAAGTGTACTCGAGTAACAAGGTAATCAGACTTGAAGTGCTCTCGGCCTTGAAATCCTGCCAACATTACTGAAGTAAAGCATCGAGTAACCAAAAGTTTATTTAAAGATTTACTCGAGTTGGTACCCGAGTAACCTACGAAGAAAAGAATGCATTACTCGAGTAGGTACCCGAGTAAACATGCATTTCCAAAGGTTTGATATTTTGCTTATCCCATGCACTACCTGAGTAATCTTATATTTGGTTGTTGACTTCCAGTTCATCAAATTTTTCCCGATGATACTCGAGTAAGTACTCGAGTAAACTTCAATGGATACTCGAGTAGCTACTCGAGTATGGAAACCCAGAAATTTAGAAATCATTCAAACGTTCATTAATTTGTTTCCTATATGAGTAAACTTTCATTGTATTAGTATTCTTAGCATATTTACAGATAATCAATGAAGAGATCTTACCAAATAAGGAAAGTTAAATGCAACGTTCAAATGTCACCTACCGCCACCTACCGCAAACGGATATTTTTCAAATACTGGAAAAGTCAACAGTGGCTGCGTACTCTCCAACGGACGAGAAGAAAATGTTCCAACGGTCATCACCAACATATCTATATAAATGGGAACATCCAAACAGAGAAAGTACAACAAGATCACACACAAACCTATCATCAAGTTCACTACTCTGTTTTACGTGATATTTGTAACTCTGTACTTCAGTGATTCTTATTCACTCTTGAGAGAGATATTTCATTCAAACTCAATATTTGTTATTGAGATAACTTAAGGTTGTGGAACCTTGAGTTGGGATTGGATTACAACTTGTAAGGGGGAGCGAGTGTCCAGGTGAAGGAACTTGCTTGTACTGAGGTGCCAAGAACCCACTGAATCTTGGAAGTTATAGTGAAACTCTCAGAGAAGCTCTGAGGAGTGGACGTAGGTCAAAGCGGTTGTGACCGAACCAGTATAACTCCCGGTGTACACTTCGGTGATATTTCTCCTTACTCTTTACTGCTTTATATTCACCGTCAAGTTCTTATATTTGCAACGAAAATTTAGTATCACCTAATTCACCCCCCCTCTTGAATGAAACGCTTGCTCTTACAAAGTACACATAATATAGAAAATAGATAAGAGCAGAGAGTGTTTGGGTCGAGATGCATAGCTTATGATATGAGCATGTTTGTGTCTTTGTGTTCTCATTGTTGTTGCTCTTCGTTGAATGTTCCCATATTTATAGATGAGTTGTGATAGCCGTTGGAAGCATTTCAACCTATCTATTAGAATGGTGTAGCTTCGTTTGACCGTTCTTCGATTTTGAAAACTAGCCGTTGTGGTTGGTGAAAGCTCCGCTTCTGTAAAGTCAACTATTGTCTCTTTACATCATCTCTTCATTGTATTCCTGGAGAAATACATTAAACACTAATATAATGAAGTGTTAGAATGATTGTAAACAAGAAGAGTGAGTTTCATAATTAATCCCATGATTTTTGAAAGCTTCAGTACGTTGTTTTGTTCTCCTATGAAACATTACTGGTGGTCACTCGAGTAAGACTGGGTCATTACTCGAGTGAGCCCTAGAGTAATCCTATTCAAAATCTGGCCAAGAGTAACTGCTTCTTTATTTCTTTGATTACTCGAGTGATCCCTCGAGTAATACACCTTTTCACATCTGGTTACTCGAGTAGTCCCTTGAGTAAAGTCTATCATTTATTGGCGAAGAGCTACTGGATGATTTCTTCTTTGGTTACTCGAGTAATCCCTCAAGTAAGCTCTTAAATAACTTTGCAGATTACTTGAGTGATCCCTCGAGTAATGTAATTTAAATCTTGGTCGAGAGCATTTCCAACTGCATTACTCAAGTGACCCCTCGAGTAAACTTTCAAATAACTTTGCATATTACTCGAGTAAGCCCTTCAAGTGAATTCTTGATTTTGATTCAAAACATGGTAAATTATATATCATCGGAAATCTCTCATCGTCTACATTCCAATGCAACAAGAATTAGCTTCAAACTCATTGTATACAGAAAGTTATGATCCAAAGAGTATCTACTATTCTTAGACAATTTTTGAAATCACGAGCAGCAACTTCCAGAAGGCATAGCTCTTATGATATAACTTCAAGTATGCCAAATTACCTATCTATGGAAATCTCTTTGAGTCTAATTTCATATGACGCTGGTTTCCAATATGTAGTTTGAGAGGTATGTCCAAAATACCGATGCTATCCTGGAATATGATGGTGATTCATGTGTCAACTTCAACAGATCATATCTCCCTCATCTGAACTTCTTTTAATGTGATATTAGTGTCCATAGTTTGTGTTGGGAGTCTAGTTTCATATGCCACTGGTTTTCAATCAATCCAACGTCTGGTTAGAGAGATATGCCCAAAATACCGAACCTCTGTCCTGCCACTCGAAAACAAAGTATAATAAAAATGCAGATTACTCGAGTAGTTACTTGAGTAATCATGTCCATTACTTGAGTAACCACTCGAGTAATGCCTTCCAAAACATGGCAGAGAGCCAAAACTCAATAGAACATCTTGGGGAGATTCCATAACTTCCATATAAGTTATCTTGGCTTCGAATTAACCAATTCTGACCTCCATATGATCATAGAAACCTTTGGTATCACTTCTACTAGCTTGGATCTTGATATTCTCATGTGATCTTGCAAGTTCTTCCTTCTTCAATCTCTTTCTTCTTAGTTTTCCTCTTGATGATCATTCTTCATAACCCAACTAGATATATTATTGAATTGATTATCATTCTTCACAAACCAATTAGATGTCTTCTTGAATCTTTGCTTGATTAATCTTGAATCTTAGTATTCCCATTAGATCTTACAATTTCTTCTTTCTTCAATCCCTTGCCTCTTGATTTTCTTCCTGATGATCATTCTCTATTTATAAGGCATTTTAAGCAAAATAACATAAACCCACCATCGGGTATATGATTAATCTACATGATATATAATATTAAATACAGTAGTTAGTCAATGAAGAAGATAAGTATATTATGCAAACTTTTTACTCTTAATATTTGACATCTATATTTGAAATCATCAAAACTATTCATATCTAATATCTTCATCCACAGAAATGTAGCCCCCTATGTTGCAACTTCATGGGGCATGGCTTGCTATACATTTGACAATAATGTTAATATTGATAGCTAATTAAAGATATTACTTCCATGAATCAGGGACTAATATTAATATTTACCATTTTATCAAATACCTCATTTACTTAAGGATCGTCATAAGAGCTATCTTTATTTTTCCTTGCCACCGACCAAAGTTCATGATGGGGAGCTCTACTACCTTCCCTGCTCTCAGCAGCTAACTTTTTAGTAATCCAAGCATACCCTATTCACCCACCTTTGTAGGGACACTTATTATGCTTTACTTTCTTCCTATTCACCTAGCTTAATTCCTATGAAAACACACAACATTCAAGTTAACATTAAATAGATACTTGCAGGTCTTACGAATTACGCATAACATTTACATGGAATGCTGGGTCGCGATGTGAGATGGAAAATTTTTCCAATCATCTAGTTGAATAGTCAATCGAAGATCCACAAGAACTTTTGTCTTATTAGCCTCTTTAAGATTCTGCAAATATGCCTTTATCAAAATATGATGGAATATGCGTAGTGATTGGCCAATCTTCTTAAGGAAAAAAGAACAAAGACAAGCATGTTAAGTGTAATAACTTAGGAAAGTAAAGAGTTTCGAGATAGTGGGTATGTGTTTTAAAAAACTTGACAAAACTTGGCCACGATTATAAGCTTAGAACCATTATGAAAGGTGGCCTTTTCTTATGGTTCTTAATTTACAACCATAACGAACCTTTGAATGAAAGTTCATGGTTTTAGCATCACAGTCCTTAGGTTTTGTAGACAGTGATAGTGATTTCTTAATAAGTGTTAGGAATTTGGCATGGTCTTCTAAAAAGTGACCAATTTTACATAGTAACAGTAACTTATTTGAATTTTTTTAATAATTTTTAAAGTTGATTATTCAACCCTATCGTATAATCAAAAATTAAAAAAAGAAACGAGAGTGTGAATAAATGAGAGTATGAACAAGAGAGGTCAGTTCTCCTTTGCTACCCTTGTTCATGCCTCCTTGCTTTCCCATGTAATTGATCAAGAAGAAAAGTTAGAAGTTGGAATAGAAGTGGATGGCTAAATGGGTCTCGTGGGTTATCTAGTAGACCTTGTCCTTTGGAATGGAAAGCATTACGTTGTAGAGGCAAACATGTCAGCATAAATTAAAATGGTTAACATAAGTAACGATTGTTTACAAATAATCATGAAGAGACAATTGTTTTTTTAAAAAAATAATATTTTTAGGCTACATTGCCCTAACAATTAATTGTTTTTGGGCTATACTACTGTTGTCCTCCACCTCTGGACCCTCCCCCACGCTGAGCACATCATCAACGTCTGATGAAGGAAATGATAGTTTAAACTGGAAGTGATTATATACAACCTAATTATGAAAAGGATAGGTCAAACTTCCTATTCAAACTATGGGCATGTCTAGCGAGATGCCTTGTTGAGTGGTCAAGGCTAGCCAACGTCTACATAAATTTCATATCCCAAAATTTATTCAACAGGCGAGTGTTCCAAAAGCAAGTGTAAATAATGTTAGAAAAAAAACACTTTGTGAACTAAATAAAATATCAAATGGCAATTTAATTAAAATAGCCATAGTAAGGGGCAAAAAAGGGGAAGAAAAGAATTACTGGTAAATTAGTCAAACAATTTTCTCTCCTCTTGGAAAAAAAGAAATTGGTCAATAATTAAAGGAAGATGAGGCAGGACCAAATGGCTAATTAAACTAGTTGTAGTAACTAAATTAGTTACTTACTTCTTGAGAAACCATAAGCTAGTGACAAGTGTCACATTAAGAGCTTAGTCCTTGTGTTTGGTAAAGAAGAACACCTAATACTCCCTCTTTCCTCTCCATTTCGGTCAAAGGGATGGGAGGGGCTGAAGTTTGTGCATTTTCATCATCCCAACACTCTCTCTTCAAGCTCTCAAATTCGTCTAAGAAGAAATAGAAAAGAGAATTGTAACTTTTCTTAAGTTCAATTTCAAAAATCACTACCAAATTGACGTTTTCGACTAAAAAAAACCTTCTATAATCTTCTTCTCCTCTGTATAAGCTTCATTTCAATGGTTTTGAAATTTCATTTGGAGGTGTTTGGTGACCTCTTACTAAACAAAGTACTACTAAATTTCAGAACTGGTTGCAAAAATGCATAGAGGTAAGCGTAGGTTTCATTTCGAACCGATTGGTTTGTTGTTTGGATGAGTTTTCATGAGGGTTAGGGTACTGTTCATTTTCATCCAGGGATTTTTTTAAGGTTTAATCATGGTTTAATCTATATTTATGGTTAGATGATGATTTATGATGATATTAGACAAGTTGTTGGACAAAATTCTGTTTTAGTAATTTTGGTTTGTAAGGGGTCTGTTCAGTCAGTGTTATAAGGGGATGAAGCTTTTTGATTTTAGTGATTTTGATATTACCACTATGTTTAGAATGCAAAGCTATGTGGGAATAGCCTTGGTTGTAAATTATAAGCCACTGGAAATATATTGCAACGCTGAAATGCTGCCAATGTGAGTTCTGTGCATGGCAGTCGGATTGAATGTCGCTTTTAAATAAGTAAATGATGCCCAAAAATTGAGAAACTTTCCAAAACAATACTAGACATTATAAGCTTAATTTCATATATAATATGCTCAATTTAGGTCTGTACATTGGAAGATATTAATTGTTAAAGTTTGAGGTTGAAACTGGAATTGATTCTGTAATAGTGTGGTAATTCTTGGAATTCTATATTGTGAACACCCTATTTTGTTCGGGCCCCACTCAAAAATTAAAAAATAATTGATGATAATTGGTGTCCAAATTGGCAATCATCATTAAAAGAGAAAAAAAATAAAAATTAAAATAAATCCCCTCATTGATGATGATTAGTGTCCAAATTGGCATTGTCATTCATTAAGGGAAAATAATTAATAAAAAAATAAAAAATAAAAAAATACTCTTATTTATTTTGATAGGTTTAAATTAGGAAACCACTTGTGGGGACAATACTTAAAAAAATTAAAAAAAAAAAAATCTCCACTGATAGTGATTTGGTTAAGCTATGAAGTTTTATTAATAGAAAATACAAAAACAAATTAAAAATGAAAATTTAAAAAAAAATCTCCATTGATGGTGATTGGGTCAAGTTAAGTAGTTCTTAACATAAAATACAAAAAAAAATCAAAAATTAAAATAAAAAAAAGAATGAGAATTTATGAAGAAAACCCTACCTTGAGACTATAAATAGGGGAGCAAGGGTTGAAGCAAGACACACAAGAATTTGAGAAGAATTTTGGGAGAGCAAGGAGGCAAGGTAAAGAGCTAATGTTATTTTCTCATTTCATTGCTCATACATAATTCTCATATTGAAGGGTAGTTGACATAAGAGGCAATCTTATTTTGCTCAATGCTCTTTGATTAAATTCGCATGCTCTTCTTTTAATTGTGATAATGTTCAGCCACTGGTACAAATTGCATGTTTGACTAATTCTCCCTCCAGTATGCTCTTTTATGACTATTCTTGTCTCTGTGTTTAAAAAAAATTGCATGAATCATCTTCTAAAAAAAAGTGCATGAATCACTTACTTTAATATATGTTGGACGTGTCAAATCCAAGATCAAGAGTTTGGTGCACTTGCTTTCCATTGTCTCATTGAGGTATCTCACATAATATTGCTGGACATGTGGCATTTGGATCAAGAGGTATGTGATGTCTTGTCTTCTTATGATGCTAGGTGTCATACTTAATAAATATAGGTAATATGATTGTACTTACCTTTTGTTTATTATGTGATTCTACGACCCTATCTCTTGTTGTAGCAGGGTTCAAAGTATAAAAGGCACACACTCTCACCATTTTTTTATTTATTTTCTTGTCTTTTTGGACTTTCTACAATGAATGATATGATGAGAATGTGATTCCTTGTTGTCTTGATGAACTCTTCTTTCTTTTCTTTTCTCTCTCTTTTGCAAATAAAAAGTTTCAAAAAAAAGAGGTTCCTTTTTCAAAATAAATGAATTTGGTTTCATATGAGATAATAAAAAATGCTTTTAAAAAAAATAATAAAAAACACAAACCAAACAAACAATATTTTTCTCAAATAAATTAAATAAACATTTTTTCTAAAAAACACGAACAAAGTGACATGCATTTCTACCCCCGAATTACGTGGGCTTTGATCCCTCTAAAGGGTACGTAGACCCTAGGTCAAGTCCAACTTTATAAATAAATATATTTTATCTTAATTTATTTTTCTAAATAAATGTTCATTTTTTCCCTTTAGTTTTCATTTCATTTATTTTTGTAAATATTCTCTTTTTTATTTGTGTAATTATCATAAGATTGAAGGCCATATATATTTTTAAATAATTAACTTAGGGTAACCATTCTTATTAATGGGTGTTGTGGGGTGCCTAACACTTTTCCCATACACAATTGACTCCCAAACCCTAATTGATTTTTTTAGACCAGTTTCATTTTCAAAAAAGGTTTCCAAACTTATCCTTTTTCAAAATTTTGGTGATGGCTCCATATTTTTCAAATTTCAGGCGCTACAGCTTGGCAACTCCACTGGGGACAATTTAAGAGTCAAGCCCATTTAAGTTAAGTGTTTAAAAATAATATGGCCTTTATCTTATTTTAATTACCCTTATTATTATTATTATTTTGTTTTGTGAATATTTTTTTTATTATTTAAATTCCTTATTCATCTATTTGTTTCTTTGTTTTTTCTTTTCTACCTATCTTGTGATATGCTTAGCATATGAGGTTTGGGTAGAAGGGCCCATAGGTTGGTATGCTCTCCATACACACTGACACACATATACTATTCTCCTCTCACACATTTTGGGCCCAATACCTGGGTCTGTGAGTTCATTATATGAGTAGAAGTTTCTAGCGGTCTCTCTGTGGGGTTTTAAGAACCCCCTGAGGTTATTGTGAAGACTTCATCCTAGTTGTTAGTCATTTGGTGAGGTTGATCCCTGTGGGGGGTTTTTAGAACCCCCAGAAGGTCAATTTTATCAGATGGGGTCTTTATCTTTATGATGGGGGCAGTTAAGAGACCTTTATCAATGAGAATTAGAACCACCTTGAAACCATTGAACCTTTTAGTAGAAATTATAGACCTACCCAATTAATTAGTACCTGCCTTTCTTAGGATAGATACCACCAACCTAAGGTCATTCTTAATCTAGGACACTAGTGGGCATATATTTATTTATTGTTGAGAATCATTATTGTCATCCATGCATAATCAATGAAACCCCTAGGATCAAGTGACTAATTATCGCTTTACCTGAGTATGTATCTAGCATCACTTCACATAAAGATACATCACAAGGACGGTGTATGCATTAGATAGCCAACCTTAGTCTAAGAGTCTATGACCTTAAAAGACCATCAATCATGTTAGAAAACATCTCAATGAGAGATAATCCTTTAGGACTCATGAGGTATCATTATATCATTTATTAGCATTTTAGCTTCATTTGATATGGGCCTTGGACATAATCATCATTTTTAAAACCCTTAGCCGCATGATGGCTTAGGCCATTCTCAGGTTAGTGGGCACTTCATTCTCCCTATGAGGTAATAGATCTCTTGAGGAGGTGATGTTCTTTTTCTTAATGTCCATCACCCATATCAAAACTTGAAGTATAAGTCATTACTCTTTTATGGCTCATGAGGTATTCTTACATCATCCATTGGCATTTAGCTTCATTTGATATGGGCCTTGGGCATAATAAATATTTAACAAAACCCTTAGCCGTGTAATACCTTGGGCTATTTGCAGGTTAATAGGCACTTCATCCTCCCTATGGGGTATTGGATCTCTTGAGGAGGTGAAGTTCTTTTTCTCAATGTCCATCACCCATATCAAGGCTAGAAAGCACATGTAATCATTTGTATAGCATGCATTTGGAAATACTTTCTGACTCCTTCTCTTTTCTTTAATGAAGGGCAAGTGAGTTATCCAACAAATCAAGATTTGGCATAAAGGTTAAATGGTACAAAAACCAAGTTTAAATCAAGTTCCCACAGGAAAGGTATATAGAGGGAAGGGTGTAACGCCCCAAATTTTGATTAAGGGCTAATGAGAATTATTGAGAATGTAATCATGAATTAAAGTTGAATTAATGTGTATTTGTGACAATATTATCTAATATGTCATAATTGATGGAAAATTAATAGAATGGGATTATTAGCCTTAAGTTGGTGATTAATGGGGAAATTAATTACTAACTATGGGAAAATGAGAAGTGAGATTGAATGGCTAATGGATGGATTAGAGAAGCTAATTGGTGATTTAGTGAGTGAGAGCCAATGAGGAGTGGACACATGGCAAGCTCACATGTGGGAAGGGATATGAGAAAAGTCAAAGGCATTTTTAAAATATATTTTCTCTTTCTTCTTCCCTCTTGGATGCTGAAATGGTATCGGGGGGATAGAATCATCATTTTCTCTCTTTCTTCACTCCTCCTCACTCTCATCTCTCTCGTTCTCTCTCTCCTCCTCTCTATTGGCGCCATTGTTGCAGAAATAAAGGGGGGAAAAGCTTGCAAAAAGGTAAGGGAAATGATCCCAAATTCTCAACCTCATTGTATTAATGTTGCTCATTGCATTAAGAGCTTCAATTTGATGATCATAGTTTGGCATTTGGGGCTGGATTGAGTTCTTAAGGAATTGTGAAAGTTGGAGAATCAAAAAGTCCCTTTAGAAAAGTTGAAGAGATTAGTAAAAGAAACTTTTCCATCTATGTTTCATGCCATTCAATTAAACTTGGAAATTCTGGAAATTATTGCCTTGAATTTCAAAATTGAGGGTCAATGTGTTGATGGTATGTTGTTGTTATGGAAATGGTGCCTTGTTTAGTGTTTTGAATGGATAGTATTGAAATGAAGCTTAAATGTGAAGTTTGGGAACTTTGTGTTTGGTTTTGTGTATTGGTCAAAATAGGGCATGGTGATAGGTTGGGATTTTGGTCATTTTGAGGTTACCATTGTGTTCCTTGTGGAAAATTGTATGGGAATATGTTTGGTCAATGATTTTGGAGTCATTGGACACTTTGGGAGAAAAGTTTGAAAATCTATCTTGTGTGAACTCTGTCTAGGCAATCAGTTTACATGAGCATTTTGAATGAACAAATGGTGTTGAAAAATTCTGAAAATTTCCAATATTACATTTCACATCCCAAGCTTCAAAATGGATATATAATTTGTGTCATTTCGTTTTTTTAACTGAGAGTTATGCTTTGCCAAAGTTTGGGACAAAAACAGAACTCTGTTTTGGAGTAGTGTTGAGTTTTTGTTGATTCTGTATTTGTGTGATGATTTAAAGTAATGAGCCATATTTTCCCTAGAAAAAATACTCAAATACCTTTCATTTGGCTTTAAAATCACCTTGTTTTAATTTTTCTAGAATTAGTTATGAATTTTGGAAGTTTAGCCAAGAATCAGGGAATTTCTTGGCCACGGCGCAAACTTTTCTGACCTAATTCTGACCGCGGCCAGTGACCTTCTGACCATATTTTGGCTGAGGCCCAAGGAAGGGCTAGCCGCAGCCAACTCCTGTGTTCCAGCACTTTGAGTTTTTGAAAAGAGATCTTCAACCTATTGTTTCCCAACCTTTTAGGGGTTTTATTAAAGGTATTTATAGCTTCTTAAGAGTCATTATTGATAACCAAATCTAAGTGTTGAAGAGTCAATTGAGTATTGGAATAGAGAATAATGTTTCATCCTTAATTATGACTTTAGGATTTGATATTTGCCCGGAGCATAGAAGGCCTGTGCCTGCTCAAGAACGGAAAGACCAAGGTAGTGACACTTTATCCTATATAATGTATATTGCATTGTTGTTTGCATTAGTTATTGAATACAGTTACAGTGAAAGGACGTGGTGAAAGCCCGGCCTTTATTACAGATACAGTGAGGGGAAGTGGCGAAAGCCCAGACTTGAATACAGATAAAGTGATGGGGAGTGGTGTAAGCCCGACCTCGTATATAGTGAAGGGAACATGGCGAAAGCCCAGTCTCGAATATTGATTGCTGCATTGTGATATATGTTTACTTGCTTTGTATATATGCATCATATATGTAAACTGTTGCTACTGGGATTCTCTAGAATCTCATTCTTTCCAAATAACATTTTTAGACATGGTAAGTGGATCGAAGAGCAAGCAAGTGGCAATGGACGATTAGGACTGCCGGCGGTAGTCTTAGTTAGATATTTTGGTTTTATACTGAACTTGTTATCATTTTGGACAAATATATATATTGAATAGATTTATAGTATTATAGTTTTGTGTAATCCCCGATATGGATATTGAGATGGGCAATGATGCCTTGTATAAACTGTTGGATTAATGTTATTATCCCGGGTGAACGTCGGGAATTGTGCTGATACTCTGATATTATATATGTGACAACCGAATAGGCCTATTAATTTATAAATGAATGAACGGATATCTATTTGTACAAGTGTTTTAAAAAGTTTTTATTTACTCTGGATCTCTTATTTAATTATTAAATGCGTTCAAACGCTAATTTCTACCAGATTATTGAAGGGGGTTACAAAGGGCATCAGACTGACTGCAGGTGCAGAACCACTTGGGGGCCTAATTCGATTAAGTCGTTACATTCAAGGTTCAGTCAAATTGGGCTTCATAAAGAAGTATGGAAATATCATTGATCTATTACATGTGCCTATGCATAATGAGGCTATCATAGAACTAGGCCAGTATTAGGATGTCTCTTTAAGATGGTTCACTTTCTCTGATTTTCAACTAGCCCTAACCCTTGAAGAATACAGGGAAATCCTTAGGATGCCAATTAAGAGGAGTGATAAGATCTACCATTATCCAGGCCTGCTACCTTCTTAGGGAGGAATAGTTAAACTTTCAGGGGTTCATATGGAAGAAGTACAGATTGTAGGCACTGGACATGTCAAAGGGATTAAAAGGATCACAGTGGAAGCTCGCTTAGCAAGATTAGCAGAAAATAAAGGTTGGGAGAGTTTTTGCAGGGTCTTTTCCTTTACTATTTATGGCATGATCCTCTTTCCTTCATCAGTAGGAATAATTAACTTGGGAGCTATTAGTGTCTTTCAAGTAGTCGAACATTACCAAATTAACCCAGTACCCGCAATTTTAGCAGAGACCTACATGTCATTATCTCAATGCCACTTAAAGAAGGAAGGTCGAATAAAATGTTGGCTTGCATTGCTTGAGGTATGGATGCTGAGTCATGTGTATGGAAAGAAGAACTACTTCTGGGAAAGGCATGACAAGTTTACTAATCCACTTATAGCTTTAATCATCTTCAATTAAACTAAAATGATTGGAGGAAGGAGCTCTCACGGTTAAAAGAAGATTCTCTCTTATGGAAAATAGAATGGTGGGAGGATGAAGAGATTATCTATCACTGCGGGGACTTTTCTAATGTGCCTCTCATAGGACCAAGAGAATGTATTAACTACAACCCTTCTTTAGCATTAAGGCAATTAGCATTTCGGCAAAAAGTTCCCTTTCAGGAAGAAGTGCAAGCCATACACTTCTCGTACGAAGAAGATAGTGGGAAGGACTTATGTTGAGAAATCAAAGAAGCTTGGAGCAAGATAGCATACAAGGAAAAGGCTGATCTGGGTAAGCGAGAACTAGGTGCAACTCTGGGCTATAAGAACTGGCTTAAGGACAAAATTAAAGGAGCTAATCCATCTTATTCTCCCTAAGATCCTTTATTATGAAATGATGCCCAAGAGGTAAACAAAGAGTTAGCAAGGCCCCTGGAAACAAGAGAAAAGGAGCTGGAGGAGCTGTCTATAATGGAATCACAAAATAAGAGAAAGATGAGTCAGTTAGAAGACAAATGTTCATCCCTTCAAGAAAAACTGACAGAAAAGAGAAAGATAAGAGATTTAGAAGAATGCTCAAGGATCATGAAGCTGGAGAAGAAAACAAAAGCTTAAAAAGGGCTATGCAAGAGAACGACAAGAAAATGAAGAACAATAAAGTTCGACTATTAAAGATGACTACAACAAAAGAGTTGCTAGAAGAGAAACTACAAGACAATACCCCTCTTAAGAAATTACAAGGGGAAGTTGATATTCTTACTCAACTCTTAGAAAACAAGAAGGGCGAATTGGTTGCTGTAAGGGCCAGTAACGCTGAAACCATCCAAAGCCTCGTGGACAAGCTGAATCATGAAAGGAAAGTTTTAGCCAACTGGGAACTCCTCTACCATAGACAAGTTGTTGTGATAGAAGAATGGGTAAAGAGGTGTGGTAACTTAATCAACTTTGCTAACACCAAGATCCCAGAATTTGCTAGCACATTCAAGCACACTAAAGGCATGATTATTCCTTTGAATCCACCAGTAGAGATTGTTGAATTTTTCAACTTATGTAATCAAATAGTAGAAGAACTCAAACTTGTAACCAAAATTTGATATTTTTGAATAAAAGCATATCTCGCTCCTTTTACTATCATTATTTTTGCATGCTTATCACTACGATCAATAACAATATCTTGGGCTAGGATGGGATTTAAGGTCCCCTTTATTTGATGATCAACTCTAGTTCTCCCCATGGAATAATAGATTCTTTGAGGAGGCTAGAGGATACTCGTTTCAGAAAACTATATGCCATCTAAACACTCACCAAATGAAAATATCTTGGCTAGGATGGGACTCAAGGTCCCTCCTATTTAATGATCAACTCTAGTTCTCCCTGTAGAATAATAGATTCCCTAAGGAAACTAGAGGATACTTGTGCCAGAATACCTTTATGTCAATATTCCATAGATAACTCATTATGCCTGCTTGAAATTGTGAGTTCAAATAAAATAATGATATTTTGTTCCTTTCTAAGCAGGTGATACAATATTGCTCCATCTAAACGTCCTAACCAGCTACCCCCTGCGCATTCATACAACATGCACTCACGTAGTCTTCAGATGGATGCCAATCCTAGTGAAGCCAAATCTAATCTTAATCATCGAATGTCTCATATGGAGGCACAAATGGCATATTTAAAAGAAATGATTTCTACCTTGACTATAGCTCTTGAAGCCCAGAATAATGAGAAAGAGTTAGGAACATCTGATCTATTGAAAAATGCTGAGATATGTATACCAAAAAATGGCAAGAAAGAAAAAATGATAGAAGAGCTCCAAAATAAACAGAATCCTCCAATTCCGAGCACTAAGGAAGAACAACAAGGTGAAAATTCAACATAAACTTTCAACATTCCCTCCCTATCAGCTAAAAAGGAGGAAAGTAAGGAAGAGTTAGGTGAAGTAAAAGACCAACTAAAAGCCCTCCAAGGACCAAACACTTGGGGTTCACTTGATCTGAAGGATTTATGCTTGGCACCACATGTCTTGATTCCCAAGAAATTCAAGATGTTGGACTTTGATAAGTACAATGGTATGTGAAATCCGATATACCATCTTAAGGCTTATTGCACCAAGATGCTTGTATGGTCATAAGATGAAAACTTTTTGCTACATTTCCTCCATTAGAGCTTGAAAGGGCCAATACTAGAATGGTACATGCAACTTGATCAGACAAAGATAAAGAAATAGAGAGTTCTGACTGATGTATTCATGAAACAATACAGGTTCAATCTTGACACTACCCCCACCAGGGAACAACTGAAGTCAATAAGCAAGAAAGCCACTGAAGCTTTCAAAGATTATGCCCAAAGATGGAGGATGGTTGAAGTACAAGTTCAACCTCCCCTTACACCATCTGAGCTCAATTCTTATTTCTGTACTTTACAGGAACCTTACTACAGATACATGGTTGGGACGCTCGTCACCGATTTTTCTAGTTTGATTGAGATTGGTGAGCGAATCGACGCTGACATACATGACGGTAGGATTCTTCAAAGCGAGAGCAGCATCAAAAAAGGGAACAACAGGAAAAAGAAGGAAGGTGATGTTAGCTTCATCCAAAGCACTAGACAACCCCAAGCAATACATCCAGGTGGTAATGATAGGTTTTGACAGATGAATAATGATCCGACACAAAATAGCCAAGGTCAAGCTGGAAGACGAAGGAATTGGCAATAATGAGAAAATTGCTAATGGCCAAATTTTGGCATGACAAATACTGAGCTATATCACCAACTTTTAGAATCTCGGCTATTAGGGCCACGTACTTACAAACAGCTTCAACCACCATTCCCTGTTTGGTATGACTCTAATGCCTCATGTGAATACCATATGGGCGCCCCGGGACACTCAATAGAGGACTATGCAACATTCAAAAGGAATGTATTAGACTTAATTGATTCTAATCTCATTCAATTGAAGAGGAATGACAACTCCACTATCAATGCCAATCCTCTTCCAAGCCATGAAAACCAAGTAAATGTTGTTGATGAAATTGAGTTCTCTAATGATCTTCTACTAGTAGGAGAAGATATCTATGCTTGTTTAAAGGCAACAAGTTGTATGCCTCAAGAAGAAAAAGAAGTAGGCATAGTGAAAAAAAGACATGTCGAGTTCGTCGTTAAGGAACCATATGAAAAAAGAAATTCCCATGTTGTCTATTTCACTATCTTGACTTTATTGCAACAGCTTATAGTAACCATTAAGGTACTTACCCCTTTTCCATATTAGAGTAATCATGCTATACTATGGAGGTATAAAGGTATTGTTAAGAATTGATTAGGGCAAATAATGGAAGCTGAGGCAGCAACGAAACAATGGTTTGCCTAACAAGAGTAACACGAATCAGGAAATCTTATCTGCCACAAAATATTGGATCATCACAGAAGGGAAAACAAGCCAATGTTTATATTCCATCAAGTTCTGGTCTAAAAGACATGGAAAATAAAGATGAAGAATTCCTTCAAATTATGAAGCAAAGTGAATATAGCATCCTCAAAGCCCAATAACGGCTAGCATCCTTTTCAAAGCCCTGTACTGGTAGGCACCCTCAAAGCCTAGTAATGGCTGGCACCCTTCCAAAGCCTTATACCTGCAGGCACTCCCAAAGCCTAGTACTAGCTAACACCCTTTCAAAGCCCTGTACCAGCAGGCACCCTCAAAGCTAAATAATGATTGGCACCCTTTCAAAGCCCTGTACTAGCAGGCACCCTTAAACCCAGTAACAGCTGGCACAATTCTTTTAAAGCCCAATAACGCTTGTCACAATTCTTTTAAAGCCCAGTAACAGCAGGCACTATTCTTTCAAAGCCTTGTACCGACAGGCACCCTCAAAGCCCAATAAGCTTGGCACAATTCTTTTAAAGCCCTGTAATGGCAGGCATTATTCTTTTAAAGTCCTATACTTACAGGCACCCCCAAAGCCCAGTAACGGCTGGCACAATTCTTTTAAAACCCAGTAACGCTGGAACTCTCTCAAAGCCCTGTATCAGTAGGCACCCTTTAAGCCGAGTAACGGCTGGCATAATTCTTTTGAAGCCCTATAATGGCAGGCATTATTCTTTAAAAGCCTTATATCAACAAGCACCCTCTAAGCCCAGTAACGGCTGGCATAATTCGTTTGAAGCCCTGTATCGGTAGGCATTATTCTTTCAAAGCCCTCTATTAGCAGGCACTCTCAAAGCCCAGTACTGGCTGGCACAATTCTTTTACGCCCCACCAAAGTCCTATGCAAGTAGGCGCTTCACTTCCACTCTAGGTAATCATCTATCTCCACCTACATTCTTCTCCCCTATGAACCAAGTAAAGACGGGTATAGGCATTGTATTTTGACCAAACCCTCTTTGGTTCCAAGGGGGCACCTTATTCTTTGGCTAGACAAAATACATGTTCTTATCTTTACTTGCTTCATAGACAAGAATCTCACTTTTCTCAGCTACAAAAAAAGTAAAAAGGGGCAACTGTGAACAACCTATTTTGTCTGGGCCCCACTCAAAAATTAAAAAATAATTGATGATAATTGGTGTCCAAATTGGCAATCATCATTGAAAGAAAAAAAATAAAAAATGAAAATAAGAAAAAATAAGAAAATCCTCCTATTGATGATGATCCGCATCCAAATTGGCAATCATCATTGAAAGAAAAAAAAATAAAAAATGAAAATAAGAAAAAATAAGAAAATCCTCCATTGATGATGATCAATGTCCAAATTGGCTATCATCATTAAAAGGGAAAAAATAAAAAAAATTAAAATTAAAATAAATCCCCTCATTGATGATGATTAATGTCCAAATTGGCATTGTCATTCATTAAGGGAAAATAATAATTAAAAAAACAAAAAAAATCTCATTTATGTTGATAGGTTTAAATTAGGAAACTACTTGTGGGTAGAATAATTAAAAAAAATTAAAAACAAAAAAAAATCTCTACTGATAGTGACTAGGTCAAGCTAGGAAGTTTTATTAATAGAAAATATAAAAAAAAATTAAAACAAATCTTCATTGATAGTGATTGGGTTAAGTTAGGTAGTTCTTAACGTAAAAAACAAAAAAAAAATCAAAAATGAAAATTCAAAAAAAAGAAGGAGAATTTATGAAGAAAACCCTACCATGAGACTATAAATAGGAGAGCAAGGGTTGAATTAAGACACACAAGAATTTGAGAAGAATTTTGAGAGAGCAAGGAGGCAAGGTAGAGAGCTAATTTTATTTTCTCATTTCATTGCTCATACATAATTCTCATACTGAAGGGTAGTTGACATAACATGCAATCTTATTTTGCTCAATGCTCTTTGATTAAATCCACATGCTCTTCTTTTAATTGTGATAATGTTTAGCCACTGGTACAAATTGCGTGTTTGACTATTTCTCCCTCCAGTATGCTCTTTTATGACTATTCTTGTCTTTGTATCTAAAAAAAACTGCATGAATCATCTTCTAAAAAAAAGTGCATGAATCACCTACTTTAATATATGTTGGAAATGTCAAAACCAAGATTAACAGTTTGGTGCACTTGCTTTCCATTGTCTCATTGAGGTATCTCACATATTGTTGCTGGACGTGTGGCATTTGGATCAAGAGGAATGTGATGCCTTGTCTTCTTATGATACTAGGTGTCATACTTAATAAATATAGTTAATGTGATTGTACTTGCCTTTTGTTTATTACGTGGGTAATTTTAATTTTATTTAGTTGATCGATTTGATAATTGAGAGTACAGAATAAAAGAAAAATGATTAAATATGAGTGTACATAATATGAAAGCAACTATGAGAAAAAGCCCTAAGGATTAGATTTCACTTAACAAATTTTGGATTGAATCACTTATCTATTCTAGCCCAATTTACTCCATATGATTGATAGTCGAATTTCTCTTATTTAATTACTAGCCTCTTCCAAGGTCTAACAATTATATAATTAATTGCTAATCCAATTTATTCCTATATGAATTTAAGCAATTAATTATGCAATAAGATTTATATAACTCAATAAGACTACACCACTCATTTGAATATATTCATATTTCATATGCAAGTCATGGTTTTAATTATAAGATCTATACACATGCATCACCTTCTGGTCTCAACATACATATTGACATCATTTAAAAGGTGGCCAATCAATTGAAAGCATTAAGAACAATAATTAAAACTCAATCATGAAGGAAAAATTAAAACTAGATCTAATAAGTTAAGATTCAATCCATCATTAGTAAGCTACGTCATCACCCTAGGAAAATAGAAATTTAGCTCATGATGAAATTAAAAATAAAACCAAAATAAATTGAAAACTTTATAAATATTGCACAAAGCTTCAATGAAAACCTCAAAAATACTATATAAAACTTGAATATTAAATTCTGAAATATAAATATACAATCAAAAGATGCATGAAAAATGGAGAAATCAAGCCGTCCATTTCGGAGGTAAAACCTTCCATGTAAGTGGCATGCAAAAAGTAATACAATCATAAGCCTTCCAAGATGGAGGCATGCAAAAAGTAATACAATCCTAAGCCATCCATTTAGGAGGTAAAACCTTACATGTAGGTGGCATGCAAAAAGTAATACAATGCATGAAATTAAATCTAGAAAATAGCACAATTTATTCAGAACTGTCAGAGAAAAGATCTCTCCCTGTCAGAGAAAGACCTCTAATTGTCAGAGAAGGGAACCTCTACTTCTCACCCCTCTTCCCTTTGGTGCTTGGCTTTGATCTCTATTTATAGGGAAAAAATGTGTTACTACCGTAACAAAAACGTGATTGCAATAGTGAAAAGTGCGTTGCTACAGTGAAAAACGCATTTGCAACAGTGCTTTCATCTGCTATAGTAACTTCCGTATTGAATAGTGATTTTCTTCGTGAATACTGCTGTCATGGATAGTGACCCCATTGAATAGTCCCGATGCTACAGTAAATACCATTTTTCAATCTCATCGGTTTAATTTTTGGTCTCCATTCTCCTCTTATTGTGTAGCTATCAAAAGAGAAAACAACTAAATATTATAATAGTAATAAAAATATTATGCCAAAATCATCCTGTATTTATCAATTAC
Organism: Inga leiocalycina; assembly: GCA_963242795.1. Classification (NCBI taxonomy): domain Eukaryota; kingdom Viridiplantae; phylum Streptophyta; class Magnoliopsida; order Fabales; family Fabaceae; genus Inga; species Inga leiocalycina. The sequence goes on from OY725326.1 coordinate 67,730,694, forward strand.
ACCTAAATTTATTACATTAATCTCAAATATCGTCCACAAAATCATCATATAAGGGAAAATAAATATGCAAATATTTTACTTATCAAATTCCCCCACACTTAGGTCTTGAATGTCCTCGGACATGGAATGACTAATAAGTGCTTCCAACAAAATTAGAAGTGTCAAGTCATAAGCAAGAAGACAATAAAAAAAAGAGATCATAGTATTCATGAATCAACAAAAATATAAACTGGTAATTTTATTTGAAAATGAATAAACTGAGTTTATAAGTATAGCTCATTCTCTCAATCTCTCAAGTGTTTAAGGCTAAGTGTTTCACTCAAATTCAACAAAAAAAATTGCACTACCATAGGCTTGCTAAAAATTTCAATCTCCGCTACTTAATTCACATGCATAATTCAAATCAACAGGACTTATTAAGAGTTGTAATAGGATTAAGGTAAAAGGAATGTAAAACATGGTATGAAAGGCTTCATTTAAGAAATTTAATAGAACAATTGAAAAATGGGCTACTTATAAATTTATCTCATCACAACAACCCACAAATCAAACAATTAATTCTTTTCATTTAGTTGATAATATATATACCCCCACACTTGTCAAAAGCCTATTTCACAAAAATTTTAAATGCTCTGCTAATCTTCCAAATCAGGTAAGAGCACTTGATATATCATTACAATATATGTTAATGGGTTGAATACAGAGAAATAGTCAATTAGGCTCAAAGGGGCTTAGCAACGATATAATTGCAAGGTTGACTACTTAGCTCTGGCTAAAGAAAATGAATGTCTTTATCGTTTTTCAATATGCATGTGAGATGTAATTTCAACCAGATTTAAAGCAAGTTCTAGAGTGACAACTTAATAGGTGAATATCACACACAAGACAAATAATCATTATAGGCTCTAAAGCTCATGGTTAGGGGCTTTCAAACTCAACTCATTCAATCTCAAAACTCATCACCAATTGCAACAATCAGTTGTTCATTCATGCTATAAAATCTCTAAATTCAATTGATCCATACTTAAAACTTATATACTTCTTAAAATCATTACAAAGCACATGAACAAGATGCTTTTTTTTTACTCTTTTTTTTAGAAAAGAACAAAAACATGTAACTAATAAAATGGGTCTCAAGAGTTAAGAATAACTCCTTACTTTGCCATTTTTCCACACCCCATGCATCTAATAGTTTTAACTAACTAACTACATTTTTTTTTACAATTCCTCCCCCAACCTAAATCGGACATTGTCCTCAATGTCTTCTGCAGCTTAGAGAATATCCTTCTATAATCAAGTATATAGAGTCATTAACTGGATATTTATTTCCAACACATTTTGATGATTACCATTTTAATGAAAACATTTTCCCAATATCAGGAGGAGGGGGATAATTAATAGCTAGATAAATAAATTACATGGAAAACATTGACACTCTCACATGTAGATCATCATGCACAAAAATATGAGCTTGAAGTTTAAAACATAATTCATTTGCAAAATATTACAAATCAATTACTACATGCATCGCTAACCTTAAGAGAATTATCAAATCTCATATTCCAGTTGAAAATGCTCCAATTAGAATTAATGTCCTAGTAGGACAACCAACAATTGCAAACAAAACTAAGCCATGCTTGAAGCATGGTAGGCCAATTAATTCTGAAGATAAAAATCCTAGAAAAAATAAAGCAGCCAACAATCAAGACGATCAAGTTGATGAGGTTGGTCTTCTGGGAGAGCCTCAAGACATAGCTAATCAAAAAGAGGTCTAGGTACCTAAAAATAATGAAGATAACTTAATGAGTTATGTCACTAAGGGAAAAAAAATGGAACTGATAAAGTATAGTTGTTGACAACAAATTTTCATATAATGTTGAAGCTGAAATAATTAATTAGAATGAGGATCTTGAACCTATATTAGTTGAAGAACGTAGACATAGAAGTGATTGGCAAAAATAGAAAGACGCAATTCAATCAGAGTTAAATTCACTCTCAAAATGTGAAGTTTTTGGACTTGTAGTTCAAATACCAAATGATGTATGGCCCGTTGGTATAGATGGGTATTTGTGCAAAGACGGAATGAGAAAAATAAGGTCATCAAATATAAAGCACAACTAGTAGCACAAGGATTTTTGCAAATACCTGGAATTGATTATAAAGAGACATATTCTCCTGTGGTGGCACTACTATAGATTCAAGCATATATAATGTTTAATTTATAATGGTCATAGTGAATAAATATCATGTATATCCATTGGAGGTCACACAAGAATATATAATGCTTAAAAGTAATGGTTAATTATGCACACCGTCATGTATTGGGGAGGCGGAATTCGCAAAAGCACAAAAATAACAATTGTAGTTAGTAACCCTCATTTATGTAGTGACAAGAATGACAGTTCCTTTGAAACAACCATCACGTAATACTAACAAACAATTCATCTTCAAACCTCTAATATCAATGAAGACAAAACATAAGAGTCTTATAAAACAACTATCATTTAACACTTTCATAACCTTTCGTAACAATATCAGACCTTCATAAGTCATAACCCTTCGTAACATTTGTTAGACCTATATTTAAACTCACCTATTCCTTGTGATTCTTACTATACTTTTCTTTATCGGCCTCCTCCTCCTCTCCTTTATCATGTTAAGATCTTAGGGAGGTCCTCCTCCTCCTCCTCCTGAAATGGAGGCTCTTATGCAGATGTTGGCAAGCCTTGATTGCTACACAAGTTGTCTTTCGGCATATGCTAACAAGTTGAATAGGAAGTTGAACTCGATACTTCATCACAATGAAATTTAACTTGCAGTTAGTGTAACCCCCTCTATAATTATATCCAAAATACGTGATTAAAATGAATTAGAGACCGTTGGATAAACGAAACTCATTTAAAATCCCATCTTCTGGATAGGGTTTTCACAAATGCTTTTCAAAATCACTCTAACCTGGTCTCATATTCACATTTCGAATACAATTACTATACTCGGATAAATCACATTCATTATAAATATCAAAGTGCACAACATAATTTCTGGCAATCCCGGGTTTATATCTTTACAAAAGGGTTTACAAAAGGCATATACACCTATATACAAGTTCTCATACGGGGATTACACAATATCCTTTCAACACATATCCAAATACACATCCAAATATACATCCACAATCAAATACAGTCATCCCAACATCTATGATAACCAACTACCAAAACCATACTTCAACAGGAGCCTTAACCGCCCTTGGTCGCTTGCTCCTTCCTCGAACCTCTTGCCTTATTTAAAATGTTGGTAAGGGAGGGTGAGATTCGAGAGAATCCCAGTAGGAAAACATTACCAATATGCATGCAAGATAAATGTTTAATGCACGATATGCTTGCATCACAATACTCATGCTCACACAATGACAAATCTGTAAGCTCAATGCTTCGAACAATATACCTATGGCCATAGCATAAATTGAAATATAGCTTCAATCATTCATATATGTTCACATAATTAAGCAAAGCAATAATATGCATCAACACACTAACACAAATATCAGAGCATACAGGAGTGGTATGTTCCCTGCATTTACTCTTCCCACGTATGCTCCAACACTAGCTACTCGCGATTAGAGCAAATATCCAACCCTATAACCAAAGGAAGGACATAGGGTTATTCTCTATTCCAAAACCTTACTTTCATAACACTTAAAGTTGTTTACCATTCTTGACCTTTAAGTGGCTAATCAAAGCCTAAACACATGCCTAAATGCTTAGGAAAATACTTGACTAAAGACCATCTTAAGAAGCCCAAAATGTCATTTTTAGGGGTTGGTCGCAGCCCACAAATCCACTAACCGTAGCCAAAAACAAGTCAGAAACGTTTGGCCTGCAGCCCAGAACCCACTGGCCGCAGCCAAGAAAATCCTGTTTCTTGGCTGAACTTCCAAAAATCATAACTAATTCCAGAAAAATTGAAATGAGGAGATTCCAAAGCCAAATGAAAGGTATTTAAGTACTATTTATAGGAAAAATATGGACCATTACCAAAAATCACCAAACATTTCCAGAATTACACAAAATCCACCACTGCCCCAAAACAGAGTCCAGTTTCGACATCATACTTTGGACAATCATATATCCTAACTCACAAAATGAAATGACAAAAATTATATGTCCATTTTGAAGTTTGGAATGTGAACTTTAAGACTGGAAAGCTTCTGAATTTTCTGACATCATTTGCCCATTCAAAACGGCAACACAAAGAGACTGCCCTGCACAGAATTTCAAAAGACAGAATTTCCTAACTTTCCACTAAATGTTCCAAACCAAATCCAATGACCATATCACACAACAAAACACCATTTTCAACATAAAACAACATCCAATTCTCTCAATTCACAAATATACCAAAATCTGGGCAAAAACCACAATTTCCAAAACTCAACCAAAAGTCACAATATATAGATCAAAAGAGAGCACTTACCCACCTCTTCCTCTTTCCCAAACTAATTCCTTGATTCTTCATCTTCCAAATTTTCATAAGCTCTCAAACACCTTCTTTCAACAATCTAAAACCATAGCAATGAAGCTCTCATCACTATAAATAATATTATAGAAGGACATTAGAGCATTAGAGGACCACAAACCAACCAAAATCTCACATTCCAATTTCTCTTTCCTCCTCCTCATGGACGAACATGGAGTTTGAAGAGAGAGAGAGGGAGTGGAGATGAAGATGAAGGCAACATTTTTTTGGGCCTTTTGGCTGACCAAATAAAGAGAGAAATGAGAGGAATGAGCTTTGAAAATGTTGACCCAATTCAAGGGCCTACAAATTGCCACTTGTCACACACTTAATCCATCTTCCATGAGCTCACATACACACACATACACTTGATTCCACCCCTTGATCTCTACACAAATCAATCTTAACCATTGATCTTGAAGTTACCAATGAGTTTCCTCTTCGGTAACTGACCAATTGGTCGGTAACTGACCAATTGGTCGGTAACTTTACCGTTTTGCCCCTGATTATGGTAATTCCTCCTGAATCACCACCAAAACACATCATATCTTTCCATACCATCACAAAATGCGCCCTCCCTATATTTTAAGTCAATTTAGATGTTAATCCATAAATGAACATAAATACAGGGTTTCGGCGCTGCTCATAACACATACGAATCACATTTTCACATCACAATCTCCAAAAGGGTTTATTTATCATGAATCACCTCCACTTTTGGAGTCCTTAACCCTTAATCGAAATTTGGGATCCTGCTAAACTGGTCTTAGCAGTCCAAATATTTCAAGCTTAGTCTCTAGCCTCAAATCTCAAAATTCAGGGTATTACAGTTAAACCCTTTATCTCCTTCCTCTAATGATAAGAATGAGAAGGACGAGGTTGACAGTGGTGGTAATGACTGAACATCAATATTTTAAAATATAAAAAAAATTGTTAATAAGAAAAACTTAATAATTTATAGTTATTAATTAAAAAATGTAAAGAATTCTAATACGGCTCTAACTTAATAAATGTTGATTAAAGTTTTTGGAACCTTTCCTTTACCCCGGACAAACTCTAGGTGACTCCTTGTTATATGATGATCTTTAAGAGAACCAGGTACCCTTTCATTACGTCCTATTCAACTTCCAATACATGCAATGATAGTTTTTTCATGTCCCTTCAAGATGCCTATTTAAACTCCCCATTGTCATTTGTTTTTCCTACCTTTTCTTCATCATCATCCTCTTTGTTCTCTCAATCACTAGGTGAAACGCTACGCGGAAGACTTTCTAGAAAACTCTCAACGTCATCCTCCACCTCCTCCTTCTCCTCCTCCGTAACCTCCACCTCCTCCTTCTCCTCCCCAACATTCACCTCCTCCTTTGCTTCCCCTCCTCCTCCTCTACCACCACGTAATATGCTTCCTCAACTGGAGGCAACATTACGACATGCAAAACAAATTGACCATGCTATGAGAAGGCATTATGGCTACCTCTCCAATATGAATTGGAATGTCAATCTCATACTTAATGAGTATGAGAATGGTCATGATCCTAACAATAAACCTAGCCACTCCTCTAGTGACGAGTAGCTTGGTGATCTCATCAGCTCATCAAGCTACTCACCACTATTTTTTTTGTTTTAAAAATATTGTAAGAAAAAGAACATATCTAACAGTTCTTACAGAAAAATAGTTAAAAAGTAAAATAAATAACGGTTCTTAAATTATTCTTTTAAAACAACCATCATGAACTCGAAAATAAATAACTCTCTCTTAAAATAACTATCTGTAACTTATAGTGTAGGAAAAAGAATAAAGGTTTTCATAAATCTCTAATTAAATTCACCTATTTCAATTTTTTCTGTAATATGGTGGTTGATATATGCAACCATGCATGCATTAAAATAAAAAAAATGTCAAATACGTAACAGTTATTAAGAAAAACATGTCACTTGTTAGAATACCACTTCAAATTCCTAACAGTTATTAAAAACCAATCATCACCATTTATAAAATATAACAATATGTAAATATAAAGGATGTGATGGCTCAAAAATCTATAAAACCCTCTCTATATAAACATTCAAACACTTCCAATTCAACTTCTCACAGCCAACTACAAGCTTTTGTTGTTCTTTACTACATATATGGACAAATGTAAGAGAACTTTGACTTCATCATCATGAATTACCTCTACTAACAAGCATTGAAGGGCTTGTCTACGCAACTTATAAGATCCATCATATAGTCCAGGTTTGCCTATGAGAGCAAGAACACATAGACCAGTGCTTGAAGGAACTTACCACTCTCGTTTGCGCTTTGAATGAGAAGGTGGGTAAGTTACTAGGGAAGGAAGAATCTGATAATGCATCAAATTCTTAAAACATTTTCATAGCTTATTATTTTTAGTTTTTTTATATACTTTGTCTTTTTTTATGTTTTTATTTTCCTTTTTTTTTAAAAAATGGTAGTTGCATAATCAACCAGTGAATTTTTTATAAAAAAAGTGAAATACATAATAGTTATTAAGTAAAAACTGTAACACCTTGCCTTTTCAAGTTTGGTCCAGGGGAGTAAACACTTTGAAAATAGTAAGAAAACTTAACCCAAATACAGTGTTTGATCCTGTAAAATGATGAGCTTTTCTAAAAAGTTTAAAACTTTCTAAAACAATTCATCAGTGGTTCAAACTCTTCATTAAAACCCATCATTCCCTAAACTAGGTTTGATAGTAGCAGAGTTTTTCTCTAATATCATATTTAATCTACAGTTTGTCAATTATGGGCTCAATCATACATGTGCGCATCATGTATCGATAATTAAGCATAATAATAATACTGATACCACTACTATGCGTATTGATACCACTACTATGCATACTGATACGACTACCATGTACATCTACATTCATATATATACATATATAAAAAACAATAGCCATATAGGGCTAACCAAAAGCCTAAGTATAAAAGAAAAGATTATACAAATGACCAACAAAATAAGATTATCTCAACTTCTCCACCTTCTAATGTATCAGCAACTATACCTTTACCTTTTGAGCTGCTTGCCTTCACTGTATGTCATTTTAAGGAATAGGGTGAGATTCCTAAGAATCCTAGTAGTAACAATAAACCATCAAAAAATATGCAAGTTCACTAAGCATGCAAAACAAACCATTGAAAAAGCATTCAGCAAATTCAGCATTCACTATACAGCACAATCAACATTTGTCATGGGAACACATACCCAACATGTAATATCCCGAATTTTGAGACAAAAGGCTAGAGAATAAGCCTGAATAAAGTAGACTACCAAGCCCAATTCAGAAAGAGTGTCAAGAATGTCCAAGAGCCATAATGACTTTTAAAGACTAGTTTGGGAAATAAACTATGGGATTTAGTTCCAAATAGTTATGGGAAAATACCCAACCCCTTTATCTAAAGTCAAATAGAATATAAAGCCTAACTTAGATCCAAAAGAGAGGGAATGGCATCTTGGAGAAGAAAGGAAAAGGGAAATGGTCTCTAGAAAGAAGTAAGAAGGAGAATTAAAAGAAATAATGGCACAAAAAATAATATCGCCATAGTCATAGGCAAAAGAGTCAAGTGCCACTTGATCTTGAGGTTAAAATTGGAAATAAAATGAAGGACTACGATTTGTTCTTGAAAAGAAAGAAGCAATTATAAGGATGGAAAGCAAATTTCCTCAATCCCTTAAGGCCACAAAAAACGTCCAAATTAATGGGCAAAGAGAAAAAGATAATAGCTTGGTCAATTAGTCAAAGTTTGGCAACTTTCCAACTTGGAAATTTATTGACCAATGGCAAGCTAAAAGAGGCAAAATGGGTCAACATTTTCCTCCATTTAGCAGCCCATATATTTGTCCAAAGTAAGTAGGAAAGAAGAAAAAGAAAGTTAATAAAATTACCATGGTAAATTATCACATATGGTAACTAAGGTAACTTGTGCAGGGAGGTGAAATTTGAACCACATCTTTTGCTTTTTCTCTAAGGCCAATTTCAACCAAGTATTATAGACAAGAGGAAGAGAAAAATTAGACTAATATTACACTCTTCACTCTCTCCAAAATTCGTCCAAGAAGCTTGAGGAAAGAGAAGGAGGAAGACAAAGTTCAAGGTATGGCTTCTAGCTTGATTTTCACCCTCTTAACCACTTCTATGGCTTAAAAGCTCTTCATAAACATCATTTCCCTTGATGAGAGCTTCATTTCTATAGTTTTAAAATTTCAAAGGGAGGTGTTTTAAGGCTTTTGGCAAAGCCAAATTTGGAGATTCAAGAAAAGAGCCTAAGAAGGAGCTAAAGGTAAGCAAGAGCAACATTTTGATATATATATTGTGTTGGTTGGTGGAATTTTGTGGCTTTTCTCTTGCTGCCGTATCTTTTATCATTTAAGATTCTTGGGCTTACATGATGCTTTGATCATATACAAGTGGTTATATGATGTTTGGGAAGCATATGAACCTAATTTGGTGGTTAAAATGTGACTTGCTGAAGTTTTGCTTTAAACCCTAATTTCTTGTTTAAACAGGTCAAGTATGAGAAAAATGATTTTGCCAATTTTGAGGTCTCCAATGGATTCCTTGGGCAAAATTGTGTAGGATAAGTGGTTGGTGTAATTTTAGAAAGAATGAATATGAATTTCAAAAATGGAAAAATGCTGCCAATTAGGGTTTCATGCATGTCAGTCAGAATGTATTGTGTTTTTAGGAAATAGAATGTTGTCCAATTGCCATAAAAATTTCTAGAATAAAAATAGACTTATCAAGCTTTAATTTGATAGGTCATTTGTGCCATTTGGACTAATACACTAAGAATTATGAATTCTTGAAACTAGGTATTGAATCTAGATAGAATCCTAGACCAGTGTGGCTTTGGTCATGATTCTAGAATTTTGTGGCAATAATTGGCTCTGAGTAATATTTTATATGTAATATATACTCAAAGAGCTTTAAGTAGGAATTTGAACCACCCCAATTGGAGTTCTATAGAATTAGTTATGAATTTTCAAAGTTTCGTTAAAATGCTAGAAGCTTTGGCTACCATGCGAATTTAAGAAGGAAATAACCAAATGTAATTAGTATGAACTCCAATGGTGAAAGTAATCCTTTAAGGCTAATGTAGCCTATTGGCCATCTAATTTTCATGGCACTAATAATGAGGTATTTATCTAAGGCCATGAAAAGGCAAGAAAGAAGAAGAATGGAAGAATTTCCAAGAAGCCTCAATGGTTGGAAGAAAATCGGACAAGAAAAAAGGACTTTGTCCAAAAGGTAGTTAAATTCTCCTGACTTGGATGTATTTGATATGTGTATGCTTGTGTGATGACATGTTTTATTACTTTGATTAATTATATGGAACATATGTGAATAATGAAAGCTCTATTTGTACTTATGCTATGGCCAAGAGTACATTGTAAAGCATTGAGCATGCAGATGTCATTATCGTGACATGCATTTATATAAGCAAGCATGTCATATACTAAGCATTATCTTGCATGCATAAGTTAGCATTGTTTACTACAAAGATTCCCTTGAACCTCACCCACCCCCAAACCAACCATTTAGATAGGTGGATACAGGAGGTATCCTAAGAACAGAGAAGAGGACTGCACAAGAAAATGCAGAGGTGGAATGAAGACAGGGATGTGTTACTGTATTCATATGTACGGTTTATGTACTAGCTGTAAACACTTTGATAGCCCTGTATGGCTACACTGTTTGTTTGTGTGTATATATATATATATATATGTAAGTGAATGGACTAAGAATGAGCAGAGAAATAAATTAAGGTAACTCTGATAAAAAGGAACGGAAAGATTTAGTAACCACGTGAATTGAATTAAGTAATTTGGTAATTAATGAATAGTAACCCTATAAACTTAAGATTAAGTCCAGGTTTCGGGGTCTGAGTAACATTTTCTGTAACCCCCTTCCAACCAAGGCTGAGATTAAGTTCATAATAACGTGATTATGTTGAATTAGAGACCATAAAATGATTTGGGACTTAACAAAGCAATCTTTTGCCCAAAACAGGATTTTCAAAAACTTTCATAAACCTATTCAACAAAGGTTTCATATTCACATTACAAATACATAAATGGCCTGTACAATTCGATTTTATTTATACATATCAGAGTGCAATGTAAATTCCCGACACCCTCGGGTTCCATTAATAATTAAAGGGTTTGCACAAGGCATAATGCCCATAATCTAATTCCCTTAACTTGGGGATTATACAAAACTACATCATATATTCATTATACACAATTGTTTCCTAATGAAAAATCCAAAATACCAATTACAAATATGATAACCAAATTTTCCAAAATGAAACTCCTATCTGGAGCTCTAACCACTCTTCGTCACCTGCGTCCCCTTTGATCCTTCGGCCCTGTCTAAAATTGTTTTGGGAGAGTGAGATTCTAAGGAATCCTCATAGTGTCAAGTCACTCATAGTATGCATAACAATAAGGCATGAAAGCAAATCATAACCTACACATAGCAACTACAACGGCAAGGGTAGGTATGACTTGCGTCACCCTTAGGTTTACTCACGCTGTATTGCACCACAACACAGTTCACAACAATATATTTCATCATAGCTAGGATTCATATAAAGCATTTCTACGCAAGCCATACAGGCAAGATATATAACACACAGCCCACGACTGGATTCATAACACGCCGCCCCACAGGTTGGATTCACAGAGATCCATGTCAATTACAATGGCAATTCAATGACCGAGCTAGAGATAACCAGCGTCAATCCCTCAACAACTCATACTGAAGTGCTCATGCTGTAATAGACCATGGCACATACAGTTCACAAAACTCAATGACAAGTCATGGATACCAAAACATCACACACAACAAGAAAGAAGAGTCACTACCCGGTTCATTCCATGCGTACTCTGTCACGGGTCTCTCCCAAGCAAGGCAAATATCGAATCCTATAATCCACAATTAGGGATGAAGAGTTATTCTCTATTCTAAGACTCAATTGACTTCACAACACTTAGATTTGGTTATCATTTATGTCCTTTAGGTGGCTACTAAAAGCTCAAACATATGCCTAAAGGGTTGGGAAACAACTATACCAAAAACCATCTTCGGAAGTCCAAAATGTCATTTTTGGAGGTTGTCTGCGGCCCACAAATCCATTGGCCGGGGCCAAAAATAGGTCTGAAATATTTGGGCAGCGGCCAAGAAAAATCCATTTTCTTGGCTGAACTTCCAAAAATCATAACTAATTCTAGAAAATTTGAAATAAGGTGATTCTAAAGCCAAATGAAATCTATTTAAGTCCTATTTACTAGAAAACTATGTACCATTACTAGAAATCACCACACAATTCCAGAATTACACAAAACGTAACAATGCTCCAAAACAGAATCCAGTTTTAGTCCCAATCTTTGGCAAATCATAACTTTCAATTCACAAAACCAAATGACATGAATTATATGTCCATTTTGAAGCTTGTGATGTGAAATTTAAGACTGTAAAGTTTTATAATTTTCCAATACCATTTGGTCATTCAAAACTTTCGTGCAAACGGGCTGCCCAAAACAGAGTTCACACTCGACAGATTTCCAACTTTCAACCAAAGTGTTCAATGACTCCAAAATCAATAACCAAACCTATTCCCATAAAATTTCTCACAAGGAACGCAATGGCAACCTCAAAATGACCAAAATCACAACCTATTGGCATGCCCTAGTTTTGCCAAAACCAACACAAAATTGCCAAACTTTACTTTTAAGCTTCAATTCAATTCTATTCATTCAAAACACTAAACAAGGCACCATTTCCATGACAACAACATGCCAACAACACAATGACCCTAATTTTCAAAATTCAAGGCAAAATTTCCAGAAAATCCAAACTCAACCAATGGCTACAAAACCTATATGAAAAGGTTTGTCTTACTCACCTCTACAACTTTCCCCAAAGGAGTTCCTTGATTTACCCAAGTTCAAAATTTTGTGAGAGCTCAAACACCATCAAATGACAAATCTAAAACCATGAAATTGAAGCTCTCAACACAAGGAACAAGTTTATAGAAGAAAGTTTCTCCATTAGAGGCCATTAGGAGGGTCAAAAACCTACCTTTTATCAAAGCTTTTCTTCCTTCCTATAGGCTGCCATGGAGGTCGAAAAGAGAGAGAGAAAATGAGAGAGTGAAGCTTGAAGAAGAGAATGATGACTTCCCATGCCCCGATACCCTTGAGCGGCCGAAAATAGGGAGGGAGGGAGAGAAGAAAATATTAAACAAAGCCTATTTGACTTTCTTACACTCTCTTGCTTCATCTCATCTTAACACTTGTCAACATTTAATTGGCTCTCATAAAGTAAGCCACCAATTAATCACCTTAATCCCTCCATTAGCCAAATTAATTTCATTTCCCATTCCTCTCATAGTTTGTAATTAATTTCTTCCATTAATTACTAATTTATGGCCAATAATTCCATTCTTCCATTGATTATGGCACATTTACTTAAATTGCCACATAACACATAATAAATTTCTTTTCCTCTTCTTTATGCGCCATTTACCCCTATTTTAGCCCAAATAATTTTTTGTCACATAATTATGCTAAGATACAGGGTGTTGGGCATTTACAATAACTGATTCATGTGTCAAATCAGCTTTAATTCCCAAATCATTTTCAATAATTGCCATTAGCCCTCAATCAAAATTTACGGCCTTACATTTTCCCCCAAGCTGATAATGCTTCTGCAGTGCTTTATACGAGGTTTAGGGACGAGTGTTACAATTTGGTATCAAAGCAGTGATTCTGGAAAAGAAATTGTCTGCTTAGAAATAAAGGTCCAGTCAAAGCAAAAGGCTCTGACTCTAGGATATATTCTCTGCTCATATGAATAGTGTAGCTGATAGTGCTGCTGTATCTGAGAGTTACAAATAGCTGAGGGAATTAAGGAATTAGACAGCCCCTGTCTGTTAACCAACATGCTGGTTATAGAGGAAGGGGCAGAACTGTGTATAAGTGCACATGCTAGTTATAGATTCCCCTGTAGAAGGAGGAGGTAGACATATCGATACCTAAATGATGGTATCAATAGTATTATAGAGTAATGGTATTAGTGCATTCACAGGCGGTACCAGTACCCAGTTGGTGGCATCAATGGTACCAGTTCACACAGTAATGATACTATCACTCGTAATAGTGGTATCAGGATAGTACCAGTAATATCAGAGAGCAGTGATATCAGTGATGCAGAGGGGGTGCTAGTACCCTGTTGGGATATTAGTGGCACCAATGCACTTGATAGTGGTATCGATGCATGTAATGGTGGTATCAGAACACCAATGGTATCAGTTCTAATAATGGTATAAGAATTGATATTGTTCATGATAAGTGAGAATAAGGGTAGGCAATTGTATGATACAAACATATCGTTTATTTTCACATTTTGCAGAGTATTATCATGCAGATCAGTGAGCAAACAGGAATAGCATAAAAATACTGACATTATTGATACAAGCTACTTGATTACATTACAGGTTTTCCATGTAAGGTCTGATACATAATACTTACAAACCTTAAAATAAATAAAAGTTCTTCAGATAACCAATAGTCTTGATTGACCACACCGGAACCATCAGTTGTCAGTAAGTACACCTTTGCCCATTGAGCCACTGCCTACTACTGGAAACTTGATATATTTATGGAAAGGGTGAGATTCGAAAGAATCTCAGTAGTAACATCCAATCATTCATATCAAATGCAACAAATAAATATGCCATATACCATGTAATGCAACATAACAATAACACAAACAACACGGCATGTGAACATAAGCCCAGGCTACTCCCCACTATCCTGAACACCTCTATAAATGTGTCTGCTCGCACAATGCCTTACTCAGCAATACAGTGATCATATTACAGAAGATGGCATACACAGAGCATATAAACATTCACATAGTGTATGAATGATAAAGTTACTACCTGGAATTGCCCTTTCGTGCTCTACTTGTCAGTTCAACACCTTTGATCCAAGTTGAGCTATTTCAAATTCCTTGATTTTTCCTTCTTTCTCTCTCTAACCTCTTGATTTTGTGCTTGCTTGGATTTGCTTAAGCCTCTTCTTGAGTTCTCTTGTTTCCTTTGCTCATATGCTCACTTTCGTCCAACTCTTTCTCTCTCCTTTGTTCTTAACTTGACTGAAAATGAGGTCTTGGAAGAGGATTGTGATCACTTAAAATATCCTCTTACACCTCCTTGTTATATTAATATTTTAATAAGATTTGCGCATGCCAATTTAATTGCCATCATCAACTTTTTTTTTTCCTTGGTTATAATGTTTCTCTTTCTCTATTTTACTTGGCCGAAATTAATGGCCCTTTGGAGAGCTAAAAAGGTGTCTTGAATTGTCACCAATTTACATATGCTAATTTGAATTTTCCTCCTTCCATATATTATTAATTGTAATTGCGCATATGCTAATTTGAATTTTCCTCCTTCCTTTTACTTCACCGAAAATGCCTCATCTTTGCTTTAATTTATGGTCAAAGGTTGATTTTCACTTTCCTTCCTCTTTTTATATGAACATACATCACCAAATGGAAGGAAAAATGTTGACGAAGGTTCTCTTCAACCTCATGTTTACTTGGTGCAAAATGCTTCAACTTTTGGCATGAGTATTTCAATTATCCATTTCCCTTCTTGCTTCTCCTTTAGACATCCAAGAGCACAAGAGAAAGGGAAAATTATGGGCTCTGGATTAAATCTAGCCAAATAACTATTTTGCCCATACATTTTTGTCATTACCTTTTCAATTTCACACATAGACTAAAAGCTTGTAGAATTTTTATCAAATTTTGAAATTTCATAACTATTTGTACAAATATCCAATTGATATGGTTCTAAAGGCTATATGACCCTTATTAAGTCTATTTTCAAGGAAAAATATAACATTTCACCAACTGGAAGATCACAATCCTCAATATTATTATTTTTGGACACTGCCCCAAAAACTCTCCAGTTTTACTGAGCTAACCTCAAAAATACATAACTTTTTGTATATGGCTCCAAATAACTTATATGACCTATCAAATTAAAGCTTGAGAAGTCTACTTTTATTTTAAAAAATTTTACAGTCATTGACATCATTTGATTATCCAAAACCATCACACAACCAGACTACCACACACAAAAACACACTAGCAGCAAATTCCAACTTTTACAATTTTAGCTCCAAACTTAATCATGTTGTGTGTGACCACTAATTGCACTGTTTAGCCATTCCTTATGCTTCATAATTCTCCATTTATTCCTTTTATGCCACAAGGTACAAGGAATTTTGGTGAATAAAATTTGGGATGTTACATTTCTCCCCCCCCCCCCGGTTCAATAAAGTTCATCCTCTTAATTTGAACATCGTATAGAATCATCTATATAGGGAATCCCTTTTATTACTCTGTCTATCTGTTTTATATGCAGGCTCACAAACCATGCAACACAACCATTGTTATGGCTTAACACGAATCTCAGATAGTATTCAGCATTCAACATTAGCATTTAACAATCAATGTGTAATATAAACAACTAACATATAATATCATACAGTCCAGGGCTCTACCCTTAAATCCTCAGGCCACTACCTGTTACAATTCTAAATTCATCTGCTAGCCTTAAGGACACACTGGTCCATAAGGTCTTAGAGCCTATGGACACACTATTCTGCTAAAACATCACTGGCATATAGGATCTTATAGCCTAAGGCCACTACCCCATGCAATCTTGCACATAGAGTCTTACTGCCTTTGTCACTGTTCGGCATAATTCTAATTGCATAGTAACCTATTGCACTTTACCCCAGACCAACAGATTTTATAATATGAGGACACATAGTCCTTTAATATCTCTAGACATTATTGTCTTATATGAACATGCACACAGGGACTCTCTGCCAAATCTTAGGCATTGTTGCTTCTTTAAATTGCGACATCTAGAACCTTAATCTTCATTACTATAAGGGCGGATTCTAAATCATCATGTTTCCAAATCAAGTCAATTACTGTCAACTCTATAATATAAATGAGGTAACTCATTGCATGAGGCTTTAGCTGTTAAGAGGTATTCACTATCATGATGCCTTAGTACACTAGGGCTCATTTCAAATCTTTTCCGGCATAATGCACTACTAACCACATAATTCACATTACCGCAAACCTCACTATTGCATCATTGTAAACCACACAGCCATACAGATCACTACATTATAGATCACATAGTTCGCCTTATTGCCAATCACACAGCGGACCACATAAGTCACCACACAGTAGACCACACAGTTCACCATATAGCAAACCACATAAGTCACTACACAGTTTACCACACAACAAACCACATAAGTCACCACATAGCAGACCACACAATTCAATACACAGTAGACCATATAAGTCACCACACAGCATACCTCACAGTTTACCACACACCAAACCATATAAGTCACCACATAGTTCACCACGCAGTAGACACATAATTCACCACACAGCAAACCACATTGTTCACTACACCGCAGACCATATTGCCTTAGCATACATGTTTTTTGCCCAACCTTTTGACTGCAAGCAACCAATACAGGGTAACCTGCCTAGCCATGTCAGGGTAAGAGCCACCTAATCATAGACTGATTAGTAGCATCTTTAACATGCTCTGATGGGTTACCTCACTACTCAGGGCAAATCACTATATGCTATATAGGCTATGAAACTGGAGGCCACACAGATTTACTCAGGATTTAGGATAATCAACATTGGTACAAACTATTAACCTTTCCTGTTGTCCTCAAATGCTATACAAAAATTCACTATGCTTTCACTGCCACTCTGATGTTTCACACTGTCAAATACAATATAGGTGGGGTTGTATTGTCTGCCCATACTTGTCTTACTTCCTCAATCACATCCCACTTGACCTCTATAATAACACATAATAATTCATTAAGAATGTGATATTAATACATAATTCAGTTCATTCATAAATGTATTTAGGGCCAACCATTATTGCACCCCTACTTATTTCGTACCTCAGCTCTTTGCCTGGGCATATCAGTATACCCATAAGCACTATATATTAGTATACTCATAGGCACGATATATCAGTGTACCCATAGGCAAGGTATATTATTAGGAGTACTCTGTCTCTAACCCAACTTTTAGGTTCATCGTGAAATCCGAAACCTCAACATTACATAGATCAGAAATCATTTTCCTCAATTATATCCAATAGGCATGCCAAAATCATGATCAATAGCGCCTTTTCTAACCTTCACGGTATTCAGGTAATATCCTCAAAATATTACTGAAGGTTCAACACTATTCACAAGGTTCACAAGGTTCCAACTTCCATCATGGAACAGAACCATCATGTAACTAATTCACATTTTGACCTCAGCACTATTTCAGCTTAGATTTGATTCATGCCTATCATCAACCTTCATTATCATTAGATCAGATCCTCTAGGATCAATATACGGTATGCTCAGTACTCATCATATAGCACCGTATATCATAGCTACATTCCTTTAATACCATGGTGTTACTAAGGATCATTACTTAGCATGAAGAAACCTCAAAACTTCACTATGCCTCGAGTTTCTATAACTCCATCAAATGAACATTTATAGGAATGTTCTTGCTCCTGTATAACATGTTCTTGCTCCTCTGTGTTACATAACATAGCATGTTCATGTGCAAAAATGCACATACTGGCTCTAGTTGCTTCTGACCACCGGTACCCATGACTGTCCTTGTCTCAAAAATCATGCCCACTATCTCCAAGTGACTAAATACTGTGTCTGAACCCTGGCCTTGGCCATACCCACTTCCTCAGGTTTTGCAACATCCTTGTACCAACTTTACTGCTATATTGTGATACTGGTTCCCCTTCGGGTATTCCACAATTTTTTCGGGCTTATCTATTCCTTTCAGGGTCTTGCTTGTGAACTTGCCAAAGTAATTCACTTCGCTATTCCTATTACTGTATAATCAAGCACATTTATATACTATCCTATTGCTAGAACTATGCTTACTGTGGCCAGAACCACTGCTCTAATACCAAAAATGTAACACCCTTATCTTATTTTCATGTTTTTCAGAGTATTAGCATACGATTGATGGGCACACAGGAATAGCATAAAAATACTGGTATTATTGATACAAGGTACTTGATTACATTACAAGTTTTCCCCACAGGGTCTGATATATAATACTTACATACCTTAAAATAAATAAAAGGTCTTCAGATAACCAACAGTCTTGATTGATCCACACCAAAACCAACAATTGCCGGTTGGTACACCTTTACCCTTTGAGCCACTATTTGCTGATGAAAACCTGATACATTTACTGAAAAGGTAAGATTCAAAAGAATCTAAGTAGTAACATGAAATTAGTCATATAAAATGCGATAAATGAATATGTCATATACCATATAATACACCATAACAACAACATAAACAACACAACATGTGCACATAAGTCAGGGATACTCCCCATTATCCGCAACACCTCTATAAATGTGCCTACTCACACAATGCCCTACTCGGCAATATAGTGATCATATTACAAAAGATGGCATATACAAAGCATATAGACATTCACATGGTGTATGAAAAATATAGTTATTACCTAGAATTGCCCTTTCTTGCTCTCCTTGTCTATTCAACACCTTTGATCCGACTCGAGCTATTGCAAATTCCTTGATTTTTCCTTCTTTCTCTCTCTAACCTCTTGATTTTGTGCTTGCTTGGATTAGCTTGAGCCTCTTCTTGAGTTCTCTTGTTTCTTTTGCTCATATGCTCACTTTCTTCCTACTCTTTCTCTCTCCTTTATTCTTAACTTGACTCAAAATGAGGTCTTGGAAGAGGATTGTGATCACTTAAAATATCCTCTTACACCTCCTTGTTATACTAATATTTTAATGAGATTTGCATATACCAATTTAATTCCCATCATCATCTTTGTTTTCCTTAGTTATAATGTTTTCACTGCCTCTATTTCACTTGGCCGAAATTAATGGCCCTTAGAGAGCTAAAAAGGTGTCTTAAATTATCACCAATTTACCTCCTTTCATATAATATTTAATTGTAATTTCACATATGCTAATTTGACTTTTTCTCCTTCCTTTTACTTGGCCAAAAATGCTTCATCTTTGCTTTAATTTATGGTCAAATGCTGATTTTCTCTTTCCTTCCTCTTTTCATATGAAAATACATCACCAAATAGAATGGAGCACCCAATGGCGATACACTAGGTCATATGAACCCTTTCTCTAGTAGCTCCTCGATCTACTTCTTTAACTTAGCCATTTCATTTGAAGCCATTCTATATAGGGTTTTAGATATTGGTCCAGCTCCAAGCATGATTTCAAATGCAAACTCCACTTCCCTTGCTGGGGGTAATCCACTTATGTCTTCCAAAACTATGTCAGGGAATTCATTAGGCACTGGTATATCTTCTATTGTCATCTTTGTTTATGCCTGTATTGGAAAAAATACAAGATACCCTAGTCTCCCTTATGCAAACATTTCTTAGCTTGAGTTATTAAGAGAAAGTTTAAATCAATTTTTGTGTTGATATCCTTTTATAGAGTAGGATATACAAATCTCTTATTCCCACAATCTAACAGCACATTATTTGCCATCAACCAGTAAATCTTATTATAACATCAAGTTTTTGAAATAGCAAACAGATTAGATCTATTACATAAGCATTTTTCTCAACATTAACCACACAATTCAAACAGCACTCATTGTAATAGTTTGTACTCCTATAAGCGTGGACACTGTAATATCCCAAAATTGTATTCAAAATAGAACAATGTCTCAGGTTTGTAAAGATTACCTAACTAAACTCATCTAAACATTTTATAAAGTACGGTGTTACAGACACAACCAAATCATATAGTAGTTTATAAACTTTTAGCCTTAATCATCTAGTACAATTAAAAGCAATAAAGGAATGGCTAGCACCAGAGTCAAACAAAGCATGAAATACTTTTCTATTAAGTTGAATCATACCCTGAATCATCTCGAACAATTTCAATGCCTCTTCATGTGTCATAACAAATACTCTGCTTTAGTTCTTGGGTCTAGTCTCTGTTAATCGTTGCCTACAATCTCTAGTAAAATGACCCAGCTTCTTGCAAAAATAGCAAACTAATTGTCTGATAATGTAAGGTCTACATCTATATGAGAAGACATAGGGAGGGCATGGTTGTGGTTCAATAGGTCTTTGGAAATCGCTACTTTACACTAATAAAATCTTTTATTATCTCTTTTAGGCAAGAGCCTATAGTTCTTTCGATTGTGATATGAATTCTTATGGCTCATATTTCCTCGGTTAATCACATTTCTAGCCGAATAAAGATTCATCAAATTAATTTTTGTGATTCAGCATACCTCAATGGCATGGTTCGATTCAATGAATTGCTTGAAAACTAGCTTCTCCTTTAATTCTAGTTTCAATCCCCGTACAGGCATATCAGAACTCCAGTTTTTCATCTCTATACCTCAAGTAGGAAGAGTAACAAGACAGGCTAATAAATCTGGACAAATATTCATCCAAAGTTTCATGTCCTACCTATTTTAGAGCTAAGAATTATGTCTCTTTCTCAATTCTAACAAATCGCAGAAAGTACTTCTCATTGAATTTTTTCTTAGAATAACTCCAAGTAATAGGAATATTCCTAGCTTGTAAGATTATCTCTGTATTCTTCTACCATCAACCAACATCTCCTTCCATCTTATATATAGCCATTTGAGGCTTCATTTCTGTGGGACATTCCATCACTCAAAAAACTTTTCCGATCGAAAAATCCAGTCTTCTACACTCTGTGGGTTAAACCTTGTTATCTAATATTACATGTTCTTAATTTCTCCTACTTACCTATCTGGATCAACAGGAGATCTTTCTTCCTACCCCACATCATTATTTCTTCTCTCTCTATCTTTATTTTGTCAAGTTTATACTTCTCTCAAAGCCCTTAGATCATAGCCTATTGCTTATTTAACCTAACCAGAATTTGTTGCAATGAATCTGGTGGATTCCTTTCTTCACCAGTTGATGGTCCTAATCTTCCTCAAGGTTAACCATGATTCCTTTTCACTATTAAGAAAAGCATTCACCATTAATATAACATTTGATATATATATTCCTTAAACTTTAATACTAACGCAAGACAGGAACATACCAATCCACCTAAACCACAATAAACTAAATTTACAATTTATCACAATAACATCATACAAACAATTCATCTTACATAGCTAAATCATCCACCTAACATTATCTCATACAAATCATCTCATATGTTTAAAAAATTCAAATATATCAAAGAGACCATACTTCATGAGCTCGTTCTGCTTCCAAATCCAAAAGGCATCGTTAAGGAAGGAAAGTAGAATAGTTTGGATTCAATCTTCAACAGATAAGCTCAACCAATTTAAAGCACCATCCCAATACAACTTGAGTATCCTACCCAAAAGTAACATGTAGCATCCCCATATAATGTCTTGAGTGTCACAAGCCTCCAGGTATATCACCATTATCTACCCCAGAACCCCAGGGAGAGGATTCATCTCATATTCTAAAACAGGATCAGAAATCATAGAGTTAGTAGCAAAGTTAAAGACTACCTCTTCCAACTCCCTATTCTCAATATCTTTAATGGAGGAATCCTCACTTGACATCGAGTTAATTACTTCAGGGGCTCTAACAAGATTCCTTGGATTGCTTTTCTTAGCCATATGTCTTTAGGGCAATGTATTGTACACTGACCCTCCTCTTCCCGTAGAAGGTTGATTGATGGATGATGTAAATCCACTTCCTTGGTTTCCCTTATGACTCATGATGCCTAAACACAATATTACTAACACTTGTCACTAACCAATCACTATAATATATATATATATATATATCATACAATCAGAGCATTCTAACTATTACCAGAACCTCTGCACTAATACCATTCAAATGAAACACCTTGCCTTTCCACAAAGTCAGATGAGTTACTTAATAATGATTTAGAACCACTAATCTAGGTTTGGTTAGGGGAGAGAAACCTTTTAAAAATAGTTGGAAAACTTAACCTAAACATAGCGTTTGATCCTATAAAATGAATAGGCTTTTCTAAAAAATTATAAACTTTCTAAAACAACTAATCAGTGGTTCAAACTCTTCATTAAAACATATCAATCCTTCAACTAGATTTGATAGTATTAGAGTTCTTCTCTGATATCACATTTAATCTACCATTTGATAGTTATGAGCTTGATTCATCATGTGCCCATCACTGTATCTATAATTAAGCATAATAATAATATTGATACCATGACTATGCGTACTGATACTACCACTTTATGTACTGATACCACTATCACTGATACCACTACCATGTACATCTACATTCATATATATACATATATACAAAACAATAGCCATATAAGGCTAACCAAAATAAAACTAACCCAGCTTCTTCACCTTCTAAAGTATCAGTGATAACCACACCTTTGCCTTTTAAGCTGCTTACCTTTGTTGTATGTCATTTTAAGGAAAGGGGTGAGATTCTCAAGAATCTCAGAAATAACAATAGACTATCATAACATATGCAAGTTCACAAAGCATGCAAAACAAACTATCCATTAAGCATTCAACATATTCAGTATTCACTATATAGCACAATCATCATTCATTATGGGAACACATAGCCCAACCTTTACACAAATTGCATACTGGGTCTTACAGCCAAAGACATATAGTCCAATAACCATGCAAAATGCACACCGAGACTTACAACCTCAGGACACAGTCTTATAACCACACTAAATGCACTCCAGGATTTACAGCCTCAGAAAATATAATCCAATAATCAAATCACCCATGTATTCATCAAGTAAGTGTTAGAAATTAATCCTTAATACCATATAAGGATTTTCTTCCTCAATTAGCTTCTTTACCTTATAAAATAATTTCGCTAAAATTTCCAGGCTAAATATTAAGCTCTAACTATTTTTCCTTGAATTTTTGGGAAAATGGACTTTTAATTCCTAGAAATTAACTTTAAAATTATTTAAGGCACTTTTAGGGAATTAAGTCTCTTCATAATTTTTGGGATGTTACAAAAACCATTACTTATTATAATACCATGCAAATAAATAACGGTTTTAATTAGTAATTGCTATATTTTGTCTTAAGGAATCACAGTTGTTACATAAAAACCATGCTAGTTCGAAACCTTTCCCCTTCCCCATGTTAATGATAATAATCTATACATGCTTCTTCATTCCTTGATGATCAAGCATGGGAACCAAGTACCCATTCATTACCCACCACTACACACGACTACTCCTTTTCAACTTCCAACATGTGTAATGATGGTTCGAACTCGTCATTTCCAAACTATTTAATCTCCTCATTTCCTTATGTTGGTCAAACTATTTCTTCATATATCAAAGGTGATATTTTTTGGGTTTCATTTTATAAAATATGAAAATGTAATATGGGCACTATAAGCCCAAAAAATATTAATATATATATATATATATATATAATATACCGCTATAAATGTAAACCAATAAAGAACAATTCTTATGAATGAACCATGATGTAAAGTCTTAGGCATGATAATCTAAAAAATCCTACCATTCCTCTTCTATTTAAATGTCTGAAACAAGATACACTTGACATTTAGTCTGATCAAATGATGAAACCCACCACTATCATAACCTTATGACTCCTAGCCTGTAGTCTTTTTTGATATTCGAGAGTCATTTTTAGTCGAACCCCATCATGAAAAGCCTACTTCAACATCTCAATGATCGCCACGATAGTGAATACACGTGACCCTTGTCTCAATGATTACCGTATGAGTTACTTTCACTTGCCCTAACTCGCAATTTTGTTCATTAACCCTAGTAGCGTTCAACTCGGCTGATTAGGATGCCTTTATGAAGTCACAACATGATAAAGCATCCAAGATTAAATTGCTTTTATGAAGTTATGATTTTTTGAAAACTTAGTATTACTCTTACTGGAGGTTCCTTTCCTATTGCAGGAAGTTGTCAACCCATTTCTTTGATTCACAGTTCATACCCCATTGTTCTCTTATAAGTAACTTCTAAAGATATGGATCCCTAAGAAAAAATATATCCTTTTGGAAGTATCCATATATATATGTAGAAGTTACTTCCATAAGTTTAATATGGATGTGATGAATAAACTAGTTCAGTGGTACCAAAATGCGATAAAGCATCCAAGGTAACATTAAATTACTTTTACGAAGTTATGTTTTTTTTTTTTTGGAAAACTCATTATTTTTCTTATCAAAGGTTCCACACTTGTTATAGGAAGTTGTTGACCCATGGCTTTGACTAAAGGTTCCTACTCTATTGGTCTTTTTTGAAGTGACTTCGAGAGATATAGATCCCTAAGCAAATACCTCCTTTTTTGGAAGTATCCATATCTCCAGAAATTACATCAAAAAGATCAATAGGGATTTAATGAATAAACTAGTTGAATTGTACCGAGAGTCATACATGAACAAGCAAACACCTGCAGCATTTGTGAAGTCACGAAGCGATAAAGAATTCAAGGTGACATATTAAATTTCTTTTATGAAATTATGTTTTTTTAGAAAACCCATTGCTCTAATCGAAGATTTATTTCCTGTTTTTGTATTGAGCAGGTGACACTAAGTTAAAAGTTCTGAAACTCAACATTGTAATTAGTCCTAGACTCTTCAATATGAGAGTTTTTGAGCTACTTAGTCTTAACTCTATCTAATACAGTAGTACTTCTAACTTCAAGTAGCCATGTAATTCGGGATGAATCAATACTTTGTGGCTAGAATTTATCACACCCCTAACCTATATATCTCATAATGTATAGTGTTCATGACCTAGACCTTGAGTTTCTTTAGCAATTAAGCCAAGAAAGCAATGGTTGGGTGAAACAAAACATGAATATTTGTATAGAAAATGTTGCAAGAGCTAAGCAAACCCTTGAGCAACTAAAGGGGTTGCATACCCCTTGCTTTGCTCAAGGATTTGCATATCCCATGCATCCTTTCCAATACAGACATTCGTACATTTTTTTCCCTTAACCTTTGCCTTCCAGAGTTTAGCCTTATAAGGAGAAACAATTATAAGTCCACAGTTACATTATCACTTATATAAGACAACAGTTGCCATTGATTCTTTCCACAAAGCATGAAATGTATTGATCCATCCCAAATTGCATAGCCACTCCATATGGGAGGCACTATTCTATTATATATAGATAAGTCTAACTAGTTTAGAAACTCTCACTTGAAGAGTCTCACATCTAAACATCACGGTTATTATATAATAACTATCATTGATTATAAAATTTCACGATTCATATTTAAAAACAGTTACTAATGTACTAAATACATAATAGTTGTCCACATGACACCGTTATTTATTTTCTTAAAAGTAATGGTTCTTACATAAAATTGTTATCTATGTTACTAAATAAATAACAATTGTCACTATGGGATCACTATGTATCATGCAAGCATTTCTATATATTATGACAATTGTTCATGTGTTCCTGTTAATTATTATCACAGCAACATACATATCTTGGCCTCACCGAGACTCAATCTATAACGAGCGTTATAGCATAACTATTATAATAGGTCCAAAATAAATAATGGTTCAGAACTGTACTATATCTATGTCAAGCATTTATAGCGCCCACATATATGACAATTCAAAACCGTGATTTATGGTTGATAATAACTGTCATATATTGTGATTTCTATAGTAGCATGGATGCAATCACTTTAAGATATTTAATTAGTCTAGTAGTAAGCAAAAAACTTGATATGCCTCTAATGGATGTTGTTACAGCCTATTTATATAGTGCATTAGATACTAAAGTTTATATGAAAATCCCTAAAGGATTTAAATCGCCAGAGCATGAAAGATTTCTCAAGAAAGTTGTGCAATTTGTTTGCATAATTCCTTATATGGATTGAAACAATCTGGAAAGATGTGATATAGCCGTCTCGATGAATTTTTGTTGAAAGAAGGATATAAAGATGATCTAATTTGCCCATATGTTTTCATAAAAGGAACTGGATCAAAGTTTGTGATAATCGATGTAAATGTGAATGATTTGAATATAATTAGAACTTCTAAAGAGCTTCAACAAGCTGTTGATTGTTTAAAAAGAGAATTTGAGATAAAGGATCTTGGAAGAACAAAGTTTTGTTTTGGCTTACAAATTGAGCACTTAGCAAATGGAATTCTCCTTCATCAATCAATTTATGTTGAAAAATATTAAAGCGATTCTATATAGATAAACCACATCCATTACCTACTCTAATGGTTGTAAGATCGCTTGATAAGGAGAAAGATCCTTTTCCCCCTCAAGGGAAAAAGAAAGAAATTCCTGGTCTAGAAGTACCATATCTTAGTGCTATAGATGCACTAAGGTATCTCACTAATTCTACTCGACCTAATATTGCATTTTATGTAAACTTATTGGCAAGATTTAGTTCTTCTCCAACGAGAAGGCATTGAAATGGAATTAAACATATATTTCAATATGTTCAAGGAACAAATGATATGGGATTATTTTATTCTAACAACTCTATATCACAATTGACTAGTTATGCAAATGCAAGGTTTTTATTAGATCCACACAATGTTAGATCTCAAACAAGATATTTATTTATTTGTGGAGATAAAGCTGTATTTTGGCAATGAACAAAACAAACTTCAGCAGCTACCTCATCAACTCAAGTAGAAATAATTGCAGTTCATAAGGCAAGTCAAGAAATGTTTGGCTAAGGTCAATGACTCAACATATCCAATCAACGTGCGGTCTGTTTCTTGAACAAAAGATTTCAACAATACTATATGAAGATAATATAGCATGCATAGCTCAATTGAAAGGAGGATACATTAAAGGAGATAGAACAAAACATATTTCTCCAAAATTCTTTTTCACTCATGATCTTATGCAAAGTGGTGACATAGATGTTCAGCAAATTCACTTATGTGACAATCTTGCATATTTGTTTACTAAGGCACTGCCAACTGGAACATTTGAGAAGTTAGTGCATGGTATTGGAATGCATAGACTCAAAAACATAAAGTGATGTTGTCATCAAGAGGAGTAAATAATGTGTACTCTTTTTCCTCACTAGGTTTTTATCCCAATGGGTTTTTCCTAGTAAGATTCTAATGAGACACATTCATCATGGACATCCAAGGGAAAGTGTTATAAATATTAACTTTATGGATGTTCATTGACTCATATCTCAGTCAGTATTTATAAATACGTGTTAAGAAACTAAAAGGCTAATTAATGGTAACTCTTGGTTTGACTCTTGAAGTATAAATAGAGATAAGTACTAAGCATTGTGATGTACCTAAAACACAAGTTAATAGACTTGCTTCCAATTTTTCTCCCAGACTTTTCTCTTCTCTTCGTCTTTTCTCTTATCCTGGATTTACTTTAGTTTTACAATAATTTATCTGAACTTTTAATTTATATATAATATATTAAATAAAAAATCACATATATTATATTATAATTTTAATCATAGATATGTATTACTTCTTAACTATAAATCAATATCATTATAGAAAAACATATTCATATCAAATAATCATACTTGTATTAAAGGTGCCGTCTCGAGGTCAAAATTACAAAGTGATATTAGAATTTCAACTTTGTATAGCTCACTTCACACTTATAATCTTCCAATCTTTTTTAATATCGCACTTTCTGCATCATCACCAGAATTAAAGTAAATTATAAAATCAAATTATATTTTGACCAAGTTATTCTATCATATATAATTTTTCGTAAATTTAACTGTAAAACTTCATTGATTGATCACTCAAATTCAAAATTTTGATGGAGGGTGTGTGCAACTGTGCATACAAATCCATTATACGTTGTAACATTTTCAATTTGTTTTAAAAATTGATAAACCCTTGACTAATACGTTGTCATGGTCGCTATGGATAAGGGCAAGAGACAAAGTCCCTTTCAAGCATTCTGGTTCTTAAAATCTAGCACTAGTCTATTTCTCAAAATCAATGAATTTTGAAATATTTAATAGACATGAATGTTCCTACACTTAATTAGAATCATTAAAGGAAGAGGAAAATTAAACAAGATACAATGTTTAATGAAAGTTGTTATTTTTCGTCATGAAAAAGTTGTTATTAAATTAATTAGATGAATATCGCTCCTTCTTCAGCTATAGTTCTTGATCAATGGCGTTGATGATAAAAGCTCACCAGTGTTAGGCATTTTGATAATAAGAAACACCGACTACAATGCTCATACGACCTTTGCCCACGATCGTTGGCAACGTGGACTCTTCTGGTGACCTTCACACATCAAACTACTCTAGCGCTAGGATCCTCCTTAAACTAACCGTTTGTCGACTTTCATTCGGAGGTATGTGCATTTTTGGCTTTTCTTTATTTTTATTTATTTATTTTTTTTTTGAAAAATCACATGTCCAAGTCAGCAACATACCGTGTCCAGTCAACATGCCACATAAGTGAACTTAACTTAATCCCAACTCGTCCGTTTCAAACTATAGGGACTAACATTTCAAGCAGAATAAACTTAAAGGACCACAAACCATTATTTGAAACTTCAAAAAAAAAACCAAGCTTTTATTTAAAACCAAGTGTGCGACTGTAAGAGAGCTGAAAAGATTTTTTTTTTTATTAACAGACAAAACTAATATATTGTCTAAAGTTAGAGGAATACATAATCGGTTATATTAGTACATGTACAGATTATAGAATGTTGATATTATTGTACATTATTTCTGGGGAACAAATATGTTGTATATTATTTTTTTAATGAGATATATAATTAAATAATTAAAAGTCAATTTGTTGGACTTTGGGTCCAAGTCCGCCCTTGATGGGCCGGACTATTTGATTAGGATATAAGTAGCCTAATCAAATAAGAATAAAATCAGCATTAATTGCAGATTGGGGAATAATTCAGCAATAATTATGGATTTGTTAAATGAGGAACAAATCACCATAATTAGGGAATTAATTGAGAATCAATTAATTGCTGTCTTGGAGGTTAAAAAGGAGTGCACACATTTCCTAATTAGTGGCCTCCATAAACCACTATAAATAGGGTGTGCCTCCTCAATTGCAATTCACCCCGCTATTGAGTTTTCTGGCAATTCTCTTCTCTCCTACCATCTTTCTGGTTCTGGTGATCTGCTGTGCAAATCACAATTAGGCTCTAGTAGTCTAATAATTGTGTGGGCACAAGTATGGAGGATTGGAGCTTTGACCCGGATCCGAACATGGATTCGCCCCGGTACGCCAAATCTCCTTTTTTTAGTTATATTTTTCTTGCATTGGCATCAGAGCATGTTGATCCTTGAGGCTGTGATTATTCTATGTGAATGAACATGTGTTATAATTTTTAAATTATATCCCATCATGATTTTTATTTCCGCTGTGCGATCATATATATGAGATTATATGATAAAAGAATATATGTTGCTTCAATTTATTTTCGAATGCGTACACAGATATACCATGAACAAGTGTCTCGCATATGTATATATATTTGGTCAAGCATGATATTTTTTTTTTGTTTTATATATACATGTTCATGAATTTGCCTCCTATGTTTTTCAATCATATGCGTATGTGTATATATATGGATCCCTCTGCCCAGCATATATCTATACATAAGATTGTATAATATGTCAGTGTTTTTTGGAGCTTTCCTCTCTGATTCAATTGCTTGAAACTACTCCATGTATGCTCTCTGTTTCGCATATGGATATATGATAATGAGTTCGAAAGATTAAAACTTTGTACATATAAATCAAAATGCTTCTGCTCCTCCCAATTCCTTCATCTTCTCCTCACATCTTCGATTTCTTAAGGGTTGACATTTTTGAAACCTATGTGGAACCAAAAACAAGAGAATTTAACCCTCAAAAGCTAGAAAAGCTTTTGAAACGCAGAGGACACACATCCAGGATGAATTACGCAGCGCCGTCAACGTTGAGAAAAATGGGGTGTTTTAAAACTGAGTGCTTTTGCCCCAAAAGAAGACATGGATGTGTAGATCTCAAAGAGATGATTCCAACGATGCTTAGAACACGTCAAACGGAGTTCGGATGAGGGAGAAACAAAGGAAAGAAGTTCGCAGGTCGTTAGTCACTGCCGCAACTTCACTCATAATTTGATCAATGAAATAGAGGTTTTAAGATCAAATAAATGCCATGGATTTGTAGTTCGCTGAACTACGATTCCAACGACACCAAGAACATGAAAAACAGAGCTAAAACGAGGGAGATATGGCCTCTCAAAGTTGGCGGGTTGCGATGACCTGCTGAAGCTCCAACCGGGTCGGGTTAACCTGGCTGGAGGTTGAAGATGATGTCGTGGCAGTCAACGCCATGTCATCGGTCAACCAATGCCACGTGGCGCTAATAAGAGGTTGCCACGTCAGCGTCAAGTGCCCCGTCAACATCGGTCAACGAAGCCACGTCATCCATTGACCAGCTATGTCGACCGAGGCACGTCATCGACACATCAGCAATGGCATGTCAAGGTTGACCTGTCAAAGTTGACCGGTCAACAGTCAACATTGACCGGTCAACGGTCAACGGTCAGCACTAACCAAAAAAAATTTGATAGAGGCGCGTGGGGCCCACTAGGGGCTCCATTTGACACGTGGCAAGCACCATCGGAGAGAGGACGGCGCGTGGAGTCTTGGGTGCCGGCACGTGTTACCGGCGGACGGCAGCAAGGCGGCGCGTGTATGTCACGTGCCGCCGCCGAGAGTGGACAACGCTTGATTTTTCAAATTTTTCAGGATTTTTTTTATTTGGAGACCTTCTAGGGGCACGTGACGGCGCGTGGTGCCTCCGATTGAGACACGGTTGGTTCCTAAAAATCCCTAAATTATATAGCTTCAATTTGATATATAATTTGCATATATTTGAAGCACGTTTGGATCTGTTTTAAGTCAAAAAGGTGCTTATATGCACCTAGAGATTCCCAAAAATATTGAAATTGAGTCTTTGTGGATTCTATTATTTTTGGGATAGGTTGACTTAGTTATTAAGAGTATTTCAGCTACAACATAAGGTTAATGTTACAAGATTCTTTAAAAGTAAGGGATTATTCAAATGAGTTTTTGAATATAAAATCCTATCCAATCTTGACTCAAACTCTTAGAGATAAAAACCTGAAAAATTATAGCAACTTAAAATTATTCAATAATTAATGAATAATAATAAGTCTTCCCATGCTTTTAACCACATTGATCCACTTGGATTGAAGCAATGACTTCTAAAAGTCAATCCTTTATCACAAATGTTGTGACAAAGGATAAGACAAATAAAGATGTTAGAATCATCTCATCAAGTGGGAGATATGCTGCAATTATATCCAAGTAAGTGGATGTAAACATGGCAAAGAGGAGCTAGACATTGTAGCTAGATGCTACATGAGTTAATATGGTCAGAAGGGCCTATGAGAAGGAGAATCTAGTTAAGAGACAACAATATGAGGCTTAAACTTTTGAATGTTCTTGTTTTTCATTGAATTTATGATTAAATTCTCTGTTTTTTTTAATTGAATTAAGTATGTTCTCTTCCTATTTTCTTGAACATTCATGTTGATTATATGATATTGTGTTATTATCTTGTTGATATAACTGCCTTTGATTGAGTGGGAGTTTCTAGAATGTGTCTAGAAATCCAAAAGGGGAATGTGTTCAATAAAGATTTTGGTTAAAAGGGTGATGAGCTCACTAGCATGATTGGGATGGGAGTCAACATAGTTGTCTCCTGAACATGAAACTAGTGAACTTATTATCTAATTATCCTTTGTCTTATTTGAACAAATAAGATTTGTATACCATAATCGTCTTAGTGACCAATTATGACCAAGTCTATTTGATCGAGCTTATGAAGACAAGCTCAATAGAGATATATGTGGAGTTAAAAACTCTCAAATCTCTTTCATTCAAGAAGAATGAGATGTCAGGGACATCCTACCAACTAGTCTTCAGCATTTAAAGGTTGAAGCAACCGAAGGATACAAAAGGTTTATGCTATCAAGTATAGAAAGAACAACATTGCTTAAACTTATGTTGGTATGAGCAATGTAACCTTATCCACGCTGTGTGGACAGTGTTGGAAGATAGTGAAATAGGTGATCTTCTTCCATAAAGTTAAAACTAAGTTAAGCTTTAACATAGTGTACTAAGTCCTAACATGTTGTTTAGGCAACACTTGAGGCAGATGTCAAACTAAGAAGTTGAGACAAACTAAATGCCAAGTTCTTTCTAACAAACAACAAGTATATGTTGTGATAAGACATTTCCCAGTGAGTGGGAGGAAGCTATGTCTCCCAGTGAGTGGGAGTGAGCCATGTCTTCCAGTGAGTGGGCGTATACGAAAGTAAAGATTACCTCTTATATGCATATTATAACCTTCAGCAATGTGATTCGCCATATTGAACTTGAGTGTGAATAACTAAAGGATTCAAGATCCATCAGTTAGACGAACTTAGCTAAAGAGTAGGAGGATTCATCCTCTAAGCCCAAAGGCAAGAAACCTATGAGGTAAACTTGATCTAGAGGAGATCAAATGGTTTCTACAAAGATGAAAAGCTACATTCATAATCCTTAAGGGTTGTAAAAGTAGCAATCCACATGAGTTGTGGATATTTCAGAGAAGCATATGGCTTCATGTCAAATGCAAAGCAACAAAGAGATAGAATCAAGGGATTGGAACTTGCACATTAACTCTGCACCGATAAACCACCCTGATTCACTCCATGCAATTGCAACTGACAAATCACATCTTTGCTATCTCTTTAGTTAAGGATCGATGGGACTATGATTCTCAAATCCTTCATTGGATTTTGATGTTTCTTTCTAGGGATAAAAGATTCCATTTCTTGCCATATGTACACCTTGATCAAAGGGAATGATCAAACTAATAAAAGAGTGATTGCTAAACAACGTGTGCTAAAGGGTTAATACCCTTATAAATAAATTGAAAACTTATTCTACCTGGCAAGAAAGACAAAGAAACATTTTTTGAGAAAATACACTGCAATTAGCAAAATATGACGTTAGTGAACCAATGAACGTGAGGGCTAGACACAAAGCTTGGTGTTTCGTTAACGTTGTGGACGTTTACTCGAAATACAATAATGTTTACTTGATTTTTGGCAAGTGTGAAGTTGTTAGATAATGGCTGAACTAGTCAGGAATCAGTAAATTGAAAGAATAAGACCTTTCGAACTAACAAGGGTTTAGGACACCCATGTGATTAGTTCAAACAATTTTTGTGTACAAGAAAGGCATTGTTAGGCAACAATCAATACCTAGAACCCTTCAACATAATAAAGTTGTTGAAATAGAGAGATAGACCTCTCCTTGATTTGGTTATAAACATAATGGCATCAATGAGGCTATCAGGCATATATTGGTAGTGGACTCATAGCTATTATATTCACACTTAACCAAATGCCCTATATGTCAGTCACAACCTTACCCTATGAATCGTGGATGGGCCTTAGACCAGGGCCAAGCTTGTTAAGACCATAACGGTCATCAACTTTATATTCACAATTCTTCTTATGAGTAAGGAAGATTAGGGCTAAGGTATACAAGGTATCTTTTTGTGAGATGACATGAGAATTTGACATGACACATCTTCATTAGTGAAAATGATGGCAGTTCAGTGACTGAGAGAAAACCATGTGACACAACGTTCATAAAACCCAGATTTCCTAGCAGGAAATGAGCATTAATACAATAAATCTCTTTAAGAGGTTCACAAGTGACAAGGAATAACCAAGTGTTCCTAAGTTCACTGATCCGAGTGGGAGGATTGAGACCATTTTCATAACGAAAGAGGTAAGAGGTAAGAGGTAAGTTACGAGAGAATTACCTCACTCATACATAGGAAAAGAATACTATGAAATCCACCTCTGAGCAAATTGTCATCTAACGAATGACTATAAGGGATAGATTCCCTAATGGATTGAATGCTCTCTTCATCATTTAGAATTTGATGATAACTACCTATAAGTGTCTGAAAGACACTAGAAGGACCTACTAAGATGAATCGCAAAGTGTCATGCAAGAGGATTTAGATTCTTTTTAAGCCAAATACGTGTTTGGGTAATTTGTCACCTAGCCAAGAGGCGATTGGGAACAAGTAGGTTCTCAAATCTATCGGGGACATGTAGAACCTAAAACACTTAGTGGCTAGGGGGTAATTGATTGAACCATATTTTTACATAATTTTTCATGATTTATTTGGGATTTAAATGCATTTTATGAAGCATTATTGCATGATTAAGCATTAATTTTGGTTAGGAACAATTGTTTTGAATTAATGGCAATTAGGGGAAAATGTTTACAATTTATTAATTATTTTTATACAATTGTCCCTTGAACTTTTGATGCTACGTTGTGCTTAATTTTTGCATTGTAGGTGCTCAAGGAGAAATTTTGAGACTTTGGAGGTCAAAAATTATTATTTTGTGGATTAGAGAAAATCACAAAATAAATCCCAGAATTTCTGAAATTTACAAAATAGTAAAGAAAAGGGCCTAAGAAAAACCACAGAAAAGGACCAATGAGTTCTGGAAATTTTAATTGAACCTCCAAAATATTTCAAAACCTTTCACTGAAATCCCTCTACAAACCTTTGTAACTTTTCACTTTAGTCCCTGGGCCATAGGTTGCAGTTTGGGCCTTTGCTAGATAATGAAGTACAGAAATGAAATGCACAAATCCAAATAGGCTGATGGATATGGAAATATGGATATGAAGGAACCCGAATTGAAAACGC
This sequence comes from Inga leiocalycina, assembly GCA_963242795.1. Taxonomy (NCBI): domain Eukaryota; kingdom Viridiplantae; phylum Streptophyta; class Magnoliopsida; order Fabales; family Fabaceae; genus Inga; species Inga leiocalycina. The sequence goes on from OY725326.1 coordinate 67,766,109, forward strand.
GAGTTGAGTTTATATGCAGAGGGTGTGGCGCCGCGTAAGGGGGACCGAGATTTCAGATCATCATAGTTGAACCAGAGAACCAACGCCGAAGACCATCATTCCCTTCCTTTCTTCCTTATCACCGGCAGCATTCTTCACCCTCACTGCCATCGCCGCCGGCGACCAGAGAGACAGAATCAAGAGAGCTAGGAGTTGGGTCTGTATATCGTTCACCTCCACCGCCAGCGACCTCTCCTCTATTCTTCGTCCTCACCATCACTCCGTCACCACCTTCCTTCTTCACTACCGGCAGCCTCCTTTATTTCCAACATCATATGAGCTGTAGCTTGCCTCTGCTTCTGCACTCACGCAGGTCATGGATCTGTTCTGGACTTGTCCCAGCCATCAGTCTATTTTGTTTTTAATCATCCAAGCAGTGGCTATCTCTTTCTTGTTCTGAGTTCAAATCCAACCCCAATGCCTTCCTTGAATTAGTGCTAATTGATTATTTTAATTTGTGATTTAATATGGCAAGGTGTTTGAATCAGAATATAATTATATCTCTTGAAGTTATTCTCATGATTGGCTAGGCAATTTTGTGCTCTTGGAGATGAATTGGAGATGGCTTGAGCTCATATGTGCTTCAAAGGGGAGTTTATTTTATCTATAGTTCATTATATTTGTGATTTCTTAGGTTTAAGAATTCATTTATGTAATGAAACTATGATTTTAGTTACAATTTTTATGAATTGAGTTGTTGTGATTTGGAATTTGTAATGAGGATTTATACTCATCAATATATATGGTTATATATATGTTTCTCTATGATTTTATTGATTTCTATCTATTTAATATGGTATTGTTGGATGGTTTGATTGAAATAGAATTGTAGTTGAACCTAAATGCATTGCTTATTCCATAGTCATTCTCTAAGGGGTTTTAATAATGCTTAAATAAATGGGTTCATGAGTTTAAGTATTAGACTCAATGGTAATTGAGGTTTGGTATATTAGAAAACTTAGAGAAACTCATTACGCTAAGAGGGCTTAATAGCATTTCAAGGGTAGGGGTTCCTCTCTTGTGATGCTAGACTCAATGGTAATTGAGGTTTGGTATATTAGAAGCTTAGTGAATTAACTCCCCAAATATCTTAATTGAGCAAGAATAGTCATTGAAAACCATTTCCAAGAGCATCTTCATCATTTGCATTTCTAACCCATTCCATTCCATATCAGTTTTATTCCAAAAATATTAGTTTTAAAAGCATTTTAGTTTAATTACAATTTAGTTGTTAGATAAAAACTTAAAAACCATTTTTAACTCATTTTATGTCAATCATTGCACTTAGTTTCTAGGTAATTAATAAAAGGCTCTTCGAGAGACGATCCGGGATTACACCCTATATTGCAATCCTTGGTTATTTTTAAAGAGGTTACCAAGGCACAAAGCCGACAAAGCCTATTCTTCAAGTGGCGCCATTGCCGGGGAGCCAAGTAATTGGTTCCCTAGTAGCTAAGTGTCAATCTTTGATTAATTGGTACCTTGAGCCTTTAGGTTGCATTTTAGTTAGTTTAGGTAGTTTTGCATGTTTTTCATAGCATATTGCATCTTTCCATAGAAAATTTTGAAAAAAATACTAATAAATATCTTGATTTTCTTTTATTTTTGCATTTGCATTTTTAGGACTTAGGATTCATTGGAATTTATTGTATTAAATTTTTATGGCTTGGAAGGTTGTCCGTTGTGCGTTTTAACTCTGAACTTTAGCTATGACAACAAGCTTAGTCTTGAAATTGCATCAAGATGATGTAAAGACCACATTCCAATTTGGAATTTTTGGAAATTGGATGATGAGCTCTACATGAAGCAGCTTAAGGGCTTCATAGAAACAATCACCCAAATAGTAGTATATGAGGTTTTCTTAAGGTAAAAGCCTCACCAACCTCGAAATAATCGAAGAACACTATATAAGTCCCAAATGGTCTAATGATGATTCTTTGTGAAGTCATCCTTTGTCAAATGACATATGAAACAAGTGTCAAGGGAGTCAAAGGAATAAAGGATCAGAGAATCCTTAAATTCTAAGTTGAGAAAGTCATGGGTTGAACAAATATCTTGAATGACAAGATAAATGGAGATTGCACAAGAAAGATACATTCTTTTCCACCTAAGACATGTACAAGTGTACTTCCTAGACATTTTAGGATGTCAAACTACAACCCCATGGACACCCCTGAAGTCAAGGGCATAAACTTAAAGAGGTTACATGTCCTATGAGGAATCCAATATAAGAAAGGTGGATAGAGTCCCATGTGAGACTATAGTTGGAAATATGAATGTACACATCGGTGTACATAAGACCAAATGTTTTTTGTCAGACTTGGAAGTTGTTTTTGGTCCTGTTGTGAAATGGGTTATGAGAATAACCATGGATTAAGTTGTCAAGACAACAACTTTCTTTTTGAAAGGATGCTCCAATACAAGACCTAGGCAAATGGTGATGGAGTAAGGAAATATACAAAGTATTTTTTCCTGTTATCCATGGGAATAGAATGCAAGGCGTGTTCTGCCATCATTCAAAGTGCCATATGGCTAAAGTAATTCCTATGAGAGATTGGGAATGAATGGTGGATAGAAGGATCCAAGCGATAACATCTTATGATGAGGATCCTAAGTATCACAGCAAGGCGAAACATACTTTTTGATATATCTCTATAAGAGATATGCTTTCAAAGAAGGAAAGCGATAGTTCAATGACCTTCTACTGACAGAATGTTGGTAGATCCCCTTAATGAGCCTATAGCTTGATTTTCATTGAGTTAGTGAAAATCTTGGGGCGTAAATAAAATGTAAGGTCGTGAACTTCTTTTATATGAAGATAAAAGAAATAGTATGTATGTTATAAGTAAATACATATAAGGTATACAAGTTTGTATGTTGTACGGTCAAAAAAGGTTGGTTTACTCACACAAACAACCATCTTCCCATGTTTTACGGGGGCATGGGAGGTTAAGACGAGCAAATGATTACCATGAGATGGTTAAGAAGAATCTTTCCGTTTGAGTTGCCTCAGTTAGACTAAGATGAGATCTACATGTGTGCATATACACAGAAAATGGATCGAAGCATGAATATAGACCTGTAGCCAGGGAAAGAACTCTTTTTCACAAATTAGATTGTAAAAGAGATATTGTGAAAAAGAAAGTTCTAGGTTCGAATGTTGAGTACATTTTGGAACTAATGTCTGTACGGTGAAAGATAAAGAATTGATAAACACCTCACCGTAGCATGCAATTCATACTGCATGTGCTTAAGAGTTAAACTGCAACACAGGATGTAGGTGAAAGATCCCTAGTTCACTACAATGTGAGTCCCAGGAAGGAAAAATCCTTCCGCGATGCCCTTAAGAATTAGATGGCATCATGAAAGCTTGGTTTGGTGACAGCTACTTTAGCTGAAGCTCCATGATCACACTCGATTCGGTCAGACGAGTGAAAACTAGGAAAGCGACCAAGTCAAGATGGACTGATGTTTAGTCAAAAAGGAAGATTTACTCCTATATACATAAGATGTGCTAGTATCTGTGGTCGACCCCTTACTAGCTCTATGTGTAGCTAGTAAGTACGGATACTATGTACATGGAAGGCAATCTGAGTTAATCAACATATTAACTCGAGAGGAATTAGATATGCCATGAGTAATATGTATGGGAGAATCTGGGGCATATGAGGCAACGAACATATAGCTTACGGTTATATATAAAAGGTGTCCTTGGATGCTGATCCAATATAAGGGATTTCTAGTATCAAAAGCACCAAATCTTAAAGAACCAAATCTTAAAGACGTTTTTGCCCACGCAGTCACAGCAGACGCCAAGTATGAAACAAGAAAGAGTAACGCACGCACAATGGGAGGCCCATCAAGTGCGAATGGGAGATGTTGCACTTTGGGTCCAAGTCGGCCCTTGATGGGCTGGACTATTTGATTAGGATAGAAGTAGCCTAATCAAATAAGAATAAAATCAGCATTAATTGCAGATTGGGGAATAATTCAGCAATAATTATGGATTTGTTAAATGAGGAACAAATCACCATAATTAGGGAATTAATTGAGAATCAATTAATTGCTGTCTTGGAGGGTAAGAAGGAGTGCACACGTTTCCTAATTAGTGGCCTCCATAAACCACTATAAATAGGGTGTGCCTCCTCAATTATAATTCACCCCGCCATTGAGTTTTCTGGCAATTCTCTTCTCTCCTACCATCTTTATGGTTCTGGTAATCTGTTGTGTAAATCACAATTAGGCTCTAGTAGTCTAATAATTGTGTGAGCACAAGTATGGAGGATTGGAGCTTTGACCCGGATCCGAACATGGATTCACCCCAGTACGCCAAATCTCCTTTTTTTAGTTATATTTTTCTTACACAATTTATATCCTTTAAAGAACTTTTTCACCATTTCTAAAATTTCGTTACTATTCACATTCAGCTTATGATTTACAATGCAAAGTTTATCTCATATATCTGTTCACCTTATCTATTATCACCCATTAGACAATGAGTCATTGAGTTGAGCTAATCTTGTCCTTTTCAACTTTATCTTTACAAACCAGTTTGGCAATTCCTTCATATTTGCCTCTTTTTGGCTCATGAAATTACTGCACATCCATGAATTCACTACAAATGCATGAATTTACTGACTCTCTCTCTCTCTCTCTCTCTCTCTCTCTAGCTATATATATATATATATATATATATATATATATATATATATATATATATATATATATATATATATATATATATATATATATATATATATATATATATATATATATATATGTTGAACTTTGGGTCCAAGTCCGCCCTTGATGGGCCGGACTATTTGATTAGGAAATAAGTAGCCTAATCAAATAAGAATAAAATCAGCATAAAATGCAGTTTGGGGAATAATTCAGTAATAATTATAGATTTGTTAATTAAGGAATAAATCGCCATAATTAGGGAATTAATTGAGAATCAATTAATTACTGTCTTGGAGGGCAAGAAGGAGTGCACACGTTTCCTAATTAGTGGCCTCCATAAACCACTATAAATAGGGTGTGCCTTCTCAATTGCAATTCACCCCGCTATTGAGTTTTCTGGCAATTCTCTTTTCTCCTACCATCTTTCTGGTTCTGGTGATCTACTGTGCAAATCACAATTAGGCTCTAATAGTCTAATAATTGTGTGGGTATAAGTATGGAGCATTGGAGTTTCGACCCATATCCGAATATGGATTCACCCTGGTACGCCAAATCTCCTTTTAGTTATATTTTTCTTACAATATATATATATATATATATATATATATATATATATATATATATATATATATATATATATATATATATATATATATATATATATCATATGAAGTAATACTTGTGATACCAGTACATTTTCAATCCAGGCAAATATGTTCTCCATTAATTAATAAAAATATATATGCATTTGATTACTTCATTTTTAATTATATTAGTTAATAACTAAAATATGTGTGTATTATATTATATTTTTTATTTTTTATTTTATATATAATATATTATTAAGAAATTACATATATTAGATCATAATTTTAACAGTAATTAAGAAAAAAGAATTTTTATATATTTATATGGCAATATATTAATATCATAAATTTTATTTTTATAAATATATTATTTTTAAAATAATAACTTTTTGATTTTCCAACAGAATTAGCCGCAGAATAATTTCATGATAAAAAAAATGTGCCACAGAATTTGTCATGGGAAAAATTCCAGAGGTAATTTCCAATGGAAATTGACTGTTTTTTTTTTTTGTAGTGTTTTAAAAATCCTTGGTAAGCCATTGTCTAAGACGTTGTCATTATCTCTATGGATTAGTGAATTTTGAAATATTTAGTAGACATGAATGTTCTTACACTTTTTTTTTTTTTTGATCGGAAGTTCTTACACTTAATTAGATTCATGAATGTCGGGCAAAAAACAAAAAAGATTCATGAATGGAAGAGGAAAATTAAATAGATATAATGTGTCTTGAAAGTTATTATTAAATTAATTAGATGAATATCACTCCTTCTGCAGCTATAGTTCTTTCTCAATGGCGTTGATGACAAACGCCGCGAAGCTTGCCGTTGTTGAACGTTTCAATAAAGAAACACCGACGCACAATGCTCATATGACTTTTGCCAATGATCGTTGGCAACGTCGACTCTTCTGGTGACGACCACATCAAACTACTCTGGTGCTGAGGTCCTCCTTAAACCAACCCTTTGTCCTCTTTCATTCATATTCAAAACTCTTGGTGTGTGCATTTTTTGCTTTGTTTTTTTGGCAAATCACATATCCAATTCAGCAACCTACCATATCCAATCAACATGCCACATAAGTAAACTGGCATTAATGACATATCATCAAACTTAACCTTGTTAATCCCAAATCGAAGTCTGTTTCGAATTGTAGGAATCAAACATTTCAGGTAAAACAAACTTAAAGGACCAAAACCATTATTTGAAATTTTAGAAACAAAAAAGGTTCAGTCAAACAACAAAGATTAACATTTGTATTAACCCAAGATTTTATTTAAAACCAAGTGTGTACTAATATACAAAAGTTAGAGGATTACATAATTGATTATATTAATACACGTATAGATTATAAAATGCTGATATTTTTTGTACATTATTTCCTGAAAAAATCTGTTGTACAGTATCTTTTTTAACAAGATATATAATTAAAGAATTAAAAGTTATTTTATATCCTTAAAGGACTTTTTCTTCGCCATTCCTAACTTGGTTACTATTCACATTCAGCTAATCATTTACGATGCAAAGGCTATCTCATCTATCTATTCACATTATCTATAATCACCCATTAGACAATAAGCCATTGGGTTGAGCTAATCTTATCCTTTTCAACTTTATCTTCACAAACCAGTTCGGCAATACCTTCATATTTGCCTCTTTTTGGCACATGAATTTACCGCACATGCATGAATCTACTGGCTCTCCCTCCAGCTATAAATATTTATATATCGGATAATCTAATATCGCTTGTGTCCAGTTGAAGATCATCTAGCATCGATCAAAAGAAGGCTCGCTATCTCAACAATGGCTCAGATTGCCCCACCTGCCGTTAGAAGGTAAACAAAACTTATAACTTCACCTTCACACACACGCACACACACAAACACTCTCAGCTTTCTCTAATATACGTAGTTGAAGCTTGAATGTTACAGACTTGAAGGAAAGGTGGCTCTGATCACCGGCGCGGCAAGAGGACTCGGTGAGTGCACGGCAAGACTCTTCGCCGAGCACGGGGCTAAAGTGGTAATTGCAGACATTATCGACGACTTAGGTGAAGCTGCGTCCAAAACCGTACCTGATTCCACATACGTTCACTGTGACGTCACAAACGAGAACCACGTACAAAACGCAGTGGACACCGCCGTTTCAAAGTACGGCAAGCTCGACATCATGTTCAACAACGCTGGTTGCCAAGACCCCAACACAGACAGCATTGTCGACGTCGAATTGTCGGATTTTGTGAAAGCCGTAAACGTGAATCTCACCGCTGTCTTTCTTTGCACCAAGCACGCTGCCAAGGTGATGATTCCGGCACGGCATGGCAACATCATCAACACTGCTAGTGTCTGTAGCATCATCGGAGGGTTATCAACGCATGCGTACACAAGCTCCAAGCATGGTGTTTTAGGGCTGACGAAGAACACGGCTGTGGAGCTCGGCCGGCACGGTATTCGGGTGAATTGCGTGTCGCCATAAGTGGTGGCGACTCCGATGGCGAAGGGATTCTTCAGGCTCACTGATGAAGAAGTTCACAATATATATAATCCTCTGAAAGGTGCTAAGATTGAGCCTCAAGATTTTGCTGAAGCTGCTCTGTTCTTAGCAAGTGATGAGTCTAAGTTTGTGAATGGCCACAATCTTGTGGCCGGTGGTGGATACACTATCACTAACTATGGCTTCACCATTTACAAGCAATAAGTCTGGGTTATTGATCTGTCTTGGGATGTTTCTGATGAAGAAGTGATCTTTGCTCTTGTTTATATGTATATATATGCTCGAATAATCACGCGCAGGCATGGCGCATGTGCTTAGTTCTTGTTTATTTACATTTTGAATTGAATAATCACTCTCATGGAGTGTGTGGATAATGTGATAAAGTTATCAACTTTGTAATATATGGATGAATTTCTCATCTCTTGATCAATACCAATTAATTGACTTTGAATGACAGTTCAGAAATGTTTTTTATTTGACTAAGAATTTCCCAGATTTTCGTCTTTCCTAATAATTAAATGCGCTTTTTAGGATTTGACTTATGTTCAAAGCGAATCAATCAACAGCTTATTGTTGAAAGAGCATTAAGCCATAGATCATATGTTTTCTGGAAAAAAAAAATCCAAATATCAGTTAAGGCAACAGTAAATTGATGACTAATATTGCAAAAAAGGAATTTAAGTTCTAAATCTAACTTTTAGTTTGCAACTATTTGAATCAATATTTGCAACTCAATGTTGTTTTCAAAAAAAATGTTGAGCATCTAACTGTTATTAATGTTCCCTTCTTTTTCGTACCTCCTCTTTTCTTTCTCATCGATTCTCTCACTCTCAGACACTCTATTTAGTTTCTTATTTTAAAGACTAACGATCCTAGGCTGTCAAATTGGTTCCAATATCAAAATCACGAATTTTAACGGGTTTTTATTTTAATTTCATTCTAAGCATAGGAACTGGTGTAAATTTCAATGCAAGATTTGCGCAGCAGCCCATCACTTTAGTAATGTTGTTACCCTCTAAAATATTATTTGAGAGGAGCTAACATTAACAAGGATACAATTGTTTGAGTCCCACCTCCTTATACTTGATGGTATTAAGTATTCTTAAAGATTACTTAATGAAGAACTCTTAAATATTATCAAATAAAATTTTTTTAGAACCCCACCTTATTTTATTTAAGGGTTGTAATATTTAATTATCAAATACTACTTCCGATCCTAATTATAAGATAAAATTGATTTTTTTGGAGAAATTAAAGAAGCTAAATAAGTTATTTAGTAATGTTGTTGCTTGGACAACCTCCTAACATTAATAGTTCATCTTAGGGGATCGCTTTTTCTAATTTTCACTTTTTATTTTTGTTGAAAGCAACCTCCTAACATTAATAGTTCATCTTAGGGGATCGCTTTTTCTAATTTTCACTTTTTATTTTTGTTGAAAGCAACCTCCTTTCATTCTAGAAACGTAATCAAAATTAGCAACCCAAAATTAAAAAACAAAAAACAAATTGCCCCCCTTGCTTGTAAATTTGTTAAGGCCAAGTCCGTAATCAATGCTCATCCCAATGATGAGCATCAGGAGCTCATCATCCTGACAAACTATTTAAATGTAATTCGGATGGTTTATATTAAATTTATTTTCACTTTTACTTTTCTATAAGAAAATATTTTAATGTGCACAAAATCTAAAATATGGATATTGGATAATATATTAGCTGTCAGTTTTTATAAAATTTATTTTTAAAAATCATTAGTTGAAAATTTTAAACTTTGGATTGTTCAAATTCTAGTTTTTTTTTTTTTTTTGGCCAATGATTGTTCAAATTCTAGTTGAAATATGTAGATCTCACAATAATAATAAGCTTTTAGTGCTTATCATTACGATGAGCACCAAAACTGGTTCTGGTTCAATTTGTATGGACATTTAAATAGATCCCACTTCCAAGCACTCGTTGCTTATGTGGCTGTAAATTGGTGAGATGACTGCCTGACAGCCCATAAAATAATTCATTGAATTATCAATCTTGGGATATATTTTTAAAAAAAAATCTTGGGATATAACTTCAGGCCATGCTTGGGAAGTTAGAGAGAAAGTATCAAAAAGGCAATTTAACACATGCAGACCAAGAACAATAATGGGGTCTTTTCTTACATTAACACATGGGAATGAAATATGATACATTAAGCATATCAACAAACATCAGGTGCAAATCAAAACAAGAAAATAATGGAAATATCAGAATGCGCACGAACCAGCAGAATGGGAAGAACCCAAAATATAAATTTACATGAAAGGTCAGCAAGGAAACCATTAAAGTCGGCACATGCTGAAGTATGCAAGGGTAAGAGAGGAGAAGAACAAAAGGAAACAATTTTTATAATTGAGGGATTTACATTTCTCTTTCTTTTTACAATTCAATTCTTTTAAAATCCTTCCAACATATCAAAATTATTTTTAAAAATCATTAGTTGAAAATTTTAAAATTTGGACTGTTAAAATTCTAGTTGAAATATGTAGATCTCACAATAACGATATGCTCTTAGTGCTTATCTTTGCGCTGAGTTCCATTTGTATGGACGTTTGAATAGATCCCACTTCCAAGCACTCGTTGCGTGTGTGGCTGTAAATTGATGAGAGGACTGCCTGACCGCCCATAAAAAAAAAATAGGAAAATCACATTTAGGTCCCAAATAAAAGAAAATATGAAAAAATATCCCTTGAAATCTCAAAATTTCATTAAAATCCTATGAGACTTTTTTCTAATAAATTCCAATTCCGTTGGCAAGTCAATCGGCATCCATTGACAAGTGCATGAGAATATCATTGACAAATCTAGAAGCGTCTATTAACAAGTTTAGGGATATCCATTAACAAACCCTTTAACATCCATTGACAAATCCAAGATTGAAATTTATTGCAAAAATGTCCTACGGAACTTCAATATATTTTAAAATTTTAAGAGACCATTTTTTTTATATTTTCTTTTGTCCGCAATCTCAATGTAATCTTCCATAAAATAATTCATTGAATTATCAATCTTGGGATATATTTTTCAAAAGAAAAAAAACAAAAGAAAGAAAAGAATCTTGGGATACAACTTCAGGCCCTGCTAGGAAAGTTAGTGAAAAGTATCAAAAAGGCAATTTAACACATAAAGATCGAAAACAATAACGAGGTCTTTTCTTACATTAACACATGGGAATGAAATATGATACATTAAACATATCAACGAACATCAGCTGCAAATCAAAACAAGAAAATAATGGAAATATCAATCTTCCCTAAAATTATCAATCTTGGGATATATTTTTCAAAAGAAAAAAACAAAAGAAAGAAAAGAATCTTGGGATACAACTTCAGGCCCTGCTAGGAAAGCTAGAGAAAAAGTATCAAAAAGGCAATTAAACACATAAAGATCGAAAACAATAATGAGGTCTTTTCTTACATTAACACATGGGAATGAAATATGATACATTAAACATATCAACGAACATCAGCTGCAAATCAAAACAAGAAAATAATGGAAATATCAATCTTCCCTAAAATAATTCATTGAATTATCAATCTTGGGATATATTTTTCAAAAGAAAAAAACAAAAGAAAGAAAGAATCTTGGGATACAACTTCAGGCCATGCTAGGAAAGTTAGAGAAAAAGTATCAAAAAGGCAATTTAACACAGATAAAAAAACAATAATGAGGTCTTTTCTTACGTTAACACATGGGATGAAATATGATACATTAAACATATCAACGACTATCAGGTGCAAATCAAAACAAGAAAATAATGGAAATATCAGAATGCGCACGAACCAGCAGAATGGGAAGAACCCAAAATATAAATTTACATGAAAGGTCAGCAAGGAAACCATTAAAGTCAGCACATGCTGAAGTATGCAAGGTTAAGAGAGGAGAAAAACAAAAGGAAACGCAATTTATATAATTGAGGGATTTACATTTCTCTTTCGTTTTACAATTCAATTCTTTTAAAATCCTTCCAACATATCAAATCGGCTCTAGCAACTACCGGGGAAGAGATAGGTCACACCTAGCAAGGTTAACTTCTAGACATTTTTGTACAGTAGCTGGTATTTTGGTATCCGTTCTGGTGGAAGAGGGCACTTCACAATAAGCTTTCCCTTCATTGCACCTCTATATATGGCCTGCAACAATTTAATTTAATTAATAAACTATCATGCATCCTGATAGGTAACTTCATAATACTGGAAGAGTCAGAATAGGAGAAAGAAGAAAGGTATCTATAATGGTATTTCCCCCAAAAGGCCTCATAGGGAATCTGTTACACTTAATACTAATAGTATCAAGAAATACAGATCAATGCTGCTTGAACCAACAAACTGGATCAACCAGTTAAATTCTTTTGACATTCAAAACCAATAGAGAGAGTGAAAGAAAGGGTCAAACCATAAAAATAGGTGGACTTGGCACAGACTTTATCAAATCCCAATTGCTTATGGAACAGGATTTTGGCATATAGAGATAGAGATTTAATCTCCTCAACTCGTCTCACAAGGATTTATTTTGTTCATGTGTAAAATGATTTCATTGTTTTATAATTGTAAATACTTAAATCTATTTTGAATATTATTTTTGTGAAAGAACACTTATCATTAAACACTCAAATGATTTATTCATATGTGAAGATCCTATTTATAGCTAAATGAGGAGACATGAGTGGAGGACATTAAGGAGGGAATCAAGGGAATTACAATCATGACTCAATTAGAAAATAATTCTAATGACCCACTCTAACAACCCACTATAACAACCAAATATTCTAACACTCCACCTCAAGCTGGAGAATATATGTCAATCATTCCCAGCTTGCGTTGAAAACCTTCAAACATTGATCTGCCTAGTGGTTTGGTCATTATATCTGCAATTTGTTCTCCAGACCGTAGATAGGACAGTTTCATAATGCCTGCTTCAACTTTCTCTTTAATAAAGTGCATGTCTATCTCAACATGTTTTGTTCGATCATGATAAACAGGATTCTTTGTCATTTCGATGCTTGACGTGTTATCACACCAGAGTTGCATAGGTCCTTTATGTGACCGTGCCAATTCCCTCAACTCGTGTGAAAACACCATTCGCTACTTTTACTTTGAGGTTTTCATGACAGAGTTTAAGGTTGTGGACTAAGTTTTTGTTACCCGTCATGTGGTCTGTAGCTCCTGAGTCAACAATCCAAGTGTCATCATGAGTCATCACTGCATTAAGAGCTATAATGGAATTACCTGATTGTGCAAGATTCGTACTAGGAATGGAGTTTGAATTATTTTGCTTCTCTAGGAGTTTGCGAAGCATTTGTAGTACTTCTTGGTTCAGGTGATCACCATGCTCAATTTTCGGCTCAATTGTGGTAAGATGACTCTAGGAGATCTGTTTTTCGTTGGATTGCTTGCCATGCAGTTTCCAACATTCTTCTTTGACATGACCCTTCTTTTTGCAGTAGTTGCACCATTTGTTATTTCTTCTATCACCTTGTGGTCTTCTCACAGCAAGTGCTGAACTTTCAATTTGACTCGGGCTACTCTGGTTCAGAAGTTTCCTGCTTTCCTCAAATTGTACGAAGTTCACAACATCAAATAGAACTGGTAATGGGCGTAGTCCCATGATTTTGCTCCTGATCTCCTCAAAAGAGTCATTTAGGCCCAGTAAGAAATCATGTATCCTTCCGTCTTCCACTATTTTCTTGTATAGTTGAGCATCTTTGATGCTTTCCCACGGGTGTACCTCAAACAAATCCTGTTGTTGCCACAATTTTAGTAACGAATTGTAATATTCAGTTACTGAAAGATTACCTTGTCTTAAATCACGAAGTTGCCTTTTTAAATGAATCAAGGCAGCAGTGTTATCAAGAGAAGAGTAGGTTCGTTTGGCTGCATCCCAAATCTCTTTGGCGGTGTTAGCAAGGAGATAGCCTTCGCTGATGTCCAGAGTCATTGCGTTGCACAACCAACTCATTACCTGATTATTTTCAGCGAACCATGTGTCAAAAACGGGATCATTGTGTTCCGGTTGAGGAGCTTCACCATTAATATACTTTTCCTTCCTCTTACCATGCAAATATCTCATAACACATTGGGACCATTGAAGGTAATTTTTCCCATTAAGTTTATGATTGATAATCATTCCTTGAGTGTCTGTAAGATGTGCAAATTCTGATGTTACCTCAGAATTTTCAGTGGTGATAGATGGAGAAGAAATAGTGCTCTCTTGTGTTGAAGCACTAGTACCAGACATAAGGACCGTAGGAATGGCTCTAGAATTTGTTGGGATGTGAGGAATAGATCAAAAATAGGAGGAAAATCAAGTGGATCCATGTTCTGGGTGGAAAAATGACGGTGGCGCGTGGAGGAACAGTGACGGCACGTGGCTACAGTGACGGCACGTGAACTCACGCTCGAAGAAAGAGGTGGCGCGTGACGATCACGCGCATGCCGGAATTGTGTCGAACCACCGGGGTTTTGCCGATCTTAATCTGTCGGTCACTGCAGTGGGGGCGGTGAGGGAAAAATCGCTCATCAGTAGGAGCCCTAGGTGGCGCGTGAAGAGCACGCGTAACCTGGACCGATGTCGGACCACCAGGGTTTGGCCGGTCGGCGGCCGTCGGTTCGTCTGGTGGTGGCGGTGAGGTTCAGTTCACTCTCCTATCAGATAACTCATGGCGTCCTCCTCTGTCACTCAATCGTTCTCTTTCTCACAGTTTTGAACAAGCCCAGATCGGACTTGGTAGTGGCTCTGATGCCATGTGAAAGAACACTTATCATTAAACACTCAGATGATTTATTCATATGTGAAGATCCTATTTATAGCTAAATGAGGAGACATGAGTGGAGGACATTAAGGAGGGAATCAAGGGAATTACAATCATGACTCAATTAGAAAATAATTCTAATGACCCACTCTAACAACCCACTATAACAACCAAATATTCTAACAATTTTATAACATGTGTTTGTTTTCGTTGTAAAATATTGTATGATTTGACTTCAATTCACCTACAATTAGACTATTGAACTGTGAAACACTTTTTATCCTGAATCAATGTACATAAACTATAATAACAATGAAAACTGAGTTCTGCAGAAAGTGACTGGGTGATAAGAAATCGAATCAAACCATGTTTAATCAACTTCCAATAGTTATAACAAAAGGAGAGCTGGATTGCTTTGGCACATATCACTCTTAATAATAAATACCAAATACTAAAACCTACTAGGCATAAAATTAGAACAAAAAGTCTTTAACAATGGCTAAGCCCACTCAAATTAGTAAAGCCATTTTCAAGCATCCTCTGTTTCTTGCATCATTAAAGAGGAGCAGAAGGAAAGATAATCTCATTCATATCATAACTAAAGTAATACATAGAAATAATGGAGAAAAGGCTGCAATAGGCATTGATTTTCTTATCTCTGAAGTACAGCCTTACAGAGTCTGGACTGTTTAATAGAGTTATATGCTTTCTAACAGTTGATGTTTCAGAAACCCAACCTATAATTCCAGCTCCTTTATAGTAACCAGGATTTAACTGACAATTATATCATAGTTTTATTTTTTTCCCTCTTGAATTCCCCTGGCATTCTTCTTGTGGTCCATATTGGCATTTGACTATTCTGTTCTAATGACATTTATCTTACCAATTGATTAACAATTTGCAGACTTAAGATGCTGATTTGTAAGTCCCAAAGTCAAAACAGTTGGCAGCCATGCCAAGTCAATAAACAATTCATACACAAGTTAAATGATTTTGAAGAAATGGAGAATGTACCTCTACAACATCAATAAAGTCTTGCTTTTTATGAAAAGCACCAATCCATTTAGTATGGTCAGCACTCCTACAGAATATATAATAAAATTAACACAGTACGTAGAATTAGTTCTAAAATGCGTAAAATTACGGCTTGGTCTTAAACTCAAAAATAGAGAAGAATGAGATGATATAAGCATTTACTAGAGCAGATATCATACCCTGAATCCATTTTCATGTGATGCGCATTGAAGAAGAAAACTGTAGATGGTATGAGGGTAATGTCAAAATACTTAAGATAGACTTGAATCTCCTCAGAGTCAACGTCTACTAGTGCCACAGTTGCAAATTTGGACACATCCCTTGCTGATTTAGAAAGCTGGAAACAATGTCAAAAAAGTTTTATGACATCAAATAGTGTAAAATTCTGAGCATATTATGAATTACAGCATTTTTTAAAATTTTCCTGTTCAAACCATGGTATCAAATTTAAGACTCAGCCGATATATCCCGATACTCCATTACATAATACCTTTGTAAAAATCAGCCAAACATAAACATGAAACAGATGTTAAATTTGATAAGCACAGAAATCATATGTGCCAGACTAAACCCTTTACACGAACCTTGAATGCAAATCACATCAGATTTAACCCTAAATAAAACAACAAGGGTTCGGAAATTTTGAATCCCTACACACAACTAACAAAACAGAAAAGGGCAAGGTGTTTAACTTAGAGGCTTTCCCTCATAGACATGAATCGGATAGAAAAGATTTTAATTCCTTATCCCCTCTTTTCAGTACTTTTAAACATTACAGCAAATTAGAAACAGACAATAGATATTATTTCTAACCACCATAGCCTCAAAGAATTCAATTTTCATGGGACAAGAGTATACAAAATATGAGCATGAAGAGAAAGCATACAATGTCGTCAAGTACGAGACAGGCAGGGTCGGTGGGGCGTCCGAAACGAAGGACGAGGACCTTCTCTAAGGTGTCTCTGATAATAGTATCAACCTCGTGCTTCTTCATCAAAGTTGTTAAGAGGAAACTCATTTCGCTTCATATCACAAATGCGAACAAGAATTGGGAAGGAATTCGAATTGATGAGGAAGATCGCTCAGAGTAATTTGTAATTTCGTTTTAAATCTCGGCGTATTGTTGAATCCGGAAGCCTCTTTCTTTTGCATCAAAATCCCTCTGCAAAACGACGACGTTCCATTAGGGCGGCGTACAGAATTGACAGAGAAATAATCTTCTGATTATTTGGAGAAGTCGTGCTAATTTTTTTAAGGGCAAAAGGTAAAAAAATACTATTAAAATTGATAAAAGATAAATAAATATATTGAATTTTAATAATTTCAAAATGATTAATTTAAAATTTTGAAATTTTGTAAAATTTGAGAACTACATAATTACCATTATTTTTTTTAATAAAAAATCATCAATCCCTTTACAACCTGCTGAAGCTCTGGCGCCAATGCCCTTTGGCTGCGGCAGTCACCGGAGCTCCTGTGATTATGCTAGCTGTAAATAGGGATGTACATGGGCAGGGCAAAGCCCTTGCCCGATGCCCTGCCCCAAGGATCAACGGGCTGCATTTTGCAGCCCGATGCCCAGCCCTGCCCGGTGAAGCCCAGACATTTTTGGGCTGGGCGTGGGCGAGGGTGGGCTTTGCTCTGCCCAACATTTATCAACCCAACTTTGAAGTCACTCTTCAAAGGAGCACAAATAAGTTCACAACCAAAGATGCCCTACGCACACCTTATGTGGGGAAAAAACAGCTTTAATGTCGATAAACAATATGGAGAGCTCAGAAAATAAAATGAGATACAGTCACAGAGTCACAGAGAGAGTAAAAAACAGAACAGAGAAAGGGTTAAGGGTTAAGGGTTAATGGCTTAATGTCGTGCAGCATGCGTGTGCGTGTGCGTGTGCGTGTGCGTGTGCGTGTGCGTGTGCGTAATAAACATTTGAGATCGGAGGAGCAAAGGAGCCTAATAAAACAAAACATATAATATAATATAATTATATAAAGTTATAAACGGTTACACAAAAATATATTTATATCAAATATTTTAATATATATAATTATATACCTACCGAGCAGGGCGGCATACCCTGCCCGATGCTTGGCCCTACCCATTAAAATGCCCAGCCCAATTGTGCCCAAATTTTGTCGGGCTGCTTTTTTTTGGGTTGGGCAAGGCGATTTTTTTTTTGGGCTGGGGTGGGCGCACTGGGCAGTGGGCTTCATGAACACCCCTAGCTATAAAATCCCTTTCTTAAAATTCAATTATCCAAACAATCAATCAAATCTTTAAATAATAAATAATACTATGGCGTGAAAGAAAAAATTTAGTCTATCATAGTAGAAAAAATTTTGATTTAGCTTTCAAAATTTAACCATGATAGTAAAAGATTGCATCTAACCATTTGAAAATACTACCCTTTTTTTTTGTGAAAAAAATACTACCATTTTTATAAAAGATTTACTGCAAATATCTATCCATTATAGAAAAGAGTAAACCAATCATTTAAAGTTAATCATGGATAATTAAACCTTTCTAAATATTTATATACTAAGCCATTTCAAATCAACACATTCATAATGTTATTCCAATTAACATTTGGGCGTTAAGCTTCTTGAAGATTAGAATATGGTATTCAACTATAAGCCAAAGGATAAACTCATTTTTTAATAATATTTTTTCACAAACATTTATAAGATGTCATAAGTCAACTGTTCAATGGTCAAATATTCAAAATCTATCAAGGATAATAGAACTCTTCTCATCATTTCTCAAACTAAACCATAATTAATTAACTCACTTGGGTCTCAGACTTCTCAAAGTCCATTATAATTATTCGACCACAAGCACAATATCAAACTCAATTATAAAAATACTTAAACATCAATTTTCTCAAATATCTGCTTAAGTTATTATCCATGATAGAGAACAGTAAAATCAAAAACATAATTTTACATTAAAGTATGCAACATGAGCCCTACAATGGCAATAAGCAACAATTCTCCACATAAATAAAAAGGAGGAGGCTTTATAAAGATTTTCACAATAATCAAGCCTCCAGAGCCTTCCCCAATTAACTAGCAGAAAAGCTATTACCTGAAAAATATTAAATCAAAGGGGTGAGACAAAAGTCTCAATAACCAAATTTCGAACTCGTTACACATGCTAATATATGCTCGCAAGATGCCAAGTTAAACAATTTATATAAAAAAGTATTAGTATATAATTCACAAAATTCCATATCACACATTCCATTTCGCAAACTTCATATCACAAATTCCATATCACAAATTTCGTATTACAATTTTCATATTACAAATTCCATATCACAATTCCCAGGTTTCCTCCAATCAATCCAACCGAACCACCTTATTTCCACCAACTAGACCCATAGGCTAAGTTACTATCCATGTTACTGGCCACTCAAAAGCTCACCAATCATGTGATGAGAACCAGCCTAAATCCAAAGAGTATATGTCTAGACCATGGGTCTTTTCCCCTCATTGAACCAATGGGGCAGTCCCTCATTGAACAAGTGGGGTAAAAAATAAAGCCAAGTTAGCCAACCATTATACACCAATGGAAACTATACCACGTGGTGGAATAAACTACTCCATATCTTTCCAATATAACCATCACAATAATTATCAATTAACTTAATTAGAATTTCTCAAGATTTTAACATTCATATCATGCTATTTTATTCATTCTAATATACATGTCATAGTCTCCCTACCCCCAACACACACTTCACAATTTAAATCATAAAGTTCCACTAGGTCGTTCCTATCAAAATACTCATCAATATCATGATAAATTTCTCAATCTCAAGAAACATTTCAAAGTACACATTGAAATATCTAATCAATATCAACATATTGCTTCCATTCTCATAATCATTTCATAAAATACTCAAAAACAGCATACCAACACACATAACAAGTGGAAAGTGCATATCTCTTGCTAAAGCTGAGTTTACCACAAGAATCCAAGCTCCAAGCTCAACCACAATTAATAAATCAATTTATAACAATCAATTGGAGCTACAATTTAGTATTCAAACCAATTAAGTTATTAACAAAAACAATTTAGATACTTAAAGTCTCTCTAGAAGTCCCAACTATCATCTTCGAATATTTCCTATCAACCCAATTACCAAACTTTGTTTTCACTAATCACATTGTCAATACCAACTGAAAATCTAACTCAAATCAAACTCTATTTCAAATCTTTATATCATCTTCAAGTTGTTCACTTTAAAACAAATCCCAAAACTTCTCAATGTACCACCATTACTCAATTTCTCTATCCAAATAATATTTCTATTATCCAATAATTTCATTTCACTCATTAAAATTATTGATAATAATAATTTTCTCCATTCATCCTTAAATTCTCAAAATTCGATCACTTTAACTTTTAGGGAAAATATCTAAAAATAACTATTTCTCAAAATCATCATTCCAATCTTATTTCTTCTTTTCATGAATTCATTCTTACCTTTTAAAATCATTAAACAATGAATATCTTCTGTAGATAGAGTAGAGTTGAGAAGATTAGCACACGAAGAGTTATAATAGTGCAGCCCAAAACCCAGGCCTACGTCCAGTCCTCAAAGATCAAAACCTACCAAAATTTTCACTATTTTTCCAAGATTCAGTGGACTCTCACAAAGCCACAAGACAACAATCGTCATTGAATGGACTAGAGCAAAAATATTATAACACTTAGAAATTTCTCTCCCCCTTACAACAAGTCTTACGTGCAGAAACAAACCTATGACATTTCTCTCTTGCTTACGTATACCAATCTTATGAGCAGCAATGTTCTCTCTTGTTTACACTCCTGTAAGTCTTACGAGCAGCAACGTTCTCTACTGCTTATACCTTGCAAGTCTTATGAGCAGAAAGTGTAACCCCCTTCACGCTTAAGGCCGAGATTTAGTTCATAAACATGTAATTAATGTGGAATTAGAGACAGTAATTGATTTGGGACTTATTAAAGAAATATTTTGCCCAAAATCAATTTGCAAAAACTTTTTCAAACATATTCACAATGGTCTCATATTCCCATTTTAATACAATATGGCCTGTACAAGTTGATTTCATTTACAAATATCAGAGTGCAAAATATATTCCCGACTCACTCGGGTTCCATTCAAAAATAAAAAGGGATTTACACAAGGCACGAAGCCTACAATTCATACCCTTTTTCCTTGGGGATTACACAGAGTCTACAATATACAATTCCAAAATATACAATGATAACCATCCACTCCAAAAGATACTCCTAAACAGGAGCTCTAACTACTCTTCGTTGCCCGCTTGCCTTTTGATCCTTCAGCCCTGTCTAAAAGGGTTAATTTTGGGAGAGTGAGATTCTAAAGAATCCCCGTAGTAACAAGTCAATCATATAATGTACAATAATAATGCATGTAATCAAATCACTATCCACACAAGCAACTACAACGGCAATGGTTAGTATGACACATGTCATCCCTGACGATTGCTCACGCTGAATTGCTCACGTTGTATTGCATCACAACAATCAACACAGTATAATTCACCACAGCTGGGATCCATATAAAGCATATCATAATTGCAAGCCACATAGGCAAGATACACACACGCAGCCCACGGCTGGTTTCACAAACGCCGCCCCCAAGGGTCGGTTTCACAAGGATCCATGTTGATTACGACGGCAGTCCAACGGTCGACCTAGAGATGACCACTGTTACTCTCTATACGGCTCACGCTGACCTGCTCGCGCCGTAATGGACCATGGCACACAATTCACAAGTTCAATGATAAGATATGCATACCAAAACATCATACAAGATATGAGAGAAAAGTCACTACCTGAGTTCTTTCGGACGTGTCCTAGCGCCGGTCTCTCCCGAGGAAGGCAAATATCAAATCCTATTTTCACAATTAGGGACGAAGAGTTATCCTCTATTCCAAAACTTAATTCACTTTATAATACTTAATTGGTTATCATTATTGCTCTTTTAGAGTCATTAAATACCCCAATTAAGACTCCTAAAGGGTAGGAAGAACTATCCCAAAGATCCCCTTTTGGAAGCACAAAACTGAGATTTTACACTGTTTCACTCGAGCACAGATGACCATGCTCGAGCACGAGTACGGACATCACTCGAGCACAAATGCTCTCACTCGAGCATTGGTACGGACAGCACTCGAGCATAAGAGAGTGAGAGACAGCGAGTGAGCACCCGAGAGCATAAGGAAGTTTTCAGAAGCAGGCTCACTCGAGCACAAATGCCCTCACTCCAGCACAAGTACGGAAATCACCTCAAGCACATGGAAGTGAGACAGAAAGCATACGCCCGAGAGCACAAGAGAAATGGCAGCAGCCCAAATGGCTCACTGCACTCGAGCACACACGGCTCACTTGAGCACGGTGCCCATACCCGCAAGTGAGAAGGCACACTCGAGCACCTTACCCGCGAGTGACAACCCGAGAGCACCACCCCCCACCTG
The DNA here is from genome assembly GCA_963242795.1 of Inga leiocalycina. NCBI lineage: Eukaryota > Viridiplantae > Streptophyta > Magnoliopsida > Fabales > Fabaceae > Inga > Inga leiocalycina. The sequence continues at coordinate 67,788,215 of OY725326.1, forward strand.
AGGCACAAGCTCACTCGAGCAGACACCCAGTGCTCGAGTGAGAAGGATATGCTCGCGAGTGTCAGAGCACACTCTTGGCATCCACCAGCAAGTGAAGACCCGAAAGCAAACCTTCACTCTGAACTCACACCATCACTCGAGCAGCCCCAAGCTCACTCGAGCATATTCATCATTCACTCGAGCACAAGGCAATGCACTCGAGCATTATTCATAAAAACCCAGACGAACTCGAAACACAAAAGGGAAAAATCACTCAGCACTCGAGCAGAGTTCATCCCTGCTCGGGTGACATTCATCCTGCACTCGAGCAGGCCCATCACTGCTCGAGTGAATCTATCAGATTCCAGAAAACGCAGAAAACAGAGGCACTCTCCTTAACCATTGCCCAATTGATTCCTATGGATGCAAACTTAACCCCAAAGCCATTCCCGCACAAAAATACCCAATAAACTCAATGGAATCCTCAGAATTATCAAAATCCTACTCCATTATCATGCTTTGGGTTTTGGGCAACAATTTCATCAAAACACCAATCTTAACCAAACTTCACATTTCAATTACCAATCAATCTATCTATCCTAACCTCATTCCAAAACACCATTCTCATGCCAAAAACATACCAAATGAATAGTGGCATCCAATTTTCGGATTCAAGCCCAAATTTCCAGAATTCATAAACTACTTCAAATGGTATGAAACATAGGTAGATAGGTTAGTTTCACTCACCTTAACAAATTCTCCAAAGAGAGTTCTTGATTCTCCAACAATCAATTTTCGTGTGGCACAAATCACAACCAAATGGCCAAACTACACACACCAAAATGAAGCCCATGATTCAAGGATCAACCTTTAAGAAGGGAACTTGAGCAATGGAGATCATTTACTTACCCAAAGATCAATCTTTTCTTCCTCCCTTTGGGCACCAAACCGACGAGAGAGAGATGAGATGGAGAGCACGAGAGAGAGAAAGAAATGGAAAGGAGGAAAAGTGGACTTTTGTCCTCATGTGGCCTCATCCAATGGCCTCCGCAATGCCACATGTCACAATCTCATCCAATCCCACAATGGGCTCACACAAGCTCAATACACTAGATTCCGACCCACGGTCAAGGAATCTCAACCCTTGATCTTAAATACCACACATATGCAATAATATTTTCAATTTCCACTAATTATGACATAAATTAATATTGTCATAAAATACATAATAATCCCAATTAAACCCATAATTATCCATAATAATCATGATTATCCCTTAATCAAAAATTGGGATATTACAGAAAGTCCTACTAGGAATTCTCTCAACTGCTTCTCTCGTAAGGATATATAACCTCTCAATGTCCCTGTACCTTGAGATCAAATGAAAATAGGATTTGAAGTGTATACAGACTCTCTCATAGAGCATATATAATAAACATTGAAGTACAATATGAATACAGAGAAAATATGAATAACAGAGACTTGTGAATTTGCTTGTGTATATTCTCGTTCTTGTTCTTGATGGTCTCTGAAACTCTGTATTTATTATCAGTTGATTTTTTCTGTTGAATAATAGTCATTGTGAAAGGGAGCATTTCATTATGGAACAACATACATACGTTTGAAATCTTTGAACAATATCTCGTGGTAGGTACGTGCTTAGTTGGTCATAACGATTCTGTCTGCCGTTGTTTGACTTCCTCTGTGTATTTCTAATTCAAACGATCAAACTCCTTTTTCACACTTGAAATATATGTTAAATGATGTTAAATAATAATAACCAGTGAAAATAGAATGAATAAATAACAGTAAACCATGTTCGAATTGATCGCTGTAAGTATGTTTCATTTTGTCTTCTGACAAAGTATCACTCAAGTGCACTAAGGACTCACTCGAGTGCAACATCACAATTTCTCTTCTGCTTTAGCTTTTCAGTTGCACTTCCATGCAAAAAGGAAAAGTGCATTTTCTCACTTGTGAGTGATGTGGGTCCCCATTCGAGTGCATCTTGTCTTACTCGAGTGCACATGTATTTTGCACCATGAACTCACTTCTCTGGATAACACTCGTATCCTATTTTTCAAGAGTGTGATTTTGAACTTGCAGGTGATGTGGGCCCTCACTCGAGTTCACTGATCCTCACTCGAGGCATCAGTATATTCTTATATTAAGAACTCTTTCGCTTCAGCACTTGCATCAGGAATAGAGAGAGTTAGATTTCTCACTCACAGGTGCTGAGCTATCACTCGAGTGCAAGTGCTCTTCACTCGGGTGCACTTGCTCTTCCATGCCCTGGCTAACTCTTAGGCAAGCACTTTCTATGCTTCACTCGCTTGGACTCGAGTGCACTTTTCACTTTAAGTTTTCCTTGCTCTTGAATAAACACTTCCTGTATCATGCTTTGCAAGACTCGAGTGAGCTTGAGGCTATTACTAGAGTATTGAGTCCATGATCGAGTGCAATGATCATTTCCTATCTCTGACATTGCTCACTGTCAAACATTTGCACGAGTGTGTCTTCATGCTTGAGTGCAAATCACATCATAACTCGAGTGTTGAGTCCGTCACTCGAGTTGTCCAGTTATTTTTAGTTAAAGACTGCTTCTGTAAAACACTTTTAGTTCCACACTTGCTGTGCTCGAGTGCAAAAGTGCTTATCACTCGAGTACTAGCTTCCATCATTCGAGTGCATCAGTTAAATCACAGTAATGACCTCTGAATTTTGTGAGATGCATATGGTAACATTTTTAAACATTGTCTAAACTTGCAAAACATGAGTTTTTTTTACCACAACACACAATCTTTTGTTATCATCAAAACTTGGAATCTAACACTAGTGTCATCAAATCAACTACTCAAGTAAAAATCTCAACCATAGAACTCTTACTCAAGCATTACTAGTCCAATAAATTGCAAAATTATCAACTAAATGCCTCAAGATTTCAATATCTATCAAACCCTAGATTTTCTCTATCAAACTAAAATAAGAGAGGAGGAAACAAAAAGAATAAAAAGATATTAGGGCACTTACCAAGCACCTAAGAAAACACCCCACAACAATGTCTTTTTCTCACCTTTACTCACTCTCAGCGCACTATAGAAATATGAACAAGAAGAGAGGCTAAAAAGAAAAGACAAAACGAAGGGGACCAGAGGAGAGCGCCTGTGTGTGTGTGGTTAATGGGGTGAGGGGTATATAGGCCTTGTTTGGTACGAGGTACTGGGGGTAGGGACTAGAATTGGATCAGGGATTGGGCCAAAATATATCATTTGATTTGAGGAACTATGGATAATTAGAGATTGGGAGTACAACAAAAGCGGGATTGCTACAAACCACCTCTCTTTGGTATTGCATTTTTAATCATGGGATTACAAATTTTAAAGACAAAAAAATCCGTTTTATGATATTTTCTTAATAAAAATACCCTCTATCAATTTTACCCTAAATTATAATTCATCACTTTATTTCATCACTCATCATCGATCTCATGGGTGTTCATCACTTTTTTGTTTTTCTGGATGTCAAAATCACCACCATCACTGGTGGAGAATAGCCGCCACAGCCGCCATACAAACGTACTGGCACTTCGATCGCATCAGGAGATACATGCAAAGTGGAGACTATTGAGATTTCTTTATTTTATTTGTTCAGATCTCAAACTAAAAAGTTATAGCGATCATAATTTGAAGAAATCACAGCAAAAATCTGTAAGGCCCAAACCATTATGCCATTAGAAAATAAAGAAACCCAACTCAATAGAGCCAGAGATTCACCGAAACTGAGACATATCTTACTTTGGTACCCGCTGGCATGTCGATCAAATCATAATTGCAGAAGAAACTGTGAAGGGGAATCTTTTAAAACCTGCAAAGAGAAAATAAATGTAAGAATGAAGCATTGAACACAATGATTGCTTAAGACTTGCAGGAAATACATTCCAAATCCACGATTCTCAACACACCAATCATGAATAAAAAAGCGATTGATTGATTAAGTTTAGGATTTATGGCAGGGTTATTTGGGTCTTTTCATAATTAGTAGTTATTTATTAAATAAGATTAATAAAATAATTCCTTCCAATTATTACCTCATACCAAATATATTTTTAAAGCATCAATCCAGTCCCAACCTCGATCCATCAAAATTCAATGTCCTGTACCAAACAGGGCATAATGATGTGTTGTGGTGTTTTGTTGCGGGACATGGAAGGAGTTAAAAAAAAAAAATTGAACGTGGCATAAAACATAATGGGCCATGGCCCATTTGTTTGTTTGTTTTTTTTTATCCATCATCTTTTTTTTAATCAAGAAATTAATTTACACATTTTTAACTTAATTGCATTTAAACTCATTATTTCTCTCCTTTTTCTAATAATAATGGTTTGGGAAAAATAATTCACTCTTTCTATTTAACTTATTTTGGGAAATCCCTCCCTCCCTCCCTTCATATAATTACATAATAACTTTCAATAATCATGAAATAATCCTATGGATTGAAATCAGCATTAAATGTATTAGGCCTTTAATTTTGTACTCCTTTCTCATAAAAATAATTTGATACCTTATAAATATAATCAGCTCCATTTATATTTATTACTATTTTACCTTAAATTTTCAATCAAATTTCATTTTTTCCTCAATTTTATATTTTAATATTTCAAACAATATATTTGATCTTCTTTAAATCTCAAGTTGGTTGATAAATAACATCCTAATATTATTTAAATCTTAGAAAAAAAATTTGGAGATGTCACACCCGCAACCGACCACTAGAATTTAGTATATATATTGACAATTCAAGTTTTCATATTGACGACTTTTATTTGAAAATCTCAAATATATATATATATATATATATATATATATATATATATATATATATATGAGAATGCTGGAGCGCCAACATTTCTAGCATTCTCATATATATATATATATATATATATATATATATATATATATATATATATATATTAATTCTCAAGCAAAAGTCGTCAATATGGAAATTTGAATTATTAATATATATATATATATACTAAATTTGAAAAAATCAAGTCGATCAGAGCTCTAGCGGTCATTTTTTTCACGAATTTAGTATACAGGTTAACAACTCAAGTATCTATATTGACGACTCGTACTTGAGAAATTCAAAAAACTATATGAGACTATCGAAGTTTCGGTCGAATTTATTTACGACTTTAGTATATCAACAACTCTAATATCCATATTGATGACTTTTGCTTAAAAAATTCAAAAAGATATATGAGACCGTTAGAGTACCTATCGAATCCATTTACTACTTTAATATCCATATTAACAATTCAATTATCCATATTGATGACTTTTTCTTGAGAAAATTAAAAAAATATATGAGACCGCCAAAATTCCAGGTGGCCCTATTTATGACTTTAACATCTATACTAACAATTCAAGTATTCATATTGACAATTTTTACTAGAAAAATTCAAAAAAATATATATGAGACCGTCGGAGCTCCGGCTGACCTTATTTACTACTTTAGTATCTATATTAACAATTCAAGTATCCATATTAATGACTTTTTCTTAAGTAATGCATAAAATATATAAGGCCGCTAGATCGGTTGCCGGAAAAGTCACTAGAGCTCCGGTGACAGCTGCTGGAAGTCATTGGTGCCGGAGCTCTGGTGGCTGGCAAGGGGTTGATGATTTTTTATCAAAAAAAACTAAGGGTAGTTAGTAATTTCTCTAATTTTGCAACATTTCAAAATTCTAAATAAGTCCCCATGGAATTATTGAAAGAAAGATACTTATATCAAGTTCCTTATATTCATTTTGTTAAGTTCTCCAATCACACATGATCACGTGTCTTGTTTTTGAATTGCTATCATTTAACTATAAAGTCATATGGGAAAAAACAAAAAGAGGACACCGGGTCAAGTGTGATTGAAGAACTTGACGAAATTAATATAAGGAACTTAATATAAGTATGGTCATTATTAAAATTCAACATATTTATTTATCTTTTACTAATTTTGATAGTATTTTTCTATCTTTTTCCCTATTTTTTAAGATAATTAAATTAGGATTTGAAATAATTAATATTAATTTTTTAATAGCATTACTCGGTTACCCCATCGTCATGCACTCATGCCTAACATATTAAATTGTGACCGGCATGAAATATAACATACATCACTCCTAAAGCCCTTTTAATTTAATATTTTCCACTTACAATTGGCTATATCACATGGCATTATAATATTCATTCATAAACTTTTGTACTTCAACAAAAAAAATCTCCTTTCATTTTTTTCCCCAAACAACACAGATCTCTTCAAACATTAGACTTTCCAAAGTTTTTGGTAGTAATCATCCAACCGATTTTTATAGAACACGAGACCTTGTTTCCCAATATAAACATAAATATGAAAATGAGGAAAGTAACATCACTTGTATACACGTTTTATAGAACAGTCTTCATTTACAACCAAAGAATAAATCAAACTTCCTATAAAATCAACTTTATCAAAACAATAATTGTATTTGACAAAAAGTATAATCTTTAAAAATTAACTATAGGATCAACTCAAAAGACTTTAATAAAACATTTTATTTTCAATAGTATGATATAATTATGAAAAAATGTTCTCTTTTGAAACTAGTCAAAAGAACTTAACAAAACAAATAACAGGTGTAGTCCGCAAGACATAAATAATAAGCGTAACTTGAAGACTATGATTTACGAATAAAAGGCGCTGTGTGTTTGTTACTCTAATAAGAATATTCAAAATCTTATAAGAAATCGTTTCTTTTAAATAATGAAAGCTTGTCTAGTCAAATATATAAATAAATTTTATAAAATATTCGAAAATCAAGTTTTCAACTTCCTTGCAAAAGCCTTGTATGTGTGTATAAAATAAATCAAATCAAGATAATATCAAGACAGTACATTCTTATTAATTTATCACTTTATACAAGGTTTCATAAATATTTTATCATACTTCTCTCAACATGTTTTCACTCCTATGTCAATAAAAAAAAAAGTATTAGAATTCTTTTTCTACACCACATGTCTATGATTAAATCTAGGGGTGTCCAAAATGTCCCAGTCCCGGTTGTCCGGTCCCGGTCCCAGAATTTTGATCCCGGAAATTTCCCGTCCTGGCCGGGACCGGGACCAGGAAAACCGGGACCAGGATCTAAAGGACCCGGGACTGGTCACATACCTTGTGATCCCGGTCCCGGTCCCGGTTTTTTTTATTTTTTTTAAAATTTTTTTCTTAAAAACTAAGTTATTTTTTTATTTTTGTATTTTTTATCCCATAATTTAAGTTATCATTTGATAAAATGTGTATCACATATTTAGTTGGAATTAAACTATATATATTGTGATACTAATCCTACTATATAATGTATAAAAATAATAACAAAAATGATGAAGGTGATCATAATAATAATAATAAAATGTTATTCTTCAATTCTAGATCAATTTGTGTGATTATTATGGCCTTATTAGATGTTAAATAATTACTTTAAACATTAGATTATAGAAAATTTAACTAAAATAATAATATTTTTTAAATTTAATTTTTTTTAAAAAAAAACTGGGATTTCCCGGTTTGATCCCGGGATTACCGGGACCGGGACCAAACCGGGACAGGGATGCAATTTGCATCCCGGCCAAAAACCGGGACCGGGACCGGGAGTGGTGGATCCCGGTCCCGATTTTGAACACCCCTAATTAAATCCATGTAATTCTTCACTGCATAAGGGAATTTATTTTTTTGGGTATAAAAGTCAATTTACTTGATGAACAATGACCCGTAAGACGAAGCCCTCATGGGAAAGAAAGGCCCAAGCCCCATTGTCAAAGAGTTGTACTCAAGTTCAAAAGTTGAAGGGGAAAATTGCAAGCAAGTTCCAACTAACAAACTTAATAGCAACAAAGTCCCTCAAAATCATCAAATTACAGTGAAATCCCAAGAGACCTAGATGCTATTAATTCTAAACATGAAAATATAATTTGGCCCCTTTGTTAGTAATGACAAGTTTAGAGCAACTAATGACAATTTAGAACATTCAATGACGATTTACACGACAACGAGTGATTATAGAAAATATAAGTTCAAAAAGTAAATATACCTTTTTCATATTTTTCTCTTGCACCATCCCTTATTGATTGTGCATTGTCATATACATTCTCTCCTACATGTACATGATCACTTTCTCCATTGGATTTAATAAAATGTGCTACTCCTTCATTATCTACAAGGTTCACAAAGGTTGTTGCATCAAAAGCCGATGTGAATTTCATGAAAATTCTACTACTTTCTTTTCTAACAATTGATACTATAATTATTCTCAACTTTGTATACGTACTGCCTTCCTTTATGGTTTCTGTTTTAATAACACATTTTGAAATTGCAAAATAGGGTTTATAAACACATAAACTTCATCCTTTCCATTTATCCTTATTTAAGCACACAAACAAACCACAATCTCCATAGCAGAATCATACCCTCCCACACACTCAATGGTACAACAACATAAATCATAAAGACAACATACAATTAACTATAATTGGATGCTCTAAACATGTCATTACTAACAAAAGGGTAAAATTGTACTTTTATGTTTAGAATTAATAGCACCCAGGTTTTTAAGACTTATTACAATTTGATGATTTTAAGAGATTTGGTTGTCATTAAATTTATTAGTTGGGACTTGGATGTAATTTTTCCAAAAATCAATATTAAATAATGATCACATGAATATAATAAGTACTAGTATTTTTTTTCTGTAATAAATACATAATGAGTACTACCTGTCATTAATATAACATCTAGTGGTGCAATTAGAATAAGAGATAGGGCTATATGTCTCCATTTTTGGGCAACCCATTCTTTTGCACAAACCATATAGGGCACAAAAGAGAATTGGATTATTGTATCTAGTTCTTACAATTTCTCGCACCAGAACATTATCTTATAATTCAGACTCAATATATTTTTTGTCGTCATCATCAGCGAATGCTAGCTGTGCAGAATATGGTAATTACCAGCACCTATTTGTAGAAGGAAGAACTAATAAGAATACATCATAACACCCTATCTGCAATATATCCCAGCGTACCATGACCCAATTTCCTACTACATTTGCTTTGTAGCCGCTATCATACGAGAGGAACACAGTCAAGGCAAGAAAGGAAAAAGGGTAAAGGGGTAAATGCACAGAGAATACAACTTTGAGATTCTTAATAGAGTCAGATCTACTGATCAAGATATTCAATCCATCTCCCCAGAAGTCAAACTCTCTGTAAACTTACCCCCCAGCAAGAAACAGAAGTGGAAAATTACAAGTCCCTAGGTCCATCAAATGACTGAATCTTTCTCAAATTCCAGTGGAGGCCCTCGTGTATGCTTCGCAAAAAGTCGTTCGTGGAGTTGCCCTGACATGCCGTAGGAACAGGCCAAAGTGCCATGCTGCACACCAGTGCATCCCCAGGTGCCAGCTGCTTCCTGTCCTTGCCGTCGAAGGAAGCCCATGCAGGGCTTCGGCTATTAAATGGTATTTGCACCCGAAGAGTGACGTACTCTGGTAATATCAATGGCCGAAAAGACAGTGAATGTGGACAAATTGGTGTAAACAAAATTCCTGGTACCTGCAAATTTGAAAAGAGCTTCACAACGGAGGAACATTCCAATGTTTACTGAAAGTTAAGGGCGGTGAAAGTTTTAGATATAGGAATGGCGCATCACAAAACTTTAAAAGAAAGATAAGGTGACAAAACTTCTTGAATGCGCTATATGCCTATATCGATTCAAAGTAAGAATTTATTTTCAAAATAAATGAGCAAGGGAGAGACTTTCTTCACCAAGAATTTTGCATCCACAACACGAATTTCACATAAAATAGTTTCAGCCTACTCCATTGTTCCGGTAGTTAAACAGTACATTTTAATCCAAAAGTAGTATTAGGTCTCAGAGGCACTTGTTAATTTCTATTTCAGTCTTCATGTTATACAAAAGGAAAGGATAATATGAGGCAGCAAAAGACATTTGAGGAGAAGAGAATCCCACTGGAATATGATGGAGGACGATAGAAACATAACTTGATAGCCAAGTAATGAAATTACTCAGCTCACAGAAATCATAAATCGTTAGAAAACCACAAATAACCATGCAAAACCACAACTGCAATCAATGTTTTTTAATTGCCAAAGTGAAATGAGTCATTTCGTTTGAATTCGCCATAAGTTGGATGCATTTCTGGCTGCATGTATCTGTCCATCCATTTTAAAGGGAACCCTGTCAACATTTTCTAGTGGTTTTAGAGGGAAGAAAGGAAGAAAATCACATGGACATGGGTAGGCATGCATATCAGCCTTAATTCAGCATGTTTGGCTAAGCCCAAAAGCAACAACCTTTAATCCAATTTTTCAATCAGAATGTTTCCAGTGGCTTCTGTATGGATTTTCGTGTGTTTGGATGATGGTCAAAACCATGATTTTGAAAAAAACAACCCAAACACCCTCATTTTTCTAACAATCCATTTTCCTATCAAAACCATGGTTTTGAGAAGAACAGCCCAAACACTCTTTTTCTTTTTTGGCAATGAAACCATGGTTTGGGGTGAGAAACCAAGGATTTCCCAGAAGCTATTTCTTTCTGCTTTTTCAGATGCTCTTTTTCAAAATCTATTATCTTAAATCACTTTTTCCACATTTTCTCCAAAAGCTATTCTCTAAAAGCTAATCCAAACACACCCTTCGCTTTTAAAATTTTGAAAGGTACCCCGGCTGATTTTCCTCTGCTTTCTTCAGTGACTTGTTTTTCTCTGCCTTGTACATTGTGGGCATTTTTCTTTCAATCAAAATATTTGCAGACACTTCAAGAAAAATATGTATCTAGCTTGGATGAAATATTACATACAGTCTCACCAAAAAAAAATAAAATAAAGACCACCATTATTTTATAGTCTTGTACATAAAAAAATGTTCATTTGGGATGATGAAAGCAGAAACAGTTTGAACCTAACGCCCCATACAACCTATTGAAAGCCCCATTACTAACTAAATACCAGTGGCTTAAAAAAGAAAACAACATCAAATCTAGGAAAGCCTAAATTTTTTCAAATCCAATTTTATCCACTTGCAGGTGTTCATCAGTTAGAAGTATGCTCGGCTCACTACTCCACAACTAGCAGTCAAAACTTACAAGAAATAAAAGGAAGAGAAGATAGGAGAACAAGGAACTGCTGGTCCAAAAACAGATACAGAGGTATATACAAGAAAGAAGAAGAAAAGTAGAGGAGCAAAACAAGGGAATTGATAAAATGTTGGAGGTAGCAGTTAGAAAGTTATTGACTGGGGTGTAGAAAAGGAAAAGCTCAGAAGGGAAGTGGCTTAAAGAGATCTTTGATCTGGTTTCCATGGAGAGCCAACCTCTTGAAAATGGCATGTGTGTTGTGTTTATTAAATGTTTGGTTTCACATTTTTCCTGTGTCATATGTGCACACACAGAAGCAGACGCAGGTAAACACACAAGTCCAAGTAATTGTATGCTATATGTATAATTATCTTATTGAATTGTTTCATGAACTATAAAACAAAACAATATATAAATAGCTTCTCAGTTTCTCCATTCCAACTGTTTACTCTAAAAATATTTTTATGTAGTCTAGAATGCAAAATGTTAACTTATTCAAAAATTTTATCGTCTTTCCCTACAAATTTACTCTAAGGCTCAGAGTATCATTTCTTTTAAAGTACAGATATTCTTTTAACAACGCACCATGGTGCAGACAAGCTGCAGCATAAAGCACAGACATTTTTTGCAAGCCGCACTTACCAGGACTTGCAAATCTAGCATAACACAGACACAGACCATGTGTACTAAGAAAAGCTTCTTTGAAGTTTATATTATAAACTTCCCCAATAAATTATCCTATTTTCTTGAAACTGAAAGATATTAAAGAATTTACTCATTAATAATTATCAGTTTAAATCCGAACTAGAAATATGAATAAAACTCTCTTCAAATACCTGAGGATGGACCATTGATCCTCCAGCTGCCAGAGAATATGCAGTACTTCCAGATGTTGTGGATAAGATTAACCCATCTCCTTGTACACACGTGACAAAAGAATTGTCACAGTAACATTCCAAATTTGTGAGGTAAGATGATATACCACGATCAATGGTGACCTCATTTAAAACAAGAATCGGGTCTTCAGTTTCATATTCACTTTTAGCTGCATCTCTTATGACATGGCATATTAAACGGTGCCGTAATGTGATGCTAATGGGGCCATTTAATATTGATTCAAGGTACTCTCTGTAATGTTCACTATCTGGTGAATATTAAGTTAAACTTTCAATCAGATAAGAACAAACGATGTTACATCAGAGAAATAAATATAAAATGTAGATAAAGATGGAGGATACGGAAAGGGGTCATAAAGCCAAGAGAACCTAAGGAAAATGGGACAACAGGAGGAACTGGTCCTTTGAACATAGATGCCGCCTGCACAGTTTGTAGAATATAGTTAGATATTATATAATCATTGAAATTATTGTAATTCAATAGGCATAAAATCAAGGGATTGCTAATCCCTAAACTCTATCAATTTGACACCACATTTATTTTCTTTCCCAGGATACCCTTATCTCCCTTTGTATAACCATGAATGATTAGTATTTGAGTCATCAGAAAACATTCTTTTTGGCATTTATTGATGAATATACCTACTAAAGAAATTCATAACATAAGGGGGGCCAATCAGATAGGAAGATAATTTGAATTGATTGTACATACCCATAGGACAGTGCCATCCCCACCAAGAGTAATCACAAGGTCAACTTTAGTGTGCAACAGTGAAATTTCTTTATCTGCAACCAATTACAATCAATTTTAAATAATGAAAATGGAAACAATCATAGTACATATCAACAATCAAATATAAAAAAAAATTAAACATATAGGATATAAAATAATACTAGCAAACTTCACAAAATTACAACAGGCATTTCTGATGATACATCCTTCATGTCAAATATTGCTTGAATTGAGATTATGGCATCAAATAGTTCATTCCTCACCATCTTTCCAAGTTTGTACAAAGCTATAGTATGATGACTCATTTAGAAGTTCCGTCCTAACACGAGGTTCCACATAGATGTTTAGCTTCTTTTGCTCCCTCAACCATCTGGGAATAAAAAGTAAAGTTGAGGAGGGTAATACCACTTGAGCAAGTTTGACAAATAATAACATGTAAGGAAAAGGATACCAAGATACATAGCTGTTTATAGGCTTATACCATGAAGGCAAATAAAAATAAGGATACAAAGATAGGATTGCTGCGCATATAACAAAGTAGAGTTGAACAAGGTAAAAAGAAAGTGACAGGAAAATTTTCCAAGCTCATAACACCAGTGCAAGATTCAGGGTAGAGGCCATGTCAAGCCGAGTATCCACCCTTCAAGGCAGATCCTTGTATTGGTTTAAAAATTGGATAATATGCAAGTAAATTACAATTTTAAATATGATGTTTCCTGACAAAAGCACCAAAAACTCCAAGACAACACAATGAATCACTAACTTGAGCCACTATAATTTTTTCCAGAACCTTTGATCCTCCATCAGGCTGCAATGCTACATTTATAAAAAGAGAAAAAAATTATTGAAGCCCATTCTCTTAGGTTTCATGACCACATTAGATTCCTTAACCTTCCTAAAGAAATAAAGGGAGGGGAAAAAGGACCGGCAGAAGTAGCAGCAAACTAAATCGAGCTCTCTGATGCAAATGCCTTTCCTTGATGTCATATTACATAGTTTTGGGAAGTGCCCAATGCAGAAATTCAGCATTGTACTGCAAACTTAGGAAGAACCTTTTTTCCCCTAGAAAAGCTAAAAATGCAAAAGATATGATAAAATAGGTGATATATTGGGGTTCATACCTAGTCATCTCTGCACACAGCATTTGGACTGAAACTGAATTTGGTTTGGTCAAAATGAGCACCGTCTGTGGGCATGATTCCCACTTCAAAGATATCTGAAATTAATATGACTTGCTAGTTAAAGAACATAAAAGTATGAAGACCTCAATTCTAGTATGAAGGAAAATTTTAAAGCGAAGAATATAAGACCAATTGTAAAAATCCTTTTAAAGTAATAAAGCCACTCATCAGTGGCGGAGTTGATACCTGCTTACTGCTGCGCTCAGCAGTGGTTATGTTTCCTCTTTCAAAAGAGACAATGTCATGTTTGTGCTGATCACTTTGCTCGCCTTTGGAGCACCATGAAAGTTTAAATGAAGCCTGTCTCAAAAGCAAACAATTCCAATTGAACTTCTTTAAGAGGGGGTACTAGGAAGATTGAAAAAATTTCAGTTACAGTTGACTGTTTATTCTGTACAATATTAATGGGACAACAATGAATTAGCTACTGCCAATAGAACAAATTCCTCGAAAACTAAGGTTGCATACACCTTCTCATGGGCAAAGATGCACAGAATTTGAAAGTAGTAAACACAACCTTGTACCAGTATTAAGACAAAATGACATTAATGCAGCATACAATTGCACATGCATATTTCAAAGCACCAATAAGCAACCCACCAGCATCATAACAACTTATTTTAAATCAAGCCGGGATATATAACAGACCTTTCTAACCATTTTGGCATCAGAATCAGGATTCCCATCCCTTAAAACCTCATGAGAGCAAATCCCATTTCTTGAGCAGCATCTTTCAGACAGCTTGCCAGCTTCATCACAAAATACAAGCTTCTTGGCTGGGCTCTCCACCTTTAAACCATCAAGATCACCTTGATTCACTAGACATGACTGCACTGTTAAAGAAACAAAAAGCAAAGAGATATTTTAAATTGGACAGAGGGCGAGTGTTATGGATTAATCAAGAAAAGAGAAAGAGTAGAGAGAAACAGAGGAGAGACTGAAACTTAGAGAATCTTATTACTGACAATCAAAACAATAGACCACTTCATAATAGGCTTAAGGGGGTATTTATATACTAATCTGCCCCTTAACTCATTACCGCCTTTTATTCCAACGGCTACCTATAACCGCCGTTATTAATCAACTAACAGTTTAATATCCTATTTATATGTTACATAACAGCGAGGGACGGAGAGAAGCAGCACATGAAACAGCAGTTGAGATGGAAAGCATGCCAAAAAAGATTAGAATATTAGCCACAAAATATTGATATCACAGAGATTAAAAAATAAAATAAAATTAACAATCTTCTTTGCTGTGTTTCCACAACAGTATCATTGAGAAAACGGCAATGAAACAATGAAACAGTCCACTCCTAGTTATTGAAAGGCAAGGTATAATGATTTCATATCATAAAAATTTGCAGACACAGAATATAACTCAGATTTGAACCAAAAAAATCAAAACAAAAGATTAGCTCAAGAATCTCCAAGTAAACAAAGAAAAGGAATTTTGCAGATAAAACGGACACAGCTGATTAAAAGTATTGTTCTTTTTGCATGATCAACAGCTATGAAACTGAAATATGAACACAAAAGAGCATCTTGCAGTAATTTAATTATTAGAACCTTTATGATCCCACTTCATATTCCGTGCCCTCTCTAACTCATATTTTCGTTTCCATTCTGCAGCCTCAGCTTGAGCAGAAGCCTTTCCTTCTGCAGCCCGCCTCAGGGCCTTTGCGACAGCTAGAAGGAGTTTAAAACAAAATAAGGACAAAGATCTTTATATCAAGATCATGTCTTACTGCAGTTGATATCAATAATCTTATCAAAATATGGGCATACTTCTCAGAGCTTCGGAAAATTCTATGAGATGACCATCTGATTCCTGTATTGAAGACTGAAGAAGCTCGTGGTCTGCCTCGGCAGGAAATAGAGAAAAAGAACGGGCAAAACCATTCTCAGATGGTGAACATGACCCATTTTCATTTCCCTGTTACATACAGAATGTCAAACATAGCCGGGAAATTATCTGAACAGTTGATAGTGGAAATTAACACTGCTACATGAGATTGATCCACTCCAAAACAGACAATTATCATACTACAGTCTATATTGCGGACTAAACAACGCAGTATAGGCTGTTCCTACTTCTATGAAGATATCCAAAAATTTCTTCTTATAATCTGCATACATGGGACCCACACTAATCAGATTCAAAATATAATAATCAATTCTCAAGTGTCCCATATTTTCTTGAGATAAAGTTAGCATGCATGGAAATGGGTAGGTTCAAACAATTTAGGAAATGCCATATGAAATCGAAGACCACTGAGCCCCATTTGTAAGATTGCAAATAACTTGAATTGAACTTAAGTTTCACATCTTAGAAATGACTGACTTTTGTTCTGGAATATGTAGGTAATAGGACTCAATACGTACACTATATAAAACACTGTCAATTCAATCACATATTCATTTACAGGTTTCTGCGGCACAAATTGTCAGTTTGACTAAGTTTAACCAACAGTAATCAGTTAAAGCGTTGAACCAATCACTATTTGAAAGCCCCAAACGAAAGCACATTTACATCAAATTTGCAGCCAACCGAATCCCACTTGTAGTAACGCAAATAAATGAAAACTTGATTTGAGCTTCAGTTAAAACGCCTGGCCGTCTGCAGTATGTAGGTAAGAGGATTCTACGTGCATTATATAAAATACTGACAACTCAATCAGGTTTCTGTAGCGTTCGAAAATCAAAGCAAATTCTCAGTTAAGCCGAGTTTGACCAATGGTGATCAGTCCAAGAGTCGAACGAACCAAGAGTTTTGAAACTCCAAAGAAATGAGCTTCCAAGCACAATTACAACAAATTTGAGTCCAAATTTAGATTGTTGACCAGACAAGAATGCATCAAGATTCAAGAACAGTAAATCCTAATTAAGCACCCAAACCCCATGGACCAAAAACTAGGAAATTACAGGGATCCAAAGAAAATCCCATGCTCACAAATGAAGTTCAACCAAGCAGCTAAATAAACTAAGAAAACATTGAATTACCGAGGAATTAAGCTTGTTCGGTGCCATAGTCATTGAGGATGAAGAAGACGGAGAGGGAGAGAGGGAGAAATGGAGGATCGGCTGGAGAGATAAAGCCTTCCCAACTTCTGGTTGAGCCTTCTGGGGTCAAATATATAATAAATTGTGTAGGAATTGGGAGGGATTTTGACCTCATGGATGATGAAGACATAAAAAATTTATGGGGTCTGATTCTTGATGGCAAGATGGATTGAAAATTTTTAGTTGGAAGGCTCAACATTTACATTTCTTGATGGACAATTTGTTAGGTGGGACCCACTTGAACTACGCGTGGCATGTTAAGTGTTTCGCTTCGCAGTAAGCTTGGTCTCTCACGCGGCCATAGCCTGGAGAGTCAACCAAGCCAACTACTCCCGCACGCACCAACCGAACTCTCTTTCTCTCTCTTCCTTCCGTCCGTTTTTTTTTTTTTTCATTTTCTTGTTTTTTCCATTTTGCAATAAAATAATTTCTTTTTTTACAAAATTTTCAATAAAATAATTCTGTGCTTGAGTAATGCTTCGTTTATTTAGAAATTAGTGGTACTTTTATATTTATGGTAATTAACGAAAAAAATAATAATTACCAATTCTAGGCGTATTGTTTGAGATTAATAGTACCAACCAAGTGTAAAAGGGATATATAAAACAGTAAGGAATATAATGCAACTTAATTATTACAGAGAATTTAATGAAACCATCTAATGAAATTTTTTTATATTTGATATAAAAAAATAATGGACATGATCTTTTTTGCAATTACAAGGCAAGCAAAGCTTGAAATTTGTCTCTTAGGAAGGTGATCACTATAACAAACAAATCAGTGAAACATTCTCATAGGATCGATAATAATTTGTCTCTTTAACCACCCTCTGCATTTTATTCAAAAGGCGGGGGTTGATAAAGGATAGAGTTATTCTAGCTCTGTGTGTAGTTTCTGATGAGGTATTGAATTTCAGTTTTTACATCCAAAAAAAAAAAACATAGGCGTACATCCTCCATGATATAGCTGGCCTCTAACCTCCATGATAAGAGGTCACAATGGATGATTCACACATCCCACACTCAGCGTTAGCAGGTTAATAGCATCAAGAGAGTCCATATGTAGTTGGAAGCACTGTAATCCCAATTGTTTGCTCACCTGTATGGATAGCACTCAACTCAGTAATTTTAATTAATAAACTTAAGAAACTTAAGGCAACTTAAACAGTGCCAAATCTTAACCAATGTGAATAGCTAAGTGCCCGTCTGGATTAGAAGTGGAGAAGTGACTTTTTTTTCCATCTGACTTTTGGAAAAGTAAGGTAGGATTAAAAGTGAAAATGTAAATGTGATTTGTGTTTGGATTAGCGGTAGCAGAAGTGACTTTTTTTTCTAACCTAGAACTTATTTGGATTAGAGTTTAAAAAGCCCGTTTAGATGCAAAATAACTGAAAAGGACATAGATGCTATTGAATACTACATACATATTATTTCTTTCATAACCTGGGGAGTGTTCCCCAAATTTTTCTCAAGATCAAATTTGGTCCCTAAGTATTTTTTCCATAATTTCTAAGAAAAAGCCTTATTCTTGTTTAAAATTCACTGAAATATTATTTAAAATAAAATTCTTCATTTCTGGGCAAAACAATATTTTTAGAAATTCATATTAAACGTAAAATAACGTTTTCTTATTTTTGCATAATTGTGTGAGGCCTCTTATTATTTTTCATAATCATACTTTGTTGATTATCACTTATTTAGCCAAAATTCAATAATCATTTAAATTCTTTTTTGAGGTAAATTTTCCATTTATACGTCAATTAAACTTTAAGTATTGTCCCAGTAATTATTCTCTACATCCCTATCCTCCAAGGGTTTTTTTCTAAAATTTCGAGCATAATTTTTAAAATTTTCCTTATGTACCCATAATATTTTATGCGAGTTTCTTGATTATGGTGTATTATAATATTTGACTATATACGCATGTTGTCTTACCATTTGGCTGATATGTCAGATCTAGTGGGGCATCTTGCCATCACATGTATATTTCCCCAACCCACATGTAAAGGGAGAACAGAAAAAAGCTGCGCGGTAGGGAAAGAAGCTGCGCAGTGGGGCTTCAGAAAAAAAGCTGCGATAGAGGAAGAAGTGCAGTGGTTTCTAAAGCTTTGCCAAACGGATCCAAAACATCTAATGGGCTTTTTTTCTGGCAAACGCACGGTAACCCATGGACACCACTTTGCCAAACAGACCCTAATTTGTTATAAAGAAGGGTGAAGGTGCAAAAATACCTATCTACATATGTTACATGTGCGCTTGACACCATTTACATTCCTTGGGTGCAAAACTACCCATCATCATTGTAAAAGGGTATAAAAATACCAGGTCCATCAATTCCCCAAAACTTCCGTCAATTTCAAATTGTGGGCCCCACTTTTTCTGCACACATGTTATCCACCATGTCTCTTTTGACCAATGTTTGACCCCATTTTGCTAACTAGGACTTTGGGGGATGAAACAAAGACCCATGTGTTGCTGAAATTAAATCCCTACTGTGCAAGTGAATAATAAAGAAAATAAGGACATGTATTGGTTAAAAAGCATCTCAATTGAAAAAGGGCAAGTCTCGACAGAAGATAACAAAAAGAGGGAATCTTTAGGGTTTCCAACAGTGAGATTGATGAGCTTCGACGCGAAAGAGCGATGGTGAGTAATTGATGGAATCCACAAAAAGGCATAAAGCAACGGGTGGAATCGTGAGTAAGGGAGAAATAACGCGAGAGAAACAAAGAGAGTGAAGGTTGGAATTTTTGAACACGTGTGCTAAGATTGTTAAAGCCCACGGACTGAGGAAAGGGCATACGAAAAGCAAAGGTAAGCATGAAATGGGTCCCAAAAATTCTTGTTTTCTATTGAGTATAGCGAAATACCATTGAAGCCCTCGATTAATTTATTGGTTTGCTTTGTCGCAAAGTGAATGTCGTCAAGTGGTGCTGACAACGTTGATGTCGATGAAGGAACTGGGGAGAAAACAGAGGCTCAAAAGCATGCTCAAGTGTTGAACAATATAGTGCTAAACAAGGTAAGAAGAATATGTTTGCTTGCAAGAAATTTGAGAGGAAGCAAAAATTTTGTAGAACATAGATCAAGATTGAGTGGAGAGGGGGTCCAAAAGAGACAGTGCATATTGAGGAACAAGATGTAATTGAGGAGATTGAAGGGCTGGACGATTTAGATATTGGAGATTATTTAAATATCACAGATGAAGATTATATTGCTGGTGACATAAATGAATTTAGGGGTCCTCTTCTAAATGGAAATGAAGTTAACAACACATTTATTGATATAAATGAAGTTGTTGACCCTGTTATAAATGCAAATGAAGTAGGTAATGGAAATGTAATAAGGGACACTAGTGGAAATGAGAGTAGGAATAATAAATCTGATGAGGATGAGAAGCAAAATTTAGAGGATTCTTATGGGCCTATAGTATGGGGATGGGCCTCCAGAAGAAATGAGAGGGCCTACTGTGGTGGGCTCGGCTGACAAGCCTTTTTTCATAGTGGGTATGACTTTTAAGGTCAAGGTGGAGCTGAAAAGGGCTTTGGATACTTATGTAATAACAACAGGGGTAAAGCTAAGAATGGCTAAGAGTGATAAGAAGCTAATAAAAGCAGTGTGCCAAGAGGGGTGCCATTGTATTATATGCTTCTAGTTATGGGCAACAAGTAGGGTTCATGGTGAAGACATTTTATTTAGAGCATAGTTGTGCTAGGGTGTATAATAACCCTAGAGCTTCTGCAAACTGGTTGGCTTACCATTACAAGGACAAAGTGCAAGAAAGCCCTTAATTTAAGATTGGTCAAATAAAAAATGATGTCCAACGTGAATTGAAGGCATGTGTTAGCATACACAAGTGTTAGAGGGCAAAGAGGAAGATAGTGGAAGACATGGAAGGCAGTTTCAAGGATGAGTTTGCAAAGATTGATGCTTATTGCAATGAACTTCGCATCTCTAATCCTAGTTCAGATGTTATTGTGGAATTATGTAATGAGGCATTAGAACATGGGAAAAGGGTGTTTAGCAGGCTATACCTTTGTTTCAACACTTCGAAGGTATGAATATGAATTTTAAGTTAGTATTGGAATAACTTTGATTGAATCTGAACTTTTTTGTTTACGTTCTGCTAGTTACAATATGAAATTATTTTTGTGAACTTGATTTTGTCGAGGTTGGGTGGCCTCAAGGATGCCGGCCATTGATTGGTGTTGATGGCACTTTTTTGAAAGGGAAATCAAAGGGTATTTTACTGAACTGCAAATCTAGGTTGGGTGGTCTCAAGTTGGGACATTGTTGAGTATGAAGAGATTGAACTGCAAGACAACTTCACATATACGGTAGAGCCAAAACAAATTATTGATCGACACGAGCGACGGCTCAGACACCGAAGCATTCTGTATGTGAAAGTGATCTGGAAGAGAATGACACAGAGAGAAGGAACTTGGGAAGCATAAGCAGATATACGGAGGCATTATCCGGAGTTTATGGCTCAAGTTGTGTGACAAATTTCAAGGGCGGAATTTATTTTTCGGGGGGAGAATTGTAATGCCCCAACTTGGGATTAAAGGCTAATAACTTCAAAAGTGGATGTAATTATTGTTAATAAACACTTTTAAAGAATATGATGTTAATTACAATCTGAATGCGTTCTGATCAATGCCTAAACCCTGTATTTAAGTTTAATTATGGATTAACATCTCGAATTAAATAAGAGGGAGGGCGCATGGTAAGGTGAAATGGAATGATAAAATGTACTTAGTGGTGATTCAAGTGGAATTGCCATAATCAGGGCAAAATGGGAAAACTAGAAGTTATTAACCAATTGGTCAGTTACCGAAGAGAAAACTTATTGGTAATTTGAAGATCAATGGTTAAGATTCATTGAGCAAAAGAGTGGAATTCTATGTATGAGTGCTCATGTGTGCCATGGGAGAGAAAGCAAGATCTTGACAAGTGTTTACATGAGAGCCATAGATCAAGTCAAATTGTTCAAACATGATTTTCTCTTCCCTTTTTCCTTCAAGGTCGGCCAAGTGGATTATGGGGAGCCAAAAATCTGCATCTTCATCATCATCTCATCTTCTTTCACTTGCCTCCATTTTCGTCAAGCTCAAAAGGAAAGAGAAAGAAGGAAAGCTTAAGGTTAGAGCCCCATATAACCTCTAATGCTCAACTCATCTTCTTTAAAGTTGTTCATGGTGATAAGAGCTTCATTGCTATGATTTTAGATTTTTGAAAGAAGGTGTTTGAGAGCTTGAAGGAATTTGAAAGTTGAGAAATCATGAAACCAACCTTGGGAAAAGGAAGAGGTGAGTATTTGAAGCATTTTGACATGTTCATTGTAATCATTGGTTAGTTTTTTAGATTTGTGAATTTTGCCTGATTTTCATGTGATTTTGAAATGGATGAATGGCCTAGTGTATGGTATTGGATTTGGTGTCATATTGTGTCTTTAGGCCATTGGAATTGATTTGGAATCTTGGAAGTTAAGTTGGTGTAATTGGGAAATATAGGGGAATGTTATGTCCAAAGTAAAAACTTGTGTTAGAATGTGATTTTGGATGTTTTGGGTTTCCATTGGGTTCCTTAGGCAAAAATTATGTGGGAGTAGTATTGGATAAGCATTTTGGGACCCTTGGAAGCATATTGGTTGAGTTTGGAAAATTCTATTAGCTGCTGCATTTTGGCTTCTGATAAGCCTCACTCGAGTGCACAGAGGTGTCACTCGAGTGCAGCATCCTATTTTCCCTTTTCCTTTAGTTTTCAGTCGCACTTCCATGCTAGAATGAAAGAGTGTCGTTCTCACATGTAGGTGATATGGGTCATCACTTGAGTGAACCTTGTTTCACTCGAGTGCTAGAGTATTGTACTCTATGGATTCGCGTCTCAGGGAAACACTCACGGCCAAATTGTCAAGAGTGTATACTAACACTCACAAGTGTTGTGTCGTCACTTAAGTGCTAGGGTTGTAACTTGAGTGCACTTCTTACTCTAGGGTTTCTGTTGTTCTCAGGTAGTCACTTCTTATGCCTCACTTTTGTAGTACTCGGGTGAGTATGAGGCTATCACTGAGTATTGGGTTCAGGTCTTGAGTGCTGTGATCATTTTCTGTCTCAGCTGTTGCTCTCGCCAAGCACTCACACTTGTGAGCCGTCCTCACTCGAGTGCAAGTTAGTCCATCACTCGAGTGCAGGAGCTAAAAATTAGTGGTTTAACTCCTGAGAGGGAGTTTTGGTCAAGTTTTTCCCAACTCTTTAGGCATGTGTCTAGACTTCTCGTAACCACTTAAAGAGTTCAAATGATAACCAACTTTAAGTATTATAAAGATAAGAAGTTGGAATAGAGAATAATCTATCGTCCTTTATTTGGTTTATAGGGTTTGATATTTGCTCTATTCGTGAGAAGCTAGTGCCAGAGCACTCCCGGAAAGAACAAGGTAGTAACTCTTTCTTTTATACTGTATGTAATGCATTGTATGTTTATGATGTCATTGGATTATGGATATTTCTGTGAGTTGCATTGCCATGCCAATAGTCTTCCAATAGCTAACAACAGTTCAGGTGATCGCAGTGTGCATCCCCAGCGGTAAAAGAGGATGAGGGTGGGGTGTGACAGTGGATTCGTTATGTATATGGAAGCCGGGAGGCTATGTGAAAGCCGTAAGGCTATGAGTTATAGCGTGCACATGTTAGCATGAGTTGTTTAGGGATTGATGCTAGTCCTCTCTACCCTGGCCATTAATATACCGTTGTAGATGTGAATGCCGGAAAGGCAATGTGTAAATTTGAATGTCGAGAAGGCAATGTGCTTGTGTGACAGCTTGTAGGCTGTGTTTCATGCTGCTGTACTATTTGATGATCTACCTACATGCTATGTGATTATATGTGGTATGAGTGATTTGTTACTACTAAGATTCTTTTGAATCTCATTCTTTCCATTGACTAACCTTCAGACAGGGCAAGTGGCTCCAAGGGAAAGGAGACAACCAAGGGCGTATAGGACTTCTTAGGGAGATTTTGATTTTGGTTGTTGGTTATCAATTTTGGTATTAGGAATACTGTATATATATTTTGGGATGTAAATTTTGGATACGGTTGTGTAATCCCCTAAATGGGAATTTATAAACCCTTAGTATATACATGAAACCTGAGGGTTGATTTTGTTGTACACTCTGATATATAAATGTGATTTAACTGTGCAGGGTAATTATATTCGAATTGTGAAATTTGATACCAGGTTTAAAAGAGATTTTGAAAGAAATTTGTGAAAAAACCTACCAAGAGGAGGGGATTGAAATGAGTTTTGATTAACCGTAGGTCTCTAATTCATCTTAATTAAGCACTTTCAAATTATAATTATTGTTTATAAGCCAGGGGGTTACAGTTAGGGCCACCCTCGCAATAACCGATTGAGGGGAGCTCATTTTGTGCTCATAATTTTAAGAGTATAATGTGTTCATCACAATCTGGACTTCATATTGAATTTAGACAGTATAAATTTAATTTAATGTTTATATTTTAAATAAATTTTTAATTATAATATATGAAAAATATTAAATAAATATAATCTTATAACTATCACTTCTTATAAAAATGAATTTATTATTTAAAAAATGACATATTAAAAATTTTAACTTTAGATCGTTTAGATTGGATTTAAACAATTTAGATCTCATTATAGTGATGAGCACACTTGTACTCACTATTGTGATAAGCACACTTGTATTCACTATTGCAATGAGCACTGAATGAAAACCTTGGGCTGAGGTAGCTTTTTTTTTTAAAATAAACCATTTGACAACATTTGGAAATTTCACTTTTTTTTGTGTGAGCGTTCGGTATCCCAGGCCAGACCATCTTTCAGATACATCAACGGGCTCAGACTAATCCGAATTGGGGTGGGTCGGGACCATTGCAAGCGGAACCCCTACCACCTACGTTGCTGCGTTCCCAAAGCTTGAACTCGAGACTCTTGGTTAAGCTGGAACAACTCCCTTATCAGTTGATCCAAACGCATGGTGATTGGAAATTCCACTTTGATACCAGTGGACTGAATTAGCATTAGTGATATTCAAGGAGATGAATTGGGCTTTTGAATTTCTTAGGGTATTTTTTAAAAAATTGTTCTCATAAAATAACTCTTGTTTCATTTACATTCATGTTTATTTATGTTAAATAAAATACTAAAAAACTAAAAAGTAGTTCCAACAAAATAAACAGAATAATTTTCTATATATTCATTGTAATAAAAAAAATTAATTCTTTTTATTAATGAACATGGATTATTATTGGCATCCTATTTTATAAGAAAAAAAAAATATTAAGGTAACTTATGTCCCGAGCACTTATTAGATTTAGGGTTGTTGTAGTTCTTGTATATGTGTCAAAAAATTTCTCACATCTCAAATCAATGAAAGTCATTTAAAACATGTTTGGATTAGCTTATTTTTCAATAATAAACACTTATTATGTAAGTCGAGATAAAAATCCTCTCACACACTTACTTTGTATACTGTAAATTATGATTAATAAACACTTATTGCCCAAAAATAAGCTATCCCAAATGAGCACTTAGTCTCTATAAAACTGTGTGTTTGGAATAACGGTGTCAAAAGTGGTTTTTTTACAATCTAACTTTTGTAAACTTAAGATTGGATAAAAGTTAAATTGTGTAATATAATTTATGTTTGAATTGGCGGTTGTATAAGTGGCTTTTCTAAAATTGAAACTTATTTGGATAGGCAGAAACATAAATAACTTTTGTGATAATGTTAAGAGAAAATTTAAATTGTAAAAAAATAAAAATAGTTAATTTATTTTTGAAAAATTTGAAAATATAAAATAATTTAATATATTTAACTAATAAAAATGCATATAATTTAAATCACACTAGCTGCGAAATGATTGAATATTAAATAATTGATTATTATTTAATTCATTAACTATAAAAATGGTCATGTTTTTTGACTGCGCAAATCATATTAGCAATTAAGATTAGTTAAAAATAATAAATATATCAAATATTTCATATTTCTTTCAAACATGCCCCTATTTATAAAAAGATCATATGAGAGGGAATGTGTAAAAATATGAGAGAGAATGAATATAAAATATGAGAGAGTGGGTAGAAAGGAAAAAATATTTTAACTTTCGAGACACAAGAAAAAAATTGCTTATGTTAAGGGTCATCCTTAAGAGAGAAAAAATTGCTTATAAAAAGGATGGAAAGGAATACAAGAAGGAGGCATGAAAGAGAGCAAAAGCACTTAAGCCAAAAGCCAAAAGCAACAAAAAGTAGCTTATCTTCAATTGTGGCTTTTGATAACTTTTATAGCAAAAGCACTTAATTTTAAAAGTCATCCCAAATATAAATTAATAAATCAATTTTTTGACACAAAAAGCCACTTATAAGCTATTTATAAGCCATTCCAAACACACAATTAAGATGTGAAGATGGGCTAGTAAAAAAGCCGAAAGGAGGAATGAACTTGTGTCATAACAATGAGTCAATATAGTTAAAAGCATATATCAAGTTGATTTAGGTTATACAATCTCTATTTTATTAAAAAATGTATTTTTCAATACGCTATTTTATGATCTATAAATTGTGTTTTTTGAATATCAAATTTCATCAACCTAGATAAAATCTATAGATTTTTTTACTTGTTTAGATCCTTTGGAACTTCATTATAGATGGCTATTGTATTATATATAAAGTTCAAAGAAAACAAGTTTATATTGCATGTAGCATGCAACAATTTACAGTCCCCAAACTTGTCTTGTTTAGAAAAAAAGCACAATGGAATTGGTTTTTGGAAAAATGGGATGTTTGGGTTGGTGTTTTGGTAACTATGCTTTTTTTCCAAAAGCAGCTTTTGAAAAGAAGCTCAAAAGTTTAGCTTTTTCGAAAAAAAGAAAAAAGTCATTCCCGCCACCGCCAATCCCAACACAATTCATATTTACAATATGACTTTTATCCTATCTAGACTTTTATAAAAGTCAGATTAAAAAAAAAAGTAATTTCTGCCACCGTTAACCCAAACAGGCCCTTAATCTCCAACGATCCTTTCAACCACCTGAGTTACTTTTGTCAGAAGCATTAAAAACACTCACAACGTTCACATGATATCTCTCGCAACTTGATTAGTGAGTTTAATGACAACCAAGCTTCATCAGCCTATGGTGCATTCAAGATGGAGGAGAAGAGAACAATGAACATAAGTACTACTACATTGTTACATCCAATACTATGAATACTCACCATCTTACTTAAATGATAAACTACATTCAATTCCTTGTGAGATTTGTATACTGTGATCATTTATTATTTAGAAGAGAAGCCAAAAATAGTGGTATCTTGAGGGGACTTGCTACCTTACAAGTTCTAAGGGGAAGTGTACTAAGTCTGTAATTAATGTGTTGAGGGCCTGAGGTGTAAAGAGTCCATTGAATATCAGAGATGATAATGTAACTCTCAAAGGTGTTTAGGGATTATATATAAGTTACTTAATTAAGATTGAATCAATATAAATTGCATATGTGTTTCTTCCTACTTGTCTTGAAGCTCACAATAATATCTCTGACATTTGTCCTTCACTAGAGGAAAAATGGCTTTTAGATAGGTTAAAATTGATTTTTTAGACCGATTTTAGATCAGGTCTTGATACAGCTGGTCTAAAAAGTCTAATACTTTTAAGACAAGTTAAG
Organism: Inga leiocalycina; assembly: GCA_963242795.1. Lineage (NCBI taxonomy): Eukaryota > Viridiplantae > Streptophyta > Magnoliopsida > Fabales > Fabaceae > Inga > Inga leiocalycina. The sequence goes on from OY725326.1 coordinate 67,815,955, forward strand.
AAACCGGTCTTCGGTCTTAAAATAAACAATTTTAAGACCGATTGTCATGAGCATCAGTCTTGAAAGATCTCTTTTGTAGGCAATACTAAAACATTTTTAAGACCGCTTTTATCTATAACCGGTCTTAAAATTTGATTTTTAAGACGAGTTGTTCATACAACTGGTCTTAAAACTTGAATTTTTAGATCAATTATATTGAAAACCGATCTTAAAATAACTTTTAAGACTGATTAAGTATGGCATTGGAAGCAGCAATTCTATTATGTGTTTTGGTTAATAACATAATCAAAGACAATTTTAAAACCATCATATATATATATATATATATATATATATATATATATATATATATGCATAATTCTTTAAAATACATGCAAGCCAATGACGTGTCAAACATATTCACATGTATAAATGCATGGTTTTACATAATCACAAAAACAACAAACATGTCAATTCATGCAACTAACAAGTTTTGCAAAAAAAACCAAGGGAAGAAAAATTCCTCAATATATACAGAAAATTTCTCAGTTTTACAAGGACTGACTGTTGTTGTAAAAGTTCATAAATGAATTCAGCACAATAATTGCGAATGTGATCAATATCTTCTTCTAGAAAGGGGTTAGCAAGATCAAACATCTGTAACACCAAAGCTAGACAAAACATTAACTTGCTAACTAAAATAATAATAAAAGTAATACAAAATTTTTGAAATATATATACATTCACCTCTTGAGTGAATTCTGTCGTGCCAAGGGTAATAATGTTATAAATGTGTCTCAAAACATACAACCCACACAAATTGGACCCCGGTGGTTGCCTATGGGTCTGAAAAATAACATGATATCATTAAAACAAGTATAAAATTAAAGCATGCCTTATAATTGGATACATTCTTAAAACAAATTAATATGTAACTAACCTTTGGCAAGATCCATGTAAGGTCTTTTAGGTCATGAACATGCCTACCACAAGCAGCGTGTAGGAATGTCCGCATGGCCCTATCATCAAAATCACAAAGGTTACTTATTTTTCACAAATTCCATAAATTTTGCACACAAAAGGTAATTAATAATGCAAGAAAACTTATGAGTTCATGGTCTTCTTCAATTCACTCCCTAACTTGTTGTGGTGGAGGGAGCATAAAAGGATGATAGTATATCTCTTCTTACACAAAATAACCAATTGCCAATAATCACTAAAAAAGGGAAGACTTTTAAGCAAATATAAAACATTATGTATATTATGAAATATAAATTTGTTTCTTACCCATGCACAGATTGAGCCAAGAAACACTCAAATTGGGTTTCACTAACCCTCTCCGATAAGTATGTGTGTCTGATAGCAGCAGTGGTACCTTTGTCATGGAGTTGAATTGGGCATAGGAATCAAAATTTATCGCTTTTGCCAGAGGAAACCAACCCACAATTCATGTACCTACAATAATGCAATCACACAAATCAAAGTTTAATGGCGTAATTTGTAAAATATTTACTTCCAATTGGAGAAGATACTTATATTAAAAATAGTTGGACAATCAAAACCATAAACTGTTGTCGAGGAGCTACTAGGGACTTTAAATCATCCCTCTCAAGATAGCATTGCACCTCTAACTTGCCAACAGCTGAATCAGTAGGCCAATCTCTTATTTGAAAGGACGTATCATATGCCATCAGAATCACTTGCTACATGACATTCAATAGAGGCTGTGAAACATCTTGAGTGGAAGGAGGTGCAAATGGCAGGGCTGTGATCAGGGATTCCTCAGCTCGATTAGAAACATGGTTCTTTGGCTACAAGATGAAAGAGTTAAGGACATTGCTCACAATCTTGAAGTCATCAGTGGAGATAGGGAGAGGTGCATCTACAACGATCACCTCTTCAACTGCCACTCTGATCCCAAGTTGTGCACTCTCCCCTATGAAACCAATCGTCTCAGAGGATCCTCCACAAACAGGTCATAGGGCTCACCAATTTCTTTCCCAGGACCTTCTGATGAATGACCAATACAACTCCCTTTAGTGCTCTGTTTAGAGTTTAGGGAATGTGCCTGGGGAGCACTGGTGTCTTGTCTTGTGCTCGCCATGATAATCCATTCCTCCTTCATATTGTTGAACCTTTCTTCAAATCGTGCATCAAATGATGCTTTTGCCTCTGCCCTTGCTTCCGCCCTTACAGTGGCCAATTTATGCTCTATCTCCTCCCTAGTCACCATACTACTTGAGAAACGGCGTGGGGGGGGGGTACTCCAAAGTAATCTCTTATGCCTACACTGCCTCCAACTCCCCTAACATGGCTGGGATGCTCGTGTTTTCCTATAGCAACGGTCAGGATGTCATTGTTCCCATCCGACCTAAATGATCCCTCAGCTTGTTTTTTTAAGCTCTTCCTATAAGACACGTAAGACAAACATAAGTAATAAATTTTTGTTTACTCACTAATTAATAACAACAATAATACTTACAATTTTTTCACCAATTATACGAGATTATTCACTCGTATAAGAGTTGCTCCTCTTTTGGTGAGCGAACTTCCACATTTCTTCGCGACGTATTGGAGATGATGGAGAAAGAAGGACAGAAGGATCATATTGAGCTGCTTCTTCCAATCTCTTCCATTTGGCCGCCAACAAATCTTTTTCAGCCTTCGCATAACCCCCACCAGATATTGTATGCGGTCAATAATTCTTTCTTCCACTCTCTTGTGCCTTTTGCCTTTTGCCTTTTTTCCTGGGAATGAGAAATTAAAAAAGGTTAAATCAATAAATTAAAGACAATTCATAAGTAAATAAAATGCAAAATATATCAACTCACCAAAGCTCTGGAGTAGTCCGAAGCTGTCTAAATTCTTGCTAAGTGTGTTCGTCAATATAAGAATACTTGTCGCACGGATTAGGACAAGGCTAACCTTCTTCTACCTCAATATGTACGTAATTGTTGGCTAGAGTTGTCTTAAACTTCCTCCAGCATTCATAACAATATTTCATTATCTTATTATACAAGATTTCACTCTCAGGAATGTCATGAGTGAGCTGGATAGTTTCTCAAATATGTTAGTTCACATGTTTATCCACATTTCTCCACTCCTCTATCAAGATACTAGGCTTGTTGCATGCTAGGAGGCTGACAAAACTCCTATATCAGCTTGCATTACGCCCGATTGGTTTCCAATATTTATCAAACTCAATCGGAATCTTTTCCCCAATGCTTCGATTAATAGGAATGCCTCTCAATCGGGTGCCTCTTCTACCCCTTCGTATGGGATGTTTACGGGGCTCACTTTGATTCTGGTTCAGAGCATTGCTAGGAGTACCCTCACTTTGATTAACACTAGTTGGCTCCGGAGTACCTTCAGTAGGACGGCTCATTATCCTTACTTGAAATTGAATGAGCTAATTTATATTCCTATGTAGTCATGACACTTTAAATTTCAGCCTCCAATTTTCATTTCATCAAGCACTATATTAACATTCTAGACTATGCTATATCCTTGTTGGTACTTAAGTATCATACAGGGCACAAAATGCACAATACAATTCCACTTTAGAATCTGAAATTTTCCGGCAACTAACTTCTAACAATTTCTTCCTTATGCTCTCCTTATACAATTCTTGTCAACACCCGTTTCCATTTTGATAATCGTAGAGTAATAAAGACGAAATTTCATAGGCATACAGAAAAGTACAATTATACTGACAAAAGTATTCGTTTACAATCCCAACGTCGTTCGTCAATGAAATACAAAATACAATGAAAGTTTTAATAATTACAGGATATCCCAAAATATGTTATGAATATCTAATTTATAACCACCGTCTTCACCCTTACCTCGAGACATGTGACAATCACTTCTCGACATCTACGCCTTTGCCTTTAGTCCCACTGGCACCCATTGAGATGTTTGTTTAGAAAATAGGGTGAGATTTCAAAGAATTCCTGTAGAAACATGCTATCGTTCATAAAAAATGCAAAAAGTAAATATGACATGCGCCAAGGTATGTACTAATTAATGAACAATATAAACACATCATCATCATGTATACATGAGTAGGGCCCAACCCCACAATCTACATATGTTGGACTTCCGCCAACTCCCAATGTAAGTGCAAACCGGCACTAACTGCCTCTCTCTAGGCAAACCATGTTGATTAATAAAGCGCATTTACAAACAATGGCATCCACACAAGCATGTAACTATGGCATAATGTATGAAGGACAATGTTCCTATCTCAAAGTTCTTTTAACCCCTTTTTAGTGTGCCTCTTAAAACGTGTGGTGTTTGACCTCTGACTCAGTCCTAAAATATTAAATGTACAAGAAATATGTCATAATCTATCCAAGTATCATTTGAGACTATTCCATAGTGTTTTTTATGGTTATATTAGTCTATGATGAAAATTTACCAAAATATCCCCGGGACCCCGGCCCGACCCCACTATACCGGCCTGATGGCACGTTTTCCCAAAATTTTGACTAGGGCTATCCTTATGTATGTTAGAGCAAGCATCTCACCCAAGAGGGGGGTGAATTGGGTGATACTAAAAATTCATCGGAAATATAAAACTTCGATAGTGAATTTAAAATAGTAAAGAGTAAGGATAAATATCACCGAAGTGTACACCGGGAGTTATACTGGTTCGGTCACAACCACTTTGACCTACGTCCAGTCCTCAGAGCTCTTCTGAGAGTTTCACTATAACTTCCAAGATTCAGTGGGTTCTTGGCACCTTAGTACAAGCAAGTTCCTTCACCTGGACACTCGCTCCCCCTTACAAGTTGCAATCCAATCCCAACTCAAGGTTCCACAACCTTAAGTTATCTCACTAACAAATATTGAGTTTGAATGATATATCTCTCTTACAGAGTGAATAAGAATCACTGAAGCATAGAAATATAATTACAACGTAAAAACAGAGCAATGAACTTGATGATATGTTTGTGGGTGTTCTCTTTTTTTTCTCTGTTTGGATGTTCCCATATATATAGATATGTTGGTGATGACCGTTGGAACATTTTCTTTTCATCCGTTGGAGAGTGCGCAACCACTATTGACTTTTCCAGTTTTTGAAAAATATCCGTTGGCGGTGGTTGGCATTTGAACGTTTCATTTGACTTCCCTTACTTGATATGATTTCTTCATTGTTTATCTGTAAATATGCTAGACATACTAATACAATGAAAAGTTAATCATATAGAAAACAAATTAATGAACATTTGAATGATTTCTGAATTTCTGGGTTTACTTACTCGAGTAGCTACTCGAGTATTCCTTGAAGTTTACTCGAGTATCATAGGGAAAACTTTGATCAACTGCAAGTCAACAGATAAATATAAGATTACTCGGGTAGTGCATGGAATAACCAATTTTCAAACCTTTGGAAATGTATGTTTACTCGGGTACCTACTCGAGTAATACACTCACAACTTTATGGGTTACTCGGGTACCAACTCGAGTAAACCTTCAAATAAACTTTTGGTTACTCAATGCTTTACTCCAGTAATGTTGGCAGGATTTCAAGGCCGAGAGCACATCAAGTTAGATTACCTTGTTACTCGAGTACATACTCAAGTAAACTTACTTTTTGTGCATAACTCACTCGGGTAGTGACTTGAGGTTTTCCTTCAAAATAACTCTGCATACTCGAGTAATCCACTTAAAATGAAACATTAAATACATTCATACTAGAGTAATAAATCGAGGAAAATGAAATAAAATTATATCAAGTTATTCGGGTACCACCTTCAAGTTTTTGCTTACCATACTGAGTTACTCGAGTAGCTACTCGAGTAACATTGGCAGTGGTACAAAATGCCGAGAGCACCATATTTACTAAAACAGGGTAACTTGAGCACATACTCGAGTATCATTGGCAGGCCGAGAGCAACTTGAAAACTTTTACATGGTTACTCGAGTACCTACTCGAGTAACGTTGGCAGGCCGAGAGCAACTCCAAGTTTTTACCTGGTTACTCGAGTAGCTACTCGAGTAACATTGGTAGGCCGAGAGCAACTTGAAAATATTTACACTATTACTCGAGTACTTACTCGAGTAATGCTGTCTGGTTACTGGAAGGTGCCTCTAGTTACTTCAAGTTTTGTCCCATTACTCGAGTACGTACTCGAGTAATGCCTTACAAGATTTGCTTCTAATCAAGTTTCTCAGCATTTTCTCTTGATCTTTCCTTATTACTCCAATGCTTACTTCAAGTGATGCTTATCCCTGTTATTACTTTGTTCAAAACTTATTTATTAATCAATTCTTTTTCATACCATTCTTTTGTTATCATCAAAACATGAGATCTAACATTCTCCCCCTTTTTGATGATGACAAAACTTGATGATTTTGAACAATATTTTGAAAAAAATTCTCAAATAAACATATCTTGAATTCTTTTGACAAACTTTGTTAACTTTATAAAAATGATTTGGAAAATTATAACACATTCACCTTGCATACATAACAAACTTCATTAGCCTAACAATGTATCATAAATTAAATTAAAGCTTAAATGAACTTTGAAATGAAATCATAACTTGCATTAATCTTAAAATTTCTATATTACAAGATAATCATAACTAACAAGATAAAAACTTAAACAAAGACTCCCAAAAACCCATATACATCCAAATTCCCAAAGAGACTCAGAGACTTCCACAATATCACACTCAAGCTCTTCTCCCCCTTTTTGTCTTCATCAATCAAGTGGAGGGCTAGGAGGCTTAACCATGGAGATAGGCTTCGCAGGAAGGACTAAGCCACCATCTGAACTGGAAGAGTCAAAAGAGCTGGAAGATGCAGGTTCACGGAGATTGACTGGAGGGATATGGATGTCATCTCTAGGAGGAATAGGAGAAGGTTGGAAGACAACCATAGTGGTCTCAACCTCTGGAGGGGTATCAATCTCTGGAGTGAGATGTTCAGAGGAGGAGGAGGGAGATATTTCCTCAGTGTGGGTAGGTGATGGATTCGGTTTAGGAGTGGTTTCTGGCTGAGGCTTATGAGGAGAATTATCAATGACAATATGTATGGTCTCGTTGGTGTTAGGGTTATCCACCGAATAAAGTATGTCTTTGGCTTGAAGCTCAGGTGGACTAGAGACCGGAAGGATATAAGGCTCAGGCTCAGAGAGCGGAATATTAGAAGCAGGGTTCTCTGGAGGTGGAGGAGCAGAAGAAGATGGACCGGCAGAAGGTCCGGGACCTAAAGAGTCCAATCGTGCCAGAATTAATCTCAGAATCTCACCCTGGGCACGTTGCTCAGCTAGCAACTCCTCATGCCTCTTGTCCATTTTCTCCACCAACTCTCCCATCTTGGTATTCATGTGGGTTATCAGTTCAGCATTCGTGTTGGCGATATCCACATGGAATCCTCTCAGCATATTTTCCATAAAGTGCTGGAGAGTGGCATTGAGGAAGGATGGCGATGATGTGGTGGCAACTAGAGCCGATGACTGAGTGTCATCTATCTTGCTGGTCTCAGCCTCAGTGGTCTTCTTCTTCTTCGTTGACCCAAACTCTAGAGGGCCTTTGAGAGGGATGTCAATATTCAGCTTCCCAATTTGGTTTCTCCCAACCGGAGTCAACCTCTCAATAGGCTCCTTGCTGTCCAAATACCATATCTTATTTTCTTTTAGAATCAGTGACACTATCTGAGGATATGGCATTGGTGTTGTAGCCTTTCCATCCACCCTATACCTCTTCATCTCAGAGAAGATATACTCCCCCAAATCCTTCTGCTCCTTCAGGAGAAGTGAAGCAAACCACCTAAAGTCCCTATCAGAGAAGTGGGTATAGTTGTTGGCCTTGTTCACTAGGGACCTAGAATAGATGTACCATAGGACCCTATGATGATCACACATATCACTTGGTTTGAAATTTAGAGGGCCAACTAACTCTCCAGGTTTTAGGACAGAAAAGATTTGGTTTGGTTCGAGTTGAGAATAAATATCATCTGGGGGGTTCTCAATCCCTAACCATAAATTAATCCTAGAGGGTGATATGAGAATTTTTTGGCCTCTTACTGTGGTGGTCATCTCTTCCTCAGCTGAGGTTCTGTTTGGCTCATCTATAATCTCTAGATTACAGTAAAAGTGTGTGATCACTTTAGTACATAATGGTAATCTAATGGATAGCCAAGGCATTAAAGGATCTAAATAGGGACTAAGATCGTGCTTCAATACCTCCTGAAGTAGCCTGAGATCCACATAGTGTGTCTTGCACACTTTCCTTCTGGAGAACTGAGTGAGGTACTTTGGAGACTCCACCAATTTGCTGACATTGAATCCCTTTGGTGGATTGGTGATCTCTTCTTCCGGCATTTTGGACTTCTTGGAAGATTGTCCCTTCTCCATTTGCTCTAGTATACCAGCCATAGCCTTAGCCACATTTTTGTCATACTTGGGCTTTTTAGAAGGCTTAGGTGTGAAAGAGGGGGTAGAGGAATCAGAGGGAGTAGGTGAGGGAGTTTTGGTACTCTTGCCTTTCCCAGTTGAAGTACTCTTTTTGGATTGAGCCCTTGTAGCAATAGGCTCTTTAATCACAACCCCTTTTGGTTTCGGTTGAGGTTGGATTTTGGCTTTGGATCTTGAAGTAAGTTTCCTTCTCTTTGTGGGAGGAGAAGAAAGAGGATCAGAGTGTTGTTGGGATTCAAAGGAATCTATGGGAGTAAGGTTTTTAGTTCTCATCTTTCTGAAAGATTGAAAACTGAGATTTTCAGAAAAGCAGAGACACAGACGCAACTTAGGGCACCGAGAATCTGAGCAAAATAGGAAGTTTTTAGGAATGAAATCTGTTGGGTTTTGATCGAAAAGGAACTAGGAATTGATTGTGAAAAATTTTTGAGAGAGTGTATAGTGATTTACTCGAGGAGATTTTGTGGAAATGACCGAGTTTGTGACAGTTAAAGACCTAAAACCCGACATTACTCGAGGCCTTACTCGAGTAACCTTCAAGTTTACTCGAGGCCTTACTCGAGTGATCATACAGAAAATCTCTAAAATAATTCATTTAAATTGCGTACCTGGCATGAATAATATTGTAATTATCCATGTATGTTCCCTCGATCATTGTCAATCAATTTTGAACAGATTTGCGTTGATTTTGCATCAATTTGGAAATCTGGACTTCCAGTTACTTGAGTCCTTACTCAAGTAAGCTTCAAGTTTACTCGAGGCTCGCCTCGGGTAACCTGTCTTTTCCACTCTAACTCTTCATTTTTTTGTCACTGAACCGTTAGATTTAAATTCCAAGTAACTTGATCCGTTACTTCCAGTTTTGAAGTTCATTACTCGAGTAAAGTGTTACTTTACTTCAAGTTGTTCTTCGGGTAATGCTTCTTTGTTAGTCATAACTTCAAGTTGGTACTCCAGTAATGGTGTCCTCTGATAACCTCTGTTTTTGTTTCTCAAAACAGAATTTCTACCTTCCTGCAAAACAATTTTCTATACACTCCGATGCTTAAATTAATAATCATCAAAACATTATCAAATGACTTCATCTAATATTATGAAAAACCTGAAATAACTTACAACTCATTGGGATTTACCATTCCCAATTCTCTTCTAATGTATAAAAATTGAGCTTTTGCAAGCGGTTTTGTGAAGATATCTGCTAGTTGAAGATGAGTAGGAATGAATATCACTTTCACATCTTTCTTTTGAACATGATCTCTGATGAAGTGATGTCTGACATCGATATGCTTGGTTCTAGAGTGTTGAACTGGATTCTTTGCCAAGCTTATCGTGCTAGTATTGTCACAATAGATTGGTATTTCTTTGAGATAAATACCAAGATCTTGTATTTGTTGTTTTAACCATATCACTTGTGCACAACAACTTGAGACAGCTACATATTCGGCTTCCGTTGATGAAAGAGACACAGTGTTTTGTTTCTTGCTAAACCATGATACAAGAGAACCTCCAAGAAATTGTCCTTGTCCGCTGGTGCTCTTTCTATCTATCTTGTATCCTCCATGATCTGAATCTAAATATGCAACAAGATATTCACTTCTTCCCTTGGGATACTATAGACCCAATTCAAGTGTGTCAGCAAGGTATCTAAAGATTCGTTTGACTGTTTCAGCATGTGATTCCTTTGGTGCCGATTGATATCTTGCACATATGCCAACATTAAATTGGATGTCTGGTCTACTTGCCGTGAGATAGAGTAATGATCCAATCATTCCTCTATATTTTGTTATGTTGTAGTCTTTCCCTTTGACATCAACATCAAGTAACGTAGTTGAGCTCATAGGTGTGTCTGTGCCATTTGCTTCATCCATTCCATACTTCTTCAATAGCTCTTTTAAATACTTTGTTTGAGATATGAAGATTCCATTCTTTCTTTGTTTGATTTACAAACCAAGAAAGAAATTCAATTCTCCCATCATTGACATCTCAAATTCTCCCTGCATTATCTCAGAAAATTCCTTACACAGAGATTCATTAGTAGCACCGAAGACAATGTCATCAACATATATTTGAACAATCAAAATATCATTGTGTTTTCGTTTTATAAAAAGTATTGTATCAAATTTTCCCCGTACAAAACCTTGATCAATAAGAAATTTACTGAGCCTTTTATACCAGGCTCTAGGAGCTTGTTTTAAACCATATAAAGCCTTTTTGAGTTTGAAAACATGGTCAGGTTTAGTAACATCCTCAAAACCTGGAGGTTGTTCTACATACACTTCTTCCATGATGTAACCATTTAGAAATGCACTCTTTACATCCATTTGATAGAGTTTGAATCCTTTGATGCATGCAAAGGCTAAGAGTACACGTATAGCTTCCAATCTAGCCACTGGAGCATACGTTTCCTCATAATCAATCCCTTCTTCCTGATTATAGCCTTTGGCTACCAATCTTGCCTTGTTTCTGACAATAATTACGGATTCATCGAGTTTGTTCTTGAATACCCATTTAGTAACAATGATCAGATGATCCTTGGGTCGGGGTACCAAATCCCAAACTTGATTTCTCTCAAATTGATTTAGTTCTTCTTGCATTGCTATAACCCAATCATTGTCTGATAGGGCTTCATCAATGTTAGAAGGTTCAATCTCAGAAATGAATGCAGAAAAACTTACTTCATTGAAAATTATATTTCTAGTTTTGATCCCTTCATTCACATCTCCTATGATTTATTCTAAAGGATGGCTTCTATTGTATTTCCAGGCTTTAGGTTGACCTAGAGATTTCTCTTCTTCCTTAGTTTCATCAATTTTTGGAATAAGAGACTTAGAAATAGATTGACCATTCTCTTGATTTAAAACAACTTCTTGTTCTTCATCAATGGTTTTGTCAGAGGATTCTAATTCATCAAATACAATATGAATTGATTCTTCAACAACACATGTTCTTTTATTAAAAACTCTATATGCTTTACTTCGGTTAGAATATCCTAGGAAAATTCCTTCATCGGTTCTTGAATCAAATTTTCCCAAGTTATCTTTACCATTATTATGAATGAAACACTTACAACCGAAGATGTGTAGATGAGCAATGTTTGGCTTTCTTCCTTTGTATAGCTCGTATGGTCTCTTTCCAAGTTTTGTTCTGATATATGCTCTATTTGAAATGTAGCATGTTGTACTCATAGCATCAGCCCAAAATACTTGAGACACATTCTTTTTATTCAACATTACTTTAGCCATATCAATGAGCACTCTATTTTTGGGTTCCACAACTCCATTTTGTTGAGGCGTCCTTGGAGCAGAGAAATTGTGATCAATGCCATTAGTATCACAATATTTTTCAAAGGCTTGATTTTCAAATTCTCCACCATGATCGGTCCTAATACCTGCAATGGACACACCTTTCTCATTTTGCACTCTCTTGGCAAAAACAATAAATTCTTCAAATGTCTCATCCTTTGATGATAGAAAAATAACCCATGTAAATCTAGAGAAGTCATCAACAATGACCAATGAATATAAGTTGCCACCAAGACTCTTTACTCTTGCTGGGCCAACTAAATCCATATGCAATAATTGTAATGGTCTATTTGTTGAAATCTCATTTTTTAGTTTAAAAGATGATTTAGTTTGTTTACCCTTTTGACATGCATCACAAATCAAATCATTTTTGAAAGATATTTTGGGTAATCTAAGAACTAAATCCTTTTTGAGTAGTTTGCCTAATTGATGCATATTGACATGAGCCAATCTCTTATGCCATAGCCAACTTTCATCGGCATTACTCAGAAAACAATTTTCAGATTCATTTCTACTAATATCTAGAGTATAACAGTTACCTTCCCTTTTTGCTCTGAGCTTAGCCTTGATGTTCTTCTTATCAAGTTGTAAGTCATTCTTGTTGATAATTAAGCATTCTTCTGAGTCAAATATTTGTCTTTATCCGCACTTTGACTTACGCTCAGCAAATTGTGACACAAGCCTTCAACATAATATATATCTTTGACTTGTATTCCTTTGTCATTTTTTATTTCACCAATTCCTGCTATCCTTCCGGATTGATTTCCTCTAAATTTTACCTTTCCTCCTTCCTTAGGTTGCAAAGTGGTAAAACTTTCGAAATCTCCGGTCATATGTCTAGAGCATCCACTATCTATGTACCACTTGCTATTTTTGGATGCTTTAAGACATACCTGCAATCAAATGACTAAGTCTTAGGTACCCACATCTTTTTGGGTCCTTTTGGGTTAGTGCAAATAATTTTCTGAACATATGAGCCCTTAGGTACCCATTTGTAGGTTCCTATTGTTCCTTTCTTCTTATGAATGCATGAAGAAGTATAATGTCCTTTTCTATTACAGTAGTTGCAAAATGCAAAAGGATTTGATGTATGCACAGAATGCTGGAAATAATTCAAATAAGACTTACCTCCTACTTTCTTTCTACCTTTCCTTCTATCTGATCTTGGATCATAACCAATTCTAGATCGGTCATTTACAAATTGTTGAGCTTTTAAAATGACATTTAGCATCTCACTTCCTTGAGTAAATTTTTCAAGGGTTTTTATGAGATCAATATTTTTCTTTTTCAAAGAAGAGCAATTTTCACAATCCTTTTCCAAACCTTTTTTAAGTTCAATTTCAAGAGCTTTGTTTTTCTTTTTGAAAACAACCAATTCTTTAACTACTTTGATGAATTCAGAATGTAAAGCATTATATTCGGAAAGTAATTCATCATAGGTAGGTTCAGAATCATTTACCTCTTCTTCTGTTTCTTCTTGAGTAACAAGACATATATTAGCTACTTCTTCCTCATCACTTTCTTCGTCTGAGGAGCTATCACCCCATATAGCAGATACGAAGGCCTTCTTTTTGTTGAAGAATTTGCCTTTTCTCTTTTCCTTGTTCTTTTGATTCAGGTCTGGGCATTCTGATTTGATATGTCCTGGTTTTCCACATTCATAGCAAATGATATAAACTTTATTGCTATTTCCTCCTTTCTGAAAGTGTTTGAATCCTTGACCTTTCTTGTAGAACTTTCTAAATCATTTTATGATTAGGCCCATTTCATCATCGTCAAACTCCTCATCCTCATCTTGATTCTCTTCTTTCGCTTTTAGTGCTAGACCTTTCTTTTTCTTGTCACCAATGTCATCTAGTTCTCATTTGAACTTTAGTTTGCTTTCATATTCAAAAAGACTTCCAAATAGAGAAGCAACTGATCTCATTGATTCTCCTTTTGCTTCTTCTATCGCAGTAACTTTGGCCTCCCACTCTTTAGAAAGAATATTCAAAATCTTTCGTACTTGGGTATGCTGATCGTAGACTTTCCCAAGTGCTGCAAGTTGGTTAACAAGATGAGTATATCTAAGTTCGAATTCAGAAATCGACTCACCTGATTTCATTCGAAGTAGATCGAATTCGGTGACCAAAGTGTTGATTCGATTTTCCTTTATTCCTGAAGTTCCTTCATGAGCTATTTCCAGAGCTTCCCACATTTGCTTTGCTGTTGGGAGTGTGCAAATTTTGAAATATTCACTTTGACTCAAAGAACTTTGTAACATCAGAATTGCCTTGCTATTGAGAGTGATAAGTTTCTTGTCATTCTCATCATATTCCGCTGGAGTCTTTGGAATTTTCTGAGAATCTACAATCTTTGTAGGTTGATAGTTTCCACTCTCAATTACATCCCATAGCCCATATTCAGTAGCCATCACGAACACTCTGAATTTAGCTTTCCAGAAAGAAAAGTGTTCTCCATTGAAACCGGGAGGTCTAGTGATGGACGCTCCGTCGAGAAGAATTCCTTCACCCATGCTTGCCATTGGATCCTTCTTAGGCTGTTAAACCTTAACAAGAAGACCTACGCTCTGATACCAAATGTTAGAGCAAGCGTTTCACCCAAGAGGGGGGTGAATTGGGTGATACTAAAAATTCGTCAGAAATATAAAACTTCGATAGTGAATTTAAAATAGTAAAGAGTAAGGATAAATATCACCGAAGTGTACACCGGGAGTTATACTGGTTCGGTCACAACCACTTTGACCTACGTCCAGTCCTCAGAGCTCTTCTGAGAGTTTCACTATAACTTCCAAGATTCAGTGGGTTCTTGGCACCTTAGTACAAGCAAGTTCCTTCACCTGGACACTCGCTCCCCCTTACAAGTTGCAATCCAATCCCAACTCAAGGTTCCACAACCTTAAGTTATCTCACTAACAAATATTGAGTTTGAATGAAATATCTCTCTTACAGAGTGAATAAGAATCACTGAAGCATAGAAATATAATTACAACGTAAAAACAGAGCAATGAACTTGATGATATGTTTGTGGGTGTTCTCTTTTTTTTCTCTGTTTGGATGTTCCCATATATATAGATATGTTGGTGATGACCGTTGGAACATTTTCTTTTCATCCGTTGGAGAGTGCGCAGCCACTATTGACTTTTCCAGTTTTTGAAAAATATCCGTTGGCGGTGGTTGGCATTTGAACGTTTCATTTGACTTCCCTTACTTAATATGATTTCTTCATTGTTTATCTGTAAATATGCTAGACATACTAATACAATGAAAAGTTAATCATATAGAAAACAAATTAATGAACATTTGAATGATTTCTGAATTTTTGGGTTTACTTACTCGAGTAGCTACTCGAGTATTCCTTGAAGTTTACTCGAGTACTTACTCGAGTATCATAGGGAAAATTTTGATCAACTGCAAGTCAACAGACAAATATAAGATTACTCGGGTAGTGCATGGAATAACCAATTTTCAAACCTTTGGAAATGTATGTTTACTCGGGTACCTACTCGAGTAATACACTCACAACTTTATGGGTTACTCGGGTACCAACTCGAGTAAACCTTCAAATAAACTTTTGGTTACTCGATGTTTTACTCCAGTAATGTTGGCAGGATTTCAAGGCCGAGAGCACATCAAGTTAGATTACCTTGTTACTCGAGTACATACTCGAGTAAACTTACTTTTTGTGCATAACTCACTCGGGTAGTGACTTGAGGTTTTCCTTCAAAATAACTCTGCATACTCGAGTAATCCACTTAAAATGAAACATTAAATACATTCATACTAGAGTAATAACTCGAGGAAAATGAAATAAAATTATATCAAGTTATTCGGGTACCACCTTCAAGTTTTTGCTTACCATACTGAGTTACTCGAGTAGCTACTCGAGTAACATTGGCAGTGGTACAAAATGCCGAGAGCACCATATTTACTAAAACAGGGTAACTCGAATACATACTCGAGTATCATTGGCAGGCCGAGAGCAACTTGAAAACTTTTACATAGTTACTCGAGTAACGTTGGCAGGCCGAGAGCAACTCCAAGTTTTTACCTGGTTACTCGAGTAGCTACTCGAGTAACATTGGTAGGCCGAGAGCAACTTGAAAATATTTACACTATTACTCGAGTACTTACTCGAGTAACGCTGTCTGGTTACTGGAAGGTGCCTCTAGTTACTTCAAGTTTTGTCCCATTACTCGAGTACGTACTCGAGTAATGCCTTACAAGATTTGCTTCTAATCAAGTTTCTCAGCATTTTCTCTTGATCTTTCCTTATTACTCCAATACTTACTTCAAGTGATGCTTATCCCTGTTATTACTTTGTTCAAAACTTATTTATTAATCAATTCTTTTTCATACTATTCTTTTGTTATCATCAAAACATGAGATCTAACAATGTACTCTCGCCAAAGGAATCCATTTCCCAGATCAAAATTATCAAATTTAGTATCAAATTATAAAATTACCCTTGACAGCCCTGATTTAGGGATTTTAGTGGCGTTTTCATAATTATGTTTTTTTGGCCTTTTCCGAAAAAAGTGACCAACTGTAACCCCACCTATTTTTGCCCACTAAATCCAATAGAACCATTTATTTCATGACAATCCAGCTCCTACCCCCAGAACAGTGTTGGCCGAAAGTTTCTCAAAAAAATGGAAAAATGGGGTTTTGTGTTTTAGCTTCCAAAACTTGTACTTTTCCATTTCTGATCCTTTATTAACTCATTTAAATACTTCTTAATCATGTTTCAAAGAAATTTGGGCAGCATAACCCCTTAGGATTAGGGATTTTCCAAATTTACAACTCAACCAAAAATTACCAAATAAACAACAAACTTCAATATCAACTTCATACAAGTATAGATTTGAGTTTGGTGTAGTTATCTCTTAGGCTTCTTGATTTCTCTCACTCTATGCGTCCTCTCTCTCTTCTCCTTGAGCTAGCAATGTGTCTACAAGATCATGGTTTCATGAAGAAACAAGATTTAGATAAGGATTTCTTAACAAGATCACAAGAAAACCTTAAGAGATTAACTTCTTACCTTAGGATTTCTCTCCTTCTTTCTCCTTAGCATATGAGACCTCCAAGCTCTCTCTCTCTCTCTCCTTTTTCTTATGTTTGGCTAAATACACAAAGGGAAGGGAAGAGGAAATGTGTTTTAATTATCATGACTCATCTCTTCTCTTAGCCCTTGATTTTTCAAGATAAAATCTTGTGGTGACACTTGTCACAAGCCATGCTTCCACCCATACCTCCTTCATATTATGACACACTTACTCCATTAGGTTCCTTTTAGATTTGAACCACTTCTCTTCTCCCTTGGTTGGCCAAAAAACCATGCTCCCCCTCTTGCTCCAACCAAACCAAGTGTTCTTCCAACTAGAGCAACTTCGTACTCCACCAAACACTCAAGTTCATCCAACCCTTCACTCAAGCTATTCCCTTACCTTCACTTATCATGATCACTATGTACATGCCTTCATGTAGTGCATACTCCACCATTGTCATCATTACCATATTCATATAGCATTTTGACATGTGCTCTTGGAAATAAATTTTCCCCTCCATCCTTCTCATTGCCATATTCATGTAGCATATTTTAATGCAATTGGACATGCGTTCATCTTCATAAATCATAATCTAATCCTCTCTTCATATGATAATGACACTTGGCATCTTTAATTCCACAATTTACATAATTGCTAGCACATTTTATTTTCAATTTTTAGAATAATGCCAATTCTGGCAGATTTTCTGCCCTAACTTTGAAAAATCATAACTAATTTTTTAGACATTGTTTCGAAGTGATTCTAAAGGCTATGGAACCCTTATTAAGTCTAGTTTCAAAGAAAAATATGGAATTTAGCTAGCTGGAATCATATAATTCCCAGATTTCATTTCTTTGACCGCTGCTCCAAAGACTTTCCAGATTTTTTGAACTAACTTCAAAAATTCATATCTTTTGGTACATAGCTTCAATTGATTCATATGACCTGTAAAATTAAAGCTTAGAATGTCTAATTTCACCTTGTAAAATTTTATAATTTTTGCTCATCATTTAGTTTTTCAAAACCTTATGACAAACTCACTGCCTCGCAGGCAATTTCACTAAAAGCACTATTCAACTTTCAATATTTAATTCTTTTGGCCTTAAATATTCACCATTTCATTGAATATATATAATATATACTCTTGGTGAATAAAATTTGGGGTGTTACAATTCCACGTCCTAAACTCATTGGAGCTATAAAAAGGAATAAAATCTAACTCTGTCTAACACATTATTGGGATCCACAAAGTTCCAGAATAAAATCTAACACATTATAATTGAATAATACAGAGTTATAGAATCAAGGCTGAGAGACATTATTCATATTATAATTCAATAATACATAGTTACAGAATAGAAAAAAATCACATTATAATTCAACAATACATAGTTACAGAATCAAGGCTGAGAGACATAGAAGTAGCTCTAAGAAAGGAAAGATAGGCTTTGCATCCACATATAATATTCACAAGTTAAGATAATTCAAAAGGTAGAACAATGCCTCATAGCAAGCAACAGAAAAAGCAAAATTTATCACACAAAAACCTGGAGTTCGAGCTTGAGGAACAAACCCAGGGGAACCAAGCAATGGAAACGAGGGAATGCAATCCATCGTAGCCTTGCGACCACTGGCGGCATTGGTAGGAGAGATGTGGGAAAGACAAGCTTAAAGGAAAAACCCAGGGGAAGCAAGAAACTGAGCTTGAAGAAGAAACCAATAGGAGGAAACAAACGCCGAGCCTTACGGTAATGTTTAAACTGAATCTCTGCGTTGACGGCGGCGAAAGTTAAGGACGGAGGATCGATGTAGGAAGGAGGAGCTGCCACGAAAGAAGGGAGGGGTTTGTAAGAAGCTTGAGCATTAGATTTCAGAGTTGAAATTAAGCATGATATGCTATTTAGGGCACTTTTAAGACCGGTTATATATAACAACCTGTCTTAAAAGTTATATTTTAGACAAGTTATTTAGTATAACCGGTCTTAAAAAACTTTTAGACTGGTTCCTAACAACAATAGGTCTTAAAAGTTCAACATTTAAGACCGGTTCTTTTTTATAACCGGTTTGAAAAAAATAAATTTTTTATTTTCTTTATTTCAGAAAATATATTAGACCTGTTACATTTAGAACTGGTCTAAAAAATATATATATATTCATTTATTTATATTTTTTAATGATTAATTTGTTAAGACTAATTGTTGATAAAATCGATCTAAATAATATATTTAAGACCTTATTTTAGTATAACCGGTCTTAGAAGTTGATCATAATTACCAAAATGCCATCGATCATTTTTTTTAAGAACTTATCCACTATAATCGGTGTAAATGTGCCGGTCTTAAACACCATTTGTGTACTAGTGCTTGTTGATTAATTAAATTTGGGAAAAAGATAAATATATACCACTTGAACTTCAAAATCCTAAATTAGTGATTTTTCAAAAACCTGAGTTGTCAATTATTATACTATTTTTGTCAATCTCATTACTCTTATTGTCAACAAAACCAATTTGGGATTTTAAAATTTAAGTGATATTTAAGTGTGTTTTTTCCATTAAGCTTTTTATTTTTTTAGTCTGTTTTAAATTTTAACCATAATCTAATTCATTCACCCTTGGGTAAAGTCTGCTACTAACATAAAGAATATTTACAAGTTCATTTTGTACCCAAACTAACGCTAGCAAAAACAATTAATTATATCTAGGTTTACTAAGAAATCATAACTTCATATAAGCATATGCATTAAAAATTATTGTAAGAAACACCGTAACCTACTCCTAATTTCTAGATATAATTCGTCACCTCCTTAAACGGATAAAAATGTACTTTTTCCAAGGTATTAAAACCCGGACCGGGTATTGAACCGGTCGGGGTACTGGGTTAAGGGTCACTGGGTCAAACCGGGGCCAAACCGAAGCTAAACCAGGATCAAACCGGTGAATAATTGAAGATTTTAGGCTTATAGTATGAAATTCTAAAGGAAAAAGTTAAAAAAAATTATTTTTTTAAATTGGGACTTAGACCGGACTGATCTATTGACTGGTTTGACGGGTTCCGGGCCGGAATAATCGGTCCGGTCCAGATCTGAGAACCCTGACTTTTTCACATCGGCTCTTGTTTTTTACTAGCTTCCAACGTGCTCTTCTTACATTTTTCAGTTTAAAATTTATTATTTTCTTTATTTCATTGGAAGGTTTCAACTTTTCTTTTTAAATTAAATCCCCCCACATTTCATCTGTTATATTTTTCTCTCACTTCATTAGCAACTAGGTCAGCAATATGATGGGACATTTTAATGTTGGACTTTGTCCTCAGTCTCCCCTCCCCCCTCCCGCTCTCTCTCTCTCTCTCTGTGCCAAAAATATATATAGTCTTCGACAACGAAGATAGT
This sequence comes from Inga leiocalycina, assembly GCA_963242795.1. Taxonomy (NCBI): domain Eukaryota; kingdom Viridiplantae; phylum Streptophyta; class Magnoliopsida; order Fabales; family Fabaceae; genus Inga; species Inga leiocalycina. The sequence continues at coordinate 67,836,101 of OY725326.1, forward strand.
GATACATTTCATTTTCAAGGCGTGATTATAGCCAAAATTAAATATTGTTCATTGTAATCCCTATTAATTATTGTTTAATAAAATTTCTTATGTTATTAAATAGGGAAGATATAAGAGATTCAGATGAGAGAAATGAAAAAAAACAAAGATAGAAATTGGAGTGATGAAGAAACTATTGTATACTGCTTTGATCTTTATTATAAATTCATTTCAATTATCAAAGAATGATAATTAAATCATTAAATATATTTTAAATTTATAAAATTTTTTAAAACTTCCCTTGTTGAAAAAATTTGCTTTTAATTTTATGTTACTTCTTTACTCATAAGTAAAATTGGAAATCAATAACTAATAACCATTTATGTGGACTTACATTTATATATGACCAAAATTTCTTTCACAACAGATTTATAATAGGGATCAAAACGATATGTTATGAGTATTATATAAGATAGGTGGGAGTTAATCCTAACTCAAGCGTAGAAATGGACTCTATATTCAACTATTCATCCTTATTTTTCAAAAGCTCAACTCTCTCTCCCGCCATCTATCAGTATGTTATTTATTTTGCAACATTTTTTTTTGGGCCCAGATATTTGTTGTGCAACTAGGGGTGGAAACAGGCCAGGCGGCCTGTCAGGGGCCTGCGGCCTGGCCTGTTTCCGGCCTGATCAGGCCTGGCCTGTCAGAAAAAAAGGCCAGGCCCAGGCCTGTTTGAAGGCCTGTTTTTCTAAACAGGCCAGGCCCAGGCCTATTACTAGGCCTTCTAGGCCTATCAGGCCGGCCTGGTATTATTTATAAAAAAAAAACATTTTTGCCCAACCCAAATTCTTTAACTTCTCAATATGGGCCGCCCCCAAATCTCTCTCAACTCTCAAGTCTTTTGTACCAAAAAAAAAATCCCTTCGGTCTCCCACACGACCTCACTCACTCTCACCCTCACTCTCTATCGACTCCCACACGGCCACACTCACTCGGACTCTCTTTCGTCTCTTGACTCCCACTCTGTCTCAGGTCTCAGATCTCAGATTTTCAGCTCAGCCGATAGTCGATCGTTGTCCCACTCTCACGCTCTCAGTCGATCACTGTGACTCCGATCTCGGCCCTGTTCCTTTCTCAGTCTCAGATCTCAGTCTCAGTCTCAGATCTCAGATCTCAGATCTCAGATCTCAAATCTCAGATCTCAGATCTCAGATCTCGTCCCTATTCCTTTCTTCATCTTCGCCTTGATCGGAAGACCTAACCAGTCGATCATTGTCACCTTGATCTCAGTCGATCACCGTTCTTCCTCTCCTTCATAACCTGAAGTCCTGAAACTCTGTGAGTCCTCGTCCTCTCCACTCTTCGTCGGACCATCGGCCGTCCTCTCCATCCTGAACCTGAGAGTCATCGACCATCGGCAGATCTCAAGCTCTGGTTAGTCAACTTTTCGATTTGCTTGCTTCTCTTCTGATTCAGTTTGTTATATTACTCTTCGATTTGCTTGCTTATCTTCTGATTCAGTTTGTTATACTTTGAAACTTGAGGAAAGTGGTGTTTTTGTTTTCTCTCATAACTAATGTATTGTCTCGCTAGTGTTTATTAGAGTGTCAAGTTAAGCGCAGTGCTTAGTTTTGGATTTCAAAGGTGATTTAAATTTCTCATGCCTGTTTCGACTTCTGCTGTTCTGATTCGTCAAGTAAGCAAACAGATTTCTGGTTTTTTTTTAGGTGGATTTCTAGACATCTACGAATTGCTCATCTGTTTCTGGTTCATTTGCTGGTTAATTTCTGGTTCCTTTTCGATTTTGTGATTCTGCTATAAGTGTATCTGTGTATGTTCAGTAAGGACATTGAGAGTGTGAGCTATTGCTTTCCAACTTGTTTATTTACACCAAACACTTTTGATATTTCCAAGTTCCAACTCTGAAACAATAGGAATAGTTGATTTGCATTTTCTAAGATATTGCTAAGACAGTCTAAATGATTATTGGTTTAGAGGTTTCTTTTTGGGGCAAATTGGCTTACGAGTTAATCTAAAAATTAATTTTCAGATTTAAAGTCTTTCAAATGAAACATGCTTTATCTAAACTGATGCTCTGATTTAAAACCCCAATTTCCTTTCCATTGGAAGGTTATTTCAATTATTCACTTATTGATTATTCAATTATGCAACTGAATTGGATATATGAGATTCTTGGGTAGAATCATTCTACCTTGATTAGATTAGTGAATTTCTGATGTTTCATTATTCTTCTTTTACTATGAGATGAGTTAAAGGTTATGAATGTAGTGTGCTTGTTTAGATTGAATGAGATAAATGAACTTCAGTTATCAAGCAGCTACATAAGATCCATTTCATTCAGGATCATTAAATGGTAACTCATGAAATGTGTGCAGATGAGTATTGGGAGGAAATGGAAGGAGATCATTGACGTCAACAATAAGATCCATTACAGCGCTCATGTATATTTCTCTGCTCTACTCTGTTTTTCTTTTCAGGTTGGCTATCAAAAAATATATTGGTAATTTTCTTTTCTCTACTTGGTGTAGGATGATTCGAAGAGGGAAAGATCAGCAAAGAGTCAATACAGTGTGTGATGGCTTACTGGATCGTTTCTTGATTTTATGCTAGACTTTAATTCTGTGTATCAAACAAGTGTATGTTATTTCTTCTGTAAATGTATGTGACTAACAAGTTATCTTGGTTCTAATGCGTGTTCCTCACTTGTTCTCTTGTATTTTGAATCATTGATAGTAATTTATGTAAATTTCGGCCTGTTTTAGGCCTGTTTAAGGAGGCCTGTTAAGGAGGCTTTCGGCCTGTGGCCTTTTGACCTGTTTTCGGCCTGTAGGCCTGTTAGTTTGCTTAAAAAATTTCAAAACTTCAGGCCTCCTTAACAGGCTTCAGGCCAGGCCAGGCCTGTGTACAGGCCAGGCTCAGGCCTAAAATTTGGCCTCCAACAGGCCACAGGCCAGGCTCAGGCTAGTTTGTGCCTTAACAGGCCAGGCCTGTTAAGGCGAAAGCCTGGCCTGGCCTGGCCTGTTTCCACCCCTATGTGCAACATAAACGAAAATCCGCTTTGTAATTCGGTTTTGTGTGGGGAAAGCAATCACTCGATCAGATTCAAATGGATGTCTATTTTCTTCAAAAGGATACCAAGCAAGCGGCCAACGAAGGTCGCCGCGCTCTGAGGCGCACCATAATTCATTAATGGGGCCGTCAAGATTGAAGAATGAAGACTCGATTATTCCAAAGGATAGGCTTTTGACTTTTTGAATTAAATAAAAACAATTAAAGACTTGGGCATTCAAATGTCCCTTTCATACAACATATTCAAACATGCATGTCACACTCGTCAATCAATTTCTAATCCTTTTTTCCCTTGGAGATTCTCCGTTATTCTCGTTTGATTTGACCACCTCAATTCATTAGTCATTGCTTTGTCAGAAAATTACGTGTTCACCCCCTTATTTATAAAGAGGATGCAATAAATATGGATAAGGGATAAAATTGGGAAAACGCAATAAATACTTTGACTTTTTAAGAATGAATCTTACATTTTAGAATAAGTTTATTCATAAATTTAAAACTTATATTTACGAACAGATGGAATATTATTTTTTTAAAAAAATTAATAAGTAAGGCTATGTAATTTTACCTCACTTAAATTTTAAAAAAAAATCTGAAGTAAATGGAGTTGAAATATTGAAATCTAGATTTAGGCTTACATTTTAAACAAATTTCTAATCAGGTCAAGATACTTGATTATGACTTTTTGCATTGGATAATTTTACCAATATACCCTTCTCCTTCTCTCTATCTTCCCTCTCCCATCTCATTCCCCACATCTTTTCTCCATTTTGCAGGAGCTGTTACAATTTTCTTTTATAATATCGGGTTTCTTTGAAAATTCAACTTCGTCAAATGATTTGTGACGATCAATAGGTGGAGGTTTGAAAATTACGACTATCCCATATTGGAGAGTATAATAATAACAGAATTCAAGGAATATGATCAGTTCAGGTTAAAAAATGGGAAAAGCTAAAGACAGTCGAACGCACCACCATATCTACCTTGCCAGCGATTTCTCTGTTAGAGCTCGTCCACTTCGTTGCTCGAAGGAGTTGGGGAAAAAATTGTATGATTAGATCTTATGAGAGAGGTTCACAGATGAAACTAAGATCTGAGTCAATGTCAGGCATAGCGATGGTAGATGGAGAATCCGACGGGAGACAATGAGGAGAGAAGGAGAAAAGGGCATATAGGTAAAATCACCCAATTCAAAAATTTCTAATAAAACCTCTTAGCCTGATTAGGAATTTGTTTAAAATCCGGGCTTAAATATGGATTTCAATATTTCAACTGGATTTAATTGAGATTTCTCTAAATTAAATCCTTGTATTGTTTTTTTATTGCATTCTTATGGTTTCATGAATTACATATAGATATTGGCCCCTATACTTCTAATTTGTTAGTTTGTATGAGAAATTATATTAGTAATTGATGACATGTCTTTCATTTAAGCAAATCCACATATATCCGTGAATTTGCCCCATAAATTTGAATAAAATCAAAATCATTCATCATATATAGACGTAGTAGGTAAGGAGACAATTATTACTATAATATTTTTTATTTCTTCGTTGATAATAAATAATTGAAAAAATCTTATTTAAATCTATTTGAAATAACCAATTCTAAATTCAGGTATATACTTTTAACAAATATTTGATCAAGCCAAAAGACCTTATTAGAGATTATTGAATATTGTTAAAAGATTATAATGACCCTCTCATCATATCATGAATCATTCAAAAAAAATAGAAGTATAAGGTAAATTACGGCTTTTAAGCGACAAAATCAAAGATGAGAATAAATAGAGTCAATAAAGAAAATCAAGGGTAAGTTTTGAGAATTTCTCTTTAATGCTAATATATAAAATCTAGTTAGTGTTAATGGAATGGTTGAAAGCGTTAACACAACAATAAATCTGTAGATATGGGAAAATCTCTTGATGACATGGCCCCGGTTTCTCTTTAATTTATTTGTATTTTGTACCGGCATCTACATCAACCTTAATTAACGGATTATGAGTATATGATTAAAGCCTATAATTGAAAAAACGGCAAAGACCTAATGAAAAAAAAAAAATTATAGGGGCCTAATTAAAAAATAGGTGAAACTGTAAGAACTGGTGAATCAATTTTTCCTTATTTGTATTTAGTTTTTTTGATGAAAATATTATAATTTAAAATAATTTTATCTAATATCCATTGTTAGTTTTATATGATTTTACGATATATGATATTGTAAGGCAAATTCAAACATTCCACCTAAAAAAGTTAAGGCCTTGTTGATTTTGTTTTTAATTTTTTTTCCTTAGAATATAGTTTTATGAAATTGTTTTTAAATTAGTTGAGAAGAATATAATAAAAAAATATATTTAGATTATTTTTATAAAGATAATATTTAAGAATAAAAATATATAAAAACTTGCTTAAAATAATTGTTATTAAAATCAACTTATGCGAAAATAATTGTTATGGGCTGAAAATAGAGCTTATTTGATTTTATTCTCTTTTTTATATTCTCAAAAATAGTTTTATAAAACAGTTTTTGGAAATTAGTTTTAAAAAAATATGTTTGAATGGTTGTTTTACAAAATCTGTTTTTGAAGTAATGTGGCAGTGTAGTCGTCAGTAGTGATGTGGCGGTGGTTATCACTTATAGAGTGTGTTTGGAACAGCGATAGGAAAAATAGAGTTTCTTAATTTAGCGTTTGGTAATTTTATTTTTGGTAAAAGCCCGATCGTATAATGTGATTTATGTTTGGAACAGCGATTGTATAAATAACTTTTGCAAAAGTAAAACTTGTTTGGATTAACTTAAGCACAAGTGAATTTTGTGATAATAGTAAGAGAGAGTGGGTGAAAAAATATTTTAAAGGGTTAAAAACACCAAAAAATACTTTAAAATAATTTTTGGAACTGAAAAAGTACATTAAAGATAAAATTGTAATCAGTCTAATAACACATTAGGTACAGTTGGAAAAATATTTTAAGGGTTAAAAGCACCAAATAATAGTTGAAATTAATTTTTGTAGCAATAAGTCTGATAGTACACTGGACACAACTGAAAAAAATTTTTAACCATTCTCAGTCTCCCCAAAAGCTAAATCAGTAAAAGCTGAGAAATGAAGCTTATGACAAAAGCTATTAAGATAGAATTAAACTCGATTGCTCACTTTAGGAAACAAATACTCACAATTTTTTTTTTCAAATGGGCAATTTGGCATTTGCTGATCAATTGGGCCTTTGGGGGGTCCAAACGCCCCCTCCAAACACACACATAGTTTAGTATAAATAGTCGATAAGTAATGGCATCAAAAAATAAAAAATAGGAAAACAAAACAAAAAAATAACTAAAAATTGTTTTTGTTTGTAATTTTTTTAAAAAAAAAACTTTTTTTTTTGTTTTCAAAAAATTTTTTTGAAAAACAGTTTACCAAATGAGTTTTATTGTTTTATTATTTTTTTAAAAAAAATAGTTTTTAAAAACAAAATCAAACATCCCCCAACTTCTGCGAGTTTGAGTTTGAGTTTGAGTTTGATAAGGAAGAGATCAAGCCATCAAATAAGGAAGATACAGCACTTTTCTTATCGCCTAATTTCACATAACAAAAAAAAATGATTCTACATAATAGAAAATAAGAAAAAATATAAAAATTGTTGTTATTTTTATTTTTTTAAAAATATTTTTTTTTTACAAAACATTTAACTGAAAATTCATTATCAAACAAGTTTTTTTCTTTGTTTTAAAAATAAAAATTTGTTTTGAACATAGGAAATCAAATAAGGCCTAAGTCGTTCTCCTGCTCAATCTAACCATCATTGATTTTATTGTTATATTTTATCAATATTTCATTTCTTGACTGGAGATCAACATTCAAACGGAACATTTTTTATATTTTTTATTGGAAGACTCCGACAATTTAAAGACCATTTTTTGGTATAGGAATAATCTAAAGAACATCTATAAAATGTGATGATGATGAACTTTTGCCACATCAATGATCAATGCCCGTCTGTCATCCATATTTGACCCGAGTTCAAGCAAAAGTCAAAGACGCGGTCGGGTTTGTTGGTAACGAATTTGTCTGTTTTTGATATAATTTATTTTTAAGTAATAAATCTTTATTACGTAAATCAAGATAAAACTTTTCTTATATGCTTATCTCGTGTAACGTAAATCATGATTTATAAACACTTATTACTTAAAAATAAACTATCTCAAATGGGCACAAAGTTTCTCACTGCCTTTCTGAAGTGTCATTTAATTTTTTTAAAGTATGTTTCACCAAGAAAAGTTAAGGTATTTATTTATCGAAGTCAAAATGTTTAGGAACATATAGAAAGTGTGTTGCAAATGTAAATTTGTGTACTTCATATTATTCTTATTATAAGACACTAATTATAAATTCTCATAAATCAATAAAGATAGTTACAAGCATTAAAATTGTCTTAAAATTCCAGTAATTTCGAATATTACTCTTATTAATTATATTAAACTTAAATATCTATTATTTATTTATTTTTGCCAAGGAAATATCTATTAATTATTACTCTCTTCCACTACCCTTATTAAATATGGGCATATATAGAAAAATAAATTAAATGTTCATGGAAAACTTGCAAGTACTTTATAAAAAGAATAAAAAACACTTGTTAGTTGGTACTTTATAATAAGAACCAAAGGAAGTAGAAATTAAGAGTAAATTAATGATTCGGTAAAAAAAAAGAGAGTAAATTAATGTTGTAGTAAATAAAATGAATTAATAATATACTTCTTCCAGTCCTAAATATATAAGTTAGATAATTAATTTATATATATTTAAAAATGGGAAAATGCCAATTAAATACTATTTGAAATTGCAAAACCCTAAAAAGTCTATTAACACTTTCAAAAGACTTAAAGGTACCAAGTACTAAATTGGATTTTTCAAGTTTTGACACATTTACCATTTTACCCCTCAAATTTTTTAAAAAAATAATAGTGGTGCCCCTGTTGGAGCACCACCACCGCCCGGCCGCCATTTCGGCCGGCGAGAGTTTTTTTAATGGGGAAGGGTTTTTTTTTTGAAAAAAATTAGTTGAGAAATGGCAAGAGGTGGGCTCGAACCCATCCCACCCCTTTAACAAAGGAGCATGGTGGCAATTAGGCCACCAAAGCTCCTTTGATATATGTATGTATTATTAAATATGTATAATATAATTAAAGGTGTAGAGTTTTGACAAATTCAGTAATGAAAATAACAAAATTCGTAATGGTATTGACTAAATTGTTTGCTGATGAACCTTGACTTGCATGTTTTTATCAGCATTATGAGATTCCATTATGAAAACATTCATAATATAAATAAAAGGATTTTAACAAATTCAGTTATGGGATTGACAAGTTTAGTAATGATTTTAACAAGAATTGTAATGGTTTTGACAATTCCATTATGAGATTCCATTATGAAAACATTCATAATATATATAAAAGGATTTTTAACAAATTCAGTAATGAGATTGATAAATTTAGTAATTATTTTGACAAGAATTGTAATGGTTTTGACAAAATCATTTTGTGCAAACATGTTGATGAAGACATGCAAGTCAAAGTTCATAAGCAAACGGTTTAGTCAATATCATTACGAATTTTGTTATTTCCATTACTGAATTTGTCAAAACCATTACTGACTTTGTCAAAACTATTACGCCTTTAATTATATTATATATATTTAATAATGCGTATATATATCAAAAGAGCAGCCCAATGGCCACCATGCTCCTTTGCTAAAGGGGTGGGATGGGTTTGATCCCACCCCTTGCCATTTCTCAACTATTTTTTTTTAAAAAAAACCCCCCTTCCCCACCAAAAAAACTCCAGCCGTTGGGAGTCCCTGTCGGCCAGCCATCGGAGCGACAGTGGCCGATGTAACCCCCTCTGTAATTATATCTAAAATACGCGATTAAAAAAAAAAGAGACCAATAATTATCAAATAACATTTTCAAGCCCAACTATAAGATAGGGCTTTCACAAATAGCTTTCGAAATCTAATTCACCTGGTCTCATATTCACATTTCGAATATAACTACTTTGCGAAGATAAATCACATTTATTATAAATATCAGAGTGCACAATAATAATTTTCGGCAAACCTCGGGTTCCATACATTAATCATAGGATTCATAGGGCACATTAGCCCTTTACAATTTCTCAAATGGGGATTACACAAATTCTCATTCCAAATATATATCCGAATATGAATCCAAATATATACAACTCTAAATACATCCAAATCAAATACAATTATCCCAACTAACAATGATAACCAACTACCGAACTCAAATAACCCAAAAGGAAGTCTTTCCCGCCCCTGAATGCTTGCTCCCTCCTTAATCCATCTATCCTGTCTAAAATGTTGGTAGGGGAGTGTGAGATTCGAGAGAATCTCAGTAGGATAATAATACCAATATGCATGTACGATAGATGCTAATGCATGACATGCTTGTAAGACATAACTCATGCTCATACAATGACAAATCTGCAAGCTAAATGCTTCAAACAACATACTTATGGCCATAGCATAAATCGAAACATAGCTTCAAATCATTCATACATGTTTCACATAATCAAGTAAACCAATAACATGCATCAACACACTAACACAAATATCAAACACATGCAAGAGAGGTATGTTCCCTACTCTTGTTCCACGTATTCTCCAGCACTAGCAACTCATGATCAGGGCGAATACCCAACCCTATAACCAAAGTAAGGATATAGGGTTATTCTCTATTCTAAAACCTTACTTCCATAACACTTAAAGTTGGTTATCATTCATGACCTTTAGGTGCCACTCAAAGCCTAAACACATGCTTAAAGGCTTGGGAAAAAACTTGACCAAAGACCATCTTCAGAAGTCCAAAATGTCATTTTTTGGGGGTTGGTCGTGGCCCACAAATCTACTGGCCGCGGCCAAAAACAGGTTAAAAACATTTGGGCTGCGGCCAAGAAAATTATGTTTCTTGGCTGAATTTCCAAAAATCATAACTAATTCTAGAAAAATCGAAATGAGGTGATTCCAAAGCCAAATGAAAGGTATTTAAGTCCTATTTATAAGAAAAATATGGACCATTACTAAATATTACCACAAAATTCCAGAATTACACAAAACTCAACACTGCTCCAAAACAAAGTCCAGTTTCAATCCCAAACTTTGGACAGCCATAACTCCCAGTTCACAAAACGAAATGACACCAATTATATGTTCATTTTGAAGCTTGGAATGTAAACATTAAGCTGAAACATTTCAAAATTTTTAGATAACATTTGTTCATTCAAAAATTTCATGCAAACTGACTGCCTAGAACAAAGTTCACACTTGATAGCATTTCAGTTTTGGTTCAATTACTTCCAATGGTTCCCATTTTCACATCAAACACCATTCCCACACAAATTTTCACAAGGAATCCATTGAAAACACCGAAACAACCAAATTCAAATCACATTGACATATTACCACAACATGTCACACAAATCATATTACAAACTCAACATTGCACCACTTTCTATTTCAAATTCTCAAATCAATTCCAATGACATCATAACACCATATGACACCATTTTCAACACAAAACATAATCCAATTCCACAATTTTGAAATCATCACAAAATCAGGGCAAATTTCACAATTCACAATACTCAACCAATAACCACAATAGTTAGGCCAAAAATCATCAAATACTTACATCTTCCTCTTTCCCAAACTAATTCCTTGAATATTCATCTTTCCAAATTTCCACAAGCTCTCAAACAGCTTCTTTCACAAATCTAAAACCATAGCAATGAAGCTCTCATCACTATTAACAAGATTAATGAAGAGAATTTAAGCATTAGAGGCCATTTACAAAACCAAAACTCACCTAGTTTCTTTCCCTTTCCACCTTGCACTTGGCGAAAATGGAGAACAAGAGAGAGATGAAGATGATGAAGAAGATGATCAGATTTGGGCCCCAAAAAAACACTCTTGGACAACCAAATAAGGGAGAGAGGAGAGAGGAAAGAGTTGAAAAATTGATCAAGATCCAAGGGCTCACAAAGTGCCACTTGTCACACTCTTGTTCCATCTTCATGAGCTCACATAAGCTCACACACATGGGATTCCACCCCTTGATCTCTTACAAAAATCAATCACAACCATTGATCTTTAAGTTACCAATGAGTTTCATCTTCGGTAACTGACTAATTGGTCAGTAACTTTACCGTTTTACCCCTAATTATGGCAATTTCTCCTGAATCACTACTAAACACATTCTTATCACTCCATATCACCACATTATGTGCCCTCCCTCTATTTTAAGTCAATTTAGATGTTAATCCATAACTGAGCTTAAATACAGGGTTTCAGCGCTGCTCACAACACATTCAAATCTCAAATCACATCATAATCTTCAAAAGGGTTATTTGTCACTAATCACATCCACTTTTGGAGTCATTAAACCCTTAATCGATATTGGAGATCATGCTAAACCGGGGCTTAGTAGTCTACTTATTTCAGGCTTATTCTCTAGCCTTAAATCTCAGAATTTGGGGTATTACAGCTGACCGGCGGTGGTGCTCCTACAGGGGCACCACTATTATTTAAAAAAAATCTTGAGGGGTAAAATGGTGAATGTGTCAAAACTTGAAAAACTCAATTTGGTACTTGATACCTTTAAGTCTTTTTAAAGTGTTAATAGACTTTTTAGGGTTTTACAATTTCAAATGGTATTTAATTGGCATTTTCCCTTTAAAAAATTAGCTATAACAAAAAAAGATTTGAAAAATTAGTTAAATTAGTTAATTGTAAAAACGTGTCTTGGATTTCTTAAGTGCTAATAATTTTAATCATTTAAATTAAAAACTGCTTTATTGTTAAAAACCTCTCAATTTTTATAATTAATAAATTTTTATAAAATTAGAGAAAATGAGAAAACTAGATGATAGAAGAGATACCAAGATATATAAATAGCAAGATAAGAGATTGTGAGAGCAGACAATGGCTTATTTCTCATTCACTTTGATTCTTGGTACAAATGCCTTATATATTTATGGTCTCTATTTATAGGCCTCCAAACATTAAAGCCTTATGCTAGGGTTATAAAGAAATAAATAAGACCATAATGGTATTAACAATGTGAAACTCCACCAAAGTCATGGTTTTGGGAGGCTATGTAGTTTAGGACATTGAAGATGAGAAATTCCAAGAATCCTAAGGGTTTTGGACATCCACATACAAAGTTTCTAACAACCCCCCTTGATATCCAAAACAAATATTATTGTATCTCGTTAAAATCTTACTAGGAAAAACTTATTGGGACAAAAACCCAATGAAGAAAAAGAGAGTACACAATATTTACTCTCCTTAAGGGTAACATTACTTTGTATCTTTGAGTTTGTGCATTCCAATACTATATGCTAATTTCTCAAATATCTTAGTTGGCAGTGTCTTGGCAAATAAATCTGCAAGGTTGTGTCATAAGTGAATTTGTTGAACATCCATAGCATTACTCTTTATAAGATCATGAACGGAAAAAAAAATTGGAGAAATATGTTTTGTTCTATCTCCTTTCGTATATCATTCTTTCAATTTAGCTATACATGCTGTATTATCTTCACATAATACTATTAGAATATTTTGTTTTAGAAAAATAATCTCATATTATTGGTCCCTCAAGGATATCAAATCGTGTTGACTATGTGAAAACTTCGCTCGTTAATGAGTGGTTAACTTAAAAATACCCTTAATTCGTTAACATTCTTTGAGCAGGTGTAAATCTATTCATCAAACCATTGTTGTAATCTTGTATCAAACTGCTTACTTAAACAATGTTTTTTAAAAGCGAACGAGATATATATGTTCAATATATAGACGTATACACACACACACACACACACACCATAGCTTATGCAGACCTAGGCAACATGCATTTTTTGTGCGGAATTTTTAAAATAAAGATATAAATAAGGACACATTTGCAAAATCAAAGTCTGTACAGATATTTACTAAGAAGATTTAATAAATAAAACTAAGATGAGGTTTGACCGAAAATGATCCGGGTTACAGAAGGAACCATGTCCTCTTTCATACATGGACCATTTAAAGAGAATTCCTTTCGAATCTCACACAGAGTATTCATAATTTGGAATCTCAACCTTCTCCCTTCAGACCATAACAGCACAGCCTTCCTTCGTTTCCTATTGGAGGCGTATTCATCTTACTTTTATTTATCTCATCCTAAAATTAAAAAAGACTCTTTTTTTTTTTACATATTACCCAGTAACATAATCTATACTACCCTTATGATTGAATAAAATTTCCCCCTTAGATCCCTAAAGGAGTTTAGCCCCTCATACCTGGTTATTCTTCAATAAAAGTTGATTAAAGATGATATTTGTTGCAGCTACCACGGAGAACTTTTCACACAACTCACAAACACAAGAGAGAGAATTTCTGGAAAGAGTACTTTGCATTCAAAAGTGATTGCAATGTATTACAAGAGTGGTGCCTTACTGAGAGGTTTACATGGCTTTTTATAGAGTTGAAGTCTCAACTCTGATTACATAATGTTTACTTCAGTTACTCTACCTTGGTTACTTTTACAAATATCATTACAAGAGGACAATACATCTTTACAGATAATCTTATGAAGGACGATAAGATTCTTTGCTTTTCTGAGTAATCTGCAATTTCCTTGTCGACCATCCTTATCTTTTCTTCATTTGGTTTCTTCTGCCGACACTTATAATTGTATTCTTCTGCTGACACTTTATTAGAGTAGGCTTGGATCCAAGGTGATATTTGGGCTTCTATCATTTCCTCGGACTTCATGGCAAAACTCACATTCATGATTTGGATATTCTCCTATTATCTGACAAATCTTTCTTTTTGTATCAGGAGTATTAGTCATCTTATTCTTCTTTATTTGGTCATACCATAAACCAAATTTCTTGTCATCCTTCGTCTTTTTTCCAAGAGAGTATACACAAGTTTTATCTGTTGAGTAAAACACCCATATCTTTTCTTCTTTGTCTGGATTAGGATTCATATTTGCTACCTTTATACGATTCATTTCCTGGAATATTATATGGTAGTCTTGAGCCCTTATATTAGATACACGGAATTGGAAGTCATCATCATCCATTATTTCTTCTTTCACTTCTGGTTCATAGACTAAAGGCTTCTTAGTGGTTCCAAGCCTAACAAGATTTATAGGCATGTAAAATTGGTCTGGAGTAATTTTTGCTATAGTCAAATAACATCTTATGAATACTTGGTTTTGAGTTACTATATCATAGTAATCTCCTACAGCTTTTACAAACTTTTCAGGGAATTCGGCTATTTCAGATAAATTCCTGGAAGGATATATACTCTGGATTATACCATATTGGTATAAAGTTCTGACAATACCTGGAGGAGTTCCTGGATATATAATGGCCTTATTGAAAGCATAATGGGGCATACTTAATGGTTTTATAGGTTAAAGAGAGATGGTTTAATTTTTTGATAATAACTTTATAGAAGTTATAGAGCTTTGGGATTTCAAAGACATCATTATTTGGTTCTCTTGGTAGAGGAGAATTATTGGAAGGTTTTTCTTTTTCTTTTTCTTTTTCTTGGGAGGCTATAATTTGGGAAAAAGATAAAGTTTCTGGTACAGGTTGGCTTATAGGAGTTGAGGTTAATAATGAATTAGAGGTTAGGAGAGATTCAAGTCCAAATGACTCGATTATACTTTGGGTATTGTGAGTAGATGACTCACCTGGAGTGAATGACTCCATTATAGGTAGACTTGGCTTATAAGCTTCAACTTCTTTTCCTTTATTCGTAGTTTGGACTTCTGTCCTTATAAGTGGGTTGGCATCAGCCTTTTGGACATCTGTCCTTACAAGTGGATTGGCATCAGCCTTACAGATCTTCAAATTCTCAAACTAAATATAGATGTCATTAAGAGAATCATTAATACCAGATATTGAGCTTGTTAACCCTTGTATACTGGTACTAACTTGACTACTTAATAGACTCATATTCATTTCAAGAATATTCATCTTCATTATAAGTTGATTCAATATAGGGGAAGATTCTTCTTCCTTATTCGTCTGATTTACAGGACTTTTTCTGCCAAATCGGCTTACTGGCTCCATCTGCTTAAATAATCAGCAATCAAGTTATTCTTTCCTTTAATATATTCAACTTCATAATCATAATAAGATAAATCTGCTTGCCACTTAATTAACATTTTACTATTCAACTTATTTTGTTTTATTCCTCTAGATAACCAATGTTTAACTTGTGTATTATCTGTCCTTATTACAAATCTATTATTTACTACAAATAATTCCAATTTTTCTATAGCTTTTACAACAGCTAATAATTCTTTCCAATTTGAATGATATCTACTTTGAGAATCATTAAATTTTCCACTGGTATATCTTGTTATTCTTTCAATTCCTTCTTCATCTTCATAGTATAAAGCTGCTCCCCAATAATTATCAGAGGCATCTGTATATATAATCCATTTTACATTTTCTTTTAAAGGTATGGTCAACTTTGGCTATTCTTTACATAAGACCTTTATATTTTCTACTATTTTTTCTATATTATTATCCCATTTCCATATAGTCCTTTCTCCTGCTAATTTAGATATTTTTGAGTTTAATGCCGATAAATTAGGGATATAGTTTCTAGCTTGGTTTACTAGTCCTAAAAAAGATTGCAAATCTTTCTTATTATTTATTTTCTTAAATTGTAATATTTTCTGACTTATATGGTCTTGTAATTCTATTCCATCTTTGGTTAATATTTGTCCTAGAAAATTTACTTTTTCTTTTCTTAGTTCCATTTTTGATGGTGATATATTTAGTCCTTTTTCTTCTATAATATTTACAAATTGTTCCAAATGAATTTCATGTTCTCTTTCATCTTTTGAAAATATTAATATGTCATCAATATAAATTACAGCAAAATCTCTTATTGGTAATAACATTTTTGACACATATTCTTGAAATATACTAGGGCAATTATGATAACCCATTGGTAATACATTCCATTCATATAGTCCTTCTGAAGTACCAAATGCTGTATATTTTTTACTGTCTTCTTCGAGTTTTACTTGGAAAAATCCTGATTTACAATCAAATTTACTAAATATAGTTTTTCTTCTTATCAAATTAAATAATAAATCCATTTTAGGTATTGGATATCGGTTTCTTATAGCTAACTCATTTAATTTTTGATAATTTATAACCATCCTAGTTTTTCCTCTTTTTTCTTCGCTATGTTTAGACACAATTATAGCTGGTGATGAATATTTTGATCTACTTTCTCTTATAAGATTATATTTTTTCATTTCTTCTATATGCATTATAAATTCTTTCCTATCTTCTTTTGTCCATACATAAGGTTTACAATTTATCTCTTTACTATAATCTTTTAATTCTATTTTAGCCATAGGTTTAGACTTTTCCCAATGTATCAAGGGATTTTCACTATAGTTATCTATAATTCTTTGTTCTATAGTTTTTATCTCTATGATATTCAAGGTTGCTAACATATGTTGAATTTCTACTGGATTATTATTTTGTAAGAATTGGACCTCATGTTCATTATTCTTTTTCTGAAATTTTTCATCTTTTCTTCTATATGGTCTAGTTATTCTTATACCCCAAGCTTTATGTTTACAAGGTGTTGTTAATATTAAGACTTTACTAATAATATGTATAGGAAAATATTGTTCTAAGAAATCTAATCCTAAAATTACATCACAAGAGGGTTCATTATATTGATTTAATTCTTTTATTACTAGTTCATAGTTTCCTACTTGAACTTTTACATCTTTTGCTTCTAGTTCTAACATATGGATTTCTTTTCCTGCACTTTCCATTCTTAGCATTTTGTTTTTTCTTTTCCATAATTCTGGTGGTAATACATTATATTTAGCTACTGTTAAATTTGCTCCAGTATCAACCAAAGCATGATATTTTCTAGATCTATATTTAGCATATATAAATTTATAAGTATATAGTATAATGGCCTACTCATATCCTAGACAATATTTCTAAACGTTCTTTTAATGTTTTCTTAATTTCTTTTCTATCTTGTCTTTCTCTCATTACTCTAGCATATTCTTCTTCATATAATAAATAATGATTATCATATATAAAATTTAGTCTTCTATTTTCCCATTTATAGGTTTTACTTAATCTCTTAATTATCATTCTTAAAAAACTCTTATCATTTTTTGGTATCTTAGTTATATATTCTCTCTTTTTATATGCCCAAAATTCCCCATCTATTATTAGTCTACTTTTATTTCTTAATTCTTCATTTAACATATAAATGTCTCCCATATTAAACTCTAGATAATAAATCTAAATGTCTTTTTAAATCTCTTTTTATACTTCTTCTTTCTCTTTTTCTACTTATAATTGCATTAACCATTTGTATATAAGCTCGGTCATCATATTGTAATTGTTCTAATATTTGTTTCTTAACTATTTCCTCTATTCTATTGGCTTTATTAGTTTTATTTATAAGATATCTTAGTAATCCTATATTATTTTTAGGTATCCTTATATCATTTTCATCTATATTATAAAACCAATTATTCTCATTGTATAGTGTAATTCTTGTATTCATTAGGCTCTTGATAATAGATTTAACTGGTTTTTAAATTCATTTTCTACTTCATTTCTATGATGTATTCTTCTTAATGCATATTTTATTAATCTAATTCTTAATCTTCTATTGTCTCCTATGTCTTGTAAAACTTGGTTTAATGCTTGTTCTTCAATTTCATCCCATCTTCTTAATTTATTAATATAATTCCTCATTAATCCTTTTTCTATTTTAGGTATTTTTATTCCTATATTATTTTCAAAATAATACCAATTATTTTCATCATATAAGGTTATCTTTTTATCCATTTAAGATCTAGATAATACTTTTAATCTTTCTTTCAATACTTTCTTAATATCATTTCTATTCATCATATTATTTACTATAGCATTATAAGCTTCTACAAAATCTTGTGATTGTGTAAAATACGCTATCCTTAACTGTCTTTTTTCTTTTTCATTACATTTATTTATTTTATGTACTATATGATTCATCATTGCCTTATCAGCTTTTGGTATTATTATCTTTTCATTATCTATGTAATAATAGTCTTTATTTTCTTCTGATAATATTACTCTCATTATTCTTGCTGTTTGGTGTGTATTTATCATCATATTAACTTTTGAATTATAATTGTCTGATGGTTTATGTTAAAGATTATTCTATCTTTTTGATTTCTATAAGGTTTTACTCCTTCTAAAAAGTCTTTTCCTAAGGTTACTTTATATGATCTATTCGAATCTTGTTCTACCCATAAAGTTAATTGTATTACATCTCTTTTGTTAAATCTCAACAATATATCTGTTTTTATACCTTCATCTGTTTCCTCATAATTATTCTCTGTATGTTCTAATTCTATTTTACTTTTTGCTATATTTTCATCTACCAATGTTATTATTTCTTGCCATACTCCATTCTTTTTTATTTCTATTATTATCTTATTTTGTTTTTCTTCTTTTGTTATATCTAGACTTGTTATTTTCTGATTTATTTCAACTAATTCTGTATTTATGGGATTTATTAAAGACATTTCGGCTAATCGACTGCTACTTGCTATATCAATACTGTTTCTTGGATTAACTTGTAAAGGTTCATTTAATATATTTATCCTTAATGATCTATTACCTAAATTATTATTTGCTATTAATCTTTTTCCTTTATTATCATGAATATTTACTGTCCCATCTAATTCTATTTCCAATATTTCTGGTAAGGTTATATTTATAGGATCTGTTTTTACTTCTTTTAATATAGGCATGAATTGCTTTTCTATACTTACTCTTCCTATAGACTTATTATATATTTTATGTTCATTTGTAAATACTAATCCTACCATTGCTGTTATACTTATAGTTTTAGCACCTTTTAATAATTTTATTCCTTTCAATTTATGATATACCATTATTGATTGATCTATATGTTCATCATTTCTAGATATTGCAAAATTAGTATTCAAAGTAAATTTTAATTTTTGATATATTAAATTGCCTATTAACATTCCTAATACACTATCTTGTACACTACTTATTATTCTTCCATCTATTATTAATAATTCTATAGGTGAATCTATTTCTTCTTTAAAATAAGCTTTTACTAATAACTGTATTCCTGCAATATAAATTTCAGTGACTTCTTCTTTAAAAGGTAGTTTAGATATTTCATTTTCTATTAATCCTTTACTTATTAATGGTATTCTTAATATTCCTTCTGTTAGAGTTGATTCTATAGGATGTTTCTTTTGTATTATTACACATTGGTTTTTTATATCCTTTTTTGATTTTAATATTCTATTTACTTTATTCATAAAAGTTTCATTTACTATTTGGTCTGGTTTTAAATTTAACTTCATATCTTTTATTTTTTCATTTTGTTTAGCATTAAATGTTAATCTTTTTTCTACACTTCCTTTTGATGTATTTCTATATTCTTCATAAGTTTCATATTCATCCTCGTCTTTTACTTCTTCTATTTCTTTTGTTTCTTTTCCTTTCATCATATATAATTTAAATTCTTCTTCTGAACTATCTAAATACTCTATTTCTGATTCTGATTCTTCTGATTCTAATTCTTCTTCTTCATTTTCACTTATTACTTTTATTTTATATATTTCTATCTCAGGATTTTCTATATCACTATATATTTCTTCATCAAATTCTAAAGGTTCTAATTCATATTCTTGAGCTTGTTCTAATATATTCATAAACTTCTTATCTTTTGGTTCTTTACATTCTGTTGATATATGACCTATCTTTCCACAATTATAACATCTACATTTTTTAGGTTTTTTACTATAATCTATTTTATTTCCTTTCTTAAAATATTTTCTGAAATATTTCTTATAAAACTTCTCTTTTGGGTATTTTTTAAATTTATACCTATATTTATTATATCTTTTCATGGGTTTCCATTTTTTATTTTTATATTTTCCTTTACTATATTTTCTTCCCATCTTTTTATTATATTCTTTACATCCCCATCTATGTGGTCTTTCATATTCTACACATCTTAATATTAGTTTATTCTGTTTATAGTATTTCATATTTCTCCAAGCTTGTTTACATTTTTCAGATAGATAATTTCTTAAGTAATCTATTCTTTTTCCTAAAGAATCTATATAAGGTATTAATTCTGGTGTTTCTTTAAATATTTTAGCATAATCATCTATTATTTCATCTCTTATTAATTTTGGTAATTTTCTATAAAAAAGTTCTAAATATTTTATTCTTTTCATTTCTGGATTTTCTTTTATTTCATAATAGTACTTTTGAAATTCACATATATAAGGATTTAAATATCTAGATTCTAATGAACATATTTCTATTTGATATAATCTTTTTATTGCTTCGTTACTCGTTATTTGTTCTTCTAATGTATTACTTCTTCCTACAAATTCTGTTCTAAGCACATATTCATATCTTTTTACTAATTTTACATAATATTCTTTTCTACTGTTATATTCTTCTTTTGCTATTTGTCTTATTTGATTTCTCCAACTTTCTTCTTGGCTTCTCCACCAATAATATACATTTCCTAAAAAGCTTGATTCTATAAGTAAATTAGTTGATTGAAAATCTAAATTATTTCTTCCTATTAATGCTATTATTGTTGCCCTTGACCATTCTTCAATTATTTTTTCAGGGTTTAATACACAATCTAAATTTAACCATATTCCAGTATACTTTTACTTTCATATTGATCTATAGGTGTTGGTATAAATCCTTTTCCTCTTGGTATTTCAAATCTTATATCAAATTCTTGATTTTCTGTTTTCTTATCATGTGGTAAATCTTGTTTTCCTATTACTAGGCTTTTCTATTTTTACTTTTTCTTTAATGTCTTCTGGGACCATTTCCAATATTTCATCTAAATTATATATTTGCATTAAATCATAAATATTAGGGTTTATATATGTTCCTAATTGTTTCATTATATACATATTATTCCAATTCATTAAATTCCAAGTATTATTTCCATTTCCTCCTGGCATAAAAGGTGTAAATATACATGTTTCTTCTTGATTTCCTATTAATCGATAAAATGGAACTTTTAGATCCCTGTTAATTTTCATACTACTTTCATTACCTTCTTTGCTGAGATAAGAGTTTTAAATTTTGCTATAAATTGTGGTGATAAAATATTTTAATTTATTGTTTACAATCTTATATTTGATAATTGTAGAAATATAAGATGAATATTATAAAGAAAATAGAACCTCGTATGTATGAAGTAGAAATAACTAATTTACCTATAAGTTCTCATTTATCATTAATAGGAAATCAAGAAGAAACATGTATATTTACACCTTTTATGCCAGGAGGAAATGGAAATAATACTTGGAATTTAATGAATTGGAATAATATGTATATAATGAAACAATTAGGAACATATATAAACCCTAATATTTATGATTTAATGCAAATATATAATTTAGATGAAATATTGGAAATGGTCCCAGAAGACATTAAAGAAAAAGTAAAAATAGAAAAGCCTAGTAATAGGAAAGAAAGATTAGAATTTTTAAGCCAGTCTTTAGAAGAAAGAATATATAATATGAAAAAGAAGATAGATAATAACACTGAAGATTTAAGAATAATAAAATCAAATGTAAAAACTATAATGAATTCACTAGGAGTAACAGATATGGAAATAGAAGAACCAGAAATAAAATCTGAATTAGATTTATTAGAACCTATAACACATAAACACCGAAAATTAAATATGATGAAAGCTTTAGAAGAAATGGAGAAATTAGAAAATACTAAAGAAAAAATTTATAAACAAAATATGGATGAAAATGTAAGACAAACAAGATTAATAACAGAACAAATAATGAAAGGACAACAAATAATGAATAGTAATTTATGGGTGATAAATGATAAACTAAATAATTTAGGAATTACAGAAGAAGAGAAAAAACAATTAATAGAATTAACAAAGGGAAAAAATAAAAGAGAAAATTATGAAAGAAATGAAGAAATTGAAGAAGGAAGTAAAATTGCAGAAATAATATATTCTAGAGATATAATAGATATTTTTAAAATTTATAATCCACAAATAAAAATGATGAATGTAATAGACGATGAAGATTTAGATGATGAAATTGAAGAATTAATGGGATTACAAGAACAAGAATTAGAACAAATTCAAAAAGATTTCAAAAATGCAACAATTATAAAAGGAAATATAGAAGAATATAAAGAATTAAATATAGGAGTAAAAATAAATGAACCAGGAGATTCAAGTAAAAAAGAAGAAACAGAATCCTCTAAAATAAGAACAGAAAATGATTATAATAAACATAAAGAACAAAGAGAAGAAGAAATTGGAAAACAAGATTTACCACATGATAAGAAAACAGAAAATCAAGAATTTGATATAAGATTTGAAATACCAAGAGGAAAAGGATTTATACCAACACCTATAGATCAATATGAAAGTAAAAGTATACCAGTATCTGGAATATGGTTAAATTTAGAATGTGTATTAGACCCTGAAAAAATAATTGAAGAATGGTCAAGGGCAACAATAATAGCATTAATAGGAAGAAATAATTTAGATTTTCAATCAACTAATTTACTTATAGAATCAAGCTTTTTAGGAAATGTATATTATTGGTGGAGAAGCCAAGAAGAAAGTTGGAGAAATCAAATAAGACAAATAGCAAAAGAAGAATATAATAGTAGAAAAGAATTAATATTATGTAAAATTAGTAAAAAGATATGAATATGTGCTTAGAACAGAATTTGTAGGAAGAAGTAATACATTAGAAGAACAAATAACGAGTAACGAAGCAATAAAAAGATTATATCAAATAGAAATATGTTCATTAGAATCTAGATATTTAAATCCTTATATATGTGAATTTCAAAAGTACTATTATGAAATAAAAGAAAATCCAGAAATGAAAAGAATAAAATATTTAGAACTTTTTTATAGAAAATTACCAAAATTAATAAGAGATGAAATAATAGATGATTATGCTAAAATATTTAAAGAAACACCAGAATTAATACCTTATATAGATTCTTTAGGAAAAAGAATAGATTACTTAAGAAATTATCTATCTGAAAAATGTAAACAAGCTTGGAGAAATATGAAATACTATAAACAGAATAAACTAATATTAAGATGTGCAGAATATGAAAGACCACATAGATGAGGATGTAAAGAATATAATAAAAAATGGGAAGAAAATATAGTAAAGGAAAATATAAAAATAAAAAATAGAAACCCATGAAAAGATATAATAAATATAGGTATAAATTTAAAAAATACCCAAAAGAGAAGTTTTATAAGAAATACAAACCTAAGAAATATTTCAGAAAATATTTTAAGAAAGGAAATAAAATAGATTATAGTAAAAAACCTAAAAAATGTAGATGTTATAATTGTGGAAAGATAGGTTATATATCAACAGAATGTAAAGAACCAAAAGATAAGAAGTTTATGAATATATTAGAACAAGTTCAAGAATATGAATTAGAACCTTTATAATTTGATGAAGAAATATATAGTGATATAGAAAATCCTGAGATAGAAATATCTAAAATAAAAGTAATAAGTGAAAATGAAGAAGAAGAATTAGAATCAGAATCAGAAATAGAGTATTTAGATAGTTCAGAAGAAGAATTTAAATTATATATGATGAAAGAAAAAGAAACAAAAGAAACAGAAGAAGTAAAAGAAGAGGATGAATATGAAACTTATGAAGAATATAGAAATACATCAGAAGGAAGTGTAGAAAAAAGATTAACATTTAATGCTAAACAATACGAAAAAATAAAAGATATGAAGTTAAATTTAAAACCAGACCAAATAGTAAATGAAACTTTTATGAATAAAGTAAATAGAATATTAAAATCAAAAAGGATATAAAAAGCCAATGTGTAATAATACAAAAAAAACATCCTATAGAATCAACTCTAACAGAAGGAATATTAAGAATACCATTAATAAGTAAAGGATTAATAGAAAATGAAATATCTAAACTACCTTTTAAAGAAGAAGTCACTGAAATTTATATTGCAGGAATACAGTTATTAGTAAAAGCTTATTTTAAAGAAGGAATAGATTCACCTATAGAATTATTAATAATAGATGGAAGAATAATAAGTAGTGTACAAGATAGTGTATTAGGAATGTTAACAGGCAATTTAATATATCAAAAATTAAAATTTACTTTGAATACTAATCTTGCAATATCTAGAAATGATGATCTATATATATATATATATATATATATATATATATATATATATATATATATATATATATATATCGCCGCTAATGTATGTCCCTCATAATAAATACTGGGAACGAGAAATGAATGTGTCAATTGCTAATTAATAATGAGGATTTAATCAACTGATAATGCTAAATTAATTGGAAGCAGTGCAGTTACGTGTGGGTGTTCGCCTGATAGAAAATCCGCCAAATTATCAACTAGTGTGGCCCGCTGTCCGATGAATAGGACAGCCCTGCCCTCCTTTAATAAATGATCAAATGATCAGTTCATAAATATTAATTCTTGCATGAACTAAGTAATCAACGTTCCTCAGTTAATTATCT
Organism: Inga leiocalycina; assembly: GCA_963242795.1. NCBI lineage: Eukaryota > Viridiplantae > Streptophyta > Magnoliopsida > Fabales > Fabaceae > Inga > Inga leiocalycina. Next base: position 67,860,855 of record OY725326.1, read on the forward strand.
GTAATTTTTTATTTTCAGATCTAGGAATAAGAATAGGTTATCAAACTGTTCAAAAGAATAGGTTATCAAGCATGCTTTAAAACGAGCCATTAAAAACATCATCACAAACAATTCCTTCCATGCATATATCTGACCCAACATTTAAAAAGAAACACACTCAACGAATTATATACACACACATACACTTCTCTGGTTTTATTTACAAAACATTTTGCTTGTACCTTAAAATTCAATAATTTTCTAACTTTACTCCTGTTTAATTATACACTCTCCTAAAAAAAAAATCTACATAATAATAAATAAAGGCTAAAATTGTAGATTCGTATAAAAAATTTAATAATGTGCATTATAAATAAGACCAAAAAATACATTCTTTCCCTATTGTACATATACAAACATGAACATATTTTGTGTATCAGTATATAAAACACACATACACAAGCACGTATAAAAAGTTAGGGCTCCTTTGGTAGCATGGAACTCAAGGTAAGGATATAGAAGTGGAAGTGGATTCCAGAACTTTTTCTGTTTGGTATCATGTAGCCCACTTCTTGATGGAACTCACTTCCACCAAAAAAGATGGAAGTGGGTTCCAACCCCCACCCTATAAAACTGGGAACTTAAATATTTGGACTATTCTACCCTGTGAGTAATGCTGTATGAGCAACCCTGAGGATGTTGGTCTCGAAGCCCTTCATCGTGGATCTCGGAGTTCATCATCTCTAGCAACCCTCATGGTCATCGTCTCCGGCAACCCTAGCCATCATCATCTCGGCATCTAAGCTTCTTTGATCTCCCGCTCAAGAGATGCAATCTCCAATCCAAACTTTTTCGAACTGCCTATGTGTGTTGTGAGTCCCCTACTCATAAATTGTCACCAGTTCACTCCTGCATCCCTCCCTCCTTCTAAGTGTCACTCAAGATATGGATTTTTGAAGTTGTGCCCTGTTTCCGGAAGGAAATATGAAATAGGGGAAGTTTGGCGAATTTATGGGAACAATGTGATTGCAGTGGTCAGACTTAAGTATTTTTCCTTAAAAAAACACTTAAAGAGCTTCATATAGGCTTTAGAACCAGTCAATTTGGAATTTCCTAGAATTAATTGTGATCTTTCAAAGTTGATTGAAAATCTGCCAGTTTTCTAGAAAACTGTGAAACTGCACTGTGCGGAATTGTATTATGCAGAAACTACTGAAACTATGATAGATAACCAACAAACTATGATTAAAAGCAGTAGTAATGCAAGTAATGATCATTTACTTGTTAATTTTAATGTATAGGAATTGGTAATAGCCTGAGCCGGAACAAGAGTATTGGACAAACGGTAGAGCTGAAAAGGGAACCTAAGGTAGTAACTCTATCCTTCATTCACTATGTAAACTTATATGTGCTTTGTGTATGCCATCTATTGTGATATGTATAATGCACTCTCTAATTGGTGCAGGAAAATCACAAGTATCGTCAAGGGGTGAACCACACCAATACCCCAACGGCCCCAAAAGGGGATCAAGTTATGAGAATTCAGTACCAAGAGGGTACATTGCTTGTCTGTGGTCAAAAGCCCATTTGAGGTATGGAAGTTGGGGACTAACAGTAGTTGCCCCTAACTCGGGGTCTAACAGTGGTTGGCCCTGAAATGTGCACATCCCGAGAAACATTATTATAGTGTATTTATTCTCTATAATTATGTGGTACTTGGCATTATTATATGTCACATTTTATATGATCGATTGTCTGTTACTACTGAGATTTGTTTGAATCTCACCCCATTTTCAAATTAAAAATATTCCAGCAAAGGATAGCGGCTCAAAGGGGCAAGAGTGTACTTACCAGCAATTGATGGTTCTGGTGCTGATCAAACAAGACTGTTGGTTATTTGAAGACCTTTTTATTATTTTAAGGTCTGTAATTACTATAAACTCACCCTATGGGGGATTCTTGTATTGATCGCAAGTACTTATTATCAGTATTTTTATGCTATTTTTGTGTATCCACCAAACTATGTGCATGCACTCTGAAATGGGTGAACATAAGATACGGGTGTGACATTTCGCCTATTATAGACATTGGCAGGGCATTAAAGGTGAAAAAGCTGAGCCCTAGGTACATTAGTCCCTTTGAAATCTTGTCTAAGATTGGACCAGTAGAGTGCCAAATAGCTTTACCCCTAAGCTTGAGCAGACTGCATGATGTCTTCTATGTCTCACAGTTGAAGAAATATCAACTTGATCTAGAACATGTGATCAAATTTGAAGAACTAGATGTGCAGGATGATCTTACGTATAAGGTCACACCTAACCGAGTCATTGATCGGCAGGAGAAACAACTCAGACACAGGAGTATCCCATTCATCAAAGTTGTTTGGAAGGGATTATCTCTTAGAGAAGAAACATGGGAAGCAGTGGAATATTTGTGGAAGCCTTACCCGAAGTTTATGGCTATATATATGCAGCAAATTTCGAAGATGAAATTTATTTAAGGGGGTGAGTAGTAACACCCCACTTTTTATTCACTAATATTCCTTGTATATTTATGACATTAAAAGGAATAAAATGATGAATTTTGGAATACTTGGAATGGAAAAAATACCCATAGTTGAGGTTACACGAAAATTGGGTTAAAACAAGACATAAAGTGTCATTTTTGTCTTCCAACACGCTTATTCTTGAAGCCCAAAATAATGAATGGAGAAACACAAGTCTTGGACCCAACTAATTATGATTTTTGGCCAAATAGAGAGAAATAGAAGAAGGCCCAAATTAAATACAAAAAAATATATAGGCAAAATAGTCAATTGGCAAATAAAAAAATTAAAAGCTAACATTTTCTTCTTTTCCCATAGCCCTGGACATTCAAAAAGAGAGAAGAAAGAGGATTAAATATTTGGTTTATATCATGCCTAAATATGAGAGAAGAGAACAAATGGATAATTCAAGAAGCATTTATATCCATTTCCAAAGCCTCCATTTCGGTCAAGATAATAGAGAGAGGGAGAGAGAGAGAGGAAGGGAAATACTCATTGCCAAAAATAAAAGATGAAGGAGAGAAAATTCAAAATAAAAGATGAAGTTAAAATTGAAATAAAATAATCATTTTTGGGAAGGAGGTGCAAGGGATGTTTTGACACACTTATCCATTCCATTTAAGAGCCCATTTCAGTTGACATTAAGAAATAGAGAGGGGGGGTTGGACGTGAGGAGGCAAGAACAAGCAAACTCAAGTGATTCAAGCAAAGATAAGGTGAGTTGATGGTGATTTTTACTTGTTTAAGCTAGCTAACTCATAGGAAACCTCTCCTGCGCTCTTTTCCTTCATGAATAACACTTGTAGAAAGCAAAATCAAGAAGGGAGGGAGGGAGGGAGAGAGAGGGAGAGAGAGAGATCAATCACGTTTAAGAGAGAGAAAGTGAGCAACCAAGAGGTAATCTTCAAACTTTGATCCTCTTGTGGTATATGATATTGTTGTGGTTGTTATTGTTGAATTTACCTTGGTTTTGTGAATTTGGATTATGAAACCCTAAGATGTTATGCTGCCAAAATTTCCATGAATCATGATTGTTTAGTGTTTAAGTAGTTAATCTTGTGATTATAAGTGAAAAGAAAGTGGTTAATCAAGAGAAATCAAGAAAACATAATTTCTCTTCTAAGGGTGCAAAGTTTCAGCCAAGGGCAGAATAAGGAGAAGGAGTTGCAATTTTGTAATTTTGATGATTTCATTGGATTTAGAAAGAAAAATTGTGTGGGAATATATGTGTTTATGATTTTTGAATGTGTGCATGCAAATTTGGAATTTATTAAAGCTTAAAGTAAATGCTGTTTGATTGTTTCACTAGAGGCAGTGTTATTGTGCAATGAAATTTGTTAGCCAAACCTAGTCCAAAAATTATAAAAATTGACAAGATTAAAGTAGACATTTGGAGCTTTAATTTGATAGGTAGATCACAATTTTTGGATAAGTACATTAAAAGATATGAATTTTCAAAGTTGTGCCCTATTTTTGGAAGGAAATATGGGACAATACAGGTTTGGTGAAGTTCTGGGAAAAATGTAGTTAAATTGACTAGACTTAGGTATTTTTCCATAAAAATAAATTTAAAGAGCTTCACTTAGGATTTGAAATAAGTCAAATTGGATTTTCGTAGAATTAATTATGAATTTCCAAAATTGACTGAAAATCTGCTAGTTTTTGAAAACAGTGAAACTGCACTGTGCATAATTGTATTGTGCAAAAGGTATTATACCTGCATTAGATAACCAGTAGACTTTGATTTAAAGGTAGTAGTAAGGCAAGTAATAACTAGTTACTTGTTAACTTTAATTTATAGGAATTGATAATAGCTCGAGCCAGGACAAGAGTATAGGACTGACAGTGGAACTGAAAAAGGATTCAGGTAGTAACACTTTCCTTCATACACTATGTGATTATTATATGGTTGTGTATGCCATCTTCTGTAACATGAGCATAGTGTCTGGGATACGCATATTAGCTTAGTTGTGGTCTGGGACCCAACAGAGGCGTAGAGTAAGTCAGGTTTGCAAACAGTCATTTGGCTTTAGACAGTGTGCACAAATCATTCCACATAGCATTCTATCATTGTTCATAACATGGTGCATGACATATTTGTTTTCACATTTCCACATAGCTCCTAAGATTTTTTTGAATCTCACCCTTTTTCAACAATACAAACATTACAGCTAAAGTTAGCGGCTCGAGGAGCAAGGTAGTGGTTACCGGTGAATAAGGTCCCAGTGTAGGCGGAAGCTGCTGATAGTTATTTATAACTGTACTTTTGTTTCTTTTGAATACTCGTACATTTGTATATATTTTTCAAACCCTATGAGGAATTCTTGTATTGTAAACAAGTACTTAATGTCAGTATGTTTCCGCTATTTCTGTATGCCATACAAAACTATGCGCTTAATACTCTGCGAATATCAAAATGTTAAAGGGTTTGACAGATTGTATCCACCACAGGAGAATATATCTCTTCAAAATCAATGCTTGGTCATTGTGAAAAGGGTTAAGGGGCAATTTTGCCTCAGAAGTTTTTTCAAAGGTGCAATTTTCCCCCTACCGTTATCCTGGTTAGTTTTGATCATTAGTTAATAAAATATGCTGAGCTGATAGTCCACATATTATTCATATCATTTTTGTTAAGGTGCAAATTTGCCCAAAAAGTTTCAAATATAACTTTTTAAAAAATGAAGTAGATGACACATGGACTTACGGAGAGAATTTGCACCTTAACAAAAGTGACATGGATGACATGTGGACTGCTAGCTCAGTATTGTCAGTCAACTAACGGTCAAAATTAATTGAGATAATGGCTAGGACAAAATTGTCCCCATTTTGACACTTCCGGGGCAAAATTGCCCCGAAAAACTTCCTGAGCAAAATTGCCCTTTAGCCCTTGTGAAAATCCTTATGATACAAGTCATGTTATAGTATCCAAATCAGTAGAGAAAAATATTGAAGGAAACTCTTTATTAAATTATGAAATCAGAATATAACTCCATAAATAATAAAGAAGAAGATAAATCTTTGATAGAAGATGGGCAAGAATATTAAACTCATCTAACTAATAAAGCAAAAGAGAATGTCCCAAATAAGAGAAATATTCCTCTATAAATCTTTGTATATTTTCAAACAATTTTTACATGCATTGAGCCTCAATATTTATAGGGTAAAAAAATATAACAATGACTCTCTAAAAATACTCCTAAAACCATCCCATCAATATAAAACTCAGAGATTGGGAGTAACTACATAAATAAATAAATAAAAATATTAATTACCTAACCCACTAATTCTAAACATGAGGACCACTTAACAAATCAGAAAATATCCTAAATAATGTTAATAAATAATTATTCCTAATATTTCTCTAACTTATTAAATCACATGTTATCCTACACTATTTAGTACTCTATTGGCGTGCTTTATATCTAATGGCCACAATTTTCTCATTTTGTTTTTGCACAAATAACTCTCTATGTCCGATGGCGTTCGACACCATATTGTATTCACACTACAGGTCCAAAAACTCCACATTTGAGAGTGAATTTAAATCTAATTGAATTGCGTCTTTCCAATTTGGCTAACCATTTAGTATCTACATTCTTCAATTGATCTAAGTTCAAGATTCTCATTCTGATTAATTATTTCAATAGCAACATTGTATAGAAATATGTTGTTGACAACTATATTTTCTTGGTTCCATCTTTTTCCTATAGTGATATAACTTATCAAGATCTCTTCACTATTTTTAGGTATCTAAACCTCTTTGGGGTCTTTTAATTATCTATGTCTTGGGCCTCTCCTATAAGGCTGGCCTCTTTAACTTGACCATCTTGATCTATTGCTCCCTGTTTCATTCTAGGATTTTTACCTTTATCGATCGGTCAACCACACTTCACGCATGACTTGGTTGTGTTCGCATTTGTTGGTTGTCTTACCAGGACATCAATTCTAGTTGGAGCATTTTCAGCTGGATTGTGAGATTTGGTAATTCTCTTGAGGTTAGTAAATGTATATGGTAGTTGATTTACAATATTTTTTAAATGAATTATTTTTTTAAACTTCAAGTTCACATTGTTGTGTACACGGATCTTGATGAGATAGTGATAATATTTTCCATGTAATCTATTTTTTTCCAGCTTATTATTAACTCACCTTAATACTGGGAAAATTGTTTTATCAAAATGGCAATAATCAAAACATTTCATTTACAAATCTCTAGTTAATGGTTCTAAATATTTTATTATAAATGAAATTCATAACCAACACATATTTCCAATCTTCTTTAAGGTTCCATCTTTATGTGTTGGGTGAAGCAATATGAACATATACCGCATATCCAAAAATTATAAGATGAGGAATGTTTTATTCCTGACTAAAAGCCAATTATAATGGGGAGAATTTATAATAATTTGTTGGCATGATGCATATAATTGCTGTTGCATATAAAACTTCATATCCCTAAATTGAGATGGGAAGTTTTATTCTCAAGAGCATTATTCTAGCTATTAATAAGAGGCGTTTAATAAATCATTTTGCTAGGCCATTTTGAGCGTGGATATGAGTAACAAATTTTGCTGTTTTTTTTTCAGTTGCCATGCAATAAACATCAAACATTTGAAATGAAAACTTACTGACATTATCAAGATGGATAGTTTTTGATTGCATGATCTAGAAACTGTGTTCTTAACATAATTATTAAGCAAATAATCTAGCAAATGTTAAATTATGTGTTGACTAAAAGCACACATGTAACCATCTTGTAGATTCATATATTAAGACCATAAAATATTTTAATGGTCCACATGACGAATGAATTGGTCCACATTTGTCCCCTTAGGAACAAGCAATGCATGAAGAGGTTTTAAATTGAAAAATCTTATAGCTCTTCAATGGATGTCCATGTGAGTTTTCAACAATTCTTCACATCATAGTTGATCTGGGAAGGTCGAACCAGTCATGCCAAACAATAAATGTACTTTTATCATTAAGCTTCTAGCTTATCAAAACATTTGTCTTAGTTATACTTATACTTGTATAGTTCAAAGTAGAAGATAATGTAGGTAATTTTTCTTGGACACATTTTTCTTCATACCTAACAATTGTAATATGTAGAATATTGTTCTTATTTATAGTCTCAATATGTGATACCCATTCAACAAATATTTTTAAAACTCATGAATTTTTTTTGAGATTTAGAGGAATATAAAGCAACATTAATACTCTTATTATTTTTCCAACCAAACTTGTCTAATAATGATTTTCAAAGAAATCAACTACCTCTAAGTGTGTCAAAGCATCAAGACAATTAATATCATCTATCTCATAGACATCAGCATTCTTATGTCACTACAAAAAATTAATTAGCGGCGGTTGTAACCCCCTTCACGATTAAGGCTGAGATTAAGTTCTTAAACATGTAATTGATGTAGAATTAGAGACCATATTTCAAATTGGGACTTATTAAGGTAATCTTTTGCCCAAAATCGGATTTACAAAAACTTTTTCAAAATTTATTCACAATGGTTTCATATTCATAATACAAAACAAATATGGCCTGTACAGGTGGATTCCATTTACAAATATCAGAGTGCAAAGTAAATTCCCGACTCACTCGGGTTCCATTAGTTTAATAAGGGTTTACACAAAGGCATGAAGCCCATAATTCATACGCTTTACTTGGGGATTACACAAAACTACATCACAAATCCCAAAATATACATATACCTCCCACCAATTATCCAATAATATACAATGATAATCAAAAACCAAAAAGGAACTCCTAACACGGAGCTCTACCCGCTCTTCGTCACCCGTTTGCCTTTCGATCCTTCAGCCCTACCTAAAATGTTTAATTTTGGGAGAGTGAGATTTTAAAGAATCCCCGTAGTGTCAAATCAATCATATAATGTACAATAGTAAGGCATGAAATCAAATCATTATCCATACAATCAACTACAACGACAGTTCAACGGCAATGGTTAGTATGACACATGTCATCCCTGACGATTGCTCACGCTGAATTGCCCACGTTGTATTGCATCACAACAATCCACACAATATAATTCACCACAGCTGAGATCCATAAAAAGCATTTCCTAACGCAAGCCATACAGGCAAGATACACACAGCCCATGGCTGGTTTCACAAACGCGGCCCCACGGGTCGGATTCACAAAGATCCATGTCGATTACGACGGCAGTTCAATGGCCGACCTAGAGATGACCAATGTCAATCCCTATACGGCTCACGCTGAAGTGCTCACGCTGTAATGTACCATGGCACACATTTCACAAATTCAATGATAAGTTATGCATACCAAACATCATACACAATATGAGAGAAGAGTCACTACCTTGATCCTTCCATGCATGTCCTAGCGCCGGTCTCTCCCGAGTAGGACAAATGTCAAATCCTATATTCACAATTAGGGATGAAGAGTTATACTCTATTCCAAGACTTAATTCGCTTCATAATACTTAATTGGTTATCATTATTGCTCTTTTAGAGTCATTAAATGCCCTTAACAAAACTCCTAAAGGGTAGGAAGAACTATCCCAAAGATCCCCTTTTAGAAGCACAAAAACTGATTTTTCACTGCTGCACCTCGAGTGAAAATAGTCTCACTTGAGCATTGGTATGGACACTCAAGCACAAAAGCCCTCCCTCGAGTATTGGTACGGATAGCACCTCAAGTGCTAGGAAGTGAGGACAAAAAGTGTTTACCCGAGAGCACAAGAACTTTCACAGAAAAGGATCACTCGAGTGAAGAAGACCTTACTCGAGTGAGAAACCTCAACACTTGCAAGTGAGGCAACACTCTTGCCTCTCGCCCGTAAGTGCGACATGGGAACTGAAGGCCAGAAGGGAAAATACACACAGCACTCGAGCATGATCTTCCCTCACTCGAGTGATGTTCTTCCCTCACTCGAGCACACTTACTCTCACTCGAGCATGATTATCAGAAACCAGAAAACGCAGAAGGTATGACAGCACTTCTAGAATTTTTACCAAGTGATCCAAATGAACCCAAATACCAAACCAAAGCTACTCCCACACAAAAATACCCAAGGAATCCAATGGAATCATCAGAATTACCAAAATCCTACTCCATTATCATGCTTTGATTTGAATCAACATTGAACACCAAAATCCCAAAACCACCAATCTTAACATTTCAATCACCAATCAATCAATCTATCCTAAACTCATTCCAAAACACCATTCTCATGCCAAAAACATACCAAATGAACAGTGGCACTCATTTTTGGATTCAACCCAAAATTTCCAGAAATTATAAACTACTTCAAATAGCATGAAACTTAGATAGATAGATTAGTCTCACTTACCTCTTTCACTTTTCCAAAGACACTCTTTGATTCTCCAATAATCAGATTTTCGTGTGGCACAAAACAACACCAAACGGCCAAACTATACACACCAAAATGAAGCTCTTAACCCAAGGATCAACATTTATGAATGGAGTTTGGGCAATGGATGGCATCTACTTACCCAAAATTCAGCTTTTCCTTCTTCCTTTCTTCTTCTTCAATGGCCGAATGAGAGAGAAAAAGATGAGAGAGATGAAGAGTGTGTGAGGAAGAGGAATGATGACAATACTCCCCCCCACCATGCTTGCTTCAGTGAAACCAAGGGGAAGAAGAGAGAGAAAATATTATAAAACTTTATTTGACTTTTCTCACTCTTACTTCATCTCTTTTTGCCATATGTCACAATGTTATTGGCTAACCAAAAATAAGTCACCAATTAGCTACTTTAATCCCTCCATTAGCCATTTTAATCACACATCTCATTTTCTCTTAGTTAGTAATTAATTTCTCCCTTAATTACCAACTCATGGCTAATAATTCCATTCTTCCAATTTTTTCACTAATTATGACATATTAATTAATATTGCCATAAAATACATAATAATTCCAATTAAATCCATAATTATACACAATAATCATGAAATTGGGGATATTACAGCGGTTGGCCGACCGCAACAAATTTTGGTGCCAAATTTTCAAATTTAATTTCCCGCTACACTCATATTGGTAAGAAAATTTGGCGCCACATTTATAGTGTTAGCTAACCGCTACAAAAAAATAAAAATAAAAATTAATCCCATAAATTCAAATGACAATTGTAATAGTTTGTTAACCACTATAAGATGCTTCTAGAATGTCTAATCTACATACACATCTTGTAGCAATTCATTAAAATCATTACAAAAATAGTTACGGTTTGGTTGACATGCATAATGGTTCCATAGAACCGGCACAAAATAGTTTGCAACAGTGTATTTTGTAGTGGTTTGCATACCGCTAATACTATCATTTGTAGAGGTTACAATAGCTACAAATCCCTCATTTTAACCTCCACAAATAAGCGAATTTTTTGTAGTGTGTGCCTCAATATCAACATTTTGAAATATCAAATTTGTCTCCACATTATTTGCATTCCTTTTCATAAAGGATTGATAAAGTTTTTCTAGATGCTCATACGTACAACAAGTACATGCTAGGTCCCTCCAGACCACACTGATAACATTAATTTTCTATAACTTTTGAAAGACAACTCTTGTCCTTTTTTCTGTCCTTCATTATAGTTCTTCTTCTAGTGGATATTGACATTATAATTGTTACTTCCACCACTATGATAATGGTAATTATTGCGTCCCCTACCATGGCCAATACTACGACCGCAACCACAACCCTAGTCATAATCACTAGTAACCACATTCACAATAACCACATTCACTTTAGGGCATGGAACAAATCTAGTGGGATGAATCTCAAGATTTTTCATCAGCAACTCATTATTCTGTTCAATCACAAGAAGGCATGAGATTACCTCAAAATGTTTTTTTAAAACCCTTCTCATGATATTTCTGCTGCAAGAGTACATTTGAAGCATGAAAGGCGAAAAATTTCTCTAATTAGTCCTCATAAATTATTTTATTGTCACATAATTTCAATTGAAAACTTATTTTAAAAATTGCTGAATTATATTCACCTATGGTTTTAAAATCTTGTAGCCTTAAATGTATCTATTCATAATGAGCTTTGAGCAAAATCATCGTTTTCTATTGATCATACATTTCTTTCAACTTATTCCATAGTTCCAATGCATCTTTCACTGTTAGGTATTCACCTTTCAACCCTTCATGGAGATGGTGTAACACCTCAAATCAAAACAACCAAATACTTAACCAAAGTATTTGAAATATCGCCAATAAGGATGTTCAACATCCAAACCATCAAACTACAAATCAATTCAAATAAAGCCCTCGTCTCAGTGTTAAATCAAATCTTCAAAATATTTTAACAAAACAAAATAAAATGCAGAAGTCCTAGGGTTATGGAAATAAAAATAATATAACATGAGCTCTAGGAGTACAAAAGAGCCTTCAAAGCTCACTCGATAGGTGCCTTCCCTTGCTTCCTACTAGAACAATCACCTGAAAAGTGTTAATATATAGGGATGAGATTCCGCGTCTCAGTTACTACTGAAAGTTTCTACTGTACATAAGCAAATCGTATATGATAAAAAGAAGGAACTGATTACACACACACACACACACACACACACATATATATATATATTTGTATATACCATAATCCTCATACAAGACAAAAACAAGTTTAATCATTATTATGTCAATTTGTATTTTCATCACAACATGTAATATACAATTATGCAATATGCAATATGTAAGATGCAACATCCCTTATATCACTGTCCATCCTTATTCCGTTGACTGGAGCTATAGGCTAACACATAGTCTAATAAAAATTCATCCATTTGACTTAATTGTCCCAAGCTCACCAGTTCTTAAGATACACCCGGCCAAAGTTGTAGAGCTTAAATCTGGATTATGGCTCCCCTCCTTAAAAGAATACAACTAAGGAGGTGACACATGTCCTAAAGCTCCAATGCAATCCCTGCCAAAGGAAAACATGGAAAAAGAGGCCCTGACAAGTGCCATCCATTGTACACCGAGTGATGGCATACCATGTGGTAAAAGATCTCAACATATAAATTCCTCCTTACTCCAACCTATCACAGATGCAACCGCCATGACAGTAATAAATATAATATCATTAAAAGACAATGTACAATAAATCATGTTTCCATTCATATCAAATATCATCATATATTCAAACATGCTAAAAAGGAAATAATAATCCAACAATACATTAATTATCATTATATTATTAATTATTTGAGTAAAATGAGTTATAGAGAAATTTACTTGTAACTCTACTTATTTGAGAATTTACAATACATACACATACACATATAATTCAGTCCATTTTTCTTTTTTCTTTTTTTAAATAGTCATTCACAATCATACACAATTCACAAGTATATGGAAGAATATTCAGAGTTACCTATTACTCCTCAACTTACAAATAGCTATCAAAGAATTACTCCAGAACTCCTAATAAGAGTCTACAAATTCACAAATACATATATCTATTAATATATAACTCGTTACTATTCTATAATCACTGTAAACTATTCTAACATTAAAGCTTCCCTTAAGAAGAACCACATAATCTCTTCATATATAAAGACACACGGGTGGTGTATGTGGCTACAAAGTGAAGAAGGCAGAAAGAAAATGATGTATAAGAGAAATGAGAGATAAAATGTTTGATTGGATTGAAATTTGAAGTCAAAAATCAAAGGTTTGATACAAGTGGAGTGAATTGAGGGAAAGAAGGACAAAAAAAAAACTTGGTTTAAAGAAGATAAAGAAATTAAGTATAAAAATATCACATTACCCCATAAAACATTATATTGAATGTAGAAAATTAAAGAATAATGGGAGTCTGAGACATACTGAGCAAAGTAATATGTGTGTCTCTTTATCAATCTAGATTTTCTCCTTGACTCTCCCATCCCTTGCGCCTCCCATACTCAAAACACTCAAAATGATGACGTTTTGGATGTAATTGGGAGGGAGGTTTCACCATTTTTTTAATAACATTGAAGTCCCTCAAGTATATTTTTCAATAGTACATAATGTTCTAAAATATTTTTTTGTCCATTATGTAACATAAAATAATTTTTCAGGACCATCTAGTATTTGGCAAGATGCAACCTGAACTATTTTTCAGTAGCATTCCATATCTTAAACTAAATTTTGACCCCATCCAACACTTAGTATGCCAAATTTATGGTTATCATTGCCACTAGAAAAACATTTTAGAGGCTTCTTATTGCAACTAGAAAAATAATTTAGGATACTAGATGCAATAAAAATATCTTTAAGATACAGAGTGTTAGTGAAAAAATAGTTCATGTTGCATCTTGCCAGATATTGGGTGCTCCTGAAAAATTATTTTATGCTACATAATGGACACAAAATATTTTAGAATATTGGGTACTACTGAAAAAAAAAAAATACTTGAGAGACTTTAATGTTATTAAAAAAAAAAGTAGAACCTTCTTCTCAATTACACTCAAAACGTCATCATTTTGAGGATGGGAGGCACAAGGGACGGGAGAGTCAATAATAAAGAAAATGGTTTTACATTACATAATATGTGTATATATTTTCTCAAATACCTATAATGAAGATAGAATAGAGTAGTGTTGGGAGTTTCATTTTCATTACAATCTCGAGTCCTAACATTGAATCTATCAAGGACTCAAATACACACACACACACCTAATAAGGACGAAAAATGTAGGGTCTTGAAATACATAGTATATATATATAACACCTACACACAGTCACATTGAAGGAGGGAGATGGGGCTACAAATAAAAAAAATGAATTTCTATATATCCCATCATCCATCAGAAATGAAGAAAAAAGTAAAAAAGGGACAAGGCATGAAGGATGATTTTCTTTCTTTCGTTTTTTTTCAAGAACTACAATACACGCGCATTAAGAAGAGGAGGTGAGACATGATATGACAATATAGTGGAAAGTGGAAGAAGGGCAAGAACAATAAGGTTTGACAAGACAATAATACTTATGGCAAAAAAAAAAAGAAGAAGAGGCAAGACAATAGTACTAACAAAACGCAAAGACAGATGAACAAGAAAAATGAATGAGAGAAAGAGGAGCACTTGTCACAATTTCTATGTACGGCGCTGAGCAGTGTCTTTGGTGGGAGGAAAAGTGGATTTTATAGTAGGGTTAGGGTTTGTATCATTCTATTAAAATAATATTTTAAAAAAAGTAAAAAAAGAGTAGTATTAATATTCATACAATTTTTTTTTTAATGTTTCTTCCCCAATAATATACACACACACATAGCCATATATTTAAAACAATTATTTTAAGTAAAAATTTTGTCTTAAAATAAATTTAAAATATCAAATATTTTATATAAATCATTTTATATTCTATATATATATATATATATGTCAGAATTGATTCTCTAAATCATTATCAAAAAATAAAAAATAGGATGTTACATATGGCAGTGAAGAAAAATCATGACCTTAAACTTATCATAGCTAGTCACTTCTTTTCCAGGTAAAATAGGCCATTAGCATCTATTTGGATTTCAACATTTAACGCCCAAGACTAATAATTTATTCTCATAATATAAAGAGCGGTAAACTTGAGTTTGGTAAGATTTGTCATGGTTGAAACTAAAACAACAACAATAATTAAAATTATGATAAAAGTGATGAAAAGTAAAGTTAAATGAATAAAAATATTAGAATTCACAAATCATTTATAAATAACATTTTACCATTAAAAAAAATCATAAATGAAGGATATAAATAATTATGACAAATAATAAATAAACGCCTGTGAAGATAAACAATATGTCATGATGTAACACCCTGATTTTATTTATCAATATGCCTTGTAATTATTTGAAGCATTCAATGAAATGGAATGGTGAATATTCATAAGCTTAGAATTTAATAACCTAATAAATTTTCATTTTCATAAGAATTGGGCTAGAGCAAGCCATGAAACTAATTTTTGGGTGTTCCCAAAAGTCTATTATTAAAGCCCAAAATGGAAGAATAAAGTAGCACAATATATGGCCCAATATTAAGGATAATTTTGGCCAAATAGAATAAAGGGTGAATTTTGGAGAATTTAATTATGCTGCTAGTGAAACTTTCCTGTGAGGTAGTGAGTTTGTTATGTGATTTTGAATGATCAAATGATGTCCAAAAATTGTGGCATTTTCTATAATGAAAGTAGATATTCTAAGTTTTAGTTTGACAGGTCATATGAATTATTTAGACCTATACACTAAGAGTTATAAATTTTTGAAGTCTACCCAGTGAAACTGGCCAATTTCTAGGACAACGTCCAAAGATTTAAATTCTGGAAATGTTGAGCTTTTAATTGGCTAAAGGCTATATTTTTTCTTGAAATTAGACTCAATAAGGGTTAAGTAGCCTTTGGAAGCACCTCAATTGAATGTTTATAAATAAAGATATAAATTTTCAAATTATTTCTTTCAGCACACACACTCATATTCGTCCAGATGGGCTGAAAATGAAGGAAAAAATAATTGCTTGGATTAATATGGTGCCAAGTGTCATTATCTTGAGCCAAGGAATTTAATATGAATTTATTAAGATAAGAGCACATGTTGGAATTAGGCATAACATATAATATTTGTGCAATTGGATGAAGTGATCAAAGGAAACCCATTTGGTTCATTTAGGACACCTAGACTGCGTCTTTTTGGGCCAAAGAGAAGGAAAGGAAATTAGTCCAAAATCACAGGGAGTGTTTATGACAAGTTGGATGAAGATAAGCTTGAACTAAACACATGTCATAAACTTAATAGAATATTATATCATAAAGTAGAGGTCAGAGAGATTTGTAAATCATCATCATCTCTTTCCTTCCTCTTCATTTACGCCATACTCACCAAAAAATAGAGGGAGAAGAGAGCTTGAAAGACTTAGAGGAAGAGAGTATAAGAAGCAAAAATCCAAGGTAAGCACTTGTGTTTCCAAGTGATTGTGCCTTCTAACTTTTGTAGAATCTCTCCTAAGTCCTTTTTCTTCATGAAAACCATGTGTAGCTAGCAAAACATCAAGGGAAGACAGAGAGAGAGAGAGAGAGATAGAGGGAGGACACCTTGAGAGAGAAAGCGTGAAAATCAAGAGGTAACTTCAAGAATCTCATTTCCTTTGGTATTATGTTGTTGATCTTGGCATGATTTGTGGTTTGGTTGGTCATTTTGTAAATTTGGGATGTTGAAACCCTAAGGGATTATGCTACCCAAATTTCATCAAACCATGTTTAATGGGTGTTTAAGAGGTTCAATAAGGGATTAGGAGTGAAAAGAAAGGAGCTTTAAAGATTAGATCACAAAATAACAATTTTTTCCTTTTTTCTTCAAGTTTCGGCCAGTGCTGGAAATAGGGGTAGGAAATGGAATTTCACTAATTTGATGGTTCCATTGTGTTTAGGAGGGAAAATTGTGTAGGGTTAATGTTGATCATATTGTAAGTTCCATTGTGTTTTGGAGGGAAAATTGTGTAGGGTTAACGTTGATTATATTGTAAGAAAAACCCTAGAAAGTGAAATGACAAAAATAGTCTTAAAACCTTAAGTAGGGGCTGTTAAGGGCAAAATTATCATTTGACAGTGATTTTGAGAAAACTGAGGTAAAAAATGGATTCTACATGCAAAACTGTATAGGAATAGTTGGGGTCAAAATTTTTGGAAAAGTACAGTCAAACTGAGTAAGAAGGGGCTTAGACCGGGTTCCTGGGGTATTTTGGTAATTTTGCGGAATTAGACTAATATAATCAACAAAATGAGTTTAAAAGAGTTTAGAGTGGTACATGAATGGATATTAACCTAATTCTTGTAAATTTGAAATTTTAGGACCAGACTATTGCGCCTAAGCTGGATCGAATGAAGGACTTAATTAGATATAAGGTAGTAGCACTTTCTTTCATATACTATATAATTGTCTACATGCTTTGTGTATGCCATCTTCTATGATATGAACACTGTTTTGTCGAGTAGGGCAATTGTGTGTGGAGGCACACTTACCCGGCTGTGACCAAGAACCCAATCGAGGTATTTACGGGAAGTGTATATGTACCACCCAATGGGAAGGGTGTATGTATCATTCGGCTAAGTTAGGACCCAGCTATGAATTATTTGTGTTATGTTACATTACATAGTGTAGGGCATATTTAATTATTGCATTTTATATGACTGGTTGCATGCTACTATTGAGATTTTTTTTTAAATCTTGCCATTTTTCAAATTAAAAATATTCCAGCAAAGGATAGCGGATCAAAGGGGCGAGAGCTTACTTATGTGCAACTGATGGTTCCGATGCTGATCAAACAAGACTGTTGGTTATCTGAGGACCATTTTTATTATTTCAAGGTCTGTAATTGCTATTCCATACCCTATGGGGGATACTTGTAAAGCAATCATATACATTTTATCAGTATATCTATGCTAATTTTGTGTACCCGCTAAATCGGGCACTACAACTTTGATTAATATCAATGATAAGTGGTATGTAAGACGGGGTCTTACAGTTCACGGTGCAAGTGGTTACCGAGGAGCTCTTAAGGCATGACTTATCCTCAGGTCATGACCTTGAGTCCTTTGGGAGGTATATCCTTCCTGTGTGGTGTGGAGGAGGGGACAATACTTGGCCTTCTTGTGTGGGGGGTCCAGACTGGTCGCCGCAGTGTGTACAAGGGCCGTTCGTTACACATGATGTACACGATATAAGTATAAAGAGACAATATATATATATATATATATATATATATATATATATATATATATATATATATATTTATATGAGAAGCTAGACCTAGGGGTGATTGATCTAGTGGTGGATTAGATAGACTGTAAAATGGGCGAATTGAGTTCGAATCCTACCTTTTTAAAAGACCCATGGGAAAAGGCATCATAATTGCAAAGCCTCAATTCAAATTAGTTGGTTGTTTAGATACCTGGTAATAATAGGATCTAGAAAAAGTGCCAGACACCAAGTGGTCTAAAGGGCTATCAAAAAATAGAAGGGGAGGTGTGTCAACATAAATAAGTATACATGTTATGTATATATATGATATAAATATATAAATACACAAAAATGTAAACAAAGACAAGGATTATACTATAAAGAAATAAATTAAATAAATAAAACCACATAATCAAATATAAACAATAGATAAACTCATAATCATATAGTTCGAATTATATAATCATATATATTACTATAAATAAAATAAATGATAAACAAATAAAATAAAATGGCAATAATATGTTATAAACAATATATAAATAAAATGAATAATATATATAGCAAATTTAAAAAAATAAAATACTAAAATAAAAAAAAATGTTTAGCACCATGCAAATAACACATAAAAATAAATAATATAAAACACAATAAAAATGAATATTAAATATTATAAATAATAAATAAATAAATCAAATAATAAAATGGCAAATGAGCCGAGCTAGTTGACACTGGCTTGAGATCTAAGTAGGGGCATTAAGGTGATGCTTGTATAAACCGGCTGTATTAATAAAATGACAAATGAGATATATAAGTAAAATGACAAAGGGCAATAAGATACAAACAAATAACACATAAATATAAACAACGTATAATTTCATAATAAAAGGCATAATATATGTAGGATATGGATATCAGAATAAAAATAACAGAATCAGGAAACATAAAACAAAAATAACTCATAAAAATATAATTCAATAAGAAAATTAAAACATAAAACAAATAATGTAAAAGGAAAATATAATATGTAGCAAAATCAACTATAAAAATGAAATTTTCTAAAACCCGATTCATTAAGAAATGGGTCAGATGGGGCATATCAATTATATTTGGATTCTTAAACAATATAATTTATTGGTGCATTAATACCTCTAATATAATTATATTTTTGAGAATCTCCTATCTAATAAACCTATATCCCAATAAATATTCATAACATTACAAATAATTTAAAACCATATTGTCTAATACCTCTTCATTTATGTTATTGTTACAACTCACTTAAAATGTGATTTGTCATATCCTTATCTTATTTTCCATATTTTCAAAGTATTTGCACGTAGTTCAGTGAGCAATACAAGAATAATATAAATATATTGATATATTAATACATTGTACTTGATTACATCACAAGTTTACCCCGCAGGGTTTGATAATATTTACAATTTTTTACAAAATATCCAAAATAATAACTACATATAATCATATATCCTCGCCTTGGGATATGTTCCCGTCAGTTTCGTGTGTCTACAACCTTTCCTTTGGATCCGCTAGTTCCTGCTGGCACATTATCAATATTGAAAAAGAATGAGATTTCGAGGAATCCCAATAGCAACACACTATCGTTCATGTAAAATGCAAAAAGTAAATATGTTATGCACCATGTATGCATAAATTAATGAACAATATAAAAACATTGACATGTATACATGTGTAAGGCTTTCACCCCACTATTCATGCATCGATTGGATTGACACCCAACCCCCAGGTGTAAGTGCACTTCTTGCTCTAACTATCCCTTTCAGTAGACCGCCCCTTCTGGGTAAACCATGTTGATTAATTAAGCAAAATAATGGCAACCACAAAATATATGAACCATGGCATCATGCATGAAGGATATTGACACTACCTTAAACCTTTCCCTTCTCGAAACGCATGCCTTGATTTGGGTGCCAACACCCTGGGCTCTCAACTTGGTCATAAAATGTTAAACATACAAGAATTATGTTAAAACCCATTCATGTACTATTTTAGGCATTTCCATAGTGTTTTTAGTGGTTATATGAGTTTATTGTGAAAATTTACCAAAATGCCCCAGGATCGATCCCGGCCCCACCATACCCGGTCCAATCGTACTTTTCCTGAAATTTTGATCTGGGATATTCTGACATATTTTTGCCCAAAGAATTCACTTCCAGCCTCGTAATTACCAAATTCACTTCCAAAAGACAAAAAGGCCCTTGGCAGCCCCTACTTTAGGGTTTCAGGGGCGTTTTGATCATTATACTTTTTAAATCTTTTTTGGAAAGGAGTTCAACTATCTAATTTTTCCTCTTGAACTCAATGGAATCATTATATCATAAAAAACCTAGCCCTAACCCCTTGAACTAGCATTGGGCAAAACTCACAATTCTCTGAGAAAATTGGGGTTTTCGAAATTTGACTCTAAAACTTGCTCCTTTTTACTCTTAACCACTTTATTAACTATTTAATTACGTTATAACCACCATTTAGACTTAATTTTGGCAGCATAACGCTTAGGACACATACTTTCCCAAATGTACAATCAGAGCAAATCCAGCAGAAATTTACCGATTAAATTGCTCACAACAGCCAGAACAACTAATATTTGAAGTTTAGGAAGTTACCTTGGCACCCTTCTGGCTCTTCTTTACTTGGCCGAAATCCCTAGCTCCCTAAAACTCCAAATTTCTATTTCAAATCCCTTAAATCACATAAAAGAGAAGCTTAAAGGAAGGATTATACACATTAGAAGCTAACTCACCGAAGAAATTGTAACACCCCAAATTTTATATTCACAAAAAATATTGTAATTATTTGTGAAATTCAATAAAATGGTGAATATTCATGAATTGAAAATGTTGAGACAATTTTATTTCCCCTTTTCTTGTAACTTTCGCCTAGCACAAGAAAAATGGAGGGAAAAATGATTTTTGGGATTAAACATGCCAAGTGTCATTATCATATAGTGAAGGGATTAGTTTATGATTTATGAAGATGAGAATATGTCTAATTGCATTCAAATAATTCTACTTAGACATAGTAATTATGATAATGGTACAATACTTGAGTGTATGGTTGGATTAGTTGGAAGAAGCAATTTGGTTAGTGGAGAGCATAAGGGGGACGATTTTATGCTAACCAAAAGGGTGAGAAAATTAGTTCAATGCTAATGGAGCAATTATGACACAAATGTGAAGGAGATAAGGAATTGAGACAAGTGTCACCATAAGATGCTTTAATGAGATCATGTGGTTAAGGGTGATTGGAGGTGTTTTATTAAACACTCTTCCTTCCTCTTCCCTTTATATTTTTGGCCAGCAACAAGAGAAAGAAGAGAGAAAGTGTTGGAGAAAAGCTAGAAAGAAGGAGGAGCAAGGGAAGCAAAGATCTCAAGGTAAGTTAGTGAAATCCTTATGTTTGAGCTTCCTAATCCATGTAGAACCTCTCTTAAGCTCTTTTCCTTCTTGAAAATCATGTGTAGCAAGCAAAAATCTCAAGGGAAGAGTGAGTGAACAGTAACTTCTAGAGAGAAAATGTAAGAGAAGCCAAGGTAACCTCTAAAACTTGGATTCTCTTGAGTTGTATGGTTTTGTTGTGAATGTTGTTGTTGAGTTTGGTTTGATTTGGCATGTTTTGTGATTTTGGCTGATGAACCCTAGAAATGTGATGTTGCCAAAACCTTGCTCAAATCATGCTCATTTAATGTTTAAATAGCTAACCATGTGAAGAAAAGTGAAAGTGAAGTGATTAAACAAGATAAATCAAGGAAACATATTTTTCTCTTCCAAACCCCAAATTCATCCAACTACTGTTCACCCAAGATAGATTTGGAATTTTGAAATTTTGATAGTTCCATTAAATTTAGAAGGAAAAATCGTGTGGGAATATAGGTGTTCATAATTTTTGGAGATTTGTACACAAGTATGAAAATTTTTGAAGTTGCAAATGCATGCTGTTTGGTTATTTCCTGAGAGGCAGTGTTGCTTTGCCATGAATTTCATTAACCAAATCAAATCATAATGTGATGAAACTCTCCAAGATTAAAGTAGACATCTGGGGCTTTAATTTGATGGGTATTATAAGCAATTTCAACTTATGGATTGAGAGTTATGAATTTTCAAAGTTTTGCTCTGATTCTGGACTTAATTCTGGAGCAGAATGGGAATTTATGGAATTCTAGAATTTTGTGATTGTAGATAATGGTGTTTCATATTTTTCCATGAAAATACACTTAACAAAATTTCCATATAATTTTAGAACACTTCATTAACAAAATTTCCATATAATTTTAGAACACTTCATTTCAATTTTTTTGGAATTAGTTATGATTTTTGGAAGTTCAGCCAAGAAATAGGACAATTTCTTGGCCGCAGCCAAAAACCTTCTAAGCTATTTTTTGCCATAGTTAGAGGATTTTTGGCAGCAAACCAAAACCTTCAGAGCTACTTTTGGCCGCAGCCAAGACCATGTTTCATCATTTTCACCCTTTTTCATTGGTTTAACTTTTTCAAACCTATGGGTATTTGTATGAACCTCCAATGGCCATCTAAATAGCCCAAAATAGAGCAAATACCATGAGTGTAAAGTAGTACATGAATGGGTATCAACCTAATTATTATACATTTAACATTTTAGGACTAAGTTGGAAGCATGAAGCGACACATTTTTCGAGGCACACTAAAAAGGGGTTGAAAGAACTTTGAGGTAGGGACGTTATCCTTTATACATCATGCCATAGTTATATGATTGTGTGGATGCCATTGTTTGTAAATGTACTTTATTAATCAACATATTTTGCTTAGAGAGAGGCAATTAGTGCCAGGGGCACTTACACTGGGAGTTGGTGAGAATCCAAAAGGTGCAGAACAGTGGGGCTGGGCCCCCCTCATGTATACATATAGATGATGTGTTTATGTTGTTTATTAATTGGTGTATACATGGTGCGTATCATATTTACTTTTTGCATTTTCTATGAACGATAGCATGTTTCTACTGGGATTCTTTGGAATCTCACTCCTTTTTCTAAATAAATATCTCTGCGGGTGCCAGTGGGACGAAAGGAAAATGTGTAGACGTCGAGAAGTGATTGGCACGTGTCTCAAGGCAAGGTTCCAGATCATGGTTATAGTTAGTTTATGCCTAAGTTATTTTGGGAAATCCTGTAAATATTCGAAATACTATAGTATTCTGTATGTTGTCGATGGGCGATTTTTGATTGCAAACGAATATTTTTATCAGTATATATGTACTTTTTTGTATGCCCACAGAATCTAGTCTCTATTACTCTTCGAATATCAAAATGGAAACGGGTGTTGACAGAAATCAAGCTTACATGGCAAATTTTCTCCTCCTTCGCTCACAAGCTCTCACTCTCTTATTTTGGCTATGGCTGACGGTTTTAGAGATAGGAAGATGATGAAAATGGCTTTTATAATATCTTGGCTTATGTCATAATTGCCATAATTAATTAATTTACCAAAATCAAAATGTTTACTTTATGTACATATAAATGTAAGCCATGAGCCCAACTGAATTCCACTAAGTCCTTCCCTCTCTTGTCCATCTAAAAAATGATGCATAGGAGTCCCTTAAAAGAGTGAAATGGCTTGATGTAAATGTTATCTCAAAATTACATCATTTGCCATCACAAATTTTCCATTTTCGGATTGGTAGCAATTCTGGTAGATTTTTTGCCCAAACTTTGAATAATCATAACTTAATTTGTAGATATCAAATTGGAGTGATTCTAAAGAATATTGAACCCTTATCTAGTCTAGTTTCAAGAAAAATATAGCCTTTATCCAAATGGAAGCACACAATTCCCAGAAATTCTATCTTTGGATGCTACTCCAGAAACTTTCCAGTTTCACTGGGTATACTTCAAAAATTCATAATGTTTTGTATACAGTTCTAAAAATTACCCATTACCTATCAAATTAAAGCTTATGTCTACTTTCAGCCTGTAAAATTTTATAATTTTTGCTTATCATTTGGTCATACAAAACACATACAAGCTCACTGCCTCACAGGAAATTTCACTGGTAGCATTGTTCACCTTTCTATTTCTAATATTTAATTCCTATGACCAAAATTAACATTAATGTTGGGCCAAATATTATTTTCTCATATTCCTCTACTTTGGGCCTCAATATTGGGCTTTTCAGAAAACCCAATAATTAATTTTATAATTTGTTCTAACCCAATCTTCATGAAAATGGAAATTTATAAATTTCTAAAATTCTAAGTTTATGAATATTCACTATTTTATTCTCTTGAATATAAGGAAGTTTGGTGATCAAAATTCGGGATATTACATGATTAACATTCAAATTAAAAACAAACACATCTGTCTAATAATTGAATAAGTTGGTATATAGGGTTTTTATACCAAAACAAAAATATGCATACCAAATCAAAAGCTAATGTTACAATATTGGAATCCTTCATTGTATAATATTTTTCTTAATACTCAAATATTAATAGAATGCTTTTAAATTTAAAAGGGTTAAATATTGAAGTAATGATTTTGATTTAATTCACTGTCAGAATAAAAAATAAATGCTAAAGTGATGGGTTGACAATCTCACTTCTAGCAACAACATATCCCTTAAATTTGGGTGATGTAGTTTATTTCTATACTTGACTATATTATTTTCTTTTTTATGATATTTTTTAGATGGGGATTTATAAAAGTTTATTTCAATTTTACATTGAATTATAATCTTCTCGCGCAACGTGCGGGTACAAATGCCTGTTATAAAGACTAAAAAATGTAAATTATAATTTGGATTAGGGGATAAGAGATTGGGAGAGAAGACAATGGCCTATTTCTCATTTACTTTGTTTTTTGGTACAAATGCCTTATATATGACATCTATGTATAGGCCTCCAAATATTAAAGCCTTATACTACATTAACAATGAGAAACTCCTCCAAATCATTCATTGGGGGGTTATGTAGTTTAGGACATTGAATATGAGGAATCCTAACAAGTTGTTTGGTACATGGAAGAGGTGAGAAAGGGAAAGCAATTTAACCAAGTTCTCTATAAAAAAAAAAAGTGTTTGGTGCCCAATCTTCTTGAGAACCTAAATTCACGGTCCGACTAATTTTCCTTTAAATGTAGGAAGATGCAATCTCACCAAAATTAGTGTCAACTCAAGTTTCCTATATTAATAGTGAAAGTTTCAAACAAATTTGCCTCCTCAAAATTGGTTAAAAGCATTGAGGTGGCAGAGCTCAACTCATCCTTGGAGCTATACTATTGAGCGATGAAAATGACTTGGAGAAGGAACGAAGCTATTAGTCTGAACTTGTACTGTTGGTCCTAAACTTGAACATTGCAAGGCGTGATATTCTTCTATATCCTGTCGGAATTCGTTGCCGAAGTTCTTCGTGATAGTTGTAATTCTTGTTGAAAAAAATTCAAAAACTTATGGACAACAAAAATCATGGATGTCAGTGAAAATCATGAAGAGCAAGAATCACGGTGGGCAACGCAAATTCAAATCGGTACTATTTCCCCTGTTTCACCGCTAAAACACAAGAGAGTTTTTTTTTTCCCGCGAAATAAATGCTTCACCATCATATTTGAATTTATCAAATTAAAATTTGCTCATGTAAATTCTAATTTGATGTATCAAATTCAAATTTGATTTTTTTGGCTCTTTTCCTTGTCATATTAAAGTTTAAATATAAATGTGTTAATTTAAATCTAAATTTAGTAAATAATCTATTATTATAAAACTCTTTGAATCAAGTTTCTAATGAAAATAAGACCCATTCTAAAAATCTTTATATTTTTGGGAAAATCCCTTAAAAAGACGCCTGAATTATTAAAATTTTGAATTGGGTCATCAAATTTAATAAATTCTAATTTAGGTTAGATGTCTTAAAATGTGATTTCAAAATTTAATAATTTTATTTTATTACCCTCATTTGATCGTCTCTCTTGATCACTACCCTCATTTTCAGCCATCCCATTGCAAACGTAATATCCCTCTCTCCCACCTTTATTACTTCCATCTCACTTACCTTCAATATTCAACTCTGCTTAGAACCCTCTTGCATTGCTTCCTCAAATTAAAGTCTCCCTTCCATAGCTCTGGGAAGCTCGGAACTATCACCTTGTGGAGATTATCACTGCCATGGAGGCGTTAGTCTGTCACACTCCATAGCTCTAGGAGTGGTTTACACATTAGTTTTTCTTTTGTAAATTTGTAATCTTATGACCTGACTTGATATGATTTTTTAATATTACCCCCTTTTCCCTTGGAAACAAACCCCCGCCTTCCCCCCCGCCCCCCCAAAAAAAAACCCAAAAAGAAACTAGTTTAAGAAACCTCAACGTAATTGAGCTAGCTTCGATGACAACCATGTTCCTAAAAAGTACTAAGGCCATGCTTCTTTAGAAGACTGTCAGTTATGCATTGCAGAGACGGAAAACACCGTGGCGGGGGCCGGGGATGACATTGTCTTCTTTCATGACTGGGGCCTGGGGCATAAGAACTAGAAGACAATTATTCTTTTTTTTTTTTTTAATTTGGTTGCTTAGGAGATAGAGACAATTATAATGATAGAAGATAAAATTAAGGGTAGTAAAGTAAAATTATTAAATTATAAAATTCTGTTTTAAGACATCTGACTTGATTTAGAATTTAATAAATGTAATGATCCAATTTTAAATTTAGGTAATTCAGCCGTCTTTTAAAAGGATTTTTCCTATATTTTTAAAGTTGAAATCTAATTAGTAAACAAAGCTAAAAACATTTGAGCTTTAATGATTTAAATAAAATAGAAAATATCTAAAACTATTTAAATAAATATGTATTCCTAATATTTCTCCTATTCTTGATATCATCCATACTTCCATAACTATTAGTGATCTAACAAATATCTACATATACAATGATTTTTATATTTATTTTGAATATTTATGTTTATTTATTTAAATTATATTTGTTCATTTTATTTTTAAATGTTTAACATTATATATATATTTTTAATCTTCTTTATTTTTTTGAATATTTTTAATCTTCTTTGTGGCTTGAATTGATCAATTTCGCTCCTTCCTACAACATCTAGTGCGATTCAAGGGCAAGGCATTCATCTTTGATTTATTAAAAAAAAAAATACACTTTTCTTTTTTATTTTTAATTAATTAATTTTAGAAGTAAAATATGTTTTTCTCAATTCTCTCCCCACTACCACCTCAATTTTCTTCCTATCAAACAACTCATCTTCCCTCATCCCTCAAAATCTCTCATTCCCTTCCCCTACATTCCTTTCCCTCCTTGTACCAAACGGCCTATAAGAGAATCCTAAGGGTTATGAACAACCACATATAAAGTGTTTAACATAGATAGAGTTTAGGGAAAAGTTATAAATATAGGAGCTAAAATGAATTGAAATTTTAATTAAAATAACCTGAAGGAATAATAAAACATTAAGCAGTAGAGTAGAAATGCGTATCGGTAGAGTCGGATCCAGGTTTGGGAGCCCACGCAAGGATTAGACTATAAGAGCCTAATCAGGGTTTGCACAGCAGTGCACCAGAACAAGCAAGATGGTAGATAAGAGGGGATTGCCATAAAGGTCAATGGCAGGGGTGTTTTGCAATGCTAGAGGCACACCCTATTTATAGTGATCAGAGTGACCACTAATTAGGCAGTGTGTGCACCCTTTTCTTGCTCTCCAAGTTGGTGATTTAATTCTATTGATTCTCAATCGATTCCTCAATCATGGAGATTTGTTTCTCAATCATAATCCCACAATTAATTGCCTACTTATTTACCAAGCAACAATCTATGTTGATTGATTAATTATTTGATAAGGCAACTTATGTCCTTAATCAAATAGTCCGGCCCATCAAGGGAGGACTTGGACCCAAAGTCCAACATCTCCCACTCGCACTTGATGGGCCACCCATCATGCTACTACATCTTCTTCTTATTTCATACTTGGTGTCTGTAGTGACTGCGTGGGCACAACATCTTCAGAACCTTTAGTGCTTGTGATACTAGAAATCCTTGATATCGGATCAGCATCTAAGGACACCCTTTGTGAACCTGTAAATTGTTACCTCATATGCCTTAGGTCTGTCCATACACTCAACTCATGGCATATCTGACCCCTCTTGAGTCATAGTTTCTCTTGTTTATGAACTTGACCTAGATTGCCTATTATGCGTGTGGTATCCACACTTACTGGTTTTTCTCATAACCTGTAAGGGACATGTCATAGATGCCACCACAAAAGGTGTACTTCAAGATAGACCTTCCTTTTTGACTAAAAACATCGATCTTTCCCGACTTGGTCACTTTCCTAGCTTTTAGTTGTCTGATCGAATCGTTCGTGATCATAAAGCTTCAGCTAAAGTAGCTAGCCCCAAGTCAGGCTTTTAGGATGCCTGCCTAAGTCCTGAGGGCATCGTTTGAAGGATTTCTCCGTCCTGGGACTCACACCGTAGTGAACTAGGGATCTGTCACCTACGTCACATATTGCAGTCATTCTCTCAAGCACATGCAGTATGAATTGCATGCTACGGTGATTTTGAAATGGTGTACGTTGATTTTCCTTTATCTTTCACCATACAGACTTTAGTTCACATGCACTTAGCATTGGAACCAGAACTTCCCTTTTACAATCATTCCCTTTTGGAACCTCATTTGTAAAAGAGAGTCCTTTGCCTGGCTACAGGTCTGATGATACATCCTTTGTAATCATGCCTCGATCCATGACGTATATATACATGCGGATCTCATCTCAGTTCAACTGAGGTGACTCAAGTGCAAAGATCTTCTTTACCCATCTCATGGTGATCATTTGCTCATCTTATCATCCCACGCCCCTGCAAATTGTAGGAAGACAGTTGTTCATGTGAGTAAACTAACCTTCCTGACCTGTACGACATACGGAATTGCATACCTCGTGCCTATGCATTAATATATACACAATATATTTGAAAAACTGAAAATGCATCCTTTTATTGCAACGTTCAATACATTACATTCTACGCATGCCCAAAGCATTTACATGTTTAACAAAAGGGTTTCTGGCAATGGGCTTTGTAAGGGGATCAGCTAACATCTTATGAGTAGAAAGGTATTGAACGGTAACTTGTTTCTTAGTGATAATGTCTCTTACAAAATGATATTTAATGTCTATGTGCTTTGTCCTACTATGATCCTTAGGGTCCTTAGCATAGGCTATTGTGGCTTGACTATCACAATGTATCAAAATAGGACCCTCATTTCTACCTTTCATTCCTAAACGTTCTAGAAATCTCTTAAGCCATACAGTTTCTTGAACAGTGGCAAAACAAGCTATGTATTCAGATTCCATAGACGACAGAGCCACACAGGTTTGTTTCTTGCTGCTCTAGGAAATTGCTCCATTGTTTAGGAGGTACGCGTATCCTAAGGTGGAGTGTCGTTCATCTATATCTCCCACCCAGTCGGCGTCAGAGTATCCTATTAGATGCATATCTCTACCTTGGTAACATAGCTCGTAATCCATGGTTCCCTTCAGGTACCTCATGATTCTTTTCACAGCTTCCCAATGCTTTACTCCAGGGTTGGATTGAAAATGGCTCACAAGTTCGACGGTGAAGCATGTCTAGTCTAGTACAGAGCATAGCGTACATCAAGCTTCCAACTGCACTTGAGTACGGGACTCTTTTCATGCGCTTTATTTCGGATTTTTCCATGGGACACATGTCCGTGCTGAGGTGGTGTCCTTTAACCACAGGGGTATCCATAGGCTTGCAGTCTCTCATATTGAATTGTTCTAAGATCTTTGCTATGTATGCCTTTTGTAACAAGGATAGCAATCTTTTTGAACGATTCCTCTTTATCTTGACTCCCAAGATATATTCTACTTCACCCATGTCTTTCATTTCAAAGTTCAAGGATAACCAATCCTTGATTGTTTTGACTACCTTAAGACTCATTCCAGCCAGGAGTATATCATCTACATAAAGAGACAAGATCACAAAATCATCTCTAAACCATTTTATGTAGACACAGTGGTCTTCTTCGATCATCTCGAAGTTGAATAAGGTCACTGCCTCTTGAAATTTTAGATACCACTGTTTAGATGATTGTTTCAGTTTGTAGATGGACCTTAGGAGTTTGTAAACCTTTTGTTCACTTCCCTTTTCTATAAAGCCCTCAGGCTGCTCCATATATATCTCTTCATCTAGTTTTCTAATAAGGAATGCGGTTTTTACATCTATTTCATGTAACTCCAAGTCCATACTTGCCACTATGGTGAGTATGAGTCTTATTGAGTTAAAACGCACCACTGGAGAGAAGGTATCTTCATAATCTATCCCTTCTCGTTGGGTGTACCCCTTAGCCACCAAGCGTGCTTTGGGTTTGTCAATTGATCCATCTACCTTTTGTTTATATTTGAGAACCCATTTGGTCCCAATTGCCTTTCGGCCTTGTGGCAGGTCAACCAATTCCCAAACTTGGTTAGCTTTCATGGAATTCATCTCCTCTTCTAAGGCCTTTTGCTATATTTCCTTAGCAGGTCCGGTTAGCGCTTCTTTAACACTTTTCAGATCTTCCTCATTGTCTTCTGGATTGACAATGAGTACTTCCCCTTCAACGAAGAAGCGTCGTTTAGGGATTCTATCCCTTTGGCTTCTCTGGGGTGGGAGTTCTCCAGGATTCTCTTCCTGTGCTTGATTATCATTTCCATGTTGTGAAAATGACTCATTTCTCCCACTCGGGTTAGTGACCTAAGGGATGCCTTCAACTTCCTCACTCTCATATAGAGTTTCTGTTTGGTTAAGGCTTCTTCTGCTAAGAAAATCTGCTTCTAGGAACACTGCGTCCCTTGACTCTACCTTAGTCATTGAGCCGTCCTCATTTTCACCAATGAAGACATATCCTTTTGGTTGCTCAGAGTATCTTATAAAGATACATTTCTTGCCTCGAGGTCCCAACTTTCCATGTTTGTGAGACGAATTGTGTATATATGCCGCCGATCCTCATGGTCGTAAGACACTTAGATCTGGCTTACGGCTTGTCCACAGCTCATAAGGCGTAGAAGTGACTGATTTAGAAGGCACTCGGTTAAGTATGAATGTCGCAGTCAACAGTGCATCGCCCCAATATGAAATTAGTAGTTCAGCTTGTGACATCATTGACCTAACCATATCGAGAAGTGTTCTATTTCTTCTCTCGGCCACCCCATTTTGTTGAGGAGTGCCAGGGATGGTCAATTGTCTGACAATCCCTTTTTCATCACAGAGTGTTTTAAACTGTTCTGAGAGATACTCTTGACCTCTATCAGTTCTCAAGGCTTTAACCTTGCAATTTAGTTGATTTTCAACTAGATTAAGGTACTTCTTGAAGCATTCTAAAGCTTCAGACTTGTGAGAGATCAAGTATACATGTCCATATCGTGAAAAATCATCAATAAATGTAATGAAGTACCACGCTCCATGTCGTGCCCTCACACTCATAGGTCCGCAGATATCCGAGTGTATCAGTTTAAGAGGATGTTCTGATCTAGTTGCCTTTCCGAAGGGTTTCCTTGTGCTTTTGCCAGCAAGGCAATGCTCACATAGAGACATTTCCTTTTTCGACACTTCTCCTAGCAATCCTTCATTTGCTAGTTTGGTCATGCATTCTTGACTAATGTGTCCTAATCTGGCATGCCATGTATCGTAATTATCATTAGATGAAATCGCATAGCATTGACTAGAATTAAAATCATAATTCATTAAAACAAAGAAACCATCCAAAATACAACCAAATCCGAAATAATCGGTCCCATTTGAAATGTCAACAACTTGATCATGAAAGTTAACATTAAAACTAAATTTAACTAAAGAAATAACAGATACTAGGTTTCGTCGGATCTCCAGAGTATAGAGGATATCTTGCAAAATTAGGGTTCGCCCGCCTTGTAAAGTCAGTTTACAGGTGCCGATCCCTTTGACTTCTACCATCGCATTGTTCCCAACGTAAAGCCATCTGCTTCTAGCTGGTAGCCTGTGAAACTCTGTGAAATTCCCATGATCTCTGCTCACATGGTCTGTGGCCCCTGAGTTTACAACCCACACAGGATTAGCCTCAGCTACAAAGGCAGTACTAGAAACAAAAGAAAAATGAGAAGGGTTATCACATAGTACCTTATTCTTCTCAAGGCAATCTTTTGCAAAATGGCCTTTCTTTTCGCAAGAGTAGCACTTGACCTTGGAAAGGTCTCGCTTCTTTACAGGTTTCTTGTTCTTCTTGAAGGCATTCTTATCCTTCTTTGCCCCTGGATTCCCCTTCTTCTTTTGGGGTCCCTTGCCTTTATTGGGCTTTCTCTTCTGGGATGAAGCTCCTTTTTCTTCAGTTAAGAGTGCTTAACCATTAGTCTTTACACCGTACATACAGTCATCCTCCAATTGGATGTGACGAGCAACGTCAGCAAAAGTCTTGATGGTGTTGTGGTGAGTATGGTGTGCTTCATGTGATCCCAGCTTACAGAGAGTGAACTCACAACAGCTTGCACTTGTTGTGCTTCAGAAAGGGTTCCTCCTGCCTCGATAAGTTCCCTTATCATATTCTGTAATTTCCTTAAATGCTGCCTTATGGTAGTGTTTGGACCCAGCTTATAATTGTCAAGCTTGATAGTGATTCTCCTGAGTCTTGCATCAGAAGTACCATCAAACTCTTCTTTCAGCGTTGTCCACATGGCAGAGGCAGTGACATGTCCTTCAAATTGACATATCACATCGTCGGTCATTGCCGCAAGCATTGTGATCCAAGCGATGGTATCCTTCCTTTTCCAGGTTGCAAAAGCATCCTGTTCCCTTCGTGATGCATTAGCATCAGGTTGCGGAAGCACATTGGTCAAGACGTCCATGGCATCTTGTTCCTTCAAGACATACAAGATCTTATGACGCCACATGCCGAAGTTCTCACCATGCAGCTTGTCTCCTCGAACGAGATCAGTAACAAAAGTTTTGCTTGTCATTTGAGCCATTTTTCTATCACATAGACGTGCATTTTGATTAGGTATGCAATTTCATTTTGAGACACTATCTGTTTGTTTAAGTAAGAGTAGAAAATTAATAGAATGAGAGTTTGCTAGCTTCGTGTTCAGGAATCAACTAGGTTGACCCCCATCCCACTCATTCTAGTTTACCGCTCATTTTTATTAATTTCTATTCTCATTCAAACATATCCCCTTTTTTTTCAAAAAAAAAATTCCAGAAAAGAAAAAAAATGCTCCCAGTCAAATAAAGCATCATAAGGAAGTAGAATAAATAATTCAAAAAAACAATTTATTCATTAAGCAATAATTCCATGAAAGGTTCATATAAGTTGCAATGAAAACAAATTCAAAAACAAGTAAACTATAACATGGATAATCAAGTTTCAATAACGAGGTACATCAATGCCAAAATCTAGAAAGGTTTTCCTAGCCTTAGCTCTATGAGCTCCTTTGTCCATATTGTTTTTGCCTCTCTTGAAAACGTCTTTCCAAAATCCTAGGCCATGGAGATGACCCCTCTTTGTCACTTGCTCACGGTATTCCACCATAGCTTTCATGTAGAACTCAGTGTCACTGGCATTAGTGACTTGTCTACCATATTCACAAATGACCCCATAGACGCTTTTGATTTGAACATATTTATCAACTTATTTTTCAACAAGAGATTTGATTAGAGCACTAGTTCTTGGTCTATTGACCTCCTCCTCTTCAAACTCATCGAATTTGAACTTTGGTTTCTCTTCTTGCTTCACCTCGTTCGGTGTGTTGGAGTTTTGTTGTGACAAAGGGGGACCCTTCTTGTTGGTGCTACCAACTCCACTTGAGGTCTTTACCTCTTGTTCATCATCAGAAGCCAGAGAATATTCAGGGGGAGCCCCATCAAAGGATTGGTCAGTGTGTATACTAGCCATATCTGACCAATAATTGTTCATCACAAAGAAAATTTTTTTTAGAACTTATTTTAAATAGTTTAGGGTTAAAAACACTCAAAAATGTATATAAAATGTTCTGAATATTTTTCAAAAATAGACAAATAATATATCAATATGAAGAACATGAATTTACAAATTTTTAGGGCCAAAAAAATTCCAAAAATGCCCTTGTACGCGCCCCCACGCGCCACCAGAAGGTTTCTGGTTTAAAAAATTCATTTAAAAATAGGAAAATGGGAAGTTCCACTCTCGGGTAGTGGCGCGTGTCACTCACGCGCCGCCTTAGGGACCTCATTTTGACATAATGTCAAAACCACTGGACTTGTCACGGTGCACTGAGTCCGATGATGTCCTTGATTGGCCCATATGGCCTTGGGGTGGGTCCCACGCGCCACAAAGGCGCGCTGTCAAAGGAAGAGAGGAAATTTTTTTAAAAAATGAATTTAAAAAAAAAAATATTTTTTATTTTTCTTTTTGGAAATCGGGTTGGGCCGGTCCAGGTCGGTTGGACCGGCCCAATGTCCTTTGAATCGGGTTTCGGGTCCCCGACCCGAAACGCTGCGTTTCACTTAATTGAAACGCACCACCCCCACTGGCCGAAACGACGTCGTTTCGGCCAGTGCCGAAACGCCGTCGTTTCACTTAGTGAAATGGTGCGTTTCGGGGGGCTGGCTAAAATGACGCCGTTTTGGCCCCCCTGGGTCGTCTTCTTCCTCTGAGACCCGACCAGAGCTCCGGCGGGTCCGTCGTGACCTGCCTGGCTTCTTTCCCCTATATCTCCCTCATCCGACCTCCGTTTCAAGTGATTCCGGTGCCGTTGGAACCGTCTCCTCGAGTACTTCACGTTCATCACCTCTTTTCACATAGAGGCTCACGTTTTCGAAGACCCAATTCTTGAAGCTTGTCGGTGACCGTCGTTTCACACAGAAAGCATGGTCCTTCCCTTTCTTCTTACGTTTTATGATCTCATGCACTTATTTATATGTTCAAGTTTTTGTTTTTCGGATTCACACAGATTCCAGAACCATTAACGATATTTACCGAGACAATGAGAAGAGAGAGAAAGCATAGTTTCAATCTTTGAGAACTAAGAGCATGCTTCAAGAAATAGTATCATGCTTATGAATACAAGTGAAAACGCTGCGCATGATCATGTGAGTACATGTGAGGAAGAAACGGGAACTAAAGAAAAAAAATGTAACAGAGGAGAGAGAGAGACGAAGAGTGAGAGGCACACGTTTATATATTCAAATGCATGCATCACGGATATGCAATTACACAGAGTAGCAGCGGAATAAAGAAAAATATATGAGCATGTGCAAACAGAAAAATTTATATATATATATATACACGCAGGCGTGAACTCATTCGGAAATATATGCATATAAAAAATATGGCAGAAACATATATCGAATACAGCCACGGGATCAAACAGGCTCTGATGCCAATGAAGGAATAATAAAACAGTAAGCAGTAGAGTAGAAACGCGTACCGGTAGAGTCGGATCCGGGTTTGGGAGCCCACGCAAGGATTAGACTATAAGAGCCTAATCAGGGTTTGCACAGCAGTGCACCAGAACAAGCAAGATGGTAGATAAGAGGGGATTGCCAGAAAGCTCAATGGCAGGGGTGTTTTGCAATGCTAGAGGCACACTCTATTTATAATGATCAGAGTAACCACTAATTAGGTAGTGTGTGCACCCTTTTCTTGCTCTCCAAGTTGGTGATTTAATTTGATTGATTCTCAATCGATTCTTCAATCATGGAGATTTGTTTCTCAATCATAATCCCACAAGTAATTGCCAACTTATTTACCAAGCAACAATCTATGTCGAGTGATTAATTATTTGATAAGGCAACTTATGTCCTTAATCAAATAGTCCGGCCCATCAAGAGCGGACTTGGACCCGAAGTCCAACATAACCTCCTTTACAAACTCTTATATTTAAAAATGAGAGAATATCATGTTTTTCTCAAGGAGGAGTGGATCTTTCGTAGATAAAATGAAAGTAAGAACTTTTGTAATAATAATTTATTAAAAAAGGTAAAATGATATAAAACAAACTCGACCCTAATTAATCCAAGTAACCAACCAATAAAACCAAATAACCCCAAGGAACCCAAGCGTAAGGACAAACATAAACATAAGCATAACTCAACTATCCCCTAAGACACAACGAGCATAAGAAAAAAAACTTTGTAGTTGGATATGTTGGGGACACCATTATGAGATAATAGCTGGTTCGAGTTGTCCTCAATGAAATATTTAAACTTATTAGCGGGATTTTTGAATTTATATATATATATATATATATATTGAACGTTATATATTAATGGCATTAAAGTGTCTTCATTTCCTAACGTGAAAACCGATTTCATCAAAACCATTTATGGCTACAGATGTTTATAAACTGGCACATTATTTTTTATTAAGAGGGTTCAATGTCCAAATTTTGTGAGGACTATATAAGGTGCTTCAGTCAAAGGTTCATAGTATATTTGTCACATCTTAAAATATGTATAAATAAATAACATATATATACATATAGTTATAAATAAATATATAAATAATATATAAGCGCACGCAAAACTATATAGGATTAAGGTGCAAATTTAGCAACCAACTGTTTTTCTATAAGCATTCAACACAACTAACTATTTTTTTGTGTAAAAGTAGATATAATTAATTTATTCGGAAGTAAATATAACAACGCCGTTAATCCAAGTTAACTTCTGTCACTTTGTGTACTGTGGGTCCTGCTACTCTTTTCACTCTTTATTATTTTAATATATTTTTAGAAGGGTTAATATGCAAATTTAGTCATGAACTATTTCTCTATAGGCATCCAACACAATTATTTTTCATAAGAGCTTTTATAAGACAAAAATGGGTATTTACATTAAGGCTCTTACTATATTTTTTTTCATAAGAGCATTTATAAGACAAATATAGGTATTTACAAAACAAATAAATTGATCTACAAGATAAATAAAGAGATTTAAAAGAATTTAGAGAGTTAAAAAATTTTGGTCATTCACATATTTGTCTTGTAAATGCTCATTTTTGTCTTTCCACTAACAAAACTTAATTTTATTTTGACCCAATGGGGTGCAGTAATTTTATTTTAACTCGTTGTATTCTTTTAAATACCTTTATTTGTCATGTAAATAATTTTATGAAAACAATAAAGTAAGGGCATTATTGTAAATGCTTATATTTATCTTGTAAATGCTTTTATGAAAAATAATTATGTTGAGTGCTCATAGGGAAATAGTTCACTGCTAAATTTGCATCTTAACCCTTTTAAAAATATATTAAAATAATAGAGAGAGAAAACTAGTGGTACCTACAGTGCAAAAGGTAATGGAAGTTAAGTCTTCTTAATGGTGTTACTATATTTGCTTCCATATAAATTATTTATGTATATTTTTACACCCAAAAAGAGTTAATTGTGTTAGGTACCCAAAGAAAAATTGTTGGTGGTTAAATTTGCACCTTCACCCAAATATATATATATACATACATATATATATAATATAACATGTGTTCCCTTAAATTTACAGGTTACAAGTGTTTTGGCAAAAGTAATTCAACAAGGAGAGCATAATGGAAGAGAGGCTTGGAGTAATAAGGCGACTGCAAGAGTATGGCATGATAGGTGGGAGAAGTCTTACGTATAATATAATGTAAGTCAAGGAACGAAAAATCGGACCGGGTAATGAACCGGTCACAGCACAGGTTCAAGGGTTAATGGGTTAACCGGGGTCTAACCGGTAGTTGAACCGGTCATAACCTGTCATATTAAAATATTATAATTTATTAGTGATAATATATATTAATATATTTTTAAACTTCTATAGATAAAAATAAAAATTTTTAGAAAAAAAATGTTTAAAATCTATTAGTATTAGTTATAATACCTATACTTATGCAAAAATATCTCATTTCCTATCATTATTATATCTTTTTAAATAATTTTTTTCATTATTTTCTTCATTTTTTTAGATTTGTTCTTTCTTTATCTATTTTTCTCTTCATATTAGTCTTCAACTTTCCATTTTGCCCTCAAAAAACACAAAATAAAAATTTAGAAAATTTTTAAGAAAAAAGAAAAGAAAGAAACCGGGTCAACCGATTGGACCATCGGTTTTAACCGGTTCTGACCGGTCCAACCGGTTTGACCGGTTTACTGATCAAACCGGACGGACCAGAGACCGATTCCAGGTTCAACCGATCGAACCAGCCGGTTCGATTCGATTTTTTGTACTCTGATGTAAGTAGAT
Organism: Inga leiocalycina; assembly: GCA_963242795.1. Classification (NCBI taxonomy): domain Eukaryota; kingdom Viridiplantae; phylum Streptophyta; class Magnoliopsida; order Fabales; family Fabaceae; genus Inga; species Inga leiocalycina. The sequence continues at coordinate 67,899,343 of OY725326.1, forward strand.
AGCATTTAGAAGGCTTGAGTAACAAGTTACATATTTGGATAAGTATTGACAGGTGTGTCAAATCCCTTAACATTTTGATATTTGTAAAATAATAAAGGTACAGTTTTACATACATACATAAATGACACAAATATACTAATATTAAGTACAAGTTTACATACAGGAGTCTTCCCTGCAGGGTTTGATATTATATACAAATTTTTATCCATAATATCCAAAATATTACAATTAAACTAATATAACTAAATAACTCCAATCTCGGGATCTGCACCTTTCAATTGCCCATATTTACTGTATTGCTCTTGGAGTCACTAGCTTCTGCTAGAATATTATCATTTTTGAAAAAGAGTGAGATTCAAATGAATTTTATTAGTAACATATAATCAATCATATAAAATGCGAAAATTAAATATGCAATGCACTATATAATATAAAATGAAAATGCATACTATATCATGTGTGTGCACAATGCTCAAGGCCAAATAACTATTTGGATTTCTTACTTGTCCGTGTACCTTAGCTGAGTCCTAGACTACAACTAGGTAATGTGCCCCAGGTATGTATTCATATAACAGAATATAGCAACAAACAACATATCAATGCTCACATAGTATATGAGAGATAAAGTTACTACCTTGTGTCCCTTTTTATAACAGAAACAGGTTCCTCAAATTTTGTGTCAATGGCTCGGCTCAACAGTCGGGTCCTAAAAATTCAAATGTACAAGAATTAGGTTAAAACTCATTCATGTACCACTCTAGACTCTTCAAAAGTGTTTTATTGGTTATATTAGTCCAAAACTGAAAATTACCAAAATGCCCCAGGGACGCGGTCCAGGCCCCTTCTTACCTGATCCGATCGTACTTTTTCAGAAATTTTGACCCAGTCTATTCTTTGATATTTTTGCTCAAGGATTCCATTTTTTACTTTAGTTTTCCTAAAATCACTGCCAATTAACAGTTTTGTCCTTGACAGCCCATAATTAGGGTTTTGGGGCTATTTTTGCAACTTCACATTTTAGGGCTTTTCTCACCAAATGATCAACATCAACCTTACACAATTTTCCCTCCTGAACACAATGAAACCCTTAGATTAATGAAATTCCAGCCTTAGCGCCCATTTTCAGCCTTGGCCGAAACCTATATTAAGGTAAAGGGGAATTGTGTTTTTTATGATTCAACCCTTAAAGTTCCTTCCTTTTCTCTCCTAATCACTTGTTTAATCATTTAAACACTAATTGAATATGATTTGAGGAAATTTGGGCAGCATAACCCCTTAGGGTTTCACATCCCAAATTTTAAAAAAATCAAGAGAAACAATCACAGATCACAACCAAATCAACAACACCACCATCACATGCAACATCAAAGAGAAGGAGATTGTGGAAATTACCCCTTAATTCCACGCTTACTCTCACTAGGCATCACTTCCTCCTTCTCAAATGCTGAAGATTAACTTGCTAAACATGATTTTTTATGGAGAAGATTAACTTAGAACAGGAATCACACAAATTAGGAAGCTTAAACACTTGAAATCACCAAGCTTACCTTTGATTTTTGCTTCCTCTTCCTCTCTTGAACCCTAGCTCCTTAAGTTTTCTTATGACTCTTTCTCTCTCCTTCTCTCTTATGCTTGCTCATGAAAATGAAATGGGAAAGAGATGAAGCCATTTAAAATATCTCATTTCTCTTTCTTTAAAAAATATATTTGTGTAATAAATTTTTATGACAACCTTTAACTGGGCCTTATTCCTTCACAATTTTATGGCATAAATCCCATTCCAATTGAACCAAATTTTCCTCTTTCCTTGGCTCAAGTTCACGCCATTAGGGGTCCTTCATACATCTCTTGGGCTTTCTGCATTTATCTCATTCCTTTGGTAACATAAAATATTTTGTTGCAATTTAAACATGTACTCATCTTTATACATAATAATATTTAATTATTGGGCTTTATGATAATGCCATTTGACATAATTAATTGACCAACATATATTTTCCTCTTATTTTCCATGTATGGCAAAATTTATGAGAAAAAGGGAGATAATAATTATCTCATGCATTCCCCAAAATCTCCCTAATTAGTTTGTGCACAAGTTCAATTTTGACTTTTCAAACCTTTGATTTATTCGACCAAGAATGCTCCAATTATATATTTTATTTTTATTTTCCTTAATTAAATGAAATGAAATTCAATTAATTTGGAAAATAATTAATCTTGTGCTTTATTGACAAATTACGATCTTGCCACTACTTTTTTTAATTTAATTTGAGTTCATTCCTTTTCTTCCTTTTCTTGGCTAAAATTCACCATTCCATTTCATTAAATGCTACAAATAATTACAAGGCATATTGATGAATAAAATTGGGGTGTTACAAGGTAGATATTACGATGGTTAATGAACTGACTTGCATAGGAAGACAAAAATGGATAAAAAAACATTAAATAGTCCTAGTTAGATGGATAAGGAAAGAATGTCAAAGAATTACTATATGTACGCTGGTTTCACCGTTGCAAAATAGGGAGCACAAAAAAGAAAGATCTGGAGAGAAAAGGACTGGTTGAAAGCAAGATTCAAGCACTAGGAAAAGTAAGAACATTTTCTCACCGAGTGATGCCCTGCTGAAAACTCGATTTATTTCCTAATATGGTTCTTTGTAAAATTCTTCTCTTATGTAAACTTCTCATGTGTTTTAAATGTAATTATTTTATTCTAATCTAACTTCATTAAAATATATGTGAAATGTCAAGTGGCAAAGTGCAAATTTGTACATTCACCCAAGACATATATCTATGTGAGAAAATTTGTAGTGTATCTACACTAGGGGACGCCTTAGATAAACTAATTCAGGGGTGTGGTAATCAAGAAGTATTTTTTGTGTAGTTCCTCATATAATTTTGTTGTAGGGAATAAAACTATTTTCTGCTCATTTAAGTACCTAGACGTCTATTTTGTTGTCAAAGAAACTAGTCCCACATTGCTTTGAAATAAGAGAGTATATGCCTGTATATATTATCATATTATTGTTGGCAAAAAAAAAATCATCATATTATCTTAAGCCGTGTTTGTTTCAGCGTTTTGTACAGGAAAAACGTACTTATTACGCAAGCCGAGAAAAAACTCCTCTCACATACTTACCTCGTATACCGTGAATCACGAATTATAAGCACGTTTTGGACAAAAATAAGCCATTCCAAACGAGCACTTAGGCTTGTAAAAAGGCCTAGAGGAGAGGTGGGTTTGCTCGCACAATAACAGGCTACCGAAAGGCAAACGCAGTGAAAATCCATCGATTCCCCCTGCGCAAGTAAATACTTGGTATTGTTTCTTTTTGTAAAAATATTTTGCTCCCTAGAAATATTATTTTTGGTTTTCTAAAATAATAATTTATTTGGACTTACCAAAAAGTCTTCATATTTTGGGGTTTGAAGTTTGTAACCCTTCGTGACCAAAAGTTGTCAACAGTAAGGCGCTTCCCCGAATGTTCTTTCCGTTGTTAGCATACAAACCTGCATTTCTAGTGGTGTCTGCTCGGTCTTGAGGGATGCATTGTCTGGACTGTCTTGCTTCTGTTGGCTATCCATGGACTGTGCCTATAAAAGGGGCATAGACAAAGTGCTTAGTATCTACTTCTAATCTCTCCTCCTCTGTATAATCTTTTCTCACTATGATTACAATTATCTTTTGCTAGTTTTACGGCCTTGACTTGTTCAACAAGGGTCTGTTTAATACTGGGGAGTACCACTTTCTCTTTGCCGATAGTAGTGGAATAACTCTATAGGACATTGTCCTCGGATACGACTTAGATCATCTGCTTCTTCGTTCTTCCAGATTCCTCGTGAACTACAACAATCTATAGAGTTAACACAACGAGTATGGAGAACGACACTGTTAACAACATTCCTGAGAATCATGATGCTGCTAATGTAATATCCCAAAATACGTACAAAGGCTCAATGACTCAGAAAGAAATGTAAATAATGTTAGAAAAACACTTTTGGGAATAAAGTGTGAATTATGACCCGAATTAGTTGTGGAAAATTCCCAAACCCATTAGCTAAATTATGTTATGATACAAAGTCTAATTTGGAATTAAATAAAATATCAAATGACAATTTAATTAAAATTTCCATAGTCAAGGGCAAAAAGGGGAAGAAAAGAATTATTGGTCAATTAGTCAACAATTTCCTCTTATCTTGGAAGAAGAAATTGGTCAATAATCAAAGGAAGATGAAGGAGGACTAAGTGGCTAACTAAACTAGTTACGTTGTAGTATCTAAATTAGTTGCTTACTTTGTGAGGAATCATGAGCTTGTGACAAGTGGCACATTGTGGGCCAAGCTAATTGAAGTTGGATGAAGATAAACCTCTAATACTCCCTCTCTCCTCTCAATATTTTGTTCAGCTGCCCAAACACAAGAGAAAAATCACAAAACAAAAATGCTAGAAGAAAGAGAGAGCATGAATAATGTTTGTTCTCAAGTTCAACCTCAAAAATCACTATCGAATCAGCATTTTTTTCATAAAATACCCTTCTATAATCTTGTTCTACTCATCCTAAGCTTCATTTCTATGATTTCAGAATTTCGTTTGGAGGTGTTTGGTGACCTCTTGATAGACGAAGTACTACCAGATTTCCAAACAACTTGTGGAAATGCGTTGAGGTAAGCGTAGGCTTTGTTTTGCACCTATTGGATTGTTGTTTGGATGAGTATTCTTGAGGGTAGGTACTGTTCATGATTTTGGCTAGGATTTTTTTGGAGGTTTAATCATGGTTTAATTCTTTATTTGTGGTTAGATGATGATTTATGATGATATTGGATTAAGTTGTTGGACAAAATTCTGTTTTGGAAATTTTGGATTTGAAAGGGCTCTGTTCGGTTAGGGCTTAAAGGGTTGAAGTTGTATGATTCTGATGATTTTGACATTACCATTGTGTTTAGAATGCAAATATGTGCGGGGAATAGTCCTGGTTGTAATTTTGGACCATTGGATATATATATTGCAAAACCAGAAATGCTGCCAGTTTGTGTTCTATGCAGGGCAATCAGATTGCGCGGCATTTTTAAATATGAAAATGATGTCCAAAAATTGTAAAAATTTACAGTTTAATTAGTAGACATGTCAAGGTTTAAATTGATATACAATTTGTATCATTTGGATGTGCGTGCTGGGAGTTATGCATGTTCAAAGTTTGGCCTGGAAAATTGGCGAATTCTGTAGGTAGTGATCAATTAAATAAGATACTGTGTTGACATGTGACCAAAAGTGTAATGGCTATATTTTTCCCTGAAACTAGCCTTATTAAGGGTCACATAGCCTTTAGAATCATCACAATTGGACATCTAATACAATTTAATATGATTTTTCAAAGTTAGGTCCTATTTCTGGAATGGAATCTAGAACAGGTTGGGTTGGGCATAATTCTGGTAATTCTGTGGCTGTAATGGCCAGAGTTGAGTATTTTGGTGTGAAAGTATATTTGAAATAGCTTTACATAGAATTTGGAACCAATCAATTTGGAGTTCCCTAGAATTAATGGTGAATTTTTGAAGTTGATAGAAAAGCTGGTAGAATTGTAAATGAGGGTGAAAATGAAAAATGTAATAGAACTAGGTAATTAAGTAGAACTTTAAGGGTGAAGTTAACCAACCTGAGGTAGTTGGGCTACTTTGACTTTACTTTTGATTTAGTATTCTAACTTTAATGACAACCAACATATGTGCTTATATTGTAAGAGAATTGGACCAAATAATAATTTGTCGTCCAAAATTCTAATTATAGGACCTGACCTCTATTCGGAACCTAAGAACTGCCCAAACTCTAGGAAACATTTGGATATTACTTAAGGGAAGCGACCAGGTAGTAACTTGTCTTTCATATGTTTATAAGATACACTACATGTTTTGTGGCTTCTTCATTGTTACGAGTTTAGATGATTTATTAAATAGTGCAAGTGTACAATGTCATAATCAAGTAATACAGAAGTGAATAGAGTATCATTCCCATGAGGATTGATCACTAAGTACCAAAATAGGTCATTTTAATACTATTTAGTCGATCGATAAATTGGTGATGAAAAGTAAAAAAATAGAAAATGATTAAATATGAGTGCAAATAATATAAAAACAACTACAAGAAAAAGTTCTAGGGGTCATATTTGACTTAACAAATTTTGGATTGAATCACTTATCTATTCTAGCCTAATGTACTCCACATAATTGATAGTCGAGTTCTCCTCTTAATTACTAGCATCTTCCAAGGACAAGCAATTCTATAATTAATTGCTAATCCAATATATTCCTATATGAATTTAAACAATTAATTATGCATTAAAATTTATGGAACTCATTAAGAGTACACAACTCATATGAATATATTCCTATTTCATATGCAAATTATGGTTTTAATTATATGATCTACACACATGTATCTCCTTCCGGTCTCAACATATATATTGAAATCATTCAAAAGATGGCCAATCAAATGAAAGCATTAAGAATAATAATTAAAACTCAATCATGAAGGAGAAATTAAAATTAGATTTAATAAGTTAAGATTCAGTCTGTCATTAGTAAGCTATGTTATCACGTTGGGAAAATGGAAATTTAGCTCATTATGAAATTAAAAACAAAATAAAAATAAATTAACATTACATAAAACTAGAATGAAAACCTCAAAAATACTGCATAAAACTTGAATATTAAATTCTAAAACATAAATATACAACCAAAAGATGCATGAAAATTGGAGAAGTTTAGCCGTCCATTTAGGAGGTATAACCTTACATGTAGGTGGTGACCTATACCATCCATATTATAATGCATGAAATTAAATATAAGATATAATACAATGTCTTCTTCCTGTCAAAGGAGGACACCACAGGCGCGCGCGCGCGCATACACACACACACACACACACACACTGTCAGCTCCATAATTCTACTGCATTTTTCTATCCATCCTGTTTTTCATCTGTCTGCACTATAATTTATAGGAACAAATTCATCATTTTTTTTATTGCTACAGTAACTCCACTACCGCATTTTTTTATTCACTTCTATAGTAACTTGTCCCCCACTGCTACAGTAAAACCTAATTTTTTATTTGCTGCTACAGTGCTCGCTACAGTGAATGTCGGCATGTGCTACAGTATCCGTCAGCTACAGTACTCTGACATCTATAGTATTTTGAATTATTATTATTGTTATTATTTTTTCTAAAATATTATTTATTTATCAATTACACCAAAATTGATTATATCAAACTCAAATATTGTCCATTCAATAATCATATAAGGAAAATTAAATATGCAAATATTTTACTTATCAATCATGAATTGTCTGGCACATTCTGATTTTGCGGGTGGTTGCCCGGGGCCTATTGCATCAATGGACGCTCAAGCCAATGTAATGTTTTGTGATTCATGAGTGGATGCCTGGGCCTATTGCATGGATTACACTCGGGGCCATGTGATATACCTAGCGCTATGGTGATATATGAACTGCATGTTATGCATTGAATACTGTGGTGATGATTTTGCTGTATGATGACTGTGTGAGATGCTTTGTGATGTTATATTTGTATGATTGACTACTTGTTACTATTGAGATTCTTTTGAATCTCACTCTTTTTTTATAAATAAATCCACAGTACAGGCTAGCAGCTCGCAGGGCAAGATGGTAAATACAGACAGCTAAAGGATGAAGCTGAAGGATTTTAATTTGTTGTTGGTTGTCTGTTTTAAGTATATTGGATATTTTTGGAACTATATATGATGTACATAACTATGTAAACCTGTCGATAGTACAATAGTGGAACCAGTAGTACCAGTAGCTTAGTAAAAAATTGTGACTATATATATAGGTAACACTTCTGTTTGACAAAGAAACATTAACTAATGAACACATTGTGAGACTTAAGCAAAGACACACTCGCACACTATGATAAAATGTATTTAAGTACTAATGAGACTTAGTGAGGCAGTGAATGGTTATGAAAGTATTTTGAAAAATTTTATTACACTCAATTCCCTACCAATCCTAGGTTCACCTCCTCAGATAGGTTTATAAGTCGTGAACTTGTTTTCAAAGTAAGTTTTAATCTGGGATTGAACTTTGGTTCCATAACTTTCACTACTCTTTTGCACTCATCTGGGTCTATTAGATACATGGTGTGATAGCTAATCCCAATTCAATAGTGGTGCCCTTTGCAATACCAGTTCCCAGGTCTTTTCCTGACACATCCAAGATTGATGTCTTTGAAAGAAAGAATTTTAGGCGATGGCAGGAGCTAGTTTATTCTATTCTAGACATGCAAGGGGTGGTTGTTGCTCTCAATCAACTAGAACCTTTATTAATGTCTAACCAAGCTACGAAGGATGCTTAGACATATGCCAATAAGGTTTGCAGACATACCCTTATAAATACTCTGTCTAATGATCTGTTAATTGTATATTATGTATACAAAGAGGCACAAAAGATTTGGAAGTCACTTATCTTGAAATACACTACTGAGGATGTCGGAAAACAAAAGTTTGTTATGGGGAATTTCTATAGATGGGAATGATCAAAGACAAAAATATCAAATTGTAGATCACCAAGTATCATAAACTAACTCTGGGATGAAAAGATCAATATGCTAGATGATTTGTGGCAGGAGTCCTAATTGAAAATCTACCAGGAACATGGTACGATTACAAGCAGCAATTGAAGTATAAGCAGAAGTAGTTTTCATTATAAGATCTAATTACACACATTATTATTGAAGACACTAATAGAAAAGCGATCCAAGTAGCAAAGGGAAAACAAATGATTGCAAAAGCTAATTTTGTGGAAGCAAAGCCACACAACAAGAGGCACGACTCTAAATACCAACATAATAAGAAAAATGATTACAAGCCTAGTGATTCTAACTCCAAATTCAAGAAGAATGGCAATTTTTATTTTTGTGGCAAGTTAGGACATTTCGCTACTCAGTGTAGACAAAAGGCCAGAGTTGAAAAACATAAAAGACGAAAATCCTCCAAAGCCAAATTAAATTTGGATGTAAGAAATGAAAGCGGTGATGATGAAGTAATTGTTGCAGTGGTCTCTCAAGCCTCATTGGTCTCTGATGTGAAGAAATGGGTGGTAGACTTTGGAGCTACCAAGCACATATGTGCAAATAGGGAGATGTTTTCCTCCTTCCAAGAAGGAGAAGACTACGTTTATTTGGCTGATTCATGAACTACAAAAAGTTCAACGAAAAGGAAAAGTGGTGTTGAAACTTACATAAGGAAAGACATTAGCATTGAATGATATTTTATATGTTCCTGAACTTAGAGCAAATTTGATATATGTGGCTCTATTAGGAAAATTTGGGTTTAACATGTCATTCGAATATGATAAGACCATTATGACAAAGAACAATGTTCTGATAGGAAAAGGTTATTGTAATTAGGGCCTTTTTGTTCTAAGTGTTGCTGAAATTAATGATAATACATCCACTTTTGCTTACTTAACTGATTACTTTGATTTATGGCATACTGGACTAGACTATATACATAGATCTTATATAAAGAGATTGCTGCATCTTGGGATAATTTCTGGGATTAATATTAAAGATTTTAATAAATGTGAAGTATATGTAGAAACAAAACAAACTAAGACAAGAGGTGGAAAACGATATTACATTACTTTTATTGATGATTTCTCAAGATTTACTAGAGTATATCCCTTTAATATAATAAATATGTATGACAAATGAGCCAAGCCAAGCCAAGCTCAATTATGGCTTATCTCATAATTCACTGTTCATATGAATAGTGCCAGCTTCCATGTGGCTTCATAATATTGCTTCACTTCATGATACAGCTCAGTGGCTTGGGGGATGGGAAGTACGTGGGTGGAGCAGTCAAAAACATTTTCAGTGGAAGCTAGATATGACCCAAACGCGCCTCTGGATTCATTCAATTGAAGTTTGTCAAGTCATCTCCTATTGGCCTCCAGTGAAGTTTTATGATAGGTCGAGTTGTTGCTCCTGCCAAAGTTGATGCGCTCTTAAATAATAATAGACCCTATATTGCAATTTAAATTTAAATTCAAATTCAAATTGTTTACATTGGGCTTTGCAAAATAATGATGTGATCATTGATTTATTTACTTAGTAAAAAATAAAACTTCCTCTCTCTTATCTCACTTTTGCTCCCTCATCCTTTCTCTTTTCCGTAGCTCTTCCCTCTTCTTCTTTTTTTTTCCACTGTCTCTTCCCTACCCTCTCCCTCAGTCATCGGCTCCGTCTCTTCCCTGCCGTTTTTCTCAAAGAAGAATTCTCTGCCGACGGTTTCATCTCGTAAGATTGACGCTATCCATTCCTTTGGTGATACAAAGCTATCCCAAACTAATTCTCAGCTTAACTTACATGCGAGTTCTTCTACATCTTCCTGATCCTGATGCTCTTAGAAACTAATTATGATTTCATCATCATCTCCAAGTATTTTACTTTTTTCTCTGCTTCTTCCATGGTTGAGTAGCTTTCAATAACGCCTAATCTCAAGAAAGAGGTCATTTTTCTATTCTGAGACGCAAGATTCATCACTGACACAGATATATGAGCATGGTGGAGGCAACTACTTCTCCGACCTATAAGATCTAAAAGAAATCGCTGGGTTTCAAGCTTTCCCTATGAACTCTGGCACAAAGGTGGAGGACTCGGCGTCTATGGCCAAGACAGCTCATCAGGCTGCTTGTGGCGAGTTTATGATCGAGTCGTTTGGTAACCAATAATGTTCTCTGGCTATGCCGCCATGGGTGCTTGGTTCCTTACCTTTGCTTAAAGTCATGTGAAAGCCATTATTGCAGTGGATTCTGATAGCTCAAAGAAAGTTGTCGACACTTTTGGCTAGCGAACTTCAATCTACAAAGGCATTACGAGGTACCTATAAATCTCTGATTCAGATTATGGTCTCATTTTTATTAGTGTTTTAGTTAAAGATTCCACGTTTTTTGGGGATATAGACACTGATGGACGAGGTGATATACTATTATCCAAAAAATGCATACAAAATAAGATCGAATTCGATTTGGAAGAATTCATGAGATCAGCGAAGAACCGGAGAAATAAAGGCAGAGAACAACCATGCACAATTGCTTCGACCGTTCCTATAGCCATCAGAATGTAATCCAACCTATCGGCAAATCTGAAAAGCTCGCCAAATCCAACCGCCAGAATATTCTCAGGCTTCTCTCCACTACTGCTACTACTTCCACTACCGATACTTCCATTGATTTCCAACTTCCTTTTGCTCTCCTTTTTGAGCAGCTTCTTCCATTGGCTTCACCTCTCTGTTTTCCTTTGTTTGTGTTGTTGGCTCTGTGTGAGGGTCGGAGATAGGAGCAGAAGAGACAAACTCAAGGCCTTGCATTTCCAACCATCTCCACTGCTCAATCGTCTTTATCTCGAAAGAATCTTGTGACATTTACAAAATTCCAAAGCTTTTTATGAAGGGCTCATCACACTCCCTCACCCCTCTCTATTATCTTACTCTCTCTAGCTACCCGTCTTTTAAGCTCATATTTTTGCTTCCAACTTTTCTGCTCTCAATTTTTTAAATATTTGTTTTTATATCTTTTAATCAATGATTTCACTTTGTTTTTAAAAAACCCTCAGTTAATGCTTTGCTGTAATGCATGGTCCAATTGGTGGGTTCATTTGTAAACATGAAGTATATCAGTTTTAAAAAAGACTTAGCAGAAGTAGACTTACTTTTAAGAACAATTTAAATAACTTAATAATTTAAGATCTTAATTTACCTCTAATGCAGGAATCACATCAGCTTGAGGTTCAGGATTCTCATATAGGCACATCATATTCGGGTTCCAAATTATGCCTTGGTGTCTTAGAAAAGAAAGTAATTCACCTCCTCAACGGACTTACATATTCGCATATCTGCATTGCTAAATTCAGATAACAAAAAAATAGTGATAACCGCTGAGCAATCTTTTAAATTAGTTAGTTTTAGTTTTTCTTTAAAACTACAGCATATTAAAGATCAATTTAGATTAAGGAGGTAACTTTCTGCTATGTAGGGGTACTGGAGGTTTGTTTGTTTATTGCAAAGAAGAATGGAAGGATTCCTTTGTCATACTATTGGGCAGCAAAATCCTAAGGATCACATGGCAATTTTTTTTCTTGCACATATGTTATGATATGTAGTGTTTTTCCATGGTTGCAAATGTATAATTGTTAGTTTTTAAATTTATCTCTCGTGTAAATAATCACTTCTCCATTCATTTATTTATTTTCACATTGTAATCCTAAATCCAATGGGTCTGCGTTTTATTTGCGATGTACAAGTTCATTGGATCTGTTAATGCTTTTCTGTCATTCAAGAAACAATAAATCAGAACATAGCAATCAAAAATAACCATGACTGATGCAAAATACGTGTGTACTTGTAATCAATCTCACGTGGTTCTGCAACTTCATTCAATTTTTTATTGGATCCATTGTGCCGCCATTTTGGCCATGTGGGTGTTTGCTTTATTATCATTATATGGTATGCTTGTGTTTGGGTTGAGACTATGTTGTCTCGGGACATAGTTTGTTGCCTACTGTTGACATTGGTAATGAAAATGTTGAAGAGGTTCTAATGGTTAATGAGATTATTCTTTGTTTCCATAGTTTGTTGTATGGTGGCTTTTGAAAGATCCCAATGAGTGAGGTTCAATTTGATTAATGTGAAATGTGTTGTAGTATTTATGATTAGAGATAAACGGTTAGCATTGTATTGGTTCATAATGTGTCACATTTTAATGAAGACATATTTTGTGATGTACCCAATTTCTTTTTAGCACTTTCATAACACTTTAGTTAATATTAATCTTTGCATGCGTTGCACGCAGTATAAGTCATTGGAACTAATTTATGCGTTGTTGAATATATTGAGAATATTAATTACACTTAAGCTAATTCATACCGCACATCGCATGGGGGAATTAGTGTTTGTTTAGTTAGAAATAAAGATGAGGGGACGACTTTAAAAAATTCCTTTTATATAAGTAGAAAATCAATTAAATAAAAGGATAAAGAGGGTTAGATCAGATTAAGGAGGGGAATACTTATTGCTTAATATTTTTGTGAAAAGGAAGGAATAATCCATGAAGTAACTCCCATATACTCACCTAAATCTAATGGTGTTGCTGAAAGAAAAAATAAAACCCTAAAGGAAATGATGAATGCTTTACTTGTGAGTTCTGCTGTACCTAATAACTTGTGGGGGGAAGCCTTTTTATCTGCATGTTTCCTATAAAATAGAATACTCCATAGAAAAACAAAGGAGACACCATATGAGTTGTGGAAATCTTTTACACCAAACTTGAAATATTTGAAACTATGGGGGTGTCTATAGGTTCTAAAATAGCTGATTGAATGTTTATTGGTTATGCTTAACAAAGTCCTGCATATCATTTTCTAGTTTTAAAAAGTGATATGAACACAATACAATTATTGAAACTAAATATGCATAATTTTTTGAAAGTATTTTTCCTTTAAAAGTTGAGCATATTCCTAAGAGAGTTGAACAATTTTCTAAATAAAATTGAAATGAAGATATGGTTGAAAATTTATGGAAAAGTAAAAGACAAAGAAAAGAAGCATATTTTGGAGATGATTTTTATACATATTTAGTACAAGACGAACCTAAGAAATTTTATGAAGCTATTTTTTCTCTGGATGTAAAGTTTTGGAAAGAAGCTATTAAAGCTAAGATAGACTCTTTGGATCTAAACAAAACTTGGGTTTTAGTATACTTGTCTCTGGGAGAAAAACCTATTGGGTGTAAATAGGTGTTTATAAAATTCTATGGAAATGGCAAGTTCCTGAGAAGATTAAATCTTTCATGTGGTTGTTTTCTCATGGAAGGGCTCATACAGCACAGCTAAGAGCAAGCAGGAGGATTCAGGAGTTAGCTTCTTGTCCATTTTTGTGCCCCCAGCAAGAAGATTCCATGCACCTACTGAGAGATTGTTCTAATGCAGTGGATAGATGGAAAGCAATTGTAGTGCAGGACCAATGGAATTCTTTTTTCTCCCTCCAAGGGATTGAATGGGTTAAATGGAATTTAACTCATGAAGCAGGTAAGGAATATACAAAAAAGGTTCCTTGGTCAACCTTGTTTGGGTATGTTTGTTGGGATATTTGGACGTCACAATGCAATAAACTTTTTGGAGACTCAGTTCAAGGCGAAGATCATAAGGCCATCTCAAGTTTCTTTAGAGCCAGTGCTAACCAGGATTTGTTACGTAAGGGAATCCTTGTCGACTTTAAGGGTGATGACCAATGAAGCAATTTGTATGATGTCACAGATTCTTACTTCTTGGAGGTGGATGGATCAGTCTTGAGGAATGGAAGAAGCGTGTGTGGTGGGTATATTAAAAATAATGAAAATCAGTGGGTGTGCAGTTTTACTTGTAAACTTATTGGAGTTCCGCCAGCTGTTGCTAAGCTTATAGGTATGATTCATGGCCTATATTTATGCTGGAGCAAAGGCATTTGAAAAGTATGTCTGAAGTCGGATTGTGTTGAGGCAATTAATTTTGCTGTCAGAGGGTGTGATTATGACTATCCTTTCAGGGACCTCGTGGATGAGATTAGGTCTCTTCTTTATAGAGACTGGCAGGTTAATTTTGTTAATGTTCCTAGAGAGGATCTTTTGCTAACTGATAGATTAGCTAAACTTGCCCATACTATATCCGGTAATTTTTGTATCTTTGATCATCCTCCACCTCCTATTCAAGAGGTGGATCATAATGAAAGAATGTAACACCGGTTGTCCTTGTTTTGTATTAGCCTTCCTTGTTGTATGATATCCAGTTCTTACTAAAAAAAATAGTTTCTTGATAGGTCTATAGACAAATACAAATCTAGATTAGTAGCCAAAGCCTTTACCCAAAAGGGAAATATCGATAACTTTGATACCTTTTCGCCCGTAACCAGAATTTCCTTTGTTAGAATCCTAATTGCCTTAACATCAATTCATAATCTTGTTATTTACCAAATGGATGTCAAAATAGCGTTTCTAAATGGTGACTTAGAAGAGGAAATTTATATGGTTCAACTAGAAGGATGTATAGTTCCTGGGCAAGGAACAAAGTTTGCAAATTAGTTAAGTCATTATATAGTTTGAAATAAGAACCCAAACAGTGGCATGAGAAATTAGATCAAGTTTTGATAAGTGGTGGTTTCTCTACTATTGAAGTAGAAAGATGTGTTTATATAAAAGTTGTGAATAATGATTGCATGGCTATTTGCTTATATATGGATGGTATGCTTATCTTGGGTACTAATTTAAATGCTGTGCGTGAGACAAAAAGTTTCCTTGCTTCAAACTTTGATATGAAAGTTCTTGGAGAAGCAAATGTAATTTTGGGTGTAAAAATCATAAGAAATGAACATAGTACTCAACTTTCTCAAGAACATTATGTTAAGAAAATTCTGAGAAGGTTTGAAAATTTTGATGAAGATCCTTTGAGTACTCATTATTATGGTAGTGTGCATTTGGCAAAATATGAAGGAGATCCAATAACTTAATCTAAATATGCATAAATCATTAGGAGTTTGTTGCATTTGATGAATTATACTAGGCCAGACAAAGCATATGTTGTGTGTGGATTCAGCATGTATACTTACTTCCCAGGTAGTAGACATTGGGAGGCTCTCATAAGATTATTACGATACTTGAGAGGTACCATGAATTATGGCATACAATAGAGTGGGTTTCCTGCTATATTCGAAGGGTATAGTGATGCTAACTGTATCTTAGATTCAGACGAAACAAAATCTACTAGTGGCTATGTCTTTATTCTTGGTGGTGGTGTAGTCACATGGAAATCAGCCAAGTAAAACATTATAACACCATCCTTAAGAGACTTTAAGTTTGTCACTATAGAGTTGGCTAGACTAAGGCTGAGTGGTTGAAAAATTTCGTAGCGAATATTTCATTGGGTGACAAACAAAACACTATTAGTATCATTGCACTGTGATAATAAAGCAGCGATAGCCACAGCTAAGAACAAAACCTTCAATGGTAAAAGTAGACATATACAATTGAGACATAATATTATAAGGTAGCTGATAAAGGATGGTGTTATCTCAGTTGATTATGTAAAGTCAGAAATGAACATGGCAGATCCATTAACAAAACCCTTTGGGAAGAAAATGATTATTTAAACGTTGAGAGCAATGGGACTAAAGCTATCTCGTAATTGACGACGATGGCAACCCAACCTTTATGATTGGTGCTCCGATGAAGAAGGTTCAGTGGGTAATAAGAATCATTTATAAGTTCTATATAACATGAAAAGTATCATTTATCCCTTCTTATGACAATGGGAGTGTAGTAGAATGCATTTTTTAGTAAGTTGAGCAAAGTTCTTAATGATTTCATAGTCTTATAGGACTGTGTGCTTAGTGTAGGTACACTTACATGAAATCGCCTATACAAATGTGGAGTGTGGTCACTCCTATGAGATCATGGCGAAATCTCTAGAGCATTCGTTATGCACCAGGCATGCACAAGGCCATCTTAACATGCAAAACCTTTGTTAACAGTGAAAATGTTATGATATAATCTGACCCTTAAAGCCTCGATACATCCTAAAATTTGTTGGTCCATAGAAACAAGCTTCATTGACATTTCTGTGTATCAAGTGTTATTAGCCTAGGTCTGGTTCATAGTTTTAAGGACCACTAGATATAATGATTGTATTCTTATGGGTAACATAAAGGGTCTCTTTGACACATATGGGGGATTGTTGTAAATATATGCATATATGTGTAGGTGTGTCAAAGAAACTAGTCCCACATTGCTTGAGAATAAGAGAGTATAAGCCTATATATATTATCATACTATCTTGGGCTTGTAAAGAGGCCTAGAGGAGTGGTGGGCTCATACACACAACATTTTTAAACCAACTTTTACTAAAAGCTTGAGAATAAGAGAGTATAGCTTCATTACCTTTTTATTTCTGCACATTTACTAAAAGCTGACAGAATTTTCAACCAACTTTGAAAATTCATATATTTTTGTACAAATGTCTAATTGCAGTAGTTCTAAAGGCTATGTGACTATTATTAAGTTTATTTTTAGGAAAAAAATATTTCTCTTAGCCAATTGGTCGCACAACATTCCATAACTACCATTCATTGGACACTGTCACAGAAACATTCCAATTTTACTTAACTAACTTCAAAAATACATAACTCTTAATGTACTAGTTCAAATGGCACAAATGACCTATCAAATTAAAGCTTGATAAGTCTACTTTTATTCTGAAAAGTTTTATAGCCATTGGACAAAATTCTATTACCCAAAAACACAACACATTCTAGCTGCCACGCAGACCGTAATTGGCAACAACATTCCAAGTTTTAGAATCAAATCCATTCTTTCTAAAATTGTGCCAGCCACCAATTCCTACACAATTTTGCCCAAGGAATCCATTAGAGGCATCAAAAATATCAATATCATGCTCCTTCTTCTTGCCATGTGTAACACCCCGATTTTGGATTAAGGACTAATGATAATTATTGAGATTAAGCCTAAGATTAGTGGACTGCTAAGCCCTGGTTTAGCAAGAGTCCAAATTGTGATTAAGAGATATAAAATGAGTTGATGGTGATTTAAGAGGAATTGCCATAATCAGGGGCAAAACGATAAAGTTACCGACCATTTGATTGGTTGCCGAAGAGGAAACTCATTGGTAGCTTCAAGATCAATGGCTAGGATTGACTTGTGAAGTTGAGTAAGGGGCATAATCAAGTGTATGTGTGTGCATGTGAGCCCATGAGAATTGGAGTGAGATGGTGACAAGTGGCAAGGAGTGGACCCTTGGATGAGTCAAAAGTGGGTGACACATCATCATCATCTCCATCTCCTCTATTCTCTCTCTCTCTCGGTTTCTCTCTCTTCTCTTCCTTCCTCCATTTTCGCTGAATATGCTTGGGAGAGAGAAAGGAGAATTTGGTTTTTGAGGTAAGCAAATGGCCTCTTTAGCTCAAACTCTCTTCTCTAATGTTAATCCTTGAGTTGAGAGCTTCAATTTGATGGTTGTAGCTTCTCCATTGGTGGTGATTTGAAGATCACGAAAATATGAAGTGTGGAGAATCAAAGAGTGTTTTTGAGAAAGTTGATAAGGTATGTGAAACCAACCTTTCTATCTATGTTTCATGCCAAATGATTATGTTTGGAATTTCTGGAATTATTGCCCTAATTTTGAAAATATGGGTCAATGGGTAGTTTGGCATGTTATGGTTATGGAATGGTATATTGGTGTGAGTTTGGAATAGATAGAATGGATTTGGGATTGAAATGTGTGAGGTTAATGATTTTGGAAAATGGATGATTATATTGCCCTAGGCCAAAGCTTGTTAATGGAATGAGATTTTGGTAATTCTATTGATTCCATTGAATTCAATGAGTGATTTTGTGTGGGAGTAGCTTTGGTAGAGGTTTTGGATCCATTTGGATCATTTGGGCAAGAGTTAGGAAATGTGGTAAGTGTTGCTGCGTTTTCTGGAATTTGATAGATTCACTCGAGCAGGCAGGGGTGTGCTCGAGTGAGGGATGAATGTTGCTCGAGTGAGCCGTGTGTGCTCGAGTGATATGTGAGTTTTCCCTTTGTTTTGCTTCGAGTGCACCTGGGTTTTTATGAGCAATGCTCGAGCACATCGCTTTGTGCTCGAGTGAGCGAAGAACATGCTCGAGTGAGCATGGTCTGCTCGAGTGATAGTGGGAGTCCAGAGTGAAGAGTTGCTTTCTGGTCTTTACTCGCGGGCAAGGTGCAAGAAGTGTGCCTTCTCACTCGCGGGTGGGGGCATCTGCTCGAGTGAGCTGTGTGTGCTCGCGGGTGAGAGGTGTGTGCTCGCGGGTGAGAGTAGTGTGCTCGAGTGATCCAGTGCTTGGAGAGCGTTGGGGGCTCTCGGGTCCTCACTTCCTGGATTTCTCTCGCGGGTGCTCGAGTGAGGCTTTTGGCCTTGTGCTCGAGTGAGGATCTGTGCTCGAGTGAGCTTGTGCCTCAGGTGAGGGTTGTGCTCTCGGGCATGTGCTTTCTGTCTCACTTTCTCTTGTGCTCGGGTATTGTCCGTACCAATGCTCAAGTGAGAGCATTTGTGCTCGAGTGATGTCCGTACTGTGCTCGAGTGAGGCAGTGAAAAATATCAAGTTTGAGTGTTCAAAAGGGGATCTTTGGGGATAGTCTTCCAACCCTTTAGAGCTATGGATTGAGGTGTTTGAGGGCACTAAAAGGGCAATAATGATAACCAACTTGAATGTCTAAAAGTTAAGGAATTGGAAAAGGGATTAATCCTATGTCTTTGATCTTGGTTATAGGATTTGATGATTTCCCTGAACGTGAGCAGCCGGAGCTGGAGCTTACGTGGAAAGAGGGTAGGGAACTTACCTCTCCTGCATGTATTGATAATTGTATTTGTGTATTGATGCATGTTATTGATTTGCGTGATTATGTGAGACATGTATGAATGATTGTAGCTCTGTTTCTAGTTTTGCTATGGCCATGAGTATGTTATGTGAAACATTGAGCATGCGGATACATCATTATGTGAACATGAATTATTGTGATGCAAGCATGTCATGCATTAAATACTTATCTTGCATGCATATTGGTATCTGTTTCTTACTGAGATTCCCCAGAATCTCACCCTCCCCTATCAACATTTTAGACAAGGAAGGAAGATTGAGGATGAGCAAGCATCCAAGGATGAAGAGGACTCGTTTCTGGGTGAGAGCTTAGTAGTTGGTTATCAATACGTAATTGGGATTATGTATGTGTATGTTTGGACCAGTATTTGGAGTATGTATTCGAAAGAGATTTGTGTAATCCCTATTGAATGAGTTGTATGGGCTATTATGCCTTATGATTATTGAGCGAAGATATGAGTCCCGGAATTGTCGGGAATTTATATTGCGTACTCTGATAATTGTATAAATGTAATTTATCTTTGCATAGTAATTATATTCGGAGTGTGAATGTGAGACCGGGTTTAAAATGATTTCGAAATGCATTTGTGAAAACCCCGTCGGGTTTGATGGGTTTATAAATGATGTTTTGTCTTATTGGTCTCTATTTCACGTTAATTGCATAATCCGGATATTAATTACGGCAGGGGGTTACACCAATCGCCGTTGACAAGATGTCCATCCGTCCACTTGGAGTGAATGAACCTTGGCTACATGATCTTCCTGTTCATCCTGTAGTATAAAAGTTATCGTAAATGAAAATTAAGCACTCCCAATATGAAAAAAAGAACTTTATACTTATGCCCTAACTACTTACAATCCTCGTAGCAACCTCAACAATAGTTGGATTTACGTACTTCCCACCCTTAATCCTCCCTGCTTTCTATTTTTTGTGACATGGAGGAGGTGGCGGGGCCTCGACCACAATGGTAGGATCTGATGTAGCTGCTTCCTTCAATTTCTTCAACTCTTCTGCCATCATCTTTCGCTCAAGCTTCCGATAACCACCACGAGACATGCAATGTTGATACTTATTAGCTGCTTTCCTCTCTGCATTTTTTGCACTTAATGCTTGTGAAAGGAAAACAATGAACACCGACTCAATAATGTCAACTATATTCAAATAAAACACTATGATGACAGAAATATTACCAAAAAGTTTGGATATTCTCATGATGCCATAAACAACCTCTAGTCCTCTGGAGACAAATACGTATAATCCTGACATGGATCCTTACCCCTCAGATCCCCTCGAATGTAATCTCGTGTAAGCCTGTTCTTGAAATCTTTCCATCGTAGATAAATCTCCCTCATCCACTCCTTGTACATCACCGCGGTGTCAGGGACATCATAGGTTTGCTACAAGGTAAAAACATAAGTTAATTATATTTGAAGCAATAGGAATAAAGATATATATGCAGATGTATCAAAACTTATATACCAAAAGTTGTTGCCAAATCAAGTCTTTGGTTTTTGGTGGAACTAACATCCAATTATCATAGATAATGCAAACTTTGCTCCGACCCAATAAACCTAAGTAATTAATGAAATGGTCTTCCTCCAGACCAATCGGTTTCATATCGTCATCAAAGTCAATATGCAACCTCTCTTGTTGATGGTGATAACATGCTACAAATGCAGGCATTTTTGTACTGCCTCTAACCCTTCTTCTCGTAACGGGTTCAGGTATCACAGCAGGTTCAGGCCTATTCATTTCATTGTCCCTATCACTTTGTGAGTCACTAGAATTGTCCATATTCCTGTAAGCACAAAAATCATTATCAGATAGATGAATAAATTGTAAGTAAATGAATAAACTAACTAGTTATAAAACAAACAGCACACATTACTATTTTCTAAGTTAAGCTCTTACTCTAGATTGTTTCCCATATTCCTTCACCATGATCATTTCTTACAGCATATTCTTCATCATCTACCAATTCTACTTCACTTGTTGTAGGTGGATTAATTGCGAAAGGTGGTGTGTCGTCAAGGTTGAAGGTCGGATCACCATGCTTCTGTTTTTTACTTTGAACTAAAATGGAAATTTTTTTATTTGCAGGATCTGTGACATAAAACACTTGTTTCGCCTGGCTTGCTAGAATGAAAAGCTCATCCCTATAACCTACTCTTTCAAGATCAACTGAGACAAATCCAAATTTTTGATCTATTACCACAACATTATTGCTAACCCACTTACATTTGAATAAAGCAACTTTGAACTTGTTGTAAGTGATTTCCTATATTTATTCTATCACTCCATAATAGTCCATGGATGCTAATATGGGGTTTTTGTCTTTCGAATTAGAAAAGTGCATGGCTTCAGCTTCTACCATCACCCCACTATTTTGCATGGTACTTCTATCATCTTGGTCTTTTGTGTAGAAAGAATACCCGTTTATATCATAACCCTCCAAGTAATGATCTGAAATGAAGGCCCCCAAGCTAGCCACTCTATTGTCTCAGACACACCAGTCTCATGCAAAACCTTTTCCTGAAACTACTCTATGAATGTCTTGTTTTGCTCAATAGTAATCTGTATGTCATTCTTCCTCGGATTCATGTTCTTCAATCTCTTTCTATGTTCATCTATGTACGGTTGAACTTTTGCATGTTATTCAAGATATAAAGGTATGCTTGCAACACCTCTTCACGAGGCATAGTCTTCACTTTTAGTCCTCATGTTCCCTTGCTCCTCCCCTCTTCATGCCAAGATTGTTCCTTCTTCCCAGATAGATAATCACTGCAGAAGTCCATAGCCTCTTCAACCACATACCTTTCAACTGTTGAGGCCTCTGTCGATAGGGATTTTTAGAGTACCCTTTTAAGATCTTCATGTATCGCTCGAAAGGGTACATCCACCTCAGGTAAACTGAACCACAGAGCCTTACCTCCCTTACTAAATGAACTATCAAATGCACCATTATATCAAAAAATGAAGGAGGAAAGTGCATCTCTAATTGGGACAATATAATATAACCCTCAGCTTCCAGTTCATCCAGCTTTTTAGTGTCAACGACTTTGTTACAGATAGCATTATAGAAAACACACAATCTTGTCACAGTACTTCAAACTTCATCTTTCATAATGCCTCTAATATCTATTGGTAATAGGTGTTGCATCAACACATGATAATCATGGGACTTCATTCCAACTAACTACAAATCCTCCATTGACACAAACCTTCTCACATTTGAAGAATATCCTTGTGGTACCTTAATTTTATTCAAACACCCACACAAACTTCTTTTCTCCACTTTTGATAGTGTATGCGCTGCTTGTTCCATGTATGCCCTCCTACCATCATCTCTTACCTGTAGATGCAACCATTCTCTTATTCCCATATCAACAAGGTCTAGTCTCGCACTAATCTCATCCTTGATCTTCCCTGGAATGTGCAAAAGTGTACTGACAAAGCTATCACGAACGTTTTTCTCCATGTGCATCATATCATTGTTGTGTCTCACGTCAAACCTTCACCAATATAGAAGATCAAAGAAAATTGATCTCTTCTTCCATATGTTCTTCTCACCTGTAGTCTTCTGATTCTTACTGAGTAAGACATTGATATGTTCAACCTGATTGTAAACTTCTTCTCCAACTAATGCCTTTAGAGCCAGTCCATGCTCCGGCAAGCCGTTAAAACACTTTCTTAACTTACGATACGGGTGGAACCTAGGAAGGAACCTCCTATGACCAAGGTAGACCATCTTTCTTCCATGTTTAAGTTGGTGGAAGTGAGTGTCTGTTTCACAGATCAGACATGCTTTATGCCCCTTCACACAGTACCCTGAGAGGTTTATGTGCACAAGAAAGTCATTTATCGTGGTGAAAATCATTGCACGTAGCTTGAAGGACTCATTCTTATATGCATCAAACACATCTACGCCTTCCTCCCACAACTTCTTCAAGTCCTCAATCAAAGGCACCAAGTAGATATTGATATCATTTCCTAGCTGTTTTGGTCTAGAAATCATCATAAAAAGCATCACATACTTGCGTTTCATACAAAGCCAGGGAGGCAAGTTGTATATTACATGGAGTACTGGCCACGCACTGTGTGTGCTATTAAAAGTTCTATATGGATTGATGCCATCAGTACAAAGCCCAAGCCGAAGGTTTCTCAGCTCGCTCCCAAATTCAGGGAATATTTCATCTATTTTCTTCCACTGTAGAGAGTCAGCTGGGTGCCGAAGATATTTTCCGTCATATATTCTATTATCCGAATGCCATCTCAACTTCTTTACTTTTTTTGCAGTGCCAAACAAACAACTAAAGCGCGATATTATTGGAAGATACTACCAAACTTTTACATGTTGCCTTTTAGTTGTCCTAACGCCACAACCACCATCTTTCTTCACTTTGTATCATGCAATTTGACACTTAGGGCACTCACTCAGACCTTCATACTCCTTTCTGTACAATACGCAATCATTAGGGCAAGCGTGTATCTTTTTATACTCTATACTCATTGTACATAGGATTTTCTTGGCCTCATACATTCGATTTGGAAGTACATTATCGTCTGGAAACATATCACATAACAATTCAAGCAACATTGTGAAACTACTATCAGTCCACCCACAAGTTGCTTTTAAGTTAACCAAATGTAATGTTCCTGTCAGCCGTGTGTATTTACTCCCTGGGTACAACGGTGTCTCTGCATCACTCCGCAGGCTGTCATATTCATACGACTACGCAAAGGATTCTACCTCAACATCGTGAATCATTCTCTCCATTCTATCTTCATCTATGACATCCATAGCTTCCTTCTTGTGCGACGGACAATCAGTTACTTCCTCACCATGCCATATCCACCTTGTGTATCGAAGATTTATTCCATCACAAAGTAGGTAATCCCTTATAACTTCAACATCCCGTCTTCTCTCATTTAAACAATTGACACAAGGACAAAAATACATCCCATTTTTGGCTGGAGCGTTCCTTCTAGCATATTCAATAAACTCTTCAACCCCATTATCATATTGTTCACTTGTTCTCAAAGCATTCATCAAACTATAATCCATTTTATTACCACCTATGCCATTCCCAATAACACTCAAGTTTAGAATAATTGTCAACACATGGAATTGCCTTTTACTATTTTGTTTTTCAAAATTTTGGCAGCATTTCCCCTTAAAAGTAAGACATACCAAAATCAAAATAACAAACCATCTCAGCTTAATTTAAACTAAACTAAACTAATTAAGGCAATTCATATTCAGGACAATATCATATTAAATACGTGCTTTTCATTTGAAACTAAAAAAAATGAAACAATAATAATTAAAAAAATAACAACTTCAATTTATCAAGTGAATGAAAAAAAATACATTGGCCATGCATGTATAGTTAATAACTCTACACTTTAATTTACTAAGATATTTTGTATATTACATTGTTAAGAAAAAAACTACAATTGCTAGAAATTGATTAGTTTCTCAAAATGGAAGGATCATGCCTTAATGTATAAAATACTTGAAATAAATATGTAGACTTCACTACTACACTTCGCAATATATAAGATATAAATATTATCTTCAATATTAGCATAAAACTAATTTTCAACATAGAACCTAAGGGAGTATTAAATATAATAAGTGCTGAGTTATGGCAAAACAAAAAACAAAAAAATCAAATACCCCTAACATAATGTATGGGTGAATGCATTCACAAGTTTTAATTTCCATACAGTAAACAATAATTTATTTGGCAAGAAGGAAAAAAGTTTCGTAGTCTTGTTTTAATTTTTTTGCTTCAGAAGAAAACAGACTACGCCAATCAACAGCAGAGAGAGCAGAAAAGAATGATGTACACAAACTTTGCCATTAAATCCAATTAACATAGAAACAAACATTTTCCTGAGTCTATGCTACTATTACTATGTGCTTTAGCTTTTAGAGAGAGGTCAATTAAGAGAAACATAGGATTGCTAAGTATATATCCTACTATGTATATTTCATATTTCTGTTATAAACCCTCAACTGAACTGAAAAAATTGGTTAAAAAATGTACACTAAAACGGCTATAATCCTAACTAAGTAACTAATTCTTAGACTAACTAACTCTCAAGACTCTCCCATCATCGTCATCATTATTATCATTATATAACACATAGTAACAATATGGGTGAGCTCAATAACGAACCTACCAAACTCTGAAGCAACACAAATATAGTAGTAATACATAATGCATTGCACAATATATACCGAGCCATATTTAATTTAGCAAAAAAGAAACTGCTTTAAGAAACCCAGAACGCACCTAATTTAAGAAGCCCAGCAACCACGCATCTGATTCTGAGAATGCAAATGCAGCAACGGAAAGCAACGACGCACCTGATTCAGTAAAGAAGAGAGTTAATAAACCCAGACACCATGCACCTGATTCAGTGAAGAAGAGAGTTAACCAGACAAGACGCACCTGATCAAAGAAACCCAGCAACCACGCACCTGATTCTGAGAATCCAAATGCAGCAACGGAAAGCAATAAGAAGAGAGTATGAGAGAGTTAATGAGAATTTTATATTTGAAATATTGTGGAGGTGAGATGATGAGCTTTGCATCAATGGAAACTGCAGGGAAAACTCACGAGAGAGGGAAAACAGGGGAGACACGACTGAATGCAAGGGGAAGAAGAAGGTAAACCTGCTGCAGCAGCTCCATGATGGGACAGGTGACAGCCTCTTTCGCATCCCCAGTCAAAATGAGGACACATAAAGTAAGCTTTAGACGTCCCTAGTCAAAATAGGGACGTCTAAGGCTCACTTTAGACGTTTTTCTGGGGACGTCTAAAGTGGTGAATTTTTTTTAAGAAAAAAATTCATCCAGCGCCAAAGCTTCCCGCCATATATTGAACTTTGGACGTCCCTAACTTAAAAAGGGACGTCCTTTAGGGTAGTAAAAAGTATAGTTTGTAGTAGTAACGGTGGTCGCAGCCATTAAAGACATCACTGACAAGGAAAGAAGAATATGAGATGACGCAAAGGGAGAGATGTGAGAGATGGGGATGAAGGTGAGACGATGATGCTTGCGAGATCGGAGAGGAAAGAGAAGATGACAGGAGATAAAGAAGGTGACCGGAGATGACGGAGATCAGGGAGAAGACAAACATGAAGTGAGAGATTAAGCCTCAATATGAGGAATAGGATGGGGATACTTCAATTTAAGAATTATTATATACAGGGACAATTTTGTTCCAAAATTTTCCAATCCCAGCACTGCTTTGCCAATGTCAGGGAAGGTAGCTTTACAGCAATCTCACCTTTGTGGTACTCTTATTCCCACGTTATCATCAATCCCTCATACCAAACAATATAATTTTGTCTACTCCCTGACCCAATCTTAGTTCCTACCCACAGTGCTTCGTACCAAAGCAGGCCTAAAAGTGTACTTTATCTAATATATGGAAGCAAATCCTTTCTTTTTCCTGATTATCCTTTTCTTTTTAGTATCTTATTTCTATCCTTAAATAAAAAATGGATGGTTTATATTTAATATTTTATAAAATTATTATTATAATATTTTATAAATTAAAATTTCTTTGATTTGTCCATGTTGCAATTATAAGTTGTGTCTTCATGGGAAAAAAAAAGTTATAAGTTGTGTCGCTCAGATTATTTCTGTTTAAGTTTATTTTTATGTTTATAATAATTTTATAGAATATTATTGGGAAAATTAATCTTTTGGTCCATATGATTTTGACTGGGTTATAACTCAGTCCTTGAACTTTGACTCACTGCAACTTAGTCCCTATAGTTCTAACCATTTTATAATTTAGTCCTTATGTTCTAGAAGAAAAGGACCAAATTATAAAATGGTTAGAACTATAGGGACTGAATTAAAGTGAGTTAAAGTTTAGGGAGTGAGTTACAATCAAGTCAAAATTATATGGATTGAGTGGCACCGAGTCAAAGTATAGGGACTGAGTTACAAGCCAGTCAAGACTACAAGGACCAAAAGATTGATTTTCCCAATATTATTCTTTTTGTCTTATTTATAAGTTACTTCCAACATATTTCACATAAATTATAAAAAATCTTTAAACCTTATTAGTTCTGCCTTAATCATGGCCAAAAAAAAAAGTTTTGCCTTAAAATTTGACAAATTTTTAATTTCCCTCTATTTAATATAGGGAAAATGATGCTTAAATACCACTTGAATTTTAAAATCTCAAATTGGTTTTGCTGACAATAAGAGTAATGTGATTAATAAAAGAGTATAACAATTAATTACTTAGGATTTTGGGGGGAATTTGAAGTTCAAGTGGTATTTAAGTGTCTTTTTCTCTTTAATATACCATATACACATGGTACACACCCAAGAAAACACGTCAGCATAATAATAAATGAAAAATATAATTATATATTTATATTAAAAATTTAATGATATAATTTATAAATGAGATCCAAATAATTAAGTGTCTTTTTCTCTTTAATATACCATATACACATGGTACACACCCAAGAAAACACGTCAGCATAATAATAAATGAAAAATATAATTATATATTTATATTAAAAATTTAATGATATAATTTATAAATGAGATCCAAATAATTTTTTTTTGGACAATTACATTCAAGTCCCACATAAGAGAAAAAATGAAGGAATGGTCCCTGAAATTGTTAATGACAAGTCGAGGGGCATTTATTGATAAGTCGAGAAGCATCCATTAACAACTTTATATATCATTTCTTCATTTTTTTTCTTTTATGTGGGACTTGAATATAATTGTGCTTTTTTTTTTCTTTGCCCAATAGGGTGGATGTGAGATATAGGGGGAAAAAAAGTAGATTGCAGAAAACAGGATGACCAAACCCAAAATATCCAGAGAATAGTGTGCCGGCATAGACTTGGCTTTCATCCTATACCTTTTAACATTTGTTGTCCTCCTTTACTTGAAATGACACCGTTTTGGGTAGAAAATAAAATCTAGACCTTTTCTTTGTTAAATTGGATGGACGGTGATAAGGGGCAACTAATTGAAATGACACCGTTTTGAATACTTCATCCAAACCGTCGAATTTATCTATAAATCTTAGCCATCCGTTTAAAGTCATATTTTTTTTCTTGTTTTCCTCCTAAAAGAACCAGAATGCGTCAGTGTTTTTGGCGCCAATGTGTCTTTCTTCTACCTGACGCTATGCGGGAAAATCTGAGTAGGTGGGAAAAGGTTTTAGAGGAAATTGAAGAAGGTGGGAAAAACTTTCAGAGAAGAGGAACAACAAGGGAGACTACAAGATATCAAATATTGATGGGTAAAAACAGTAATCTTTTATCAAATACCCACTGATTTCTTGATATTTCTCATTTAGTTTTACATTTATGTTTTTTTTGCAATGTAACTTGATCATCTTAAAAATTGATGATACTGGATGTTTTTCTTCTGTGTGTGTGTGTACATATATATATTCCTATAGATATAAAATCTTTTTTATTAGTTTAGTTTATATGAACTTTAGTGTTACGCCTGTTGCAATGAGAAGTTTTTCATTTGATGTGACTTTTGTTTTATTAATAGTTTCGGTTAGTTTGCTAAATTTTGCGTGTGTGTGTTTTTAATATATTTACATGTTGTTGATATATTTCTGTTCCAATTTCTGTTAGTATGC
Organism: Inga leiocalycina; assembly: GCA_963242795.1. NCBI lineage: Eukaryota > Viridiplantae > Streptophyta > Magnoliopsida > Fabales > Fabaceae > Inga > Inga leiocalycina. The sequence continues at coordinate 67,928,471 of OY725326.1, forward strand.
TGCATTGTTAATATATTTCTATACTTCTATTCGTATTTTCCTATGTTGTTAGACATATTTCTATATTTCTGTTTTGATTTCCTGTTCATATATTTTATGTTCTTAATATATTTCTATGTTTCTATTTGTGTGTATATATATATATATATTGCTTTTGAGACCATAATTTTTATATTTTCACTGTGACTTTATATTTATATTAGGTACATATTTGTCAATTTTGCATATAGATATAAATTTGACTCCTAGACTTAATCTTGAATTTAACAATATAGAAGAAGCATGGGAATTTTGAAGGGCATACGGCAGAAAAATTGGTTTTGGTATTCGAAAACAGAGCTTTAACAAGAGTAAAAAAGATAAGTTAAAATATTTCTCTTATCTATATGTTTGTCGTAAAGAAGGGGTGAAAAAACCAGACATTCATGATGTGAGAACTAGGAAGCCTAGAGAAGAGACAAGAACATATTGCAAAGCAAGAATGAAAGTTAAAGAAATAAATGGAAAGTACAAAACAAATGAAGTTTTCTTGGATCATAATCATCCCCTTCAACCTCCTGAAACTATTCATCTATTTGCATCATTTTGAGGATTAACACCAGCGCAACAATATGAATTAGTTAATCCTGAAAAGGCTGGGATTAGTCAAAAATCAGCATTCAATTTGCAAAGCCACTATGCAGGAGGTCGAACCAATTTGGGATATATAAGAAGTGATGTGAAGAATTATCTTAATTCAAGAAGGCAACAAGCCATGAAATACAGGGAAGCTGGATGTATATTTGGGTATTTTAAGCGTCAATTAGTAGAAAATCCATCTTTTTTCCATGCTCATCAAATGGATTCAGAGGAGCAAGTGACAAATGTATTTTGGGCTGATGTACGCATGTTGGTCGACTATAATTGTAACCCCCTGCCTTAAATAGCGTAATTATAATTCGATATTACGTAATTAAATTGGTTTAGAGACCGTCGAATAGTTCAAAACTTATTTAGAACTCCCTGTGAAGTAGGGACTTTATAAAATTTTCAAAACTTCTTTCCTATTCCGGTCTCAAGTTCAATTATCGAATATAATCACCTGTGCAGTTAATTCACATTCATTCATATCAGAATATCTAATAGCAATCCCGGCAACCCCCGGGTTCCATTCATACACAAAAAGGGTTTACAACCTCCATATAGGGGACTACACAACTACGTTCAACTATTCTTTATAACCAACATAATATACAGACACCCTGTCCAACAGGTTTAACCAACATAACCAAAATAAATGTCCCTACAGGATTCTAACCGCTCCGGGTTGTACGCTTCTCCTTAGAGCCACTCGCCCTGTCTGAAAGGTTAGTTAAAGGAAAGAATGAGATTCAAGAGAATCCCAGTAGTAACAAAACATTTATACCACACATAAACACACAGCATGTAAGCAAATCATCATACAGTAGCAGCACCACAAATCACACTCCACCCTCATCCCCTTTCTCCGCCGGGAAGGCACACCGCCTAACCCGAACCGTTGTTAGCTACTCAGGGACTATTGGCGTGGCAGTGCATACATATAGCCTTATAGCCCATACAGCTATTCGGCTTTCACAAATGGCCCGTCGGCCTCCACAAATAGCCTTTCGGCTCACATAATCACATATATCACACCTCATCCTCATCCCCTTTCTCCGCCGGGAAGGCACACCGCCCTAACCCGAACCGTTGTTAGCTACTCAGGGACTACTGGTATGACAGTGCTAACACAAATCCACAGATGTCGCAGCATACGAATTCATGACAAATCAACGATATAACACACATACAATGCATCATATATGGTACAAAAGAAAAGTCACTACCTCGTTCCTTTCTGACGTTCGCTGGCGTAGTTGGCTCACGAGGGCGGCAAATATCGAATCCTCAAGCTCCTAATAGCTTCTCCTTGACTTGGCTGAAAACCCTAGCCTCTTGAACACCAAATTTTGAGCTTCAAACACCTTGCGAGATTTCTCCTCTTTCTCTCTCTAAGAGCTCTCAAATTTCTCTCACTATCTTCAGCTGGAAATGGCGTGAAATGGCTGAAGAAGATGAGCAATTTGATTAATAATCCATGCTGACATCATCTTTTAATGAGATGATGTCATAATTCCCATTTTCGGATTTTCTGGCAGATTTTCTGCCCTAACTTTGAAAAATCATAACTAATTCTAGAAAAATCGAAATGAGGTGATCCCAAAGCCAAATGAAATATATTTAAATCCTCTTCATAGGAAAAATATTGGTCATTACTGTAAATCACCACAAAATTCCCAGAATTTCAATCTTTGCATACTGTTCCAGAAAATAATTAATTTCGCTGGGCAAACTTCAAAAATCCAAAACTCTTAGGTCACAAATCAAAATGATACAAATTATATGTTCATTTTGGAGCTTGACATGTGAACTTTAATACTGGAAAATTTCAGAATTTTTAGACACCATTTGCCTATTTAAAACGTCCATACAAATTGGCTGCCCTGTACAGAGTTTCAATGGACAGAGTTTTCAACTTTAGCACGATTGTTCCCAATGGTTCAAATTTCACAATAAACACTCTCCCCACATGAATTTTCACAAGGAAGCCATTGGAATCATTAAAATATCCAAATTCCCATCACACATTCTCCAAAAGTGTTTATTCAACAATAATTATATCCACTTTTAAAGTCATTAGCCCTTAATCACTTTTTGGGATATTACATTTCTCCCCCCGAAAATTAAATTTCGTCCTCGAAATTGCTACACAACTTGAGCCATAAACTCCGGATATCGTCTTCGCATATCTTCCTCCGCTTCCCAAGTTGCCTCTCTTTGCGTCATTCCCTTCCAGATCACCTTCACATATGGAATGCTCCTGTGTCTGAGCCGTCGCTCTTCTCGGTCAATGACTTGCTCTGGCTCCACTGCATATGTGAAATTGTCTTGAAGCTCAACATCCTCATACTCAATGATGTGAGACGGATCCGGTTGGTACTTCTTCAGTTGGGAAACGTGGAACACGTCATGAAGTCTGCTCAAGCTTGGAGGTAGAGCTACTCGGTAGGCAACAGGGCCAATCCTATCAAGGATTTCAAAAGGACCTATGTACCTAGGGCTTAGCTTCTTTCTCTTGATCGCTCGCCCAACGCCCGTAACTGGTGATACTCTCAGAAAAATATGATCTCCAACCTCAAACTCTAGAGGTCGTCTTCTCTTGTCAGCGTAGCTTTTCTGTCGACTCTGCGCTGCAAGCAACCTCTTACGAATAATCCGAATCTGTGCAGAGGTTTGATCAACCAAATCTGGCCCATAAAGCTTTCTTTCGGATAACTCATTCCAGCATATTGGTGATTGACACCATCTTCCATACAATGCTTCATACGGAGCCATTTGGATGCTCGCATGATAACTATTGTTGTAGGCGAACTCAGCAAGTGGAAGGAAATGATCCCAACTTCCTTTAAAGTCGAGAACACATGCCCGCAACATGTCTTCCAACGTCTGGATTGTTCTCTCAGATTGTCCATCCGTTTGAGGATGATAAGCCGTACTGAATCTCAGTTGAGTACCTAAAGCTTTATGCAATGCTTTCCAGAATCTTGAAGTAAATCGTGGATCTCGGTCGGAAATGATGTTCTTTGGTATACCATGGAGTTTCACAATCTCTCGGATATAAATCTCCGCTAGTTTATCAGGAGAATAACCAGTATTGATTGGTATGAAGTGCGCCGACTTCGTTAACCGATCCACAATTACCCAGATCGCGTCATAGTTTCTGATCCTGGGCAATCCCACAACCAAATCCATGGTTACGCTTTCCCATTTCCATTCTGGAATCTCAGGACTCTGAAGTAACCCAGGCGGTCTCTGGTGCTCGATCTTTACCTTCTGGCAAGTGAGACACCTTGCAACATATTTGGTTACATCACTCTTCAATCCCGGCCACCAATACACAGATTTCAGGTTATGATACATCTTGGTCATACCAGGATGAAGAGTGTACCGGCTTTTGTGTGCCTCATCTAGAATCTTCTGTCTCAACTCCACCTGAAGTGGAACACAGATTCTCTTCTGATAGCAAACTAATCCACGAGGCGATAGGTCATATCCTGGAACTTCCCCCGCTCAATTCGAGTCAGATTGCGCTGTATCCAGTCATCTTGCCTCTGAGCTTCTTCAATCTCAGTTCTCAGATCACTTTCCTCTTGAGAAACAGTGTAATTGGCACAAATGATCTGGTTTGTCAAATTCAAATCACGAAAGTCTTCAATCAGTTTCTTCTCTTGTATCATCATAGCGGCAACGAGCACAGTCTTTCGACTCAGAGCATCAGCGACTACATTTGCCTTACCCGGATGATATTTTATTTCCAGGTCGTAGTCCTTAAGCAATTCCATCCAGCGGCGCTGTCTCATATTCAGTTCCTTTTGATCATACAAGTATTTGAGACTCTTGTGGTCGCAGTACAGTTCCACAGTCACACCATACAGGTAATGACGCCAAATCTTCAAAGCAAACACAATGGCCTCAAGCTCCAGATCATGAGTGGGATAGTTCAATTCATGAGGTCTGAGCTGTCGAGAGGCGTAGGCCACCACACGTCCCTGCTGCATAAGGACACACCCTAATCCCTGCCCACTGGCATCAGAATACACAACATATGTCAAACTGGGATCGGGCAAAATCAACACAGGTGCCGTAGTCAACCTCTCCTTCAGCTCCACAAAACAGTTTTCACATTTCTCATCCCACACAAACGGCTGATCCTTTCTCGTGAGCTTGGTCATCGGCAACGCAATACGGGAGAAATTTTGGATAAATCTCCGATAATAACCAGCAAGACCCAGAAAACTGCGTATTTCCGCCACAGATTCTGGCCTCTTCCAGTCCAGTACTGCTTCCACTTTACTAGGATCTACAGAGACCCCTTCTTGCGAGATAACATGGCCTAAGAATTTCACTTCTGATAGCCAAAACTCGCACTTGCTCAATTTAGCATATAATTGTTTCTCACGCAATATATTCAATACAACTCCCAAATGATGCTCATGGTCTTCCATACTCTTGGAGTATATCAGAATGTCATCGATAAACACAACAACAAACTGATCCAGGTATTGTCGAAAGATACGGTTCATGTAATCCATGAATACCGCAGGCGCATTGGTTAGCCCAAATGGCATCACCAAGAACTCATAATGACCGTACCGGGTCCGAAAAGCAGTCTTCGGAACATCCTCTGCTTTCACTCGCAGCTGATGATACCCTGACCTTAGATCAATCTTTGAAAACACACACGAACCAGAGAGTTGATCTAATAGGTCATCGATTCGGGGAAGAGGGTACTTGTTCTTAATAGTAACCTTATTCAATTCTCTGTAATCAATACACAATCGAAGACTCCCATCTTTCTTCTTTACGAACAACACTGGAGCTCCCCAAGGCGACACACTGGGTCTAATGAACCCTTTCTCAAGCAAGTTTTCTATTTGTTTCTTTAACTCCGCCATTTCGTTTGGGGCCATGCGGTATGGGGCCTTAGATATAGAACCAGCTCCAGGAATAATGTCAATTGGAAATTGAACTTCCCTCTCAGGAGGCAATCCATTTAGATCATCCGGAAATACCTCAGGGAATTCATTTACCACGGGTATATCACTCAAAGTTTCACCAGTTTCCCTTTGCACTGAGAAAAACACTACATACCCCTGGCAACCCTTTTTAAGATACTTTTCAGCTTTAGCCGTAGAAAGAAAATTCATACCGGCATTCATAGCTTCAACCCTCTGAGAAACAGGATATACTATCCTCTTGTTTCCACAATCAAGCAAAACATTATTTGCCGTTAACCAATCAAAACCCAAAATGACTTCCAATTGGTAAAGCGGCAAACATATCAAATCTACAACAGATTGGTGCCCTTCCACAGTTACGACACAATTCAAGTAAGCTTCTGTGGTTAAAGCCTTAACACCCATCGGGGTTGACACTACCAAATCAAATGGTAATTTATGTACATGCAATCCCAGGCGCTTCACGCAATCATAAGCAATGAAGGAGTGACTTGCACCTGAGTCGAACAATGCTTGCAACAGATGGCCATTAATAGAGATTTTACCTTGTATCAACTCAGGAGATTTACGAGCTTCCTCGTGGGTCATAGCGAACACTCGGCCCTGTGTCCTCGGTTTCTGCTCGACTCGTGGTCGTTGACAATCTCGGGAAAAATGTCCTGGCTGCTTACAGTTAAAACAGACCAATTCTCCCTGGCAATTTTGGCCATAATGCGTTTTGTTGCAGCGAGGGCATTTCCACTCAGTCACAGCCCTCTGAGGCTCACGGTCTCTGGGCTGATAGGGCTTCTTATCACCGCCCTTGTATGAAGAGGATCCTTGGCCTTTCCGCTTCTGGGAAGCATTACCCTTACTGGGTTCACTGCGATGGCCAGTAGCTCTGGTAGGATTCAACTCCCTCAGATTATTCTCCGTAATTCGACATTGCTCCACAGCCTTGTTGAACTTAGTGAATTGGTTCATAACCAATCGCTTTCTCAATTCTCGCCTCAGACCGCGGATGAGCATATCAGAACTCCATTCTTCATCATCTTTAAACCGGAGGTAAGAGGAGTACCGAGCCAACCGGACAAAACGGGACAAATAGTCGTCAAAGCTCTCTGTATCCCCTTGTTTGATGTTGAGAAATTCTGTCTCCTTCTCGAGCCGCACTGATTTGGGAAAGTATTTCTCGTTGAACTCTTGTTGAAACAGTTCCCAAGTCAATGGTGTTTCATTGCTCTTTAATGTCAGGGCGATATTCCGCCACCAACGATCCGCGTCCCCCTCAAGTTTATACACTGCCAACCGTGGCTTCACCTCCTCTGGGCAACACAGAACCTCAAATATCTTCTCCATTCTGTACAACCAATCTTCGGCTGCCTGAGGGTCAAACCTTCCTCTGAACGCCGGAGGCATATGCTTGCAGAATCGGGTGACCCAATACTGAAGGTCTTTTTCCTCCCTGGGTGGCATCCCATATGATTCCTGATTCAAGGTAGCACGAGGTGGGGATTCCAGAGGTCGTGCTGATCCTTCTGCAGTGTCCTCATGTCGAGTCTCTCCTTGAGTCTCCTTCGGAGTGGATTGAACCGGACCTTCCTGGTTCTTCGCCTTCTCAGCTCTGAGCTCTTCCCTCAGTTCAGTGATCATATCTCTCTGATCCCGAATTAGACCCATAAGCTCTTGCATTGCATCCGGTGGGTTTTCATTAACAACCTCCACCTCAGGGTCTACACGCGGAATATTGGGGCGTCCTCTAGTTTTCTTCATTCTACAAACAACTTGCCCCATTAATTTAGCAGAAATAGTATGCACAATAGTCATAAAACCCATATATGTCCACATCAATAAACATACATGTGCATACACAACAATCGTTCACAGATAATCTTCTATCCCTAAAACCAACTAAGGGAGCTATCCTAGCAACCTCTACCCTTGCCAGGAACTACAGGCTCTGATACCAAAATGTAACCCCCTGCCTTAAATAGCGTAATTATAATTCGATATTACGTAATTAAATTGGTTTAGAGACCGTCGAATAGTTCAAAACTTATTTAGAACTCCCTGTGAAGTAGGGACTTTATAAAATTTTCAAAACTTCTTTCCTATTCCGGTCTCAAGTTCAATTATCGAATATAATCACCTGTGCAGTTAATTCACATTCATTCATATCAGAATATCTAATAGCAATCCCGGCAACCCCCGGGTTCCATTCATACACAAAAAGGGTTTACAACCTCCATATAGGGGACTACACAACTACGTTCAACTATTCTTTATAACCAACATAATATACAGACACCCTGTCCAACAGGTTTAACCAACATAACCAAAATAAATGTCCCTACAGGATTCTAACCGCTCCGGGTTGTACGCTTCTCCTTAGAGCCACTCGCCCTGTCTGAAAGGTTAGTTAAAGGAAAGAATGAGATTCAAGAGAATCCCAGTAGTAACAAAACATTTATACCACACATAAACACACAGCATGTAAGCAAATCATCATACAGTAGCAACACCACAAATCACACTCCACCCTCATCCCCTTTCTCCGCCGGGAAGGCACACCGCCTAACCCGAACCGTTGTTAGCTACTCAGGGACTATTGGCGTGGCAGTGCATACATATAGCCTTATAGCCCATACAGCTATTCGGCTTTCACAAATGGCCCGTCGGCCTCCACAAATAGCCTTTCGGCTCACATAATCACATATATCACACCTCATCCTCATCCCCTTTCTCCGCCGGGAAGGCACACCGCCCTAACCCGAACCGTTGTTAGCTACTCAGGGACTACTGGTATGACAGTGCTAACACAAATCCACAGATGTCGCAGCATACGAATTCATGACAAATCAACGATATAACACACATACAATGCATCATATATGGTACAAAAGAAAAGTCACTACCTCGTTCCTTTCTGACGTTCGCTGGCGTAGTTGGCTCACGAGGGCGGCAAATATCGAATCCTCAAGCTCCTAATAGCTTCTCCTTGACTTGGCTGAAAACCCTAGCCTCTTGAACACCAAATTTTGAGCTTCAAACACCTTGCGAGATTTCTCCTCTTTCTCTCTCTAAGAGCTCTCAACTTTCTCTCACTATCTTCAGCTGGAAATGGCGTGAAATGGCTGAAGAAGATGAGCAATTTGATTAATAATCCATGCTGACATCATCTTTTAATGAGATGATGTCATAATTCCCATTTTCGGATTTTCTGGCAGATTTTCTGCCCTAACTTTGAAAAATCATAACTAATTCTAGAAAAATCGAAATGAGGTGATCCCAAAGCCAAATGAAATATATTTAAATCCTCTTCATAGGAAAAATATTGGTCATTACTGTAAATCACCACAAAATTCCCAGAATTTCAATCTTTGCATACTGTTCCAGAAAATAATTAATTTCGCTGGGCAAACTTCAAAAATCCAAAACTCTTAGGTCACAAATCAAAATGATACAAATTATATGTTCATTTTGGAGCTTGACATGTGAACTTTAATACTGGAAAATTTCAGAATTTTTAGACACCATTTGCCTATTTAAAACGTCCATACAAATTGGCTGCCCTGTACAGAGTTTCAATGGACAGAGTTTTCAACTTTAGCACGATTGTTCCCAATGGTTCAAATTTCACAATAAACACTCTCCCCACATGAATTTTCACAAGGAAGCCATTGGAATCATTAAAATATCCAAATTCCCATCACACATTCTCCAAAAGTGTTTATTCAACAATAATTATATCCACTTTTAAAGTCATTAGCCCTTAATCACTTTTTGGGATATTACAATAATTGCTTTGGTGAAGTAATTTCACTTGATACAACTTTTTGCACAAATTGTGACCATAGACCTCTTGCAATCTTCTTTGGCTTTAACCATTATAAAGGAGGGGTAATATTTGGAGTGGCATTGTTATATGATGAGACTGTTGAAAGTTTCAAATAGCTCTTTGAGGCTTTTTTGTGCGCACACAAAAATGCAAGGCCACTAACTATGTTTACCGACCAAGATGCTGCTATGTCACATGCATTACAAGAAGTGATGCCATAAGTAAAGCATGCCTTGTGCACTTGGCATATTTCAAAAATTGCAATGAAACACCTTTCAAGCTTGATGGTTAGTGATTTCAACCATTGCATGTGTCATTGTTGGGATGAAGTCGAGTTTGAAGAAGCTTGGCAAATATTATTATCACAACAAGATATGGCAAAAAACTCATGGTTAATATCCATGTACCAAATAAAAGAGAAATGGGCAATATGCTATATGAAAAACTCAAGAACACTTAGCATGAGAAGCACACAAATTAGTGAAAGTGTCAATGCATCTGTCAAAAGTTGCACCCGCGCTAAATTGAATATCAATCAATTCATCCAACAATTTGAACAAGTTTTTGAGGATAAGCGCTATAACGAATTGAAAAGTGATTTTGAGGCGCTTGATAAGTTGCCAAGGTTGATATTGCAAAGTTCAAGTATACTTCATCAACTTTGTTATGTATATACTCGACCTATTTTTAATTTGTTCCAACAACAATGTGATTTACGTGATGCTACATGTATAAAAGAGAGGAAGGAAAGAAAGATCATTATTGATGCGGAGGATAGTGTCACCATGTTTGATTATGTGATCACCATGGATGGAAGTAAACGAGAGCACAGTTTGACATTTGATCCTTCAACGGAAACAATAACTTGTAGTTGCAAAAAGTTTGAAAGAGTTGGCATATTATGTTGTCATGCATTAAGGGTATTGAATGAACGTGATGTTAAATTACTCCCTCATAAATATATAGTAAAAAGGTGGATAAGAGAAGCATGATATGGTGTAGTGTATGATATCAAGGGGAAACAGATTGAAGTTAATCCTAAAGTGTAAAGATCAAATTGGTATAGACAATTGTGCCCCTTGTTAAATTAGCAAATGATGTATCAAAAAATTTAGAGGCATTTTCACTCGTTCATGAAGCTATCTTGGAACGAAGTAGAAAAATGACTGAGCTTCATATAAAATACCTAATAGATGATGAGAATGGTGTGGGGAATCATGGTGGAGATAATGGTGGTGGGAAAGTTATTGGCTTCAAAAAGTGATATGGTAGAAAGATAAGAAAATGAATAAAGAGTTGTCATGAAACCAGTCAAAGAAGAGGAATAACAAAAGCCTCTAAAAAGCCTCATCAAGCTCCACAAGTATAGTCTTGGTCAATTATTTTTTTTCAAAGATGCTTAATGCTTGTTACATATTTAACATTTCTTTCTAAATATGTTTTAGGGACACCATAATGAACTTGAAAAATCTAAGACATCAACTCCAATACAACATAGTAACATGATGTTCGATAACTCTCAATCAAATCAAATGACTCTTACAAATTTATTGATGGTATGTCATATGATGTTGAATAGCATACTCAACTAGTTTTTTTTATATATTAAGAGATTTATTTTATTTTATTTTATTTTATTTTTATAGGCACCACTTGACTGTGACTTCACATCGCTTGAAGCACTGGATTTTAGCCAAACATATAATGTTGGTAAGCATAACAAATAATGATAATGAAAGAAAAAAATTTAGTCTCTTATATTGAAATATGAAATTCTTTACATAGTATTGTCTCATCTTTTAATGGTGGACAAATTTAAGGCTGTCAATATATAGCCACTAACACTACAAAGTTGAATTGTGTTACAAATACAGATTCAATGATTGACTTAGATCCTCCTACATGAAGTTTCCATTCCACCTTATTTTGTCCAGCTCTTTTGTACAACTTGTGACTTCTTTTGGGCTGCTTTCTATTTTGCTCAAATAGGCTCATTTTGTATTTCCTTTGGTCTGCTCTCTATTTTGGTCAAGCAGTCTCATTTTGTACATGAAGCCTTCATTCTATTCTTCAGGCTGCTCATGTCTTCTCAATTAAAGTAGTTGGAGTTGGCACTATTTTTTGGTCAAGATTGCTCATTTCTGTGTAATCTGTTATGAATCAAAGTCAACAAATAGTCACATAGCAAGTTTCAATCATATTTCTCTTTCTCTAATTTGTAATTTATAAGTACAGGTAAATGAATCATATGGCATTTGAAGTATCATCTCGATATGAAAAATAACTGTATCTGATGTTTGGAGAATGTATTCTACGGGCTGGTGTTAATGGCTTATTAATGTTTAGTTCCACTGCACGCCAACAAAAATAAAAAGCAAAAATAGATATTACACTCAATATAGAGACCACATCATTATATCTGCATACTAATTTTAAATTTCTAGAGATATCAAGAGTACTTACAATTAATATAGAGACCACATCAGAATATAATATGATTGTGATTCATGTCTACAAAGCTTAGCTACATCCTACGAATCTCATTAGAGAATGCCATTTCTGTCTTCAAGACAAGGTATACACAAAGTGGAGGGAGCACTTATCAGAGATATATATAAATATGTAAAAACTACAAAGATAAGATGGACATATTATATATGAAAATGAAAATTGTTTGTAGGAGTAAGACAAGAAATGTAGAGGTCAAGTCACATTTTATAACAGACTCTTGGCCAATCTTAAACGTGAAAGGCTGCTGCCCAGGATCCTTAGTGCTTCACTAGAACAAGAAATGTGTCAATGCAATTTTTACAATTATAAGGACTAAAGAATCCATGTTCTGCATGTTTCCCCTGTATTCTTTTCTTTCCCCACAAAGAAATAAATAAAAAATCTTCCGAAACATGCTAAAACTAAAGTATTAGCAGCCTAACCTCCAAAATTTCTGAGAAAGGTCACCGCTTTTCCTGCTCAAGGAATTTCATGAAATAAAAGTTAGCACATTAAGCAACAGGCAGACTTTCCAAAACTTTCGAAGTAATGGTAATAGTAAAACACAAGGGAAAATGTTATGAAAACTGTTTCCTATCAACTTCAATAAGGGAAAACACAGGATCTAAATAAAACAGTTCAAGCATTATTCTGCTAACAATAGGTATGTCCCAAGTTGCATCAGAGGCGCTGGACAGTATGTAATAGTTTTCCATCATGAGGATAGCATGCACATCTACACAGGTATGACACTACCTCCAATCCTTAACATAAAACCCAGTTCACTTGGGTTTTATGTTAAGGATAGGAGGTAGTATGTCATAGGTCACTGCTTCCGAACATGACAAAGGACTATGGACCTCTCAAATGGTACAAAGATATTTGACCAAAAATTTCATCAATGAATGCTAAAACTGGCTATTTGAAAGAACACATATTCAAGGACCCTGAAATATTGCCAACGAAGGCAAGAAGTATGATACAATATGACTTAACCATATGCATCATCTAATTGTCACACTTGCTAGCTTCAACATCAACACTCAATTGGATCCCAAAGAAAATTCATCTATGTTCAGTTCATAAAAAATATGAACCTACAAGAATACAAAAGCATGGCCTCTATAAGACTTTCCCTAGATCTAGCAATGTCCATCCAAGCACTAAGTGAACAGTCAAACCATGAAAAAAGTCATTTAAAAAAAATAGCTGTCATTAGTTTGACGTTTTCAGTTTAAAATAAATCTGCTAAGGGTAAGTTTGTATCCTACGAATCTCATTAGAGAATGCAATGATACCACATTGACGTCATTCTAACAAATAATCCATATCATTCATATCGTTCATCGTGTTATCTTCCTCAGACCTCTTACATTCTACAGTAATGCAAAAGAATTGAGTAAGTTAAACAAGAAGTGGCAACGTCGGTAGGAAGAGAACCTGTAATGACAGAAGCCCACTCCACTCGTCCCTAAATTTAAACCCCAGATGAACGGAGCAAACCCCTAAATGATTCCAGAATCCGCTACTGCACATTTTCTTCCAGAATTCTCGCCCTCCCTGCCTTGCTGCTCGGCGATTTGCTCTTTCCCCCTCCCTTCTTCCTCTTCAATCGACGGCAGAGGAAATCTTCTTCCTCCTCGATCAAAGGGGTAGATCTGATGCCAGAAACCGTTTGAGCTCTGCATTTGGTCGATGCGTGGATTGCACGAATTTGAGCTCTGCATTTCAAACCGTTTGGATTGCTCTGAATTCGATGGGTTTATAGATTGCAAGAATGCATATTGCAACAGGAAAGTGGAAATTGGACTAACGGTTTGGATAAAAAATATATGGACGGTTGAGATTTTATTTCCTATGCAAAACGGCGTCGTTTCAAGAAAAGGATGGCAGCCGATGTTGAGAGGTATAGGACGAAAGCAGGGTCCTGCGGGCATTCGTCTCCCCTTTCAAGTTCAACCCAATACTCAACCTCTCAGCAAGATGTTTTCTTCGTTTAATTGATCAACGCAAGTCCAAATCCCTAACTCAATTTCCTGTTGTGTGAGTGGAGGTCCGAGAGAGATGCATATATGGCCGTCATCTAGTATCAGAGACTCCTTCAAGTTTTCTTACCTTAACAAGCTCGAATGGAACCTCCAGCGAATGAAACGGGAGAAGCAACAACAGAAGCAAAGGCAGTCTTCGATTAATCAGAATTTGTTGGACAACCAGAATGAGCGCGAGTCTCAGAACGTTGATGCTTCCGATTTGGAACCTCGTGGTGGGCTTCTTGCGTTCTGCCATGACCTAGCCGTGATTCTCTCTTGCTGCTATTGCTGCTTCTGCTGTGGAGGTACTTAGCCTGACCCTTCTGATAAATCGCTGTGACGTTTATATGGGTTTTCTGAATTGCATGACAAATGATTCTGTTTTTTGGTGTAATTTGTGGAAATCTTTCTGGGCTTTTTAGTGTTAATTTCTAGTTAGTCTTGAGGGGAAGTTCGAATTGTATATGATTAAAATGTTCAAGCTTGCCTTGGAAATAGGATAATTGGTACATAGTTTCCACATTGATTACTTAACAAGGAAGGAATAGTATCTGAGTATACAGTGTACTATGATTATGAGTTATAAACTTATAATGATTGAACAAGTTATCCTTAGAACTACTCCTTGTTGCTTAAGTAACAGTGTGATGACTTGTCTTGTAGTTTCTTAATAAGGCTACATCCCAGCCAACAGGACAGATCTTGTAGGTATAAAAGATTCAAAGAATTCGTGGGTAATTTGGGTGGCAGTGCTTCAGCGCATGTAATCTGATATATAAGTGATTCAAAAGGCTGTCTGATTAAATAGGGGGCGATCTTGTAAAAGTTCTTACGTAAATTGTCAATAAATAAAACTAATTCCTTGATAAATATATAATGAGCACACCAATATGTATATAATGAGATTTAGAGATTTACACTCAGTCCTACTTATCTTCTCTCTGAAGCTTCTTTAATGAGATCTTGAGAGCACACTTTTCTCTACTTCTTTTTTTTACTTATGTCTCTCTGTTAGTCTGTTTGCCTCTATCTCTCTATCATGAGTTTAATCTTCCTGTATTTAGCACAGTATAAGCTTCATTTGGCCCTCATACTGTTATGGTATTGGAACCAGAAATGATAGAGAGAGAGAGGAAACAGAAGGGAGATTTTGAGAATAGAGAATAAGGCAAACTGTATCATTCATATTCACATAATTCTGATTTTACAATAGGGATACTCATCTATTTATAGGCTATAATCACTGCCCTTCTAACTAATGCCAACGGCTAATTCCTTCCAACCCTTACAATTAACTCTAACTGATATAACTAATTCTAATGGCTACTGTAATCGACTCCCCCTAATTGACTCTAACTAACTTTTAACATTTTATTATGATTACATATAACATACTATCATAGCATAGATGATATTTTAATTGAGAAGTCGGTGGTTCAAGTCCAGCAAAAACAATGTCTTCTGCTGATGACTCCATTTTTGGAGATGCAGTTCATGGATGCATCTTCCTTGTTGTCCTTAAATGATTTGCTATGGTATTATAACCAGAATGGTTATTGGCTTACTCGTTACACTTAAATCTGTTGATCCTATGGATTGCCTTGCCTATTCCCTAGTTTGCATAGATTAAAGATACAAAAGTGGATCTCCTCTCTCTCTCTCTCTCTCTCTCTCTCTCTCTCTCTCTCCTTTTTAACACTAAATGGTTAAAGTATATTAGCAGGCTATGCTATTCAACCTCTTATTTATTTACTTCTTGGTTAATTTCTCAGAAGCCTTTGAGAGATTAAGGAAACATAAAGGGTAATCTTCTATCCAGGGTGGAGAGTGTTGTGGCTTACAGAGCAGTGGAATTTGTGCAACAGCATATATACTGTTTTAAAATAGGCTTCTTTTGGTTGAATTCAGTATCATTGACATGTTGGGTTAAATGACTTTCAAACTTCCGACTTATTCATCGACATCCGACAAAAATTTTCCAAGATGTACTATTCAGTGGACAAGACATTGTTGAGGCTTTTTGAATGTTTGATATCATGTTTACTGATAAAAACATAATGTGTCGAGAATTTTTACAATGAATGACTCATTCAAGAAGGTTTCTGCGTCCTCAACGAATGTGATTACAGGCATTTAAGAGCAAAAATAAGTTCTTTCCATAATCACTCTACGGTGTAATGTCACACTGAAGGTGTACTGTAGTGTATAATTGAACCCCGATTTCCAAGCATATTGCAATAGCTTGAATCTTCATTGAACTTTTGGCCAAGACAGACTAGTTTCTGTCCTTATCGATAAAAGAGTGTAAAATGTATTTTAATCTTTTGTATCACATTAAGTTTTGCTCTAATTACTTATATGCTTATTTCCTCATTTAGTTACTCAAGTCGCAAACTTCATTTGCACTTGGTTTTAACTGAAGCTGCATCATCCACTGAATGTACATCACCAGTACTTATAATATTTGAGTCAGTGTTACTGAAATCGAGCTGCTTATTCAATGGTGGAGGCATGGGTTAAAAGTTCTCATTGTTTTGATTGTAATTGAATTAAATTAACGTGTTTTTAGTTTTATATAAAACAAAAAAAAAAAAAAACTAATTTTTTATTATCTTTTTCTTGTCAGTTTTAATAATTCTTGTATCAGTTTTCAATCTGTTTTGAACTGGGCTGATTTTGGAAGCATTCCATATGAGATTAAGGCAGAATTAATGATTGAGCTGACTGATCTGATCTAGTTTTGCCAACATTGACTTGAGTAATCATATGAACATGCATTTATTTTGGTCCCTTCTGTCATCTGATATAACTTGTTCATCTTGCAGCTTGTGTGAGGGATAAGTGAAGAACTGCTTAGCAGAGCATCTTATGTCCTCAATGCTTATGGTGACAAGATCATTCAGATTTTAGATCAGAAAAATACCAACTTATGTACAGCTGCTTATTGATCTTCTCTTGACTGTCTAGATTGTTATGCATTGCCAGAGAGTTTTATTTCAGTCTCAATGGGTGATACAGATTCACTCTTGATTTTAAATTTCCAGCAAAAGTTGTATTATAATGTTGAAATTAATCTCATGACAATGGTGAAATTGTAGATTATGTGGTTGGTGTTATCTGACATGAATGACATTCTGTTAAATTATGTCCATGGGGATGGGGGCAAAAGATGACAATCTACACACATTATTCATGACCTGTAAGTGACTTAAACTTCATATTTATTACTGTTAAATTTAATTATCTTGTAAATAAATACAGCATAAAAAATTATCTTTACATTCAACATGGCTTTTTTTTTTTTCCGGAAGCAGTACTTGTATTTCAAGTCATTCCAAACATAAAAGATAACTCAAACTGGCTTGTTTTTTTTTTCTAAGCACATGTATCCTGCTATTGGAAGTAATATTGTTCAAGGCACTGTCGTTCAGTAAATGTGAGAACCTCTCGTAGCAAGGATTCAAATTTTGGTTCGTGAGAGACGAGCCGCTTTGATAGACCCAACCTCTATTGATAATGCAAACTAACTTTTGGAAATGAAATGAAGCTTGTAAACAATCACATTGTGAATCCAAACACACTAGAAGTGTTGATTATGTCACCCATTTTTAGATGAAAAATAGGTGATATTTAGTAAAGTGAAAAATTGTAAGATAATTGAAATGAAAATAGAATTGATTATGAAGATCTTAAATTATAATTAGTATGATATGAACAAAAAGTAACACTACATTTTATTTATCAATTTGTTAGAGTGAAAATAATGTAGGACCATCAAAGTATTATACAAAATAACTATATTAATGTTCCCTATTCTTAAAAAAATCGTTAAACATATTTTTGAATAAAGAAATAAATATTTATTTTTTATATACTATTTTCCATTTTCAAATAATAGAAAAATAATAAAAATATATATCACTATTGATATAATCAATTCTTTATATAAAAAATAATCAATATTTGCACGACCATAAAGTTGGCTTACTAAGAACAAATCTTACATTGAAAAAGGAAGGTCTAGAATGAGAAATCCTTTTATAACAAAATTTAATTATGTCTACCAAGCATGTCAAATCAATGCGTCCATTTAGCTCTATCCCCTTATATTCAGTAATCTAAATTTGAACTAAAATATGGATATTATTTCCTACTTCATTTAATAAAAATAGTAAGTTCTATACCATTGAAATTCAACATATCATTTGGATCTTAGAGGCATGCTTGGATCAAGACTTTCTCTCTCCTCCCTTTCATGTGTACCAAACCTGGCCTTAGATCTAATCTACATCCTCTATACATCTTCTGAATCTTATTATTGATAATTATCTAACTCAGATTCAAACATTATTATTGATCTCTCAAAGAGTGAATCAATTCATGATAATGGAAGAGATTTTCAGCCATATGGATGGGAAGTTTGCAGTGACACTAACAGATTCAACAATGATGTGGATTGTGCATTGTGCCATGAACAGAGCTCAAGAGAAGATGAAGACAAAGAAAGGAGTTATTGAGCGTTTGAATGAGATCTCCAAATTCTATGAGCTGGCTGTTTTGCAGCTTGAAGGTTGTCTTAGTTTTGTTCAAGCTGAGACCGAAAGAAACAGCTTTCTTGATACCAAACACCAACAGGTTCTTTCTCATCTTTTCGCACATAATGTTTCATTACACTTCACATTGATCATGACTAAATATGTTCTTAATTATTGTTATAATATATAAAAGCTAAAACTATACTGATATATTATTCTGCTTTTGAATCTTTTTTGCTTTCCTGTTTCTTTGTCATATCACATGTTCTTTTAAGCATGTGCATTGCACATTGGAACTGCTACTTTTACATGTAAAATATAAAAAGAACTTGGTTTATTGCTAATTTTTTTATTAGTTTTTATTGATTATTGATTGAGCTTTACTATTTTTTGATTGGTTTGAATGTTTGAGGTTCTTTCTGACTTAAGGGAAATCAAAGACCGCCTCCAACGGCGACTTGAGGAATCGGAAATGGCCATCTCTCATAAGGATAGAGAGTTGGCAGAGAGATTAGAGAATGAGTTCAAGCAGCATCAGAAGCAGCCATTAATGGAGCTACAAGAAGGAGAAATGGCTTCTTTGGGCCTTAACATTGATCATAAGAACACAAATTCAAAGAATCATGATAGTGATGGACATGGTGATGCTTCTCCTTGTGAGGAGATGAAAGTTTGTGCAGATCAGAAATTGTTGAATATCAATGAAACAGCTGAACCAAATGGTACCATGCTAGGTAAAACAAGTTATTTTCTAAAATCTATTTTTTTAATATAAAAATAGTGAAATATCCTATCGTTGTGTAATTAGATAACTAAATATCAGAGACATATGGAAAACTAAGTCAAATGGGATCCTTCCCTTTACTATTTTATTATGTAATAGTATAACAAGTATTTAGCATTTGGCTCTGTAACAGGGAAATTTGATTAATTTGGGTTTAGTCATAAATCTAAATACACAATTTTAGGCCTTTTTTGGGTATGTAAGTTCATATCAAGCATAGAGTGTTTTTAGCAAGTTTTGGTGATATTTGTGTGTATTGCTTCTTCATTTTTATGGCACTAGGTGAGGTACCACATAGTGGCATTGACAACAAGAAGGTCGAAGAATTGGGTTGTGATATAGATATACTGAAACAGACTTTGGATGTTGCTTTTGAGAAGATTCAGAGTGCTATTATTTTCGTCGGCGAAATGGGACCGAAAGAGCAGCAATGGCAGCTAACAACTGAGAAGGAGATACAGTCCATTTTAGTTAAAAATTACATGAGAGAATTTCAAGAGAATGTTCAATCAGAAGTGAAAATGCAAGGCATGCAAGTTCTGAGAAATTGGTGGGACCATTGGTCACAGTTGATGAATGAGGTCACAAGCTTAAGGCATGAACTTGGTGTTTTTCTTAGCCAAAATGAGTTTCATAGTGAGGATTATAGTAACAGTTGCCAAGAAAATGTTTCTCAGGAAATGGTAGGGAAGCCTGCATCAGAACAAAGGGGTGATGTGGAGTTACAAGAAGATGAAGGTACTGAAGATGGAAGAAACTTTGTTGCCAAAATGGTGAAGAAGCATCAATCTATTATTCATCGAAAGAGCGAAGAACTGAATATAAGTAAGAATGGATTATTACTACAAGAAAAGAAAATTTCACCAACAAAGAAAGAAAAAAACATGAAAGACACAATGCAAAATATTGCTGCAAGATTAGACAACCTAATAACATGGAATTCTACAGTATGTGAATCGCTTTTTGGCCGACGAGTTTCTGATGATCACGAAGAAACGAATGATTGTTCCATGAAAATTGCCTGGGAGAATATCAAAAGAATCTCTAGTTCAAGAAATGAAGAACAAGAAAATAAGAGTGTGTCGAACGAAGATAAGCTAACAGAAAGCAAGTTATTAGGCCAAGGTGTGGTTGAAGAATTTCATAGCAAATCCTTCAATTCTGACATAGAGAACCAAATAGAGGAGGATTTATATAAATTCTACTTAGAAGAAACAATCAAAGAGTGTAATGAATGTATCGAAAGAAATTGCATCGAAAGCCAGATCAGAGAGGAGGCATATTTCACAGTATTATCTGGGTCAGCCAAGGAACTCATCTGTTCTGCTCAAGAGACTAGCAAAGCAGATGAAACAGATAAAACCATAAGAGAGGACATAGGCAAGATAGTCTATAAGGAAATGATAGGAGAATACAACATGGCATTAGAAGATTATAGCACTTTGATGGAATATAGAGTAGGCGCGATTCGAGATAATTTTATCGATCATTTACAACTCATGAGCGTAGAGAGTCTTGTAAAGGAAGATATATGTATGGTTGTGCTGAGATGCATGCTCATGGAATGGAAGATAGAGTTAGAAGATTACTACTTAGAGAACCTTATTAAGGAAGAATTACATCAGTTCACAATGACTGAAATAATGAAAGATAAAACCATGGAACAAGGTGCTCTCTCAACCATGATGTTAGATCAAGTACAGGAAGTTCATGGTGAAGAGAAATCGATTAAAATATTGTTAGAGTCGTTAATGAACTGTTTTGAAGCAAAGGAGAATTTGATGCTGAGTGCAAGATCAGAGATTAAGGAACATAGCAGGCAACTTGATTTGGGTTCGGAACGTGGCGAGTTACACGAGCATGAGATTTTCGAGGATTTGATAATTGGAGAAGAGCAGACTTTCTATTCCTTGACCAACAAGGTAGAGAAAGCATTGCAACAACTAGGCATAAGCAAGGCACTTCTAAGTGAGTTGGGAACTACTTTATGCCTTAGATTATGCAGCTCGGAGAAAAATCTTGATCAAACAACGACACGAGAGGAAGAAGAAGAGAAAGCAATGTTTGATTTATCGCCTTTATTTAACTTCTTGCAAACGTTTACAGAATTTGAGGGCATGGTTAACCAAAAGCTAGAGATGGAGACTGTGAGGTACATCTATCACACATTCATTTACCAATATAATTTACATGCCTTGTTGCTTTTTCTTTAACATCAAAATCTACACACAGATTAGAAAGCATGAACTACTGTTTGGACTTAGTGGCCGAGTCGATTGATTTCTTGAGAAGCAAGGCATCAACTTTCCAGAAAGCCTTCAAGACAAGATGCCAGAATCTCCAAAAAGCCGAACTTGAGGTCAGTAGAGTCGGTTCATGTTTTGTAAACTAAGTCTATTGTTAATTTAGTTATCTAAGTAAACTTAAGGAAAGTAATTCAGTTCATGTCTTCTTTCACATACCCTAAATCCTTTTATTTAATCCTATCTTCCTTCAATACTTTTAATACATATAATTATATAAATGCTCAACACTAAAGCTAAAAAATTTCACTAGATCTATATATCTAATAAATCTATATGAAACTGCAGTTTTCACAAGTCACAAACAGTGCAGCTTGTTAAAAATAGTATAAAATGTCTCCACATATAAAGTACCAATATTCCACAAAATTCTACTGTTATTATAATATGTGTGTGTGTTTGTGTATATATGTTGATGCTCAAAACTAAAGTGTTATTATTCGTTAAAATTAAGGTAGATCTTCTTGGTGATCAAGTGGACGTTCTTCTGGCCTTGCTTGAGAAGATATATTTTACTCTTTATCAGCACGCACCAGTTTTGCAGCAACATTTTGAGGTGAGTATTTTTTTTTTTCTTTTCTTTTAAATGATAAGTGAAAAATCAAGACGAAATATGGACCCACTGTTTTGAAACTTGAAATGATCCCAATCTCAGAACAACTAAAACTCTTTTTTTTTTAAAAAAAAAAAAACTCTTCACAAATCGATACAAGTGATGTTAAAAACCTTATTAAATGTTCAACTTTAATTTTGATGAGATGCTCCCATATATGTGTGTAATTCTTTCAAGAGCTAGCCTTAACCTGACATGATATTATAGTTTTCTTTTGTTTAGGTTCATGAAGATATATAGCACACTAATTTCTCATGATTTATTTTAATTGGTCCCTATCAATTTGAATTTTTTTATTGATAATAATTGTAATATTGTTCAGGTCTACAACATGCTGGAGTTGATAAACAAACAACTGGCTAATGGAGCTATATAGGTGCTTAATGCAGTGACATAGATTATATAACTATATAATTACCAAAATCTCCATTACATTAATCTGAGTATGCAAAGACTAAGGACAAAGAAAAGAATATTTTGTCATATAATAGGCATAAAAGGAAGACAAAAAATGATAGAACTCATTAAAATTTTTTGTCCCCTCCCTTACTCTCACACCAAACAGACCCTAAATAAACAAAAATTGATTAGCACTTTTATATAGATTGATTGTAGGGAAAGTGAGGGATCCTTTTCAAATTCTGTATGAACTGTTACTCTATTTTCAAATCTTGGATCCCCTTGGGCAAATATATTTCCCATTCGTGGTGCCCAGAAATGGTGAAACCCATTGGTTCCGATTTTTCTTATTATTACTCGATTAATCAAAGACCGACAAAAGGGCGAACACAATAAATGAAACCAAATAGACATAATATTATTACTTATCAGAAGAATAGAATGAACAGCTATTATAAACCGAAATGATTTATTTAGTCAAAATTGGTAAATAAAGGCTAACAACTTACAGAAAAATATAAGAAGCAAGAAAAAAATAATAATAATACAAGCTCAGATCGGTATCTAGTTTCAAGATCAAGTATTTCAGCTTGTGACATATATGATGGAAGCTGTGTTACTGGCATTAAGAGCTGCACTTCATTTCACCGCACAACAAAAACCCATTAAGTTACAACATGGGTGTGTGTGTGTGTGTGTCTCTCTCTCTCTATATATATATATTACACGATATAGTGATGTAGATGTTCTGAGAGGAACAAGTCCTGTTCATATAGCTCATCAGAAAATTTTTCCTGAGATTAGGAGGTTTTGTACTAAGTTCATCAGGAAAAGGAATAAATAGATTATCACATGATGCACATGCAAGTCTCCACTCCATCGAAGTAGCATTTTGCCTTTGCAATATGCTCTCTCTCATTTTTTTTTTAAAAAAATAAGTGACCAATGATAAAAACAAAATAAAAACAGGGTAAGTAAAACTCACTATCTGATGACAAAGAAAGATAAAAGGTTAGAAGCAGATACAGAATTTCTCTATGCTAGATAACAGATCTAAGGGACATCAAGGCTTATAGATACAACCAAAATGTTTAACGGTTTTGTGATGCATTTCCATCGAAATTGCCAAGACAAAGTAAATTTAGAATGCAAAAGTGAGAATCTCATAGCAAGGCTATTCAACATGCATGTCGCACATAGACACAAGGCTCTCTACGTAACTGAAAAATTCACCCATACTTTTAAAAGAAAACGAGGTGTGGAACTTCTTCACTTCATTATTGGCAGTGAGATTGAACAAATGAAGCTCTGAGTCCACTGTTTAGAGAATCGGACCGGACCGGACGGTCGGACCGTCGGCCAGTCATTGAAGCGGGCCGGATTTATGCATTGAGCCGTTTTTCTTAAGGAGCCGTTTTGGACCGTCGTTTAGCCAGTTTTGAGCCGTCAACCGTTATTGAGCCGGAAACCGGACCGATTTTTCAAAAACCGTCCGGTCCAATAAAAAAGCAGGAAATTTTTTTTTTCTGCAATTTTTTTTTATATTTGATGCTGAAAAAAAATTTTAAAAATAGCATATAAATTTTAGACATGTTATTTTATTTTATTAATATTATATATTACTATTTTTTTTTTGCCAAGTATATTATATGTTACTAATTTTAATAATTTGGTTTGTTATAAACTATTTTATAAAAGTGCTTTTGAAGAAAAAGGCAATGATGTTTATCCTCAAGCTAAGTGGTATGGTCTAATATCTTTCAAGAAACTCATGCTTGGATCAATCAAGAACCATCAATATTTGGCAAGTCATGAAATTATTATTGTTAATACATTTTGTTAGGTTGATGATTGATTTAATGGTCTTCCTTAAATGATATTTTGTTACTTTATTAACTTCATATGAAATTGGACTGAAGATTAATTGTAATATATAATATATATTATTTTTAAATTTAATTATTACGTCACCGGTTCGACCGAACGGTTCAACCGTTCCAACCGGTTGAACCATGACCCGTTGACCTTTCCGGCTCGACTTCCGGTCTGGCTTTTAAAACATTGTCTGAGTCATCCTCCAACTCACTTTTACGCACACATCCAGAGTCTAGGCAGACTATTTCATTCCTCCAAAAGCATTTTGGAGATAAGGAACGTAAAGTTGGTCCAATACTATATTTCTTAGTCCAACCCCAACTCTTCCCATGTGCATCACTTACCTCTTCCAACACCCATGAATCAATAAAAGCAGATTCATGAGCATAGTGACCATGAAGCACAGCAACTTTGTTCTCATACACATCAAGCAAATGTCGAAAAGTATGAGCATAAGGGTTGTTAAGAGCAAAAGTTAGATACAATAACCTCACAAGTCATGAGTTAGGAAGAGTTAGGCAGAAGTTAGGATACGTTGGTCTGTTTCTCATTTGTAATTATGTGTATATAAACTCATATGTATCAAGAGATTAATAAATAAGATTTACGCTCGTACATGGCATCAGAGCCAAGTTCAGAACCCATCTGTAACTTCCGGCCAACCTCCATAATTTCCAGTGAGCTTTTTCTTTTCCGGTGAACAAAAGGTTGCTTCAGATCTTCAGTCACCACCACTCAATCTCTCACACACGCCAGCTCATTGGGTCTGCCGCCTCCAGACCGGTCAGACCCCCAAGTCCGACGGCCGTCGGACTGCGCATGGCGTCTCACGCGCCACCACCATCTCCGCCGTGCCAGTACACGCGCCGCGCGTGTGGGCGTCTCCAGCCACCGTTTGCGATGTGGTTTGCAGCGCTCTGATTGACTGAAACTCCTCTTTCTCCTCCTGAAGTTTCGTGGCCATCCGACACCATTTGATTTTTTGTACTTTGCTCTTCACATCCGATTTCAACATTTGTGGATTGCATTTGTTACTAACTTCAATATTTGACGTTAGTATTTCTGTCTGCAGGTCCCTCCTTGCTTTTATTGAGGTACTATATATCTCTTGACTTCATATCTCTCTGCGGGTCCAGTGGGTTGCAATTTGCTTAAGTTAATCTCGCTTGGTTTGTTGTGTATCGTGACTATTCCTACGCATTTGGTGATCTTGTGATTTTTTGTGCGAATTGTTCGTGTACTACTATTCATTATGGCTAATTCTAAAAATTCCGATATGTTGCCTATGTCTGCGAGGATTACTGCTTCACAGTTAAATTGGACAAATTATAGTGATTGGAACAAAACTGTTAACGTTTATATTTTGGGGATTGCGATGGAAACTCATTTAACTGCGGATCCTCCTTCTGGTGATGAAACCAAACTTTTGACTTGGAAAAGAGCAGATGCTCAACTTTTGTTTCAAATTCGAAATTCCATTGAACCACGAATTCTGGCTTCTGTTAGTCATTGTAATTCTGTCAAAGAAATCATGAACTATCTTGAATTTATGTTTTCTGGAAAAGGAAATATTACTCGGGTTCATGAAATCTGCAAAGGTTTTTATCGTTCTCAACAGCAAGATCGTCCCTTGAAAGATTTCTTTCTGGACTTCAAAAGAATGTATGAGGAAATAAAAGTACTTATGTCTCCACAAGCATATCTCTCAACTCTTATTAAAAACTTGGAACTTCAGGCTATCATGAGTTTTCTTGAAGCTCTTAATCCGTCCTATGAGACTATTCGTTCTCAGATTCTGTCTAGTCAAGAGCTTCCTTCACTTGAAGATGTTTTCTCACGGGTTCTTCATGCTGATAGCTTGATTCACCCTTCTGTTGATCCCATTGCAAGCGCTCTAGCTGGACGCGGTCCCTTTAAGAACAGGAATTATGGGTACAAAAAAAATTACAATTCCGGTGGTATTATATGCAATTATTGCAAGGAACCTGGACATATTAAGAAAAATTGTCGAAAATTACAAAATAAACAGTAGCGTGATCAACAGCGTGGCCTTGCTCATATTGCCCAGACCTCTGGTCCCTTAGATTCTAGATCTGGATCTTCTTCTGCAGGAGCTCTAGCAACAGGTACTTTGTCCTCTGGCCTAACTACTGCTTCAACTAAGTGGATCATTGATTCTGGTGCTACCGACCACATGACAGGTAATCATCACTTATTCTCTTCATATGCCCCATATGCCAACCAGTCATCCATATTTGTCGCTGACGGTTCTCCCGTCAGTGTTATTAGCTCTGGCACTGTTCAACCAACTGCATCCCTCTCCTTATCCTCTGTTCTAAACGTTCCAGAACTCACCTTTAACCTTCTATCTCCAAGTAAACTCACTCGTAAGTTAAACTGTTTCATCTCACTATTCCCTGACCATTGTTTAATTCAGGATCTATCGACGAAGCAGATTATTGGTAAAGGCTATAAATCTGGTGGACATTATATCCTTGATGATCAGGTGCCACGTTCTGTTGCTTGTTCTGGTGGGTCGTCTCTCTTTGAAGTTCATTGTCGTCTAGGTCATGTGTCGCTTTCTTCTCTCCGAAAATTGTATCCTCAATTTTCCTCTGTGTCTACTTTAGATTGTGAGTCATGTCAGTTTGCCAAATATCATCGTACTCATTTGGCACCTCGCATAAATAAACGGGCTGCGTCCCCCTTTGAGTTAGTACATTCTAATGTTTGGGGTCCTTGTTCAGTCACGTCTTAGACTGGTTATCATTACTTTGTCACGTTTATTGATGATTTTTCCCGAACCACCTGGCTTTATTTAATGAAACAACGTTCTAAATTGTTTACTCATTTTCGTAACTTCTGTGCTGAAATTCAAACCCAGTTTAACACTACTGTTAAAATCTTACGAAGTGACAATGCACAAGAATATTTTTCCGCCCCATTCACCGCTTACATGCAAACTAATGGTATTCTTCACCAATCCTCTTGTGCTAATACACCTGCTCAAAATGGTATGGCTGAGAGAAAGAATCGCCATCTTTTGGAAACTGCCCGAGCTCTCATGTTTCATTCCTCAGTCCCTAAACGTTTTTGGGCTGATGCTGTCTCTACTGCTTGTTTCCTCATCAATCGTATGCCTTCGGCTGTACTTGGTGGGGATATTCCTTATTCTGTTTTGATTCCATCCACTAAACTATTTCCTGTTGAACCTAAAATCTTTGGTTGTGTCTGTTTTGTTCGGGATGTCCGTCCTAGTGTTAGCAAACTTGATCTTAAGTCCCTAAAATGTGTTTTTCTAGGCTATTCTAGAGTTCAGAAAGGTTATCGGTGTTACTCTCCTGATCTCCGTCGGTACCTTGTATCCACCGATATCATGTTTCATGAGTCATCTTCTTACTTCAAAACTTTGCCTGTCTCTGAGTCTCCCTCTGTCATGGATAATTCTGATGATCTCTTGATTTATCCTATCCCTCTCTCAACAGTACAAGATGCTAATCTGGCACCTGATCTCATCAATGATGCTAATGTTGATAATGATTCACCTTCGCCAGCTTCTGCTACGCCGATTGACTCTGTTGATGCTTCTGTAGTTCCTGCCTCTGCTTCTGCCGATCCTCATCTTTCTATTACTGAACCACCTGTTCCTCCTTCTCTCGGTGATACTTCTGATGACCTGCCTATTGCACTTCGTAAAGGTACACGATCTCATTGTCCTCCCAAACGATATGCTGACTGTCTCTATCCTATATAATCTTTTGTCTCTTATCAATCTTTGTCTCCTGTTTCATCTTCCCTTGTGGCCACCCTAGATTCCATTACCATACCTACTTCCCTTCACTAAGCTCTAGCTCACCCTGGTTGGCGTGCCACAATGGAAGAAGAAATTTTGGCCTTAGAAACAGCTGGTACCTGAACTCTTGTTGATCTACCTCTTGGAAAGAGAGCCATTGGATGTAAATGGGTATTTGTTGTTAAGACTAAGTCTGATGGTTCCCTAGAAAGACTAAAAGCTCGCCTTGTTGCCAAAGGATTTGCCTAAACTTACGGCCTTGATTTTTCCGAGACTTTCTCTCCTGTGACCAAACTTACTTCCGTTCGTCTACTAGTTTCTTTAGCCGCTACATATCATTGGCCTTTACATCAGTTAGATGTCAAGAATGCCTTTTTGAATGGCGACCTACAAGAAGAAGTTTATATTGAGCAACCACCTGGGTTCGTTGCTCAGGGGGAGACTAGGAAAGTATGCTATCTCAGGAAGTCACTATATGGTCTAAAGCAAAGTCCTCGAGCCTAGTTTGATAAATTCTGTAATATGGTCAAGAAGTTTGGATTACATCAAAGCAAGTGTGATCACTCTGTGTTCTACCAAAAATCTAATGCAGGCATGATTCTTTTAGTAGTATATGTGGATGATATTGTGATTATAGGAAGTAACTATTCTGAAATCTCAAAACTTAAAATCTTCCTAAATTCTCACTTCCAGACAAAAGATTTAGGATCATTAAAGTACTTCCTTGGCATTGAGGTTCTGAGAAGCAATAAAGGTATTCTTTTGACTCAAAGAAAGTATGTTATTGATCTCTTAAAGGAGACTGGAAAACTTGGAGCCACACCAAGTAGCATTCCCATGATTCCAAATCCCTTTCTGAATCTTGATGCTAGTATGTTTGATGAACTTCCTGATGATTTGAAAAAGAGGATTGATCCAGAAAAATTGAAACCGTTTCCATTTCCTGAGAGGTATAGAAAACTCATTGGGAAGCTAAATTATCTAACAGTAACTCGTCCTGATATAACCTTCTCAGTCAGTAGGCTCAGCCAATTCATGGCATCACCAACAGTGGCACAATGGGAAGCTTTAGAACATATCTTACATTATTTGAAAGGCTTTCCAGGTCTTGGTATTCTTTATAAAGATTATAGGCACACTAAAATCGAATGCTTTTGTGATGCGGATCATGCAGGATCAAAGGCCACAAGACGATCTACTACAGGTTATTGTGTGTTTGTTGGTGGAAACTTGATATCTTGGAGAAGTAAGAAGCAAGGTGTCGTGTCAAAGTCAAGTGCAGAAGCGGAATACAGAGCCATGTCACAGTCTGTACAAGAAATTGTATGGGTATTCCAGATTTTGAAGGAAATTGGCATTATCACAACATTACCTGCAAAACTGTGGTGTGACAATAAAGCAGCACTTCATATAGCATCGAACTCTGTGTTTCATGAACGTACCAAACATATCGAAATTGATTGTCATTTTATACGTGACAAGATCAGAGAAAATATTGTATCTACAGGGCACATACGGTCCGATGACCAACTAGCAGATCTTCTTACAAAAGCATTAAATGGGACACGGGTTAAATATCTTTATAACAAGTTGGGCATGATAAATATATATGCTCCAACTTAAGGGGGAGTGTTAAGAGCAAAAGTCAGATACAATAACCTCACAAGTCATGAGTTAGGAAGAGTTAGGCAGAAGTTAGGATACGCTGGTCTGTTTCTCATTTGTAATTATGTGTATATAAACTCATATGTATCAAGAGATTAATAAATAAGATTTACGCTCGTACAAGGGTTTTGGTAACAATGTAAAAGCTTCCATTGCTAAGTCAAATGAAACTATCAAGTCACAACGATCTTTAGTCTCCCATCCCAACCTAAATATAGCTCCACTAACAGTGACAATATTGGAACTAAGTTTTACACTCTTTATAACTCCAAATTCCACTTCTTTCCATGATACCGTTCTTAATGAATAGATTTCCTGTCATACCCTTATTTTATTTTCCATTTTTAGAGTGCTTGTGCGCAGTTCGGTAGGCAACACAGGAATAGTATAAAAATACCGATATATAGTACATATTACATTAAGGAATTCCCTTTAGCGTTAGGTACTATATATAATTTCCCGACATTTTAAAAATTAAAGATTAGATATAACCACAATCTTCGTCTTAGAAAACATGCCAGCCACTTTCCCGTATCCTCGTCTTTGCCTTTCGAGCTGTTGGCACCCGTTATGGTATTTTATTTAGAAAAGGGGTGAGATTCTGAGGAATATCAGTAGAAACATATTATCGTTCACATAACATGCGATAAGTAAATATGATATGCACCATGAATACACCAATTAATAAACAATATAATACATTATCATGTATACATGAGTAGGGCTCCATCCTCACTACTCGTACTCCAGTTGGATTCTCATCCAATCCTTCAGGTGTAAGTGCACTTCTAACACTAACTGCCCTCTCTAAGCATATCATGTTAATTAATAAAAGCACAAACCACGGTAACCACACATTCATATAGACTAAGGCATGAAGTATGAAGGATAATGTCCCTACCTCAAGTCTGTTTCACCCCATTTTGCGTGCCTCAAAAAGCATGCCAAGTACAGGCTTCCAACTTAGTGCTAAATATCAAATGTATAAGAATTAGGTTCAAACCCATTCATGTACCATTTTAGACACTTTCATAGTATTTATTGTGGTTATATTAGCCTATGTTGAAAATTTACCAAAATGCCTCCAAGACCCTGGCCTGGCCCTTCGTACCCAGTCCGGCTGAACTTTTTCTGAAATTCTGACTAGGGCTATTCTAACATATTTTGGCTCAAGGAATCCATTTCTGAATTAATTCGAAAGTACCAAATTCACTGAAAAATTACAAAAATACCCTTGACAATCCCGCTTTAAGAGTTTCAGGGGCGTTTTCGTAATCATGTTTTTTTTAGCTTTTCCGAAAAATTGACCAACCGTAACTCCACTTAATTTTCCCTCCTGAACACAATAAAACCATTAATTTCATGAAAATCCAACTCTAACCCCTCCAAACTAGCCTTGGCTGAAATTCTCAATTCCCCGAAAAAAATTGGGGTTTTTCGATTTTGGCTTAGCACACGTATTTGTTTCTACTCATAACCACTTTATTAACTATTACATTAGGTTACAACTACCATTTGGATCCAATTTCTGTAGTATAACCCCTAGGCATACACATTTCCAAAATTTAAAATAAAGGACAATCCGGCAATATACAAAGGTTTGGAGGTTACATTTTACTTCCTTCCGGTTTTTCTCAGAGTGGCTGAACCCTAGCTCTCTTCAACACAAGAAATGGAGCCTCCAAACCTTAAATTACATAGAAAAATAGCTTAAAAATGGAGTTATACATGTTAGAAGCTAAATCGTCGGAGGAATCGGCTTACCTTATAATTTTTCTTCTCCATCTTTTTGTACAATTCCACACATTCTCTCTCTATATTCAGCTGAACTTCATAACGGAAATGAGAGGAAGATGAAGATAGGAAATGTTTAATAGTCCATTCTGATGTCATCTTTTAATGAGATGATGTCATAATTCCCTATTTTCTCATTTTTGGATTTTCTAATAGATTTTCTGCCCAATCTTTAAAAAATTATAACTAATTCTAAAAAAATCGAAATGGGATGATCCTAAAGCCAATGAAAAGCTATTTAAGTTATCTATACGGGAAAAGAATGGATCAATGCAATTTATAACCATAAAAATACAGAATTGCACAAAAGTCCATACTGCTTCAAAACAGATTTCAGTTTCAATCCCAAATTTTGGAAAATCATAACTCTTAACTCACAAATCAAAATGACACAAATTATATATCCATTTTGAAGCTTGGCATGTGAACTTTAAGACTGAAAAGTTTCAGAATTTTTAGACAGCATTTGCCCATTCAAAATGTCCATACAAAACAATTGCTCTGTACAGAGTTTCAATGGACAGAATTTTCAATTTTTTCACAATTGTTTTCAATGGTTCCAATTTCACAACAAATACTCCCCACACAAATTTTCACAAGGAACCCATTAGAATCACTAAAACAACCAAATTCTCATTACCTCCACGCATATTCAGTTTTGAACCACAATGCAACACAAATCACCAAATTACCAAACTTTCCACTTCAAACTTAAATATAGGGTTTAGACACTGCTCATAACACATTCGAATAATAATTCATATCGTATTCTATGAAAGTTTTTATTTATTAATAATCAAATCCACTTTTGAAATCATTAACCCTTAATCACCTCTTAATCACCTTTAGGATATTACACTTCCACCCCTGTCAACACTGATATTGTTTTGAACATTATCCATGGCACTATGAATTGTCACAATCTTGTAATCCTTAACTACAGGACTAAACCCAAATCCCAATTCAAGAGTGCCATAGCAGCAAATACCATCAACTGTTTGGGTGCTTTTCTTAACTCTCTAGTGGCTGGATTCAACAACAGAAACGAAAGAGAGACATCATTATAACCGAGTATCACACAAAGCAAGCTGTTGCTGGAACCGACGATGCGACGAACATGCCTAAAGGAATCAACCATCACAGGTAATATCTCAACTTCCATATTTTCCATCTTATAACGAAGCAAAGAGAATCAATTGCAACCGATTGTACGGAAGATAAGAAGAGGGTTTTTTAAACAAGAGTAGTGGTAGTGCTCCACGATGAAATTTGGGGATTTCAAGAGATTTCTCCAATCTTTACTCACAGCTGGAAATCGTACGAGGGGTTCGCCGGAAGCCTATTGAGAATGTTGATGATAACCTTCGGAGGCAGATAGGGAATGTCACCTTCAACCACCATCTGCTTCCTGGAGGAAATTAGGGTGTGGAGTGAAGGAAACAAAGCACCAACCATCATGTTAAAAGGTTAAGGAAGTAGAGGTGCACTGCAATTCTATTGACCTAGATTAGACATAGGTCCCATTGTATCTACCGACTTTAGGTGCCACCCAACCAAACTCGATCATGCATCCACAGACCTAGATGTATCATTCCTCTTTTTAAAAGAGGTTCATCCTGAAACCTTTTCTTTGAGGCAAGTGGGATTTGAACCCACGTAGGCATTGAAACCGAACCTTAAGAGTGAAGGCCACCCATTGTGCTAAAAGTTTAAATTAATAGTTGAGATGCAGCCCAATTTCTTTAACGCAGATACATGACATGAGACCCCAATCTCCACCGACTTTGAGTGACACCTAGCTAGTCGAAACCGATCCACACCCAGGACGTATCACCCTTGAAAATGTATGTACGCTAAAATAGAAATGCACACCTCTAAGTGGAGTTGGCTGAGATGAAAGACAGAGTTGAGAAAAGACGCCGTCGATGGCCCAACAAACAATAGAGAAGAGCCGAGAGATAAATAAGGGAGATTTGAAGAGCATGTTTCGGAAGGTGGAGAGAGTATCAGTTGGGTTCTCAAGAGTCTAGTTGGGTTCTAATAAAGGCCCTAATTGATGACTCCCCATTATTAATAATATATTTGAGGTATATTTTAATATACTTGGGAAGTTATCCGGATAAATTAAATTAAAGGGATTAATCTAAGATTTTGATAAAATATCAATTTGGAGCATTATGGAGATTTTAGTTGAAATAATGTAGATTTAAACCAAAATAAAATTACTAGTTTAGGATAATAGAAATAAGAGTAAAATATATTGATTACTCATTTGTTTAACCTAAATTACACAAATCTATGCTCTATTTTGAAAACGTATATAGACCTCCCTTAAAATTAAAATGCATATTATAAAAATCTTTCTTATATATTTGAGATTTCATTTCCATTCACCCAACCGTTAGTTGATCGTTAAGTTTGACTATTGAATATTTGCTTTGACCAAAATACTCCTATTTTAACAAATGAATAACCATTTATATTTACTTAAAATAATTTTTATACAAACAAAAAATAATCCTAATACATATATATTTAAAATTTTAAAATTTTTATTGCATTTATTGAAACTTATTTATTTAGTATTCTTTTAAATGACTAAAAACACATTTCTTCCTCTTTTTTAGCCACCACACCATGATTGAAATATATTTGAAAGACATATTTTTATTCACCATATGTTATTAATAATGTAAATTTGATATATTATATAACTTATATTAATTTTAGGGAAAATTTCATTCAAGTCTTAAGGATCAGAAAAAATATAAAAAATTCTCAGTGTAGATTCCTCAATAAAAAAAAGTCCCTTTGTAGATTTTTCTATCAAAAAAGTCCTTAGGAACCTTAATGAGATAGATTCCAAAATGTAATGTAATATTACCTTATTGATAAGTGCATGTGACTATATTGAGAAATAATAGAGTGGTCATTGACAAACACATTTATTTAACTAAGCTAGCTCCCATTGACAAGTGTATAGCACAATATTGACAAGTCATAGAATGATCATTGATAAGCCAATCTATGTTAACTAAAATAGCTTTAATTGACAAATATATGTGATTATATTGACAAGTTATATAATGACTATCGACAAGCCCATCTATATCAATGAGGTCCCTATGGACCTTTTTAATTAAAGGAATCTATATTGAGACTTTTTTAATATTTTTTCTAGTTCTTAAGACCTGAGCAAGGAATGAAAAACCGGACCAGGCAATGAACCGGTTACAGAACAGATTCAAGGGTTAATGGGTTAACCGGGGTCTAACCAGTAATTGAACCAATCATAACCGGTCATATTAAAATATTATAATTTATTAGTGATAATATATATTAATATATTTTTAAACTTCTATAGATAAAAATAAAGATTTTTAGAAAAAAAAATGTTTAAAATCTATTAGTATTAGTTATAATACCTATACTTATGCAAAGATATCTCATTTCCTATAATTATTATATCTTTTTAAATAATTTTTTCATCATTTTCTTCATTTTTTTAGATTTATTTTTTCTTTATCTATTTTTCTCTTCATTTTAGTCTTCAACTTTCCATTTTGCCCTCAAAAAACACAAAATAAAAATTTGGAAAATTTAAAAAAAAGAAAGAAAGAAACCGGGTCAACCGGTTGGACCACTGGTTTTACCGGTTCTGACTGGTTTACTGATCAAACCGGACCGGACCAGGGACCGGTTCCCGGTTCAACCGGTCGAACCGGCCGGTCCGGTTCAGTTTTTTGTACTCTGGACCTGAGTGAGATTTTTCCTAATTTTAAATTTTAATTTTTATATGCATTTTTTGCACAATCATTTATTAATATGTTTATTTAATTATACATCTATTAAAAATAATTAATCATATTTTTAAGGGAAAATCCCATTAAAATCCCATTTAAAATAGTAAAACCCATAAAAGACTGTTATAACATCTAAAAGACAGAAAAGTGATCTGGGATGTTTCAGGGATATTGAAGTTTAATGCTAAAGACTCAAATGCCCCTTTTAACTTTTAATCAAACACATCAATTTTGGATTCCTCAGCAATGAAATCTCGGTCTGTCTGTGGGTTATCGTCTTCGGCGGCATCGCAGGGGAAAAAATGGGGCAACGGCGGCGACATCCTCGAAGCGTCAATCGTGAGTGGAAGTAATCGCATAGTCATATGCCGGTTCCTACCAGCCAAAGAATATCTTGAACATCATTAGTGGTTAGTAATAGATCTATAGATTTTTCATGTTGGTTATTTTTTTTCTTCTTCTAACATCTAAAGTATAGTCTCTATGGTTTTGCTGACCTATAGAATAGTTCTTGTTGAAATTTGTAATCGAAACTGTGTTATATCCTACATTTGTACTTTTAGCTGTCATTTGTGTTACATTCGATATATTGTAGCTTGTTTGTTCAAGTCTTTGTAGTAAGGAGTAAAATCATTTAGTTTTGTGTTGTAAGAGTAGGCTTCCTCGTTAGTTGTTGTCATGAAGAATCTGATGTTTTATAACTTCCATTACTGCACTTGTCATTTCCATTACTACTCTTGTTAATGGTAACAACTTATTGTAATTAAATTATACATGAAGGAACACCTTCTTTTGGGTTTATGACTTATATGCATTGGATGTACTTGGAATGAGTAATGTCAAGTTGCTATTTAATACATTGTGAATTGTTGCTGTCAACATGACTCTGTTGTTTTATCAATTCTATTACAGACTTTGTCAACACCATTACTATTTTTGCGAATCCCAAAACGGATTCTGTCAAAAGCAGCAGTAATGAAATTTATATGCCTTAAATTTTCAGTGAAATAGAAGGGCTTTTTGGCTTTTTAATTATCATAAGAGAGTATAAAGAGTAAGTAGTTGTCTATTGAATAATCTTGTTTATAATTTATTGTTTTTAATCGATGTAGTAATTTATCATGACTAGTTTGAGAATTTTATTTTTTATTGCACGCTCTGCTTTCTTTACATGCTTGGTTATATTGGGAAATAATTAGGTAGCAATCAAGGTTATCTAGACTCTTAAAATTTTCAGTCCTATTGTTAGATTTCATAAAAAAGAATGCTTGTGTATGTCCATGAAATCCTCATATTTATAAATACTGTCAAAGTCTCTGGCGTTTGACTAAGTTGAATTTGAATCTGCATAAATAATATAGGTGAGCTTTAAGTTTTCTTTAGTTTTATTAGCTATGTTCTTGAAAGGGGAGTCATTGATTTGCTTTATGCAAAATAGTGCCCTAGTGAAGGATTTTCAATGTTTTGCCTTTGAAACATGATTACCACTAAATTGAATGGCATATTATAGTCACATGCATTCTAACCTCTTGCTGTATGTGACTCGGAGTAAGATTTGAAATACTCCACGAGTTTTACTGAATTGTTATGATCTACCCTAGTGGAATTTATTTATACAAATGAGACTCCTTTAGTTATATATTGTACAGAACAATATGTATTATCTTCTATGAGTGGTTTCTCTAAAAGGGCTACTGTCCACAATAATATGCATTTGGATTGTTAAATTCAGAGTTTGGCCCCTTAAATGAAATAGCCTGAGTTGGGCCAACACTTTCACTTACAAAGTTGGTTAGAGTTAGTTGTCAATCCCATTACCATTCTCATCAAAACCATTACTAACGTTGTCATTCTCATTATTGAACTTGTCAGAATCCTCCCATTTTTGGGAACACTTCCACACTTAATGTTTGGAGATAATAAGCTGTCATTCCCATTACCCTTGTTGTCCAACCCATTAAAAACTTTGTTAGTCACATTACTGAATTTGTCAGCGTCCCCCCTTCTGGGCAAACACTTCCACATTTAATGTTTGGAAATATTAAAGTGTCATTCCCATTACCTTTATCGTCAAACCCATTAAAAACTTTATTAATCACATTACTTAATTTGTCAGCGTCCTCCCTTATGGGCAAATACTTCTACACAATGTTTGGAAATATTAAGTTGTCATTCTCATTATCATTATGGCTAAAATCATTAAAAACCTTGTTATTCCCATTCCCATGACAGCAACTTATAGACGAAGTATCAAATGGCAAACTGACATTACTCATTCCACGTACATCCAATTCATACAAGTCATGAACCTAAAATAAGGTGTTTCTTCATGTATGCTTTAATTACAATAAACTGTCACCATTAACAACAATTGTAATGGGAATGACAAGTGCAGCAATGGAATTCACAAAACACCAGCACCTTTATGACAGCAACTACAATATACATTAGAAAACGTCAAGTTAACATTATGATTTCACATGCTGAAATTCAAGCACGCTATTCCAGAGGGAGCCACATTGTACTGATCTCTCTCTCTCTCTCACAGCGTCAAGTTTCAGTTCATCTTCTTCTCCACGTCTGGGCAAGATGGGAAGACAGATCCAAGACAGCGAAGCACCTATGCTGCCGATAGAGGGAAGACAGCTCAAAGAAGGAGACCAGAGCAGAGAGCGACAGAGATTTGTGGACCAAAGAGAGATAGATCGGGATCCCAGACATCCAATCACTCATCACATCAACGTCGACGGCAAGAAAAGAGAACGGCAACCACTCTGATTAAGGAAGAAGATCAAACATTCATCGATTTAGGGACGGCTTCCACCCATGCTTGCTGATTTGCGGCGATGATGGTGGCCAGGGGTTCATTTTTTGCATGTGAGAAATCTGTGTGTGTGAGTAAATGAGTGTGGAGGGTATTTTGGTCTTTAGCCTTAAACTTCAATATCCCCGAAACATCCCAGATCACTTTTCTGTCTTTTAGATGTTATAAAAGGCTTTTGTGGGTTTTGTTATTTCAAATGTTACTAATTCCTTAAGTTTTCTATGTATGCATTAATTACTAGAGATAAATATTTGCAAAAGTAAAAAAATAAATTAAGAAAAGGAAAAAACTCTCAAATTACTGAAAAAATTTTAGTTGAAATTAAGGAATTAGTAATGATGATAAGTAAATTAGTAAATAAAATTTATTTTAATATAAATTTTAATTAAAATATAAAAATCCTTAATGGAGTTAAGGGTTTTAGACTTAGGTGTTTGTTTTTAAATTAAAAGGAGGATTATGTAATTAAAGCAAAACGTAAGGGAGTTAAAATATTTTTTACTCTAAAAATAATGATGATTTACATTTTCAAAAGGAAAAGGAAAAGATATTTAAAAAATAGGGAAAATTCCTATAAAATGTGTTGGAAATAGGGAAGTCCCTATTCA
This sequence comes from Inga leiocalycina, assembly GCA_963242795.1. Lineage (NCBI taxonomy): Eukaryota > Viridiplantae > Streptophyta > Magnoliopsida > Fabales > Fabaceae > Inga > Inga leiocalycina. The sequence continues at coordinate 67,967,383 of OY725326.1, forward strand.
GTACATTCAAATTCAAAATCCGGATCAGTCTATTGTTAACATGGATGAAGAGTGCCGGAGCCCTCAAATGACGATTTTGCCTTTCAGCCCTCATTCTCGCTACTTCAAAAATAACAACACCTGGTTCTTAATTAACAACTCCGGATTCTTGATTAACAACTTTATATTCTTAATAAACAACTCCAATTTCATCTTTTTTCTTTCACAATAACAACATCGGTCTTGTTATTAACAACTCCGAATTCTTGATTAACAACTCCGCTTTATTCTTCCACATATTCGCATCTCAAAAATATAGTATTGTTAACGTAAAATATGGTGTTGTTATTGGCCTTGAAACTTAAATTACGAAGTTGTGAAACAAGAAATGATAGTTGTTAATGTAGAATATGGTATTGTTAATAACAAAACCGGTATTGTTATTTTGAAAATAAAAAGATGAAATTGGAGTTGTTAATCAAAAATATGGAGTTGTTAATCAAGAATGTGGAGTTGTTAATTAAGAGCACGTGTTGTTAATAAGAAAAGAGGTGTTGTTATTGGCCTTGAAACTTAAATCCGGAAGTTGTGAAACAAGAAAAGAGAGTTGTTAATTAAGAACCGGATGTTGTTATTTCTGAAGTGGCGAGAATGGGGGTTGAAAAGCAAAATCGTCTTTTGGGGGTGCCAGCACTGTTCATCCGTACTAACAGTGGAATGATTTGGATTTTTGAATTTGAATGTACTGAATAAGGATTTCCCTATTTTCAACGCATTTTATAGGGATTTTCCCTAAAAAATAATCACTTTAGTTTATTTTTGTTTACATTTAATTTCCTTTCATTATTATAATTTTCTATTTCCCTTGCCGCTAAAACAAGCTCCGGGGTTTTTGAAAATGAAAAAGCTGAATCTCTAACCTAAAGGTAAGAAGCCACAATTGAGAAAAGGGAAAAGAGGCGACCACTGTGGAATCATCATCACTCACTCATCGTCTTCATTAGACATTTGAGCAGAGACGAGAGTGGAGAAAGGAGACATTGTTCATAGTATTACATTGTCCTCCATGTAAGAAGCCAAGAATTGAGCAACTGAACGATCGTGAGAATTTGAGGACCAAGTCTCGTGGATGTAATCACATATGGCTTTGATCACCGCCATTATGGATTTGGAGATGTTCGAACGTCGCCGGTGGTACAACATCCAGAAGGAGGCAAACAAAGAAATGAAGGAAGAAAGAATATACTCCCTCTAGTCCTAATTATACGATAAAGTTGATTTTTTTAGAGAAATTAAGGAAATCAATTAAATTACTTTATAATATTTTTATTTTTATTTTTGTCTCCAAACTAATTAATTTAACTAATAAACTAATATATAATTCAAGGATATTAAAAATATAAATACTTTAAGGTAATTTAATTGACTTTCTTAATTTCTTTAAAAAAATTAATTTTATTTTATAATTAGGACCAGACTACTAGAGTAACAAGAGTCAAGAATAAAAAAGGACCGAAAACGAAGGAAGCCGATGGAAAGGAAAATGAAAAGGCGGCAGAGCGAGAGTTAGGATGTAACTGAATCTTGAAAGCATCAATTGCTACGAATCACAGTGCGCAAGCTTTGGATCCTGGCCTAATCGCGGGAGTGAGGTGAATTGCAGCTGTGAGCAGTTACTATTAGGCTTTATTTAAGATGATACGATTAATATTCATGTTTCCAAGTACACGAAAGCTTTGCAACGTATCAGTTAATAATCCAAGATTTAGGGAAATAAAAAAAATCCATCTTTGCTCCATGTATTTTATAATTTAGCTGTCTCTTGGGGAGACTAAAAATTTTATTTTGGATTAGTTAGAGAGCACATGTTGGATCATAATAAAGCTAAAAAAAAATTAGAGAATTAACTATATGAAATGCGGTTGTTCATGTTGTTGAAATTATAAATAGCATGAAAAATTATATACGGAGTTATGCGATTTATTTAAAATTCACTATATATGCATGCTTCTTTTAGCATAGTAAATATTTTATTTACGATATATATTTGATAGTTAGAGAATACATGTGAAGTCTATTGATTGATTATATAAAGAAGGGAAGTTGAGAGTCTCTCTTTTTGCCACATGGAATGGCATGCTCTTCTTCTGTTATGATTATAGTAACAACAAAAACAATGATAAAAAATAAAACATAGTCAAAAAAAATAAAGAGAGATAGGCGGGAGATAATTGTAAAATATTTCAAAATATTAAAATATAAAATAAAATATTTTTAAAATAAATATATTAAAAATAGAAAGATAATGAAAAGGTAGTTTCAAAATATTTTGAAATCTTATCAGGTTGCACCCCTCTTGATCACACTACTAATGCTTTTTAAAAATTAAAAATTATTTTTATATTTCATAAAAACTTTTTGAGTGAATTCCTTTTACCCCATTCTTCACCTCCCATGTTCCCTGCCTCAACACCATTAGCCTTCCCATGTCCTCTATCTTGGAGTTGGTAACTAACTCCAAGTTTCCTATAAAACTTCGTTTTTGTTGCATTCATTTGACTAGCATAACTTTATGATGTCTGGACATGAGGTTGCTTGTGATGGTGCCTCAATGAAAGTGATCCTCCATGATGTAAAGGTTTGTTTCAGAAATATTTTACTTCACCTTATTGTTTTGCACGATCTTACGCCAGCTATGTTGTTACCATATTAGCTTCTCTTACACATATATATATCCTGTTCATTTGATTCATCGTGTGATATAAGGTGTAATGCTACCACAAACGTTTGGTGATTTCTAATTTCAATATCAATCAGAATGTAAGGTTCTTACAAATATCGACAAGGCCAAATACATTGTGGTTCCTAAAAAACTCTATTTGAGATTTGATGGTTTCAAATTTTTTTTTTTTTATAAAAAATCGGCAGTGTATGGGCTGATGCGTCTATTTTTAGGAGTTATACAATTTTAAAATATAAAATCTTTATATTTCATAAAATATTTTATTTAAGGTTTTATAGTTGCAAAATGTTTATATACTTTTAATTTGTAATTCCCTCTTTTTTTCCGGTTAGTCAACAATTTTTAGGAGTATCATAACAACTTAATTATTTTTGTAAATTATTTTTAAATCAATCAGGAATCTACCCACACCTCTATTTTGTTGGAGCTTATCTGAATTAAAAAACATTAAAACTTTATATTTTCTAAAATATGTTCCACACATCAATTATTTTCTAATGAAAGGAATTTATAATATTTAGAGTAATATATCTTACTCACTTTCGCCATGCCATTTGAAGGAAGAATTTTGATATTTTTAAGATAATATATTAATTATTTATTATAAATATTTTTAATTCTTTTTTTTAAAATCAATATGTAAGAAAGCTGTAAACTTTTTCAAATATATATTTAATATGAATGTATAGAATTTTTTTCATCTTATTTGACTAAAGTATTCTCAAACTCTTTGGGTGAATTTACTTTATTTGTAGACATAATCAATAAATTTTAATTTTTTATTAAATTTGTATAAATAATGATGAGACTGAGTTAAAAATAAAAATTAGAGAAAGCATAGGTCAATGAAATCAAGAAAGATTTGGATCTGAATTTTTTTTTCCAACAATTTGAATTCGGAAATCTACATGTTTTAATCATAACTTTAAATATTAAAGTTTAAATTTATCTGAAATTAAGAGATAACAATAGAAAATTTCATCATAAATTATAGCTTCCTATCATTTTCTTAAATAAAAAATTTAAAAATAGTAATAAACCATAGCTTCATGCCCGTTGAAAAAAGGATATTATCAGATATTGTGGGGCACTATTAATGGAGAAGATGGTCAATGGATATGTGGATTCGTGTGTAAACTAACAACAGTTCCCCCATCAACAGCAGAAATCTTTGCGGTTATTCAAGGTCTTCAGATATGTTAGAATAGAGATTACAAAAAAGTCATTATATTATCATATTATATCAAGGCTGTGAATGTTTTGACTAGGGGTTCTGATATTACTCACCCTTTTAGAGATATCATAGAGGATATCAGGTTGTGGATATCTAAGAACTAGTAAGTGTTAGTCAATCATATTCATATGGAGCAAAATAGCTTAGCTGATCATTTAGCTAAGTTAGACCATAATATTGAAGAGAATTTTTATATCCTTGACCATCTACCACTTTCATACCAGGAGATAGTGTTTGGTTAAGGATAATAGGTTGAAGTTTGTTTTCAACTTGTATTTGTATTTGCTCTTTCGAGTAATGTGATTCCAGTTTTCATTAAAAAAAAAAGAGAGATATTGCAAATTTCCCATAAATCAACTGAAAAAAAAAACCAAGACCTCCTTACTAGCATAAATTATTAATTTTTTAACTTCCTACTTATTATGGGAGTTTAGAATTTTACAAATTAAAATTGATATATTATAACTTAACCATGATCAATTTTTTCTCTTGAATTGAAAGATCATAAATCAATTAAAAAATATAAAGCTTCTAAATAAGTTTTTGGTACATGGTATAACTATTTTATTTTAATATACACATCTAGAAATTTATATATATATATATATATATATATATATATATATATATAATATAATATAAAATAGGATCATGCCTAGAACATGATATAATAAATGGGAGGTGACATGTTTATTGGTCTTTTTCAAAATATTATACAGGATTGTGTCTTTTTTTTTTTTTTTACCATGAGATTTTGGTCTTCTTTTAAAGATTATAATTTCATTTTCCTTTGCGCCCACGCATTGCGTGAGTTCTAAACTAGTTATAATAAATATAAAGGAAAATAATGTTATATATATATATATATATATATAAGAAGAAAAATCAAGGAAATATCTATATGAAAATGAGTTATTCATCTTGTTAAAAAATCAAGAAAGAAAAATATAAATTACATGGGAATAATCTGGTGAATCAAATAGTGGCAGCATATATGGGGGAGTTATGAGATATTTTTTTTTTTTAGATTTAGTATACATATTTTTTAGCACGATAACTATTTATTACTTAAGGGAAAAAGAAACATCCTAAATAAAGAGAATTAAGAAAAAATATTAGTTAAAAAATTATAATAAAAGGGGTTATATATATATATATATGAAAAATGGAAACGGTTGGGGGGAAAAAAAGAAAATGGTAACCACTAGAAAAATACTCAAAAAAGTAGTAAATTCTTCTCTTTTTTTTTTTTTTGGCCTACGTAATGAATTCTTACTACTAATGAATAAGTAATATTTCAAATTCAAAGAGTCAAAGAACAAAGATAATAACAAAATTGATAATAACAACTTGTTCCTATTTTTCTAGATGTACAGTACAATGTGAAAAATTAATGATGCAGTAGTACTGGTACTGGGTGGAGACCAATATGCACTGCATGATATTGAATCTTTGGATTATTTAGTATCATAGAATTGCCTTCAAAACCATAGAGAATCTCTTGGAAATTTTCAAGCCGGGGATGTTCGTTGAAATAAACATCCTTTAACTTCATAAACGTTTGTAGAATAAGCAAGCTATCAGACCCAGCTTGGTGGCGGTTTCCAACTACACGATCCACGTTCAATAACTTAGCAACTCTTTCTAGACCACCATACAAGCCATTGCAGAACTTGATTATATGCTTCATGTCATAAATTTTGGGTCCAAAGAATCGAGCAACTAACTGTCGGAACTCATGAACATTAGAAGGCAATTGTCTCCCGGTTATTAGTTTGATTAAGAATCCAAAGTCATAAGAACTGTGGAATGTGACCCATGTGAGGTGAGAGTTGAAGAATAATCCAGATCTTAAAACAAAATCCCGAAAAAGCCAAGACGGGATCCCCTCTTTCTTGTGCTCCAAGAAATCAATCCCTTGCTTCTCCAATAGTCGAATGGACTCAACATTATGATAATCCCGCTCAACATGAAAATCAGAGAAATTGAACTGCCAAATGTGTCCATTTCGAGTTCCAAGATGAGGTAAATTCCCATTAGAATCAGATAAGGTAAGACCTAATTGGATGATGTGCAGTATATCGACATTGGCCTTCATGAAACTGTAATTAGTTGCAGAAGACAGCATTGAGTAGGAGTGCTTATCAACATACGGAGTGATGATTGTACCAGGAAACTCAGTATCAAAGGATGCAAAAGAGAAGTAGGGTATAACAGAATGAATCAAAGACAACTCGCTATGTAAATTTGAAGCCCAGACTTCACGAACAATCACTTGCTGATTCGATTCCATTATGATTATAAAATCAGAGAGAGAATGCAAGTCTTATCAATCCTGTAACATTGGCAAAAACATAGAAGAATTACATTAAAATTAGCTTCAGTAAGTAAAGACTAAGAACAAAGAAAAATATTTTGTCATAATAGACACAAAAGGAAGACAAAAGATTTTAGTTGCATGATTTAATATACTACCTTTGATCCTTAATATAGGATCTAGTTTTTCTGATAGAAATATAAAAGCTTAATGAAACATAGGGTGACTGAGAGATCAATTTCAAACTAACTACCAGAATCAAGGCCATACAATTTTAAAACATTGGTAGAGAAAAATACATAAATAAATTTAATTTTCTCTAACAACTAAAGATTGATAAATCCTAGGTTTAGGGTGTATATCGGCTTTGGCTTGGTGGCACCCAAGGTCAGTGGAAACTAGGGCCTTGTCTAATATGGGTTAAAGGAGTTGGGGGTACACCTTTCCTACTAGCTTAAACTTTTAGCACGATGATTGACGCTTCTTTTTTAAGATTTGATATCAGAGCTTGTATGGGTTCAAATCCCTCAAAAACATGTTTGAGGACAATTTGACATCAGAGCTCGCATAAGTTCATATCCCTCAAAAACATGTTTAAGGACAAAACTCCTTGAAGAGGAAGGAATAATACGTCCTTGGTGTTAGGGAGGGAATGAGACATATCGGGTCTAGGAGTGTGGATCAGGTTCGGCCAGATAGCACCCAAAGTTGGTAAGACTAAGGGCCATGTCTAATATAGGTTAAAGGAATTAGGGTGCGCATCTATTATCAGTTTAACCTTTTAACAAGATGGTTGGCGCTTCGTTCTTAATGTTAGCCAACCATCAAAGCACCAAGCATCGTGGTAGAGGTCTTTAACCTAGATCAAACACTTGCCTCCAGTCTCTACTGACTTTGTATGTCACCTACATGGTCCAACTCGATCCCAGACCTGAGACATCATCCCTTCACTTTTAAAGGACCTGGTATGAAAGTGGGATTCAAACCTGTTGAGGCTCTTGAAACCAAACTTTAAGAAGAAAGTACCAACTATCGTGCTAAAAGTTTAGACAAGTAGTAGAGATTCACCCCAATTCCTTTAACCTTTAACCCAGATTAGATACATGCCGCCAATCTCCACCAACTTTGGGTACAAGCTAACCGAACCCGATTCACACCCTCAGAACCGATACCTATCACCCTTGAACAAGTATGTATGCCAAAACAAAAATACACACTTAACTGTAACTGGAGTTAGATGAGACGAAGATGGAGTTGAAACAAGAAGCCACCGATTGCCCAACAAACCGCAAAGAAGAGAGCAGAATAGAGCCAAGAGATTGACAAGAGAGATTTGAAGAGCAGGTATAGTCCTCAAGAGTCCATAGGTACTTATAAAGGCGCTAATGGGTGACGTACTTAGTTTCAATAATAGATTTAAGATATGTTTTAATTTATTTGGGGAGCCATCATGATAAATTAAAGAGATTTATCTAAGATTTAGATAAGATATATTTAGGAGATTTTAGTTTAAGTAATATGGTTTAAACTAAAATAGAAATAATAGTTTAGGATAATAATAATGATTTATAGTTTCAAAATAAAAAGAAAAAGATATGAAAAAATATTCATTTTAATTGAGTTTTATTTACGTTTAGTTTCTTTTTATTATTATATTTTTCTATTCTCCTTTCAGTTAAAACAAACGGCTGCGTTTTGGGGAAAAAAAAACGGGGGCTGAATCTCTAACCTAAAGCTAAGAAGCCACGATTGAGGAAAGTGAAGAAAGGACGCGGTCACCGTGGAATCATCATCACTCATCGTCTTCTTCTGCCATTTGAGCAGAGACAAGAAAGCGGAGAAAGGAGAAGCCTAGAATTTGCCCGCACTGCTGAATCATCTCAAGAAGACCTTCGAATAAACCTTTCAAGATGTTTCATCGCCAAAGATGATCGACCACTTGATGAATCAATTCCGTTCTATCCGTGACGAGCTCCCTCAAATAAACAAATTTTTAAGCCAAGACGCCGCTGAGTCCTATCAGAACGATTTCTAAGCTTTATCTGGAAAGGAACTGACTATCATAGACAAAGCAGACGAGCTAGGTTCCACTCGTGAAATGCGTTCGGGTTAGTTGTGAAATTTTCCTCCGACTTGATGAACTGAAGCATGACCGGAGATATCTTGATTTTCCAGATCAATGGCTTGCTAAACTGAAGAGATTGGCGGTGTTTAGCTTGGTCGTTGGCAGGTTTCTCCGACCTATCACATTGAAGTTCGAGGTGATTCGTTCCTATTACATCTGCACGCCGGAGATGTTCAACCACAGTGAAGTCGACTCTCCGGTATGGTACATCATCCAGAAGGAGGCAAACAAAGAAATAAATGAAGGAAGAAGACACAGAGTGAGAGGAGAGTGAATTTTGAACAACATCAACTACTACGTGCCACAGCGCGCAAGCTTCGAATTCCCCTCTAATTGCGGGAGTGAGGGACTAAAATATGCCGAACAAATTCTCTCTATATATATATATATATTGGAAAATCACACTAATTAAGGAGAAATAATAATTAGAAAGTCCCGTTAAATCTTTCACTAATTTAAAAGTGTTTGATGATTTTTTAGATACATACTATGACGTAGCATGTTCTAACAAACCCAGAGTTTGTCTGTTCTGCTTCTTTAAGTATTCCCTCTCTAAACTTAGAGTGTAAAGGGTTTTTATCTCTCCTAACAAATATATTTCCGTTTATCATCTCAACCAACAGTTTGTTCATCTTTTTAAGTATATTATTATAGATATATTCTTTTCATAATTTACGATGTTTTGTCCTAGAAATCATCAATATTATGTTTCTCATTTGTTGGGACCTTATCTGATTGGCACTAATCGAAAATATTACATCTACTATACTGTAAGATTGGGATGAATTTAAATAAGTATTAATTTTTCCCTATATTTCTGTTAATATCTTTTTAATAATAATAGGAGTCTTATTTATCCTCAATTTCTAATCTCTTCTAGTTACTAAAAAGTGGAAACCGCTGGAAAAAAAAAAGAAAGAAAGAAAATGGAAACCACTCGAAAACATACTCTTAAAAGTAATAAAGTTTTACACTTTTACTACTAACAAATATGCAATCTTTCAAATTCAAAGACTCAGAGTCTCAAAGAACAAAGATAACAACAAATATGGAAAAGTTAACTGAGGTTTGCACAAAGTAAACTTTTAAACTGTATTAATGGGAAAATATATTACATACCCAAAAAAAAAAAAGAATTGATCCTATTTTTCTAGATGTACAATATGAAAAGTTAATAATGCGAGACAAAGTAAACTTTAAAACTGTATTAATGGGAAAACGAATGACATACCCCAAAAAAAAAAAAAAAGAATTGATCCTATTTTTCTTGATTGGATGAAAACATTTTGGCGCTGGTGCTGGATGGAAACATGTTGGCTTTGGAATATACAATACTGGACTTTGACGCTTCAGAATAGTCAGTACCATAGTATTGACTTCAAAACCATAGAGACCCCTTGAAATTTTTCAAGCCCGGGATGTTCATTGAAATAAACATCCTTAAACCTCATAAATATTTGTAGAGTAAGCAAGCTATTAGACCTAGCTTGGTGATTGTTCCCAACTACATGATCCACGTTCAATGTCTTGGACACTCTTTCTAGGCCACAATAGAGACCATTGCAGAACTTGATTAATTATATGCTTCATGTCATAAATTTTGGGTCCAAACAACCGAGCAACCAACTGTCGAAACAAGTGAACATTAGGGGGTAATTGTCTCCCAATTAGAAGTTTGATTAGGAACCCAAAATCATAAGAGCTGTGGAATGTGACCCATATGATGTAAGAATTGAAAAATAATCCATATCTTAAAATAAAATTTTGATAAAGTCAAGGCAGGATCCCTTCTTGCTTGTTCTTCAAGAAATCAATACCCTACTTCTCCAATAGCTAAATGGACTTAACATTATGATAATCCTGTTCAATATCAAAGTCAGAGAAATTGAACTGCCAAATGTATCCATTTTGGGTTCCTAAATGTGGTAAATTCTCATTAGAATTAGATAAGGTAGGACCTAGATGGATGATTTTCATTACTCCCTCCGGTCCTAATTATAGGACAACATTTAAGAGTTAAACTTGGTCCTAATTATAGGACAAAGTTCTATTTTTTTGTCAATTTCTTCCCAAAATATCCCCTATTGATACTTTCTTAATAATAATTAAACACAATAATAATTTAATAAGAGTAGATCGGAAGTTGTTGAGGAAGATTGACGTCGCCGGATTGTGTGAGAGCTTAGAGAAGTCATGTGTGAGGCAGGAGAGGTACAAGAAAAAATAGAGAATTAACGTAATTGGATGTTATTTTAAACTTTAAATAAGGATATTTTAGGAAAATAAATATGATTAACTAATTTAACCACCATCTTTAATTTCTCCAAAGTTAGGTAAATATGTCCTATAATTAGGACCGGAGGGAGTACATCCACATTGGCCTTGATACTGCAATTAGTTGCAGCAAGCGACGGGCAAGGAAAATGAAAAGGCGACAGAGTGAGCGTGAGAAGCATCAACTGCTACGAGCCACAATCCCTGCTCATTGGTTAGTTAAACCTTTTGCTCTTCTTCTTCCACCATCTTTTACCTTTTGTCCTTTCAGTCATGTTACCTAGGTCTTCTGATTTGTCATTCTTATTTTATTTTATTGTTTAGTGTTTTAGCATTGTTAATTGTTTAATGCAGAGGTTGTTCCAACAAACCAGAGTTTGATAGTTCTGCTTTTTCACTATATTCTGAAAGATATATTCTTCATGTTTGTCCAAGATTTCATTAGTATTATGTATCTCATTTGTTGGGAACTTTCATAGTAAATATCTTAAAGAAACTGAATTTATTTCATTTTTATATAGTTATTCACTTATCGTCTAAATGTTCTTTGGTCTCAAATTGAGAGGCCCCACTGTGTCGGCCACCCGCCTCATCAACTTTCTAGTTTCTGCTACAACCTTCGCCGTGCAACCTTTCGCCAATGGTTTGTTAAACCTTTTTCTCTTCTTCCACCGTCTTTTACCTTTTCCCTTTCAGGCTTGTTACCTAGTTTTTTTTTTTTTTTGATTTTTCATTCTTATTTTTGGGATAAATAAATAAATAACTGGATGATCTTCAACACATCAAAATTGGCCTTCATGAAACTGTAATTAGTTGCGGGAGACAGCATTGAGAAGGAAAGCTTGTCAACATATGGAGTGATGATTGTATCGGGAAATTCAGTATCAAAGGAGGCAAAAAAAGAAAGGTATAACAGAATCAAATTTCTCTTGCAGGCCGTGATACATTAGTTAAATCAGTCATAGCTGCGATGCCTTCTTATAACATGCAGACGACCAACCTACCAGCATCTGTTTGTGAAAATATTGAAAAGAAGGCACGTAATTTCCTTTGGGGTTCATCAGATGAACGAAGACGAATGCATCTAATGGCGTGGGATAAGGTTTGTACTGAGAAAACAAAAGGGGGTCTAGGTATGAAGCATATTAGACAACAGAATCGAGCTTATATGATGAAGCTTGGGTGGGGATTGATTAAAGAGCGAGATTCTCTATGGGCTAAAGTTATCAGAAGCAAGTATGGTTGTGGTGATGATCTCATACCTCGAATTAACTCCAAAAAACCAGGATCCAGCACCTGGAGTGGAATTAAACAAAACTGGACTAAGGTTCAAGAAGGTATTCAGTTAATTACAGACAGGGACGGTATAGAGAGAGCTCGTTGGAAATTTGAAAAGCATGGTTCCTTCATGGTGCGATCGGCATATAAGGTTCTCTCTCACAAAGAGGTCTCTCTAGAAGGTAGATGGAGTGATGTTTGGAAACTCAAAATTCCCCAAAGATGTAAGCTTTTTGCTTGGCTTATGTTACATGGACGACTTATCACTAATAGCTTGAAGCAACGAATGTCCCTTCATCCTAACTGCCGTTGCGACCGTTGTCAAGAGTTCATGGAAGATGAAATTCATGCAATTAGAGATTGCAAGGACATTAGGAATATCTGGGAGAAAGTCATTCACCCATCGGTCTATGACAGGTTCTTCTCGGGTAATATTCATACTTGGTTCCAGGCTAATATGACACATTCTTATGGGCTTGATATGGAACAATGGAAATATCTCTTTGTTATAATCTGTTGGCTCATTTGGAGGGATCGTAATGAGAGGATTCACTCTTGTCTGAGCATGGATCTCAATCAAATTAATGCTAAGGCTAGGGCAATCCTAGGAAGCTTTATGGAAGCTATGAATAGGATTAAATATACGAAGCTTGCAAACAATCAAGTTCAAGTTGAAGGCTCTACATTTCACAATGTGGAAAGTTATACTACTGTAGAGGTCGATGGAGCTTATTCTCTGTGCCAAGGAAAATGTGCATGTGGAGGAATTATTATTGACTGTAATGGAAGTATATTGGAAGGTTTTCGTCTAAGGCTTGAAAATGGTGAATCTCTTGAAGCAGAAATCTGGGGTTGCTTATTGGGCTTGAAGAGAGCATGGGAGGGAGGTCATAGACTGGTTCGATTGAGAAGCAACTCTTAGGAAGTGATACATCTTCTTCTGAATGATATTTCTGACCTTCACAAAGATTGGTCTCTCATTATGGAAGCGAAAGAAATGCTACGACGCGACTGGGTTGTGATGATAGAATATATTGAGAGACATTTGAATGCTAGAGCTGATTTAATTGCCAAGACAGCTTTAAACGACTACCCTGGTTTGACCATTATGGGCCCTGACACGTTGGCTAGCGTTATGCAGCTATCTTAGTTTTGTGTTTATTTTTTAGTTTTGTTTTTGCTTTCCTTTTGTATCAAAAAAAAAACAGAATCAATCAAAGACAACTCGCTATGTAAATTTGAAGCCAAGACTTCACGAACAGTCACTTGCTGATTTGGATTCATTGTGATTCAACCTGTTTTCTAAATTCAGAGAGAGAATGCAAGTCTTTTCAACCCTATAATATTAGCAAAAACATAGAAGAATTACATTAAAATAAGCTTGAGTAAGCAGAGATTGAGAACTAAGGAGAATATTTTCTCATATGATTAATGTAAAAGGAAGACAGAAAATTTTAGTTGCATGAAGTTTTGTTAGGTTTTTACCTAACTTTTCTACAAAAGTTTCCTTTAATCCTTCCCTGACAATCTAAAGACTATATTTTGCAAACCCTTTGATACATCCTCAGTCTCGGTGTGTGAATTGGGGTTTGGCCAGTGGCATCCAAAGTCGACAGAGACTAGGGGCCTTTGTCTGATCTGGTTTAAAGGAGTTGGGATGTGCTTTTACTACTAGCTTAAGCTTTAAGCATACCAATTGGCGTTTCCTTCTTAAAGTTTGATATCAGACCTGCACATGTTCAAGTACCACTTCCCTCAAAAACAAGTTTGAGGACAAAGTGCCAACCACTGTGAAACCAAACCCTGAGAACAAGGTACCAACCATTGTGCTTAAAGATCAAACTCATTATTATTCACTTCCTCTTAGGGTGTGTTTGGTTTGAGGGGAGGGGAGGGGAGGGGAGGGTGGGTAAATTACCTTTTTGGGTTGAAGGTATTTAAATTTTGGGTGGGAACCCAAAAATTTAAAAGGAATGAGAGAGTAAATTTTGGACGGGAACCCAAAATTTAAAAAAATGAGGGGGTAAATTTTGGATTTTTTTTGTCTAAAATTGTAATTTCTCTACCCTCCCCTCCTCTCAAACCAAACACACCCTTAAAGGAGGTTCGCCATCAAACTTGTTTTTGACTGAAGTGGGATTCAAACCCATGTAGGCTCTAAAACCAAGCCTTATGAAGGAAACACTAACCATCAGGCTAAAAAATTAAACTGGTAGTAGAGGCACACGCTAATTCCTTTAACCTGGGCCTTCAATATCCACCAACTTTAGATGCCACCGAGCTATACCTGATCTACACCCCATGCCTGAGACGTATCACTCTTGAACATGTATGTACGCTAAAACCGAAATACAAACTTACCTGGAGTAGGGAGATTTGAAGAGTTGGTTTCGGAAGGTAAAGATAGTAACCGTTAGTTTGTTAAATCCCTCAAGAGCCTAGTTGGGTTCTAATAAAGGCGCTCATGACTCTCCATTTTTAATAATATCTTTGAGATATATTTTAATATATCTAGGAGACAACATGATTAGTTAAAGGGATTTATCTAAGATTTTGATAAGATATCAATTTGCTACATTATTTAAGGATTTTAGTTAAAATATTTTAAACAAAAATAGAAATAAATGAAGAAAGAAGATAGGAATCAACAAAAACAACTGACCGGAAACGAAGGAAGGAGGTCGTGGGACCGAGGGACTAAAGTATGAAGAACAAATTTAATTTTCTGAGATTCCACATTTTTATATATGTATGGACTTATGTTATAGATGTTCTTTCATTCTTTAGTCTCAAATTGAGAGGCCCCCATTGTGTTGGTCACCCTCTTCAACTTTTTTGGATTCTGCTACAACCTTCGCCCTGCAACCTTTGGCCAATTGGCGTGTTAAACCTTTTTCTCTTCTTCTTGCACCATCTGTTACCTTTTTCCCTTTCAGTCTTAGGTCTTTTGATTTCTCATTCTTATTTTTATTTTATTGTTGAGGGTTTTAGACTTTTAGCATTTTCAATTGTTTAATACAGAGATAGTTTTAGCAACGTCCTATAAACCAATGTGTTCCAGCAGACCTGATTGTTCTGCATTTTCAGTATATTCTTACATCCATGACTCATGATCTTTTTCCAAGAAATCATCACTATTATGTTTCTTATTTGTAAACTTTCATAGTAAACAACTAAATATCTTAAAGAAACTGATTTCATTTTTTATTTTTTGACATAGACACAATTTTAATATCAGAAAATTTGTCATGCTCTGAAATGCTCTCTTGATTTGCCTGGCAATTTTTATCGGAAATATTACCATCACTATATAATAAACCCATGATCTTTATAACAAACCCAGAGTTTGATTGTTCTACTTTTCACTATATTCTTACCTCCATGACTCATGATCTTTATCCAATAAATCATCACTATTATGTTTCTCATTTGTTGGGAACTTTCATAGTAAATATCTTAAATAAACTGATTTTACTTTTTATTTTTTTGACAAAGACACAGTTTCAATATCAGAAATTTTGTTATGCATTAAAATAAACTAACATGCACTAGGACTTGGAGGGACTGATCTCTTGATTGATACTGCTTGGCAAGTTTATGTAATATAAATTATCTACTATTGCAATTGAGCAATACATGATGATGGTCCTTGTGTTTCAAGCTTTTCTTACTTGTGATTGTTGCAATTGAGCAATGTAAAGAAGAGGTGCTGTTAACTAATAAGGTTGGGTCTAACAGAAAGGGCTAGTCCCTTACAACATAATGAACCAAGATTTGAATCCTCACCGAGAAAAGTATCTATATTTAGTACAAAGATTTGAGGTGGTGCTCGTAATCAATATGTGTTGATTGATCAACATTGAGGGATCCAAAAGCCAACTCCCAACGACAATTTCTAAAGATGAGGAAGAGAATCTAAAAGATGAAGGTGAAGATCTTTGGCAGCAGATTCTGCACTCAGTCATTTTGTTGTAAATGCTAGAAGATCTAAGATCAGTTTTCTAAATTAATGTCTGCACGGTTTGTCTTCCATGCTTTGAGCTTAGTTAACATGCTTCACTCACATGCCTTTTGACTTGTTTGATATGATATTAAATGTACAGAAGCGGGAAACTGAGATTTAAAACTTAGCCTAGTTTATATGTTTTTTTTTTGAATATACAACCTACACTATTACAGACAAGGCTTTTAACATCTCTATTTTGACAATTTTAACATCCAAAAATAAGGGAACATCTATGTAGGAGGCGTAGTATATTTTAGAAAAGACGTCCTAAAAAAATAGGACGTCTAAATTCCTCACTTTAGACATTCCTATTGAGAATTGGGACGTTTAAAGTCCCCCTGTAGAAGACTTTAGACGTCCCTATTCTGAATAGGGATGCCTAAAATCTTCTACATGGGGACTTTAGGCATTCCAATTTTCAATTTGGGATGTTTAAAGTCCCTCCGCAAGGGGACTTTAGATGTCTCTTTTCTTAATTTGGGATATTTAAAGGTTTTATTTTTTTAAAATAATTATTTATATTCTTCATTACCCAGCAAATTCAAACTGCAGAAACAAAATCAAAGATGGATCATAAACCACAATGTCCATTAGAAAATGGTAAGGACATCCAGTGTAATATCCCGATTTGTAATTAGGGTTGATAACTCTGATAATCATTGAGATTAGTGTAATTAAGCACTTTTGGGATTAATGTAATGTGAATCTTGTATGTATACATGTGGTGTATAAGATCAAGGGTTGTGATTCCTTGACCGTGGGTCGGAATCCTACGTTTTGTGACTTGGTGAGCTCATGGAGGGAATTGTGTGGATGATGACATGTGTCATTGGGGGAGCCATTGGATATGGCACTAGAGGACAAAACCTCACTTTTCTCTCATTTTCTCTCTCCTATTCGGCTAGTATGGGCAAGGAAAGAGGAGGAAGTGTTCACCATCATCATCATCCTACCATCCCTCATTTCTCTCTCTATTTCCGCTGGATTGAGGCAAGAAGAGGAAGAAGAAAAGCTTGATCTTGGTAAGTTGTGATTTTCCTTTGCTCCAATCCTCTTCTCTAATATTGTTCATCTCAATGAGAGCTTTATGGTGGTGGTTGTAGAATCTTGAGAAGTGGTGATTTGTGTGTGAGACGAAATTGAAAGATTGGAGAAACAAGATTCTGGATTGAGCAAAGGGAAGAGGTAGGCATTTAGAGCATTTGGATATATTGTTTATGAGTTTTGGCTAGGTTTGGTAAAATCTGGAATTTTGCCCTAAATATGCCTATTTTTGGAAGATATGAAGTTCATTGTGATTTATGATTGGAAATGATGTATTATGGAGTTATTTGAGTATTGAATATGATCTGGAATGTTGGAATGAGTTTGGATGAAATTTGGATAATGTGTATCTTAGAGACCTTAGTGTTTGATTGTGGTTAAAATGGTTTTTGGGGTGTTTTTGGTATTGCCATTGTGTTCCCTAGTTGGTGCTTAGAGTGTGAGAGCATTGGGAAGAGTTTGGGAACCATTTGGAAGTGGATTTGACCATCTGGTGTTTCTGGTTTTTGGCTGCGTTTTGGGTCTCTGATACACATCACTCGAGCAGAGGAAGAACGTGCTCGAGTGATGCGCAAGTTTTTCCCTTTGTGCTTCGGGTGCACCTGGGTTTTCTATGAGTTCTGCTCGAGCACAACGCTTTGTGCTCGAGTGAGCGAAGAACCTGCTCGAGTGAGCTTGGTCTGCTCGAAGTGAGGGTGTGAGTCCAGAGTGAAGGGTGTGCTTTCGGGTCTTCACTCGCGAGTAAGGTGCGCGGGTGTGCCTTCTCACTCGCGGGTGAGAGGTGTGTGCTCGAGCACAAATGGCTGTGCTCGAGTGATCCTGTTCTTGGAGAGCTTTGTGTGCTCTCGGGTCCTCACTTCCTGGATTTCTCTCGCGGGTGCTCGAGTGAGGCATTTGGCCTTGTGCTCGAGTGAGGATTTGTGCTCGAGTGAGCCAGTTCCTGCAAGCGTCTTTGTGCTCTCGGGTGCTCACTCGCAGTCTCACTCGCACTTGTGCTCGAGTGATGTCCGTACTTGTGCTCGAGTGAGAGCATCTGTGCTCGAGTGAGATGACCAAAAATCTGTGTTTTGCCTTCGAGTAAGGGGTCTTTTGGGTAGCTTCTTCCAACCCTTTAGGCATATGTTTAGGCTTCTTTTAGTTACCTAAAGAGTCCTAAATGATAACCAACTTAGAGTATTATTGAAGTATATACATGGAAAAGAGATTTGATTGGTTGTCCCTAATTGATATAGGATTTGATATCTGTCGCCCTCGTGAGGCCACGGTGCCGGAGCCAGTCAGGAAAGATACAGGTAGTGACTCTATCTTTATACCTTATGTGATATATGATATGCATACTATGTCATTGCTTTGAAATGGATTTCGTATGCTGCAAGTTTTGTGAAAACTTTGTGTGGAAGCACCGCTATACCAATAGTCCCTGAGTCGCTAACAACGGTTCGGGTGAAGGTCGTATGCCTTCCCGGCGGTAAAAGGGGATGAGGTTAGGGTGTCATATATGTGTTATGTGATATTGTGGAAGCACCGCGAAACCAATAGTCCCTGAGTCGCTAATAACGGTTCGGGTAAGAGTTGTATGCCTTCCCGGCGGTAAAAGGGGATGAGGTTAGGGTGTGATATTTGTGAAGGCCGACGGGCCATTTGTGAAAGCCGAAAGGCTATGTGTGAGCCGTGTGGCTATTTGTATGCACTGCCACGCCAATAGTCCCTGAGTCGCTAACAACGGTTCGGGTGAGGGTCGTATGCCTTCCCGGCGGTAAAAGGGGATGAGGGTGGAGTGAATTTGTGTTGCTGCTGATATGAGATGATGTGTTTACATATTATGTGATTGCATGTGGTATGAAATAGTAGTTACTACGGGGATTCTTTAGAATCTCACCCTCCCAAATGATTAATCTTTTCAGACAGGGCGAGTGGTTCGAAAGGGAAGCGGACGACCAGGAGTAGTTAGGCTTACTCCGAGATCTAAGTGGTAGTTGGTTATCATAGTTTTGGATTGGGATTGCAAATTGTACATTTTATGTAAATGACTATTTTGGACATGTAATCCCCATTTTGGGAACTTGTAAACCCAAGTTATATATTTAAGTAACCCGGGGTTTGCCGGGATTTTGGTTTCCGCACTTTGATATTTTTGATGTACTCTGATTTCTCTGATAATTATATCCGCACGTGAATGCGAAACCACGAATATATATATGTTTTGAAATGGTTTTAAAATACCCCATCTCTTGGATGTGGGACTGTAAATTGTGATTTCATATTATTGGTCTCTATTTCACTTAAATTTCGAAATCCGGATGTAATTACGGCGAGGATGTTACATCCAGCACTGCAATCTTTACTATATATATATATGTATAATAACAACTCATACAACCTAATACTATATATATACAATAACAACTCATACAATCAAATAGAGCTCCACGCAGAGAAAGAAAAATTTACTTTTTTAATTGTTGTTCATTTCATCAAAATCAATCAAAAGCTCCGTTTGTTTATAATATACATACATATGTATTTCCCTCGATTTCTAAGCTCCAAATATATAAAACAAAAACATTATTAGTATTGCATAACTACTAACAACGAGTTTATTTGGCAAAAAAAAAACAATGAGTTTATGATTCTAGGAAAAAAAACAATCAAAAGGGAAAATCACTCCAGTAACTAGAATCATATAAACAAATTAAAAGTATTATAATAATTTCACATTGCAAGTTTAAATTAATTCTTCATGTAAATTTATATTTTAAAAAAAACAAGCCTGATGAAAGGAGAGAGAGGGCTAGCCGACGGTGTCTATGTGCCCAACCAAGGTGGAGAGAAGACGTTTGGAGGATCTATGTATGCACAGTGGAGGATGTATGCTAGAGGGTGGAGGAAAGCAAGAAGGTGGAGGAGGTATGCCGGAGGATGGAGAGAATTAAGCAAGAAGACAGTGTGGAGGGGTTGTGTTCGTAATAGAAGGAGGTGGAGGAAAAAATCAAAGACATTGTGGAGTGAAAAAAGCAAAGATAGTGTGGAGTGCCGACAATGAACAGGAGGAGGAAGAGTAAAAATAAAGAGAAGAAGACAAAGAAATGGGAAATAATGAAGTCACGGGAATTGTTGGTAAAGTTGATGGGAATGAAGAAAATATGGAAAAACAATGGGGGAGGGTGCATGTCAGACAATCTGACATGCACAAAGGCGTCTCAAAATGACTTTAAGCCTACCAAAACCATTTTGAGACGCCTAAAAGTAAGTCAAATCTTTTTCATTTTTAATTTTTTGAGTCAGGGGGAATCTTTAGACGTCCCAATTGAAATTTGAGACGTCTAAAGTAGAGTTTAGACGTCCCAACTTTAAGTTGGGACGTCTCATATTTCGATTTCACTGCTTTATTTTATAAAAATATTACCGCCTCTATATTTTTACCTCCCTTTTTGAAAAAATAATGTTTATAGGGGTTGTAATATTTTCAACCTGTAGTAGCAGTTTATATGTTCACTGCTCCACTTTTTCCAAAGAAACCTACTTCGATTTACTATTTTGCTGATCTGGTTTTTAATGGCAGGAGCGGACAGAGAGAGAGAGAGAGGAACAGGTAAGGAAAAAAGAAATAAAGAAAGGGAAGATTAACTACTATTTTTAATAGGATTTTGACGTGGAAAGCTTTTGAGAATTGAAAAGGATGGAAACTTTGGTGTCAATAAGTTTGATATTGATTTCTGTACGGAAGATGGAGCGCCAAACAACAATCTGTGGATATTTAGGTTTTTAAGTGGTTTGTTTCTAGCAACATACTTATTTAACATAGTGTCAAGTTTTTAGAGTGGGTTTTTGAAAATTAAAGTTATAATATATTTTTCATTTTTATTTGCCAGGGGCAACTTCATTTCATGGTTGACTATAAAATGATAGCCTTATTATTTGATATTGTTTTTTTTTGGTGAAAATATTATTTGATGTTGTTATTATTCAATCCTTATTGACAAGTTTTGACTCAAGGTACTTGTAATGACAAATGGGGTTGCTTGTAATAACAAGTGAAGGTGCTTTTAGGCTGTGTTTGGTTTGAGGTGCGGTGAGGGGAGGGGAGGGGAGAGAGAGTGGGGAAATTACAATTTTGGATAAAAGAAATCCAAAATTTACCCTTTCATTTTTTAAAATTTTGGATTTTCGTCCAAAATTTACTTTCTTATTCTTTTCAAAATTTTGGATTCCCGCTCAAAATTTAAATTCCTTTAACCCAAAAAGGTAATTTACCCACCTTTTCATTTCTCCCCTCCCCTCTCCTCAAACCAAACACAGCAATGTCAAGTCAGAATGTTTGCAATGATAAGTGAGGTGCTTGCAATGACCAAACATTTTAAATGCTTAAAGACTGTGGTCATGGATCAGCTTCAGTCCATATATAAAGCTCATTTTCACCATATGATCGCAGCAATGGTGAAATAATATTTTTGATTATGTAATTACCATTGTTAATATGTAAATTGTCTTCTTTTTTAAGATTTAGTATGCATATCTTTTAACAAAATAAATATTTACTATGAAAGGGGAAAAAACATCCCAAAAGAATTAAAAGAAAATATTAGTTAAAGAAATTATAATAAAGGGAATTATATATATGTGTGTGTATATATATATATATATATGAATAATAATAATAATAATAAAATTATATAACAGGAGTGATTTTTTATTAAAGAGTAAAATACTTTGACTTCCTTTGCATATTGTCTTAATTACACTGACCTTCTTCTATTTTGAAAATATACAGTTAAGGCTAGACAGTTAACACCGTTAAGAATATTTCATGAAAGTATTTTTCAATTAAAAATTTTATTAAAATAAATTTTATTTACTGATTTACCCTTCATGATACTAGATATCTATTTTTGGCTGAAATTGTTATATATAATTTGAGAGTTTTCTTTTTTCTTTTGCCTTAATTTTAATTTTTTTTTCTTTTTCAAAATATACCTGTTTAATATTTTTATCTTATTAGAACATAATTTAATTAATGTAGATATAAAAAAATTGATTCAAAACCTAATTTAATTAATGTAGATATAAAAAAATTGATTCAAAACCTTATTAATTTTTTTAAGAAATATATACAAATTGAGTATGTTTATAAATGTTTTATAAAAGACAAAAATATATTTGAGATATATTTTTATCCATTTAAAAGAACTCTAAATAAATAATTTTTAATAAATTTGATGAACAAAAACAAATTATAAATTTTATAACATTATCTATCATAAATTTTTGGTTGTATAATTTTTTGAAAAATATAAATATTTAAATAATTCTTTTGTTAAATAAGGGTATTTTGGTCAAAATCTAAGTTTAAGGGTCAAACTAATTAACGGTCATCTAACAGCTAAGGATGATTTTTATAACATACATTTTCATTCTAAGAGAGGTTTATATGGGTTTTCAAAATAGATTAGAGGTTTCTATAATTTAAGTAAAACATAAGGATAGTTAATGTAATTTACTCTTTCATTAAGAAATTTGTAGATAAAAAATTTAGTTAGTTATCTATTTTTGGCGCCTAATAGAGGAGGGGGTATTTATCCATAACCACTTCACTGCGTGAAGTGAGGTGCAGAGAGACGGACGATGGGGATATTGGTAGGAGTATTTTTAGTTCTTTAGAGATTAATAAGGTACTCAAATCATCTTCTAATTATAAATTTTTTTATGAAAAATATTTAAAATAATTTTTTCTTTCTTGTGATAGTAATTTTCTGCTAGTTAAAGAATATTTTGGGAACAAGATTTTATGCGAGTTTTGAGTTTTATCAATATATAACTGTAAAAATGTAGAAAATCACTAATAATTAATTTTAATCAATTTAAATTTATTATTTGGTTATTTTATGATTTTATAATCAATTTATTTAATAAGATGGTAATAAATTAGTTCCATATGATGTTTTTACCAATTAAAATTGATTTAAATAATTTATTTGGATTATTGGATGTATTATTGAGGTTCTAATCGATTTATTTTGTTAGATTTTGAGCTATATGAAAATATGAGGTAGGAATAAATATTTAAGTTAGAGTAATTGATATGATTTTTTGATTATGTGGAGGTTTGAAGAGTTGTTTAATAATTAGATTATACTCATCTAAATTAGAAAAAGAAATTTAATTGGTTTGGAAGGTTAATATTAATGATTTTATGACTATAGGTGTGTTGGAGGTGCAACTTTAATTTATAAAATTGAGTGATTAATGTGAGAATATGATGTAGAGATTATTTAAGGATTTTAATGAGTGATTTGAGCTCATGAGGAATTACCTATAGTTAAGGATTGTTAAGGAAATTGGAATATTTGAGGATAATGATTGTAAAGGAAATTAGGTTTCTGGGAGTTGAATTTGCATAAATTATTTATTTTATTATTGCTTGTGGTTAATTGGTATCTACATTGATAATGTAGAGCTTTCTTATCATCGATGATCGCTCATGTTTTTCTACTAAAGTTAAGGTTAAGCTTAGAGTTGAGGTAATCAGGGTTAATTTATTCTATATGCTTATTTTGGACTGTAAGGTGTTTTCTGAACCTTACTTTCATTTATATTACTTCTATGTGTTTTGAAAGATTATGTGTATGTTTGAATAAGAACCTAGTTCAGTGAAACAATGTAACCCCCGTCTATATATTAAAGCTGTGATTGGTTTTCAAAACGTGTTTAATAATCGAATAAGAGATCCGAAATAATTAAAAACTTTTTAAAACACTTGCACACATAGATCTCCATTCATTTCATTCATAAAACAATTGGTATGTTACATGTACAATATCAGAGTATAATCACAATTCTCGACATTTACCCGGGATAAACATTAAACCAAAATATTGTTCAGGGCATTATTGTCCATCTCAGTATCCATACCGGGGATTACATAAAACTATAATACTATAATTCTATTTAATATATACATTTATCCAAAATGATAACCAGTCCAAAATAAAACTAAGAATATCTAACTAAGACTATCGCCGGCAGTCCTAATCGCCCTTATCCACTTGCTTGCTTCTTGATCCACTTGCCCTGTCTAAAAATGTTATTTGGAAAGAGTGAGATTCAAAAGAATCCCAGTAGCAACAGTTTACGTATATAATGTATATAAACAAATCAAGTAAGCATATATCACAATGCAACAATCAATATTCGAGGCCGAGCACACTGCCATGTCCCCTTCACTGTATACAAGGTCGAGCTTACGCCACGCCCTTTATTGTATCTGTATTTGAGACCGGGCTTACGCCACGTTCCCTTACTGTATCTATATTAAAGATTGGGTTTTCACCACGTCCTTTCACTATATCTGTATTCAATGACTAATGCAAACCAGCAATGCAATATACATGATATAGGATAAAGTGTCTCTACCTTGGTCTTTCCACTCTTGAGCAGGCACGGGCCTTCTATGCTCCAGGCAAAGATCAAATCCTAAAGTCATAATTAAGGATGAAGAGTTAAACTCTATTCCAATACTCAATTAACTTCAAACAGCTAGATTTGGTTATCATTTATATCCTTTAGGTGGCTATTAGAAGCTTAAACATATGCCTAAAGGGTTAAGAAACAGCTATACTAAAAACCATCTTCGGAAGTCTAAAATGCCATTTTTGGGGGTTGGCCAGGGCCCACAATTCCATTGGCCGCTGCCAATTACAGGTCCGAAACATTTGGGCCGCGGCCCAAAATCCGCTGGCTGCGGCCAAGAAATTTCTGTTTCTTGGCTAAACTTCAAAAACTTATAACTAATTCTAGAAAAATTGAAATGAGGTGAATCTAAAGTCAAATGAAAGGTATTTAAGTTCTTTTCATAGGAAAAATATGGTCCATTACTATAAATTACCACACAATTACAGAATTCAAGAAATGTCCACCCTGCTCTAGAGTTGATCCCAGATTTCACATCAAACTTTGGACAGTCATAACTCCTAGCTCAAAACTCGTAATGACATGAAATATATGTCCATTTTAAAGCTTGGGATGTGAACTTTAACACTGGAAAGTTTCAGAATTTTTCAACACCATTTGGTTATTCAAAAATTTCGTGCAAACTGACTGCCCAAAACAGAATTCATACTTGACAGATTTCCAATTTTCTACCAAAGTGTCCAATGATTCCAAAATCAATAACCAAAAATATTCCCATACAATTTTCCACAAGGAACACAATGGTAACCTCAAAATGACCAAAATCACAACCCATCACCATGCCCTATTTTGACCAATACACAAAACCAAACACAAAGTTGCCAAACTTTACTTTTAAGTTTCAATTCAATTCTATTCATTCAAAACACTAAACAAGGCACCATTTCCATGACAACAACATGCCAACAACACAATGACCCTCATTTTCAAAATTCAAGGAAAAATTTCCAAAAAATCCAAAATCAACCAATGGCTACAAACTCAACCAATGGCTATAAGGAGGACCAGAATGGATGAGTGGGGATGGTTCTAATTGTTGATCATATTATGTGAAGTTTAATTATTGAGAATATTATTATTATTATTATTATGTAGTTAAATCTACTTCTCTGACTTACTATCCTTTCCTGCATATTTTGTAAATTGATTTTGGTTATTGAGGCTTTATATCCCACCATGTCGTTGTAAATATTTTAAGATGAGACCTCTAATTTGGCTAGAGGCCAAAGGAAGCAACCAAAGGTATAGGCGTTAAGAACCTTGTAGGCCTCTTATGGTATTAGTGTTGTATTATTTTCTATATTACCATTATAGGAAATCTCATGTTTTTGGAATACCACATTTACTGTTTGGATAACTGTTTTGGAATAACTGTTTAACCCTTGTTAGGCTTGAGGCCTTTTTTTAGTAGTCTAATATTTTGGTGGACCCACAACCATATCTGTGTTAGAAATTATTTTGTATGGAATCTTTATTGTGGGATTTAGAGTTGTAAGACTCGTGAGCTATGATTTTTCCTATTGTTATGTGTGCCTGGAGTAATGAATTTCTTTGTAGTGCGTTTGTGGGCGGGTTTTGTGCCCTGAATTCCGATACATCGTTGAATGGGAAATTGTCTTCCGAACTCTGATATGTCTTGAATGAGAAATTGTTTTCGATTATCATTGGTTAACCATATTATGTAAAACCATTATGGTAATTGTTGTTTGTGAAAAAGGGTTTTTTCAAAAATTACATTCAGATCTTGGACAAGAGGAAAAAATTGAAAACATGGTCCCTTAAAATGTCAAAATTGCATTTAAGTCTTGTGGAATTTTTTTGTAATAAATTCTAATTCCGCTGACAAGTCCATAGGCAAGTCATTGACAAGTCAGGGGATGTGCATCAACAAGTCTAGGGGCATCCATTGATAAGTTTAGGGGTGTCCATTGGTAAGTCCATGAATGTCCATTGACAAGTCCATGATTGGAATTTATTGCACGAAACTTTTTGACAATTTTGATATTTAAAGGGACGATTTTTTTCACTTTTCCTCTTATTCGGGGACTTGAATATAATTTTCTCTAAAATCTTTCACTAATTAAAAAGTTCTAGGACAGAGATTGCAAATATTCCATTACCACTGTGCCCTAATCAATTAAAAAACAAAAAGAGTAGGAGAAATGTATTCATTCGCTTTATTGTAAGGGTTTTAGCATTGTTAGTTGTTTATTACAAGCTTTTATCCCTTACACATACCATACTGTTAAGCAAATATACTCAGGGCAGTTTTCACACCCATAGTTTAATTACAATCAGATTATAAAACATCTCATGTACATCCAGCCCTAAGGGTTTCACATAACCAAATACAATATAGGTATAGCTAACATGAGTAACTATTAATGTTTGCACATAAATTCACTATGCTTCCGCTGCCCACTCAGATGTTTCATACTATCAAATATAATATAGGTTAGGCTATACTGTCTGCTCACACTTGTCTTACTTCCTCAGTTGAATCCCACTTAATCTCTACTTATTTCAGGCTTATTCTCTAGCCTCAAATCTCAAAATTCGGGGTATTACATATGCGTTATTTGGCACTGTAGCAGTCGGCACTATTTGGCACTATAGCAATCGGGTACTGTAGCAATCACTCGAGTAAGGCACTCTAGCACTCGAGTGTGGCACTGTAGCATGCGGGTGCTGTAGCATTGTGGCACCATAGCACTCGAGGTGCAAACTGAAAGTGCAGACTCACTGTAGCAAGTATAGCACTGTAGCACTCGAGTGAAGAAAGGACACACTCGAGTGTCGGGGCACTCTGTTCTACTTTATTTTACGTTCTACTTGACGGAGGTTCGGTATTTTAGTCATATCTCTCAAACCACATGTCTGATTGACCTGAAATAGTGGTATATGAAAGAAGACTCACAACACAAAAAGTGTACACCAATATCACATTAAAAGAAGCTCATATCAAAGAGATATGAATAATCAAAGATGACACTAAAATCACCGTCACTTTTCAAGACAGGTTCGGTATTTTGGACATAACTCACAAAAGACACATCGGATTGAGACGAAACAATTCTACATGAAACTAGACTTAGAGCTTTCCATGGATAAGTAATTTGCCTAATTTAAAGTTATATTCTAGGAGCTATGCCTTCTAGAAGTTGATGCTTGTGCAGTCTAGTGCGATAAACACTCTTTCGATCATAACTTGCAGAATAAGTGTAACCCCCATCACAATCAAGATCGAGATTAGTTCATAAAAACGTAATTAAGTTTGAATTAGAGACCATGTATGATTTGGGACTTAAAAAAATTTAGACTTCCTAAAATCAGGGTTTTCAAAAACTTTTACAACCTCTGTTCCACAATGGTCTTATACTCACATTTCAAATGTAAATGGCCTGTACAGGATGGTTTCATTCATACATATCAGAGTACAACATAAATTCCTGACACACTTGGGTTCCATTGATTAATAAAGGGTCTACAAGGCACAATTGCCTATAGAGTTTCCCGTAATAAGGGGATTACACAAATACTATCCAATTGATTTACAAAATGATAACCAATTTTCAAAAATAAACTCCTAGCCAGGAGCTCTATCCACTCTTTGTCGCCCACTTTCTTTTGGATCCTTCAGCCCTGTTTAAAATTTGTTTTTGGGAGAGTGAGATTCTGAGGAATCCCTGTAGTAATAAATCACTCATAATATGCACAACAAAGCATGAAAGCAAATCATCTATAAAACACACAACAATCACAACAACAGTTACAACGGCCGGGGTAGGTATCATGGGCCTCGTCCCCCCTATGACAGCTCACGCTGAACTGCTTGCTGTATTGAACATCCACATGAACATATCACATATATCACCATAGCTGGGATCTATATAAAACATTTTACAATACCCAGCCCCACGGAGAGACAAGGTTTATGGAGCACAAATTTACAATACCCAGCCCCACAAAGAGACAAGGGTGTGAGAAATTCTAGAGAGAGAAGTAGAAGAGAACTTGTACGGTAAGTCGATTTCTTCGGTAAATCTTTACCTAACGCATATAACTCCGCTCCTAAGCTATTCTTCTATATTCTTCAAGGTTTGTGGAGCACAAATTTGGGTGTTCTAAGGCTAGGGCTTTCAGCCACCTTGAGGAAAAGCTAGTGGGAGCTTGAGGTAACTTCCAAACTTTCGTATATTGCTTATTCTGGCTGCTGTGGGCAATTTAATCAATGAAATTTCGCCGGATTGCCATTGGTTTTAAAGTTTGGAAATGATATGGCCTAGGGGTTATGCTGCCCAAATTGGGTCTTAATGTTAGTTGTAACCTAATGTAATGATTAATAAAGTGGTTAGGAGTCGAAAGGAACACGTTTACGGAGCCGAAACAGAAAAACACTGATTCTTTCCAAAGCATACCAAGATTTCGGCCAGGGCTAGATCTGAGGGTTAGAGTTGGATTTTCAATGATTTGATGGTTTCATTGATTTCAGGAACGAAAATTAGGTGGGGTTATAGTTGGTCACTTTTTTGGAAAAGGCCGAAAAAGCATAATTACGAAAACGCCCCTAAAACCCTTAAAGTGGGGCTGTCAAGGTTAATGTTGTAATTTGACATTGAATTTGATAATTTTGAGTTCGGAAATGGATTCCTTGGGCAAAAATATGTCAAAATAGCCCATGTAAAAATTTCAGGAAAAGTATAGCCGGACCGGGTACGACCGAGCCGAGTCCCCGGGGGCATTTTTTGTAAATTTTCATAATAGCCTCATATAACCCCCAGAAACAGTATGGAAGTGTCTAAATTGTATTTTGGAATTGTAGGACCAAGTTGTGAGCCCAGTGGTTAGCACGTTTTACAATGCACACTAAAAGGTGGTCTTTGAGATAGTACTCCCCAACCCTTTAGGCATATGTCTAGGCTTCTAGTAGCTACCTAAAGAGTCCAAGTGATAACCAACTTTAAGTGTTCTGAATGTGAGAATTTGGAATAGAGAATAACTTTTCGTGTTTGACTTTGGTTTATAGGGTTCGACATTTGCCCTAATCGCAAGCAACCTGTGCCGGCACACGTCAGGAAAGAACAAGGTAGTGACTCTTTTCCCTTATACTATATGTGATACATGGTATGTTTGTTTGATCATTGTTTGTGAGTCTATCACCTGCGGCCCATCGGTGTTGACGGTGGGAGGATCGTACCTTCGAGGTGGTGGAATCAGGGGGATGAGACTATATGAAAGCCGTAAGGCTATATGTGAAAGCCAAAAGGCTATTTGTGAAACCTTCACCCGCGGCCCATCGGTGTTGACGGTGGGAGGACTGTGCCTTCAGGGCGGTGGAATACGGGGGATGAGATTATGAGATTATGTGCATATGTGGCAGCCTGCGGGTTGTGCTTTATTTGTGATGCTGCTTGATGATTTTCTTACATGCTTTGTGATTACATGTGGTATGAGTGATTTGTTACTACTGGGATTCTTTTGAATCTCATTCTTTCCATTGACAAACCTTCAGACAGGGCAAGTGGCTCCAAGGGAAAGGAGATGACCAAGGGCGGATAAGGCTCCTTAGGGAGATTTATATTTTGGTGTTGGATATCATGTTTTGTTGGGAGATCACCGTATATCTTATAAATGTTGTTTTGGAGACAGTGGTGTAATCCCCTAATGGGAATTTATAAACATTTAGTTTATGTATGAAACCCAAGGGTTGCCGGGATTTTGTTGTACACTTTGATATGTAAATGTGATGTAACTGCATAGGGTAATTATATTCGAGTTGTGGAATTTGAGACCAGGGTAAGGCAGAATCTTTGAAAATATTTGTGAAAACCCTTTCGTAAGGAAGGGATTGTAAATGAGTTTGATTATTATTGGTCTCTATTTCATTTTAAAAATTTCAAATCATAATTACGAAGGGGGTTACAATTTGTGATGCCAGACGGAAATGAAGAAGAAAATATGAAGATGATAGCTTAAAAATATCTCTTCATCTCTCTTCAAATATATTATTTTAAGAGCTTATGACATGTGATTTTTCTTTGGCTTTATCCCTTCTTAATTATGTCATAACTTCCCATTACATTTGAACCAACTTCTTTCCTCTTGTTAAGCCCAAAAAAATGTCACTTTAGGGCCCTTTATAATCAAATGGGTTTCCTCCAATTAGCCTAACCAAATGCACAAGATATTGTATTTTATGCTAATTACACATTTGCCTATAACCTTAATTAATTTTTATTTAATCCCTTGGCTTAGATGATGACACTTGGCATAATTTGTATCCAAGTAAATATTTTCCTTCTCCTTTAATATTTTGGCAACAAATATCCACCCATAAAGGGAAAATATGGGCTTTTACTTAATTCCACAATTTACACAATTGCCATTACATTTTTTCCCCCCAAATTCGCAATAGGTGGCACAATTCTGACAAATTTTCTGATCAAACTTTGAAAAATCATAACTTTATTTATAGAACTTAAATTGAAGTAATTCTAAAGGCTATGAAACCCATATTTTGTCTTGTTTCAAGCAAAATATAGCCTTTAGCCAACTAGAAGCTCAAAATTCTTAGAAATTGGTTAAACCTTACCTGTTCCAAAATTGGTTCTAGAAACAGGATCTAACTTTAAAAAATTATATCTCTTAGTATACATGTCCAAAAATCACATATTACCTATCAAATTAAAGCTTATGATGTCTACTTTGATCTTATAAAATTTCATAACTTTTGGACATCATTTGCCTATTTAAAAATATGCTACAAGAAGATTGCCATGCAAGAAAAAATATTGGCAGTAAATCCTCATTTCTGGGACTCTTGTTAAACTAGGGCTTAACAGTTCACTTAATTCAGGCTTATTCTCAAGTCTCTAATCCCAAAATTTGGGATAGTGCAATCAGTGTTAATAATAACCAAAATTTTGGGGCGTGAAGTATATATATAGGCCAAAATTTTATGGGATAATAAAGAAGAAGGTGGTAGAGGAGTTTAATCTAGATCCTTATCTCACAACAGTGTTGAAATGTGCATTTTGGGTGCTCTATAGAATGCCTTTTTTGCATTCAAATAGCATTCTCATGGTCACCATCAATAGTGTTAGCTTTGCCTTTGAATTTATCTATCTTATCATCTTCCTCATCTACAACACTAGAAAGGGACAGCTATGCATACACCCCTTTTTAATAATTAACTAAGAATAAGTTCACGCATATATTAATATATGTGAAAATTATGTTCTTAACCTCTTCATTAATATCTGCTTTTTTAGAAGGTGTTTTTGTGGCTTTTGATGGAGACTATTTTCTTTGCTGCCGTCATTCTAATAACAATGTTAGTGCTACATAGAATTGTAAAGAGGTAACTAGTGGTGGGCATTCCATGTGATGTGTTCAATGCCATGATATATGTCACACCTCTCACAATCATGGTAAGCTTCGTTTATTATATACATATATATATATATATATATATATTATGGCTATATATTCATTTGTCTTTTTAAAGACTGTGTGTGTGTGTGTGTAATAATTATTACAATATACATTAAACAGGCGAAAGTGATAAAAATAAAGAGCATCAAGTATATGCCCTTCTGACCCTCTTTGACTAACTTCTTAAATGGAGTGTGTTGGACAGCATATGCTTTAATTCAACCTTTCGACATTTATGTTCTGGTAATAAAATTCACCTTCCTTCAATGTTATTATCTATTGTTTCTTGTTGATCTATCTTTGGATGTTGAGAATTTTTTTATGGTGGCTACAGATAAGTAACTAGGGGCTTCTCCCTGTGCGTTGCATGAGCCATCATTATCCAGTTGGTAATATGGCTTAGGTAAGTTTGGTTGTTTTGTTGCATGCTAGCATTGTGAGTTCTTTCTTGGTATGCTAAAATGTCCCATCCCTTTTCTATATTTCCAGGTGTTTAGGTACTGAGGTTATGCAATTGCGTGTCATCAGCTGAACTTGTAAGAGCCCCAATTTCATGTATTTCGAATGAGGAAATTTGTTCTTTTGTTGTTGTTGTTGTGTTTGTGTTTTCTTGTTATTTAATTTTTTTGTTGGTCCGTGTTTTTAAGAGAAGAGTGCAGGGCATCCAGATCTCACTGAAAGTAATGAGGGAGATAGTCTGTTATCCTTTATTGCATCACATTATTTCAATGTATTTGTAAAAGTTTGAACTTGGAGATGGTTGTTTAATATGGCCGTGACATGACAAATCTACATAATGTATATGCAATTTTTGTCTCTTCTTGCTGCCAATGTTTTTGTATTTTGATGATCCACTATTTTTTGTTCTATGCCACTTGCAATAGTTTTGTGGCCTTGATCATGTTGATGATTCATTTGTCAGCACCTCCTTGATGTCCTTCCCTAGCATATAATGGTATTGGCTCTCTTGGGGAATGCATGGATCCAGCGTGATCTTCGTGACATTAGCGCAGCTGTGAACACATTGATCTTGTTACAAAGACAAGAGCCTATGATTAGTGGGTGTGCTCCTGTACACTTTGTGGTGCTATGTTTGTATTTGTGTGTTCTATTGTGGGGCTACCTCTTTATCTCTTGATGATGCAAAACTGAATGAGCATTAGCGGCACCCTCCTTTGAGGTACATTATATTTCCTATATGCATCGTCCACGACCTTATCTTTAAGTATACACTTCACTTGAATTCCGCCAACTTTTTTTTTTCAGTTTTGTCATTTGTATATTATGTTTTTATCTGAATACATAATTAGTAAATGATATACTTGTGCCTCACTTATAATCCGTCAATGTCATGTGTATCCTTGACTTGTAGTTGCTTGTGGCTGTTCCGTCGGTGTATAGTTTGTACCATCCCGGGCTCCTGGCCAACCCAACAATATCTGTGAGTACATTTCAACGGTTGTAGCATTGGATTTGTTAGCTAGAGTTATTTCAATTAGGTGGAAATCAATAATTCTATAAGTTTTAGTGAAAATGACATGAACATATTTGGGCAGAGTCATCAACACTTCCTTCTTACAGTTGCTGCATGTAAGCTGGCCTTTTTCATAGGTTGGTTTGATGTCACACGAGCACCCATCATAGGTCTATCCATATGTTGTTTCAATTTTCTGGATATATACTGTTGAGACAATCTCGCACTATTTTCATTAATACACGAGCAAGCAATAACAACTTGTTTTTTCACTTAGTCATGATCAAAATGAATCAAGCTGCACAATGTAAAAAATACCTTCTTAATGTTGCATAAATCTCCAAGGGGTATCCTAATAGGAAATGTTAACATGTCCTCATTACTGATGTTGGGTTTCACAATGTTGGTTATTTAGTAGAAACTTTGTTTTGACCCCGGAGTCATGCTAAGGCTACTCATGAACTACAAGTATAAGTGACCACACTATATTTATGAAAAATCATAAATGCATAAATCGCCTATTGACAGCTACTATGGAAAACATTGCTCACCTGTCTAGTAGCATCCTTCCCTCAGGGATTTCGAGATTGAATAAAACTGTTGTAGCTTTCAGAACATTAGTAATATGGCCATACATTGCCAAGTGTTTAATATTGTCACGTAAAAGGGATCACGTGCTTAGTCTTTTAAGGGTTGTACAATTATTTACGTTTATTTTTGTTCAGCTTCGCGAACCTAATAATAACTACAATCGATGGCTCCATTTTAGCATTCTTGTTGTTAAATGTTTCACTACAAAAAAACTATGATTTAGTAGCGGTTAAAAAGGTGTATTCCTAGCGGTTTTAACCGCTACTGACAGCACTAGTAGCGGTTCCTAAAACCACTACTAAATTACTGTTGCAAGCAGTTTTGTGGCTGTTAATTTTAACCGCTACTCAAGCACAAAAACCACTATTATATTTGTAGCGGTTCAATCCAACTACAATAACATTGTTAAGAATAAACATCATTTTTTGGGAACTTTGTAGCGATTCTATAACCGCTACAAATCTCAAACCATAAAATTTGGAAGGCAGGAAATAAAAAATAAAAACTTTGCTCCATGTTGTAGCTATTGAAGAACCGCTACTCATATGAATTTTAAAAATGACGCCATTAATTAGTAGCGGTTTTGTAACCACTACTAATTTCATTAAAATTCAAATTTTACGTCAAAAATTTAATTTTCATTTTTAAATAGCGCCTTTATTAGTAGCGGTTAAATAACCGCTACAAAGGTTTGTAAAATTTTTTTAAAAAAATACAATTATTTGTTTCCATTTTTTATACTAAATTAAATAGTTTATTATTTTAGTAGTTTAGCTAATTTAATTAGCTTATTATTCAATAGTTTAGCTCATTTATAATTTAAAAGGAATGATTTAATTAACTGGATAAGTATGAATATTGTATTGATAATATTATTAAGGATACCTAGGTAATAAGGAACTATTATATTGCCTACTACAATGTGATTATGATTGTGTAAGGAAAATAGGGAAAAAATTCTCTTAAATATCTACAAAAAAAATAGTTAGAATAAATGTTATGCGAAGGAAAAAAGTATTGAAAAGAAAAATTTAAAAACTTGTTACCATATTTGATCACTTTGTTCAAAGCCTCAGCTCATAGAAAAAAAATTTATAAATGTGAGAAAATGAAAGAGGGGTAAGGTGGAAAGAAATGGGGGAGTGTTTGAAATGAAATATGGTGGGTGTATTTATAGGGATTTGCGTAGCACTTGTAGTAGTTAGTGTATCTTGTTTTGTAGCGATTTGTGTAGTAGCAGTTATTCTATGTTATTGTAGCGGTTTTTAACGGCTACAAATATTTAATTTATTTATTTTTAAATAATTTTTTTAAAACAAAAATTTAATTTGTTTGATCATTCATCCTCGCCATCCCTACATAAATTGTGTAGAAAAATTGTTAGTGATGTATTATTTTGTTAAAAAATATAATTTAAATGATGTGAACTTAAAAAAATGCACCGAAGTAGAGGTAAATTGTCATCGCCTTCAAGGAAGAAGTTTTCAAAATTGGCAGGCTAAAATAGCTCACTCTCATAGGCGATATTATCGCCTTCACCTATGTCAAAAAGGTCTCGTGACTTTAAATGAACGACCATGTGCCAATTCTTGTGCCTCTCATCCTCGACATAATAAACCTGGTGTGCCTCTTAGGCAAGAATATACGACTCATCATCTTGAGAATTACCAATATGAATTGGTCGTGAGAAATTGACTGATGTGATGCCTAAGTCGTTAGCTGTCAGTCCCTGGGAAGTAGTGGTATTTGCCTACAAATACTTGAACAGCGTCACAGTGAAATGACCTTAGTAATTAAGTTCAACGACATCAAGAAGCTTTCCATAGCAAGGGATGCCTCTAAACTGCATGTTGGTGTCACTGCTGCTTGCATAACTCCTTGTCCCAAAGGTGCTATAAACAACAGAATTTTGAGTTTGCTCCCCCTGAAGCCATATCAACTGCAAAAATTCAAAAAAAAAAAAAAAAATAAAAACCAATTATTCACATTTATAATGTAAAAATAAAATAATAAAAATAAAAATTATAAACAAAAAATATATATTTTTCGTACCTCAAGTGAGATGAATAAGAAATGCTACAGCGAAAACTCTCAGAAAGTCCCTAAACACTCAAATCTGAAGGAAAATTCTCAGAGAAACTTCATAAAATGAAATGGTCAAATGGAAAAATGATGGGAGCAGTGGCTATTTATAGATCTGGATTTTGTAGTGGTTTTGGAAAAAACCACTACAAAAACCGCTACTAAATAGCTACGCATTTGTAGTGGTTATACGATAACTGCTACAGACGTGTGCCTTTTGAAGTTCTGTAGCAATTACCATAACTAAACCACTACACAAATGATGACCTTTGATGTTATGTAGTGGTTATAAAAGCATAACCACTACTCAAGTAATGACCTTTGATGTTATGTAGCGGTTATAAAAGCATAACCGCTACAAATAGTTGTTGTTTGGTATTTAGTAACGGTTTAATTTGTAGTAACCGCTAAAAAAACTGACACTATTGTCACAGCTAGTTGGCGCTAAGTGGCACCACATTTTGTAGCAGTTACAACAAAGAAACCGCTACAAAATATTAGCGAGAAATTAAGGCGGGAATCTCTTGCCATATTTGTAGCGGTTGTATCCTTTTAACCGCTACAAATTACATTGCCAATTACTCCCACCACTTGGCGCTTGGGTTACCACTACGATTTTGTAGCGGTTTATGTAATAACCGCTACAAATGTCAATAATTGTAGCGGTTATATTTAACTACTACAAATTCATCGTTATGAAATAGTTTTTTTTGTAGTGTTTGCATCACACAGTTCCTTAATAGTACTGCATTGATTGTAGCATCACTACACAAAAATTATACCAGTAAACCTAATTATTGAGTGTTCTACACAATATAATAATAGTGGCGAATTAAATGGAGAAAACATTACTCTTCATCTGCAAGGGTGAGATTAAGTTGTTTGAAGGTCTCAAATCCTCTCTATTGATCCTCCAATTCTCTAAAAGCTTGAAGGAACCCAATAACATCTAAAAAGAGATTTGCCTTGATGTTTAAGCTTGCGAGCACAACAAACAAACATGACAATGACCTTTTTGAAATATAAGTTGCTAAGAATATCTTACTACAAAGCACTAACCAATTAGTTCTTCATTATCTGTAGTGTAATCTGCAATATTTTTAATAGGGACAAAGTTGTATTTTTCTGTTGGAATTTGCAAATTTGATTCTTGAAAAAAATGTCATTTTGTGAAATCTAATTTTCCATGAATGTGGAGTCACTTTATATTGGTCATTGTTGTCTAAAGCCTCAAAGTTTTGGAACTGATAAACGTCACCCTCTTTAAGCTCCTTCATGAAAATCTCTCAACTGCTTTTGAGTAACAAAACCTTCAATTGTGGTACCCTACATTTATTTCATAAAAAAATGTAAGTGTCATTGTAGAAATTAGTGTATAATTAGCGAGATTTCATAAATGTCAAACCTGTTCATCCACCAAAATCATGCCCACCTTCCAAACATCATAAGGTGAACTACTTTTTCTCCTAACCAACTTCCTAAGTATGCGTGCAACAATAACTCATGTGTCTTTACTATTATTGATTTGACAAATCAGGTCTTACTGTATAGTTGACATTTTTGGCAATGTTTTTGGGGGGGGGGGCATCCTTTTATACACAATGCAATACTCTAATTCTTGTAAAAAATGTCATTTATCATTTATGGGATATGAAAGGACATGTGGTGATTACATTTTTTTTAAATGAATTAGTTGAATAAATAGGACATTGTGGAATGGGTTCAATTTGGATGTAATAATATATTCCTAAATATTTTTTATTTTTTATGTGGTGATTAGGTGTTTTTAAATGAATTAGTTGAATAAAATAGGATAATTTAGAATGGGTTCATTTTGGGTGTCATAATATATTCCTATATATTCATATATGTTTTAATCTCAATGGCTTTTTAAGGCTTAGGTGTTTTGTGGGAATACAATTAGAGGCAATAAACTTGGATGTTTTCCTATATATTTATAATTTTTTACACTTGATATTCTTCATTTATCATTTATGGGATATGAAAGGTTTCTCTTACGTGGCTATTGGGGAATGCAATTATGGGCAATAAACTTGGCGCTTTGTTGTAGCAATGTCATTTATCATTTATGGGATATAAAAGGACATGTGGATGTATAATGAATACTAAATAATATCCCGCCATCCTTTCAAATGTCTGTTTCAAATGAGGTGAACTTTAATGTGAAGCATTGGTATTTATTGAATGTTATAGACTACAGTAAGAATAGTACAGTTGAGCTGTAGTAATCATTCTCACACCGTTTATATTAGAAGCAGCAACAAAGAAACATCACTCCACTCCACTATGCATCATGAACAAAAACGGATGGAAGCAACGTTAGTACAAGCTTTCATTAGATATATATATATTAGATGGACTTGGAGCAATTTTGGGCTGATCCAGCCACCAAACCAAACAGAAAGACAACCAAAAAACAAGAATGAGAGAGACCCCTTCAAAAAAAAAACAGAAGAACTATACATAAATACTTAATCAATACAAGTCAGTTAACTAAATTTCATAGAGGGGTGGGGCAATAAATACATCACATTTTAATTATATATATACACACACACACACACACACGTGCATATGTGTAATTGAAACTACCTAAGCAATTCTTTCATTGAGAAATATGCATAGCCCATAAAAATTCTCTTCTGCCTCAAAAACTTCCAGTAAAACCACTCGCATGGTATCTCCAATTATAAATAATAATATGTTAATTGGTTTATTTTATCCATTATGGGAAGATACCATGTGGCACGCAAATGGGCATTCAACTTGTAATATAGTCAGCCAACTACTAGTGTCGTCTTTGTTTTTCATACAAGTGTCTCTCCCATTATAAATAATAATATATTAAATAGTTTTATTTACCTAATATGGGAAGCTATCATGTGGCACGCAAGTGGGCATTCAACTTGCACTAGTACAAAAAATGGAATTAGTGGCGCACATTTTGTGGCACTTATTTAAAAAAAAAATGCCACAACTTGCAACTAATTTTTTTTTTTAAAAAAAAATCATTGAGATTATGTGGCACTTTATTAAGGAAGGGTCATAGTAGTTGGGTAGTCTTATGTGGCAATTCATCAAAAAAGGGCCACATAAGACAAGGGGGAGCTAGGGAAGCACCACAACTACAATGTGGCTTTAGGTGATGCTTATTTAGGTAAGCGCCACCCAAAGTGGTGAACTAAATAAAGGAAATCTACTCCACCAATCACAACGCATGTAGCTCCATCATTTCCCTCCTCCCCTTAAAAGTTTGTACACTCTCCCTCCTCCCAATTTCATTGTCAACCTTTTCCCTCCCCTTTATTGTTGGTCCTTTTTGTTCCCTTTTGACCCATGAGCTTCGTTTTTCTTCATCCTTTTGTTTCCTTTTCTTGGTAGTCTTCTACTCTTTTAGTCCCTACTCTATATCCAGGTCAGAGTTCTTCTTCCTTTTCTCCTCTGTTGGTCTCCACTTCAGTGTCCATTAAGTCCCCACTATTGCAAATTTGCAAGTACGTTATGTTTCTTTTTTTAATTTTTATATGGATCTGTATATCTTTCAAGAGACACACACGTATACATGCTACCATTTGTTTAAAATTTTTATACTTCACACACACACACACACACACACACACACACGCATACATGCCTTTTTTTTTAAATTTTTATACTATATCTGGACACACACACACATACTTGCTTTTTCTCATTTTATTTTTATGCTACATCTCTGGACACTCACACACGCATACATGCCATTTTGTTTTGTTTTGTTTTTTTAAATTTTTATACTCCTTTGTTGTAGTGCTATCTGTACACACACTGCCATAAAGCTTTAAGGGTTTGTCATAACCAAGCCAGTGGAAGTCATTCAATACATACATACATACATACATACATACATACATACATACATACATACATTATTTGCACTTTAATACCTTTGGTTTGGTTTAAAAGCCGGATTGCTAGTTTGGTTTGCTTTAAAAGCTGGAGTCATTCATTCACAATTGTTATAAATATATTTAGTACTAATTTTGTTAATTAGTTATTTGTTTGTATCATTTTTGAGTAATTTCATTGTTGTTTGCTATTTTTAATTTTGTTGTGGATATAGAAATTTGTGTTTAAAGTAATCCACTGCTATAATTTATAGGAGTATGAATTAAAAATATGAAAAATATATTTTTTTTTTTAAAAAAAATACTTCCTATGGTGCTTGGAAGTGCCATAGCTTCTTTTAGTAGCGTCTTTTATATATAGCACTTCCTAAGTGCCACACTTTATTCAAATATAAGCGCTACAGCTCCTTTTTGTAGTAGGGTTGTCGCACAACCATCTTGCAACTGGTATGAGGACTATTTTTTAAGGCTTATGCGCAAGCAAAAGGGGGTAGGAAACCAGTTAAAGCAGAAACTCAAGTCTTATCCCAATTGAACCCAAGCATACACACATACGTACCCTTTCCATTTTCGTGACATAGATACAAAATATGATTACATAGACAAATTCACAAAGCTATCTAGTACAACACCCAAAATGCACAACGTTATTGATGGTGAGCATCAAATTGTTATAGGATGCACAAATGTCATCCCACAACACCCAAGAAGCACAATTTAGTATGGTTGCAATATAATGATTCAGCTTGAATTCTTCGACTACAATATAAGGATGTGGCATGTATTCTTAGCATGTCTTCTTCAAGCACAAGTCCAACTTGCTCGTTATAGGTTGCCCCATGGTGAGCCACGGGGTTGGCAAGGTATGGGTTGAAAAGGCCATCACTCCGGTAGGTCAGCATTTTGCCAACCCCGCCTTAGCTCTCTTTTTTTCACATTTTAAAATATTTTATTTTATTTTGCAAATTAAACTATAAAATTTTATAGACTAAGTTTAGCTTGTTTCTATGTTTTCATGACATTATATAATTAAGCTAACCATAAAACTTATAAATATAAACATATAATCCATTTATATAGTTATTTTTTTTCCTATCACTATTTTTTACTATTATTTTATAAATATAGGCCAAAACTCATGTCCATTATTTTATATTCATTGGACCCAATTAGCTAATCAGATGCTGCTGCCTAATTATTTATTACACAAAAGTATTTAATGCCAGTTTAACCATAGTTAAAATTTCTTATCTACCTTTGTAGCAACATAGTAACCCAAAACTTCCTTACCCTCCAAAAAAAGTCCTCTTTCCAACTCTCTCAAGATGGAATTTTTAATTATAGGGTACTAGAAAGTGAATAGCCCAAGAAGCAAAGCGATTCACTGATCAATCCTTTGCAACACACCCTTCAATCCTTCTTCCCAACCCTTATCCCATTTCCTTTGCAATGGACGAATGAATTGACAAATCATGAGAATGATGTTGTAAATTTTGGTGCCAAGAAATAAATAATATAGGATAAAAAACTGGTACGTTTGCTTTAAAGTATTAAATGTTAAATACTAACTGCAACTCCACAATCACGCAACATATGTGAGGCTCACCTGCGTACCTAATTTAAATGGGATGTATTGCTTTTTCGGATTGTCTGACAATATAAGCTTTTTAACAGGAAAAAAGACCACAAAAAAAAAAAAACCACTTGAACTTTAAAATTCTAAATAAGTGATTTCTTATTAAAATTGGTTGTTGATCGCTATACTCTTATAGTTAATTCCTATACTTTTATGGGCGACAAAACTAATTTAGGATTTTGAATTTTCAGGTGGTATTTTCTTATCTTTTTTCCTTTTAATAATTATATTGAAATTTAAATAAGCATATTTTAATTAATTTGAATATATAAAAGTAAATGGTAAAAAGGACTATATACAATTTAAACCTTTATAAATATATTTCCTAAGAGTTTTATTGTCTTCAAT
Source organism: Inga leiocalycina (assembly GCA_963242795.1). Taxonomy (NCBI): domain Eukaryota; kingdom Viridiplantae; phylum Streptophyta; class Magnoliopsida; order Fabales; family Fabaceae; genus Inga; species Inga leiocalycina. The sequence continues at coordinate 68,009,323 of OY725326.1, forward strand.
TTTTACTTTTAAATCTAAAATTTTATATTCTCTCAAATTTAATTATTATTAAGAAATAAAAAACGTTGAAAATTGATGACACAAAGCGAATATTATGGATAAAATATAGCTACTAAGAATTTGACAGTGGCGTCGATTGATTTTTTTTTTAAGGTACTTTTATTCGACCCTAGTTTTACAACGTTCCCTTGATTTGCATAGTCAAATAATAAAATATGCTAATGTTGTGGTTTATACGTCAAATACAGCATCATGTATTTGCGTAGTAAATATTATTTTCTCTAGGTCTTTCTCTTTAATTTTCTCTAACTCTTTTTTGGGAGATATAGATTCAAACTTTTACAACTAAAAAATGTTTACTTTACGAATTGAGTTTTTTTTTTTACGTTTATTTTCTTTTTATTTGGGTTTAAAGGATACTTTTTCTTCAAAAGTTTTCACAAAGAGGCAATTTTACCCTGAAAGTATTAAAAATGAAGCAATTTTGTGCTGACTATTATCCCAATTAATTTTAACTGTTAGTTAACTAAATATGTTGAGCTAACGGTCCACATATCATTTACGTCATTTTTGTTAAGATGTAAATTTGTTCTAGAAGCTCATATGTCATTTACTTCATTTTTATTTAAAGTTATATTTAAGATTTTCATGACAAATTTTCATCTCAATTTTTATGGGGCAAGAGGACCAAGACGTGATCACAGATTTACAGATGGTTTTGATTAACATCATTATAGGGATCAAGAATAAGAACTAACTAAAAACCAATGTAATTAAACTCGGATTGGTAACTGAACCAGTCGGGGCACTGGGTCAAGGGTCAGTGGGTCAGATCAGAGTCAACCCGGGCCCAGACCGGTGAGGGGTTAAAAAGATAAAAAATAATGTAATTTCTCATTACACCATCCAAATTATGAATATTATATATCCAAACTCAAAATGCAAACAAAATACTGAAAATAGCAAAAAATATCATATGGTTAGCAAATGTTTTTTACAATTTCCTTGATAAAGTGACATGACTGTATCATATACATACCACCAAATGACACTTGTTGTAACCTATAATCCCAAAATATTCATCATAAACTAAACATGTAACCTGTATCCCAAAATATTCATCATGATCTCAAAACATATACCAAAATATTCCCACCTTCAATCACTAAACTAGTAAACTAATAATTATCATCATTAAAACAAGCATCAACTACATCATTCAACTCTCTAGATACTGAGACATTAGGAGGTGGAGCTGTAGGAGGTAAAGTAAATGCACTAGGAGCACACAGAGTCAACATTGAAGATGAAGGTCCAACGATATCATCATCACCTATATATCAGGTGAATAAAATTAGTAATAGTTATACTAAAAATATGGTTATATTCTTTTGTGTAAGAAATAAGAATATAATCTTAGATAATAGGAAATATGGTTAAAAACCTCTGTAATTCTTCGCCATTTGTTTAAATTGAAGATTTATCGCTTCTACATTATCAAATTCAGGAGTAGGATCTTCTTCAAGCACCTAAAAGTCTAGTCTATCAATTGATTCATAATCAATGAAATCATAATTATCTTTCTTCTTCTTCAATTGATTCCTATAATGCCAACATGATAGAAGATCAATATTTAATAAAACTATATAACAACTATTCAAAAGTCATGACATTTTAGATTACATAAACTTTAACTTCAAATTGTAGTTTGTAAAAACCAAATCATTAAGCCTGTGATGCTCCAATCTATTTCTTCTTTTAGTATGGATACATTCAAATAAACTCCAATTTCTTTCACAGCAAGAAGAAGAAGTTTGACTCAAAACACGTATAGCAATTTGTTACAATTCTGGTACTAAACCACCATAGTACAACCATCACTCATCTTCAAAATAAAATAAAAGACATTTAGTATGTATTAATAAATATTAAATAATAATCATAACATGTGCTTTCAAATATAAAACTTAATATACTTATGAGGGACTAGCTTTTGCGCCATTCTTTCACATGAAACCTTATCAAACGAGTCTTTACGGTCACGATAGACACTGATTTGTTGCATCATTGTAACAAAATAATCATCATTGTCAGGTGAGAGTGCCTCAAACAAATTGATCACAACATCCATCAATCTATGCTTTCGAACAAAGTTAGGACTATACAAGAATGCAGTATTCAAGAGATATTCCGCTACATGTAGTTCATCTTTCAAATGCTTATCCCAGCGACTTTGAATAATATCCGTGTAAGGCTTGTATAGTTCCTTCTTCCTTTGAAACATGTCCTTAATTACATTTTTAGCTCTCTACATGCGTTCATAGACATAAGGCATTGAAGCTTTTTCATCCGAATCCACAATCCTTAACAACCTTATTAACGAAGACACAAGTCTCACAACTTTAAAGCAATCATCCCAAAACTGATTATTTAGCACGATTGCACTGAAAGTTTTCCCAGGTTCAGTGGTTGCTAATTTGTGCTGCACAAAATGATCAACAACCAAAGCTTGTAAATCACATTTGTGGGAATATATGCTATGAAGGGTGATGAATGTGGTGGCGAATCTTGTTGTACCAGGACGTACATTTTCCTTCCAACTGAGTCTATTCCTTAACCATGACAAGAAGACTATATGATTGTATGTAAATACGGTGATTTCATATGCTTCCTTTGCAAGGTCTGACACATGAGGCATAGATGTAATGTCTTTCAAAATAAGATTCAAACAGTGAGCTGCACAAGATGACCAATAAATGGTTTTATATTTTTTCTTAATCAATCTACCACATGCTACATAATTAGCAGCATTACCAGTCACCACATGCACTACATTTTTAGGACCAACCCACTTAATAACTTCTGTGAATAGTGAGAATAAAGTGTTGGCATTTTTAACTAAATCCGAAGCATCAACTGATTTCACAAATACCATGCCATGTAATGAATAAACTAAGAAATTAATCAAAGTTCTCTGTTTAACATCTGTCCAACCATCATCTATGAGGGTGCAACCGTTTTCTTTCCATTTAGCTCTATGGCTATCAATCAGAAGTTGAAGATCTTTTTTACAATCTCTCAACATGCTAACTCTATACTCATGGAAACTAGGGACCTTAAAACCAAGCCCAATTGCAGTAGCAACATCAACAGCTTTTTGAAATAAGGGACAAGTCATTGCAGTAAATGGAACACAATTCACATAAGCTCAATGAGCAAAAGCCATTTTTGCATTATATTGTGCTTCTTGACTTGTCCTTGTACTCTTTATGCTTGGTTGGGCACAAAGAGTTGTCCTAGGTGTAAAATAAGTGTCAACCTTCCTAGGCATAGGAGCTTTCCTCTTTGGGGCAATTGGTTCCTCAACCTCTATAGCTTCAATGTCATCTTCTACTTTATCATTATGAACATTCTTTTTCTTTGAACCTTCTAATAAAGATTCTTTCATTCTAGCTATAACATTATGGGAAACCTTCTTGCAAGAACTTACTTGACCAATCACATTGGCTAAATGTTGTTTTAGCCTATTGATCTCACCTCCCCTATAACTTGAACCACATAAAAGACAAGTAAAAAAATTTACTTTCCCCTTTTTCTTAACTTAAACATATTGCCAAGCTGGGTCTGTTTTTTTAACACTCCCAGATGATGACTGTGGTGTGGGCATACTACTGATAGAATCAAAAGGATTGGTAGAATTATCATTAGGGGTAGTTTCTTTCTCAGCTCCTTCATTATGTCCTTCTTGTTCCATTATTTCAAATAATTCAAATATCTAAGCTTTCACATAGTACCTAACAGAAAATTTCAACTTTTAGAATATTGTTCATTACTTGATAAAATGAAGCAAATCAACCTAGGAATTGATCCCTATCTGGCTCACAAGATTAAAAACAAATGTGTTAGGAGAACCTTAAAAATAAATGCATCATTGATCCCTATCTGGCTCACAAGATTAACTGTGGATGATGAGTGATTCACTAACATGCCAGGATTTCAAAAGTAAAAAAACAAAACAGTGAGAGTGGGACAAAACCGAATGAATTACTGCTACAAATGTGATGAGCACTTGAGAAAATTGAAAATTGAACATGGACAATGGTATGATTTATGAGACCAATTAAGTTAACATAAAGCAAAACAAAAGCAGAGAGGTTGGCAGAGGTTAGGGGCAGAAAACAAGCTGTATGATTTAAAATTACAAACCCATAGCCATATTCATAGTTACACATACAAACCTCACATTTATGTTTGCCTCAGAAAAAAAAGCAGAGCATCACTGCACAACCACAAATAACTATTTCTTAAGCAAACCAAAACAATGAAAAATTAATGAATGTAGAAACTAGCATTAGAAATAGAGGTCAAAGAACATACAAAGCAAACCACAAAGCTCAGACCAACCATCAACCATGGCTCACTGTGTCACCAGAACGACCAAACCCAATCGGCCAAACCCTTATTTTCAATCAGCTGAAGAAACAAATGAAGGAGAAACAATGCAGGAACTAAGTCGAGACCTTTCTGACCCCAAAGCTCAGATCTTGCAACCAGCCATGGCATCCGACGGAGACACCAACGATGAGAAAACCACCAGTGAACGGTGGCAGCTTAAGTGACGGGGAAGAAGAAAGGCAAAGCCGAACTCCACCGACGTAAACGGTGACCCAACACCGGCAGAGTATGGTCGCTCAGGCAGTCTCACTGGTTGTTCGATAGGGAGTTGAGACTTGAGAGTGAGACTGAGAAGAAGAAGAAGAAGTCTTGGCGTGGTAGGACCGTGGGATGCTCGGACTCGGGATTGAGAACTGAAACTTTGAAAGTGAAAAGCAGAAAAGGTATTCGGGGAAGTCAAAATTTTCAAATTATAAAAAAAAAGTACAAAATGACATCGTTCCTCCTTCCAAGAGGGAAAAAAAGTAACCTGGGCAACCCGACCAACCCACCAAGTCACCCAGGTTAATACCGGGTCACACTGAGTTGGTCCGGTTCGACCAGGTCGGTATGACCCCTGTTCAGCCTATGACCTGGACCGACTTTTTGGCAGGTTAAGCGGTTTCTGGTCCGAACCGATCGGTTTGGTCTGGGTTTAATAACCATGCTAAAAACGAATGAAGGATGGCATTAGAAAGGAGAGTGAGGACGTAATTGAATGTTGAATAACATCACCTTCTACAAGCCACAGTGCAGAAGCCTCGTGTAATTATTAGGGTATTAAGAATCGGATCGGACCGGTTGGTTCAGCCCTGAACCGATGAACTGTGGTCCAACTGGTCCGGTTCGGTGGGTGAACCGTACGGTCTGGTTCACCCATTTTTTTATGTTTTTTTTAAATCATTTTAAATTAATTTTTACACATGATTTCATATTAATGAGCCTGAAATATTTACTTTTTCATTGGTATAGCCCCAATTTAGCTTCGGTTTGACTCCTAACTGACTCACTGATCCTTAACCCAGTACCCCGACCGGTTCAATATCCGGTCCAATTTTCGGTACCTTGATAATTGCGGGAGTGAGGGACTAGATTATGAAGAACAAATTCTATATTATTTTTGGGAAAATCACACTACATTCCCAACAAAGAGAAATACAGTAATAATTAGAAAGCCCTCCTTGATATGCCCATTTTCCCCAAATCCTCTGCGAACCACTCATCCCTTGGGGTTTGTTTCCACCATTGCTCTTGAGAGCCCCGACTGTGTCGGCCACCCTCTTCAACTTTCTGGTTTATGCTACGACCAACCTTTAGCCAATCCTCTTCATTTTTGTGTTAAACCCTTCTCTCTTCTTCTTCCACCATCTTCTACCTTTTTAGCTAGGTCTTTTCATTTGTCATTCTTATTTATTTTATTTTACTGTTGAGGGTTTTAGCATTGTTAATTGTTTATGACAGCGATAGATTTTAGCTACTGTCTTTAATCTTTGATGTTTTTTTTTTGTAGGTATGGTATTATTAAAAAAAATAAATCATAGATATGTTTCATTATTTTACATTAAAAGTTTTAAATGGAGCCAACAAACCATACATAAACACAATCCCTAAAACAAGAATGAGAGCGACTATTCAAAAAAAAAGAGGAAAAATTATACTTAAATACTTAATTAATACAATTCGGTTAACTAGCTTTTATGGAAGGATGAGGGCGATAAATACATTGCATTTTAATTATATATATATGTTAGATATTTTATTAAAATAATAATATTTTATCTTTTTGTTTATTCATATGTTATCTAGATGTATATTTGATCATATAAAGATATACTGGTTAATTATTTTAATCAAATAAATATTCTAGATATTATAATGTTATTATGAATATTAGAATATTATTTTAAATATTATTAGTTTCATATATTTTGGATAAAATATCTCCCGTTTATGTCCCGAAAGTGATTTGGATAAAGATTTGGTTTAGGGTTAGCTGCCTGACCGGTAAAGCTATTACAAGCCTAGGAGGTTATAAATAGCTTAGACTCTTATAGCAACACGTCGAATATTGACTTGCTCCTCAAGGATTCCCTAACGGGTGACAGCAATGATCAGACCATCGCTATGCCTCATCTTCCCGTTAAAAGAATCCTGAGTTTTTTTTGTCTTATAATCTCCTCTCTTTTCAATTTACAGCTCTTAGATTTATAAGATATACCGATATACCATGCAGAGTTACATGGCTAAAGGTACTATCAATAAAGTCTTTCACTACTACTCTCTATTTTAGAATTCTCATGCATGTTATTATTATATTTTTCTTATTTTAGAAAAATAACATGATATCAAACTGAGCGAACCTTTTGCCTCTTAGTCATTAAAATTTTCAGTCATACATTTTATCGATGATTCCTGTTAAGAGAAATTGGATCTTATCTTCTGTTTCTTTTCTAAAGTAATAATAAACTGTGATAATCTCTTCTGGGAAATCCTATACATATTTTCGGTATTTTTGGCATGATAAAGCTGTTCTTATCTGTAAATCTTTGAGATTAATTTCTGTGTACATGTTTGGTTTGATTTTTTTTTCCATGAGTTTTCCCATGTTCTTGAATCATCGCCATCGCGTCGCAATGATCTTTTTTGTTTTTGCATGTGTATGATTTTGTTTTGATCTTGTATAATTCCTTTTAAGCTTTGAATCTTTGATGCATCTATTCAAAATCATTGCGAGTTTGTTCTGGGAAATTTTTTATTTTTTCCGCCGGCGAAATCACCGCCGGAACAGACGACGTCCAGCTGCAGTATGGTGGCGGATCCGGGTCAGGTGGTAGTCAGGTCGGGTTTTCAGGGTCCGGGGGTAAGAGAGACGCTCAAAAAACGACGTCGTCTGATGCAAGTGTGAAACGCTGTGTTTCATTGAAGCAGCACACAGACTGGGCTCACCGTTTCGGGCCTGACAGATTGGGCCTCTGTTTCTTTTGCTTCGCGTTTTTTGTTTATTTTTAATTCATTTTGCAAGTTTCTTCTGGGCTATGTCGTTTTGGGCTTAATCGATATGTTTTCCTCCTCTGCCTTTAAAATGATTAATAGGCCTGGGCCACTCGGTTTACTGGGCTTTTATGGCTGCCTTCAATTTTGTTTTTAAAGTATATGGGCCTTAAAATTTCTAAAAATTGCATGAATTAATTTTATTGCTTCGGGCTTGGGTTTTATTTCCAATTAAACAATAATTATTTTTATTTGGGTTTTGTCCTCTGGCCAGTGATATGTTTTTCCGTACTTATATTGTTTAAGGTGCCTACTTTATTTTCCTAGATGTCATTAGAGCTAAGTAAATATTATTTCTTGAGCAATTATTCTGATTTGTTTATTTAGCATTATGATTGTTTACATAATCTCTAGCATGTGCTATTGCTTGAAATTTATTCTTTTTGAGAATTATTATCTAAATGTTTGTATTGTTGATTTGGACAATTGTTAGATTTTTCTGAATATTATATTGATATTATTCAATGGCAAAAAAAAAATTGATATTATTGCAAGCAATAGTGGGAGAATATTCAATTGCCTAATTATAATTGCTTATTAGACTGATTGGTTTAGAATAAAATTTTCATTAAATTTTTTAGTGTATATTTATGTTTTTGAATGCACATGATATTCGTGATTAGCATGCCCTTTTCTTGTAGAGTTGCCACAACATCCTCATTTCTATAGCATGTACGTTCTAATCACACATAGAATTATAGAATATCGGTTGTAATTAGATAAGATAGTATAACCTATCTTTGTCCACAGGTAGATATTTATGATTGCATATGTAGTTATGATGAAATAAAATGGCATTGTATTTTCTAAGTAGCCCACATGCATTAAAAAATATAATTGCATTTTAGTTTCATCAATTTGAGACAAATACATTGTATGCTAGTATTCTTTGCCCACAGGTAGATATTGGTGATACGTATTTGTAATTGCATACTTTATATGAGATTAAAGCATGCACATGACATAGTGTTTTGTGATAGCTTCAAAACCTTATATGTGAGTAAATTCATAATTTTGCAGCTCCGGTTACCATTAGGATTGTCATTGATATGAATAACAAAATAATCTTGAATGGTACTAATTATCTTGACTGGAAAGATAGTGTTTTATTGGACCTCGGTTCTATAGATCTAGATCTTGCTTTGAGGGTTGACAAACCCTAAAAACCAGCTGATGACTCAACAAACCGAGATGCAAAAGGCCATTAGAATCAGTGGGAGTGGTCTAACCACCTATCTCTTATGTTTATTCAACAAAGGATTCAAAGAAGCATTCGAGGTGCTATCCCTAAATGCAGAACTGCCTAATAGTATCTAGAAGCTTTAAACAAGCAATTCAAACTCTCAGATAAACAAATGGGTAAAACCATCATGTCTGAATTATGTGCTTTAAGGCTTACAAGTATTGGAAGCATGAGACAACATATCATGAAGATGAGGGACCTCTCCTCTCAGTTGAAACCCTTCAATATGGAACCTACTGACCAATTTTTGGTGTAGTTAATATTGAATATAATTCTCTTCCTCCTTCATATGACGCTTGCAAGGTTTCATATAACACACATAAGGAAAAATGGTTAGTGGATGAGTTATTAACCATACGTGTTCAAGAAGAGACTAGATTGCTAATGAATAAGAATTTTTCACATAAGGAAGCTCATTATGCTGAAAGTTCCAAGGATGATGCTAGAAGGGGAAGGATGGATAATAAGGATAAGGACAAAAAAGAGATTCCTCCTGTTAAGGCAGCAAACAAGAAGGATGCCAGGTGCTTCTTTTGCAAGAAGAAAGGACATGAAGGCGGAGTGTCTCAAGTACAAGGCTTGGTTAGAAAAGAGAGGGATTTATAAATAGCAGACCTCCATACCCCAATGAGGAAAAAGTCTTTTCAGTCAGTGGGAGAGGAGATGCTGTGAAGGCTCTTAGAACATTTAGGATAGTTCTTTCTAATAATTTTGTTTTAGATCTATTTGAGAAATTTTATGTTCCTTCTTATAAGAGGAATTTGATTTCTATGTCTAAGTTAATTCCTTTTGGTTATGAATTAAAACTTTCAAAATATCATATGATTTTTAGTAAAGATTCAGTTCCAATTTCAGATATTGTTATGATTAATTATTTGTTTAAAATCGTTTTTGATTTACCTCTATCTTTATCTATTATGCATGGTATTAAACGAAGTGTCATCGATGAGAATTCAACTAGCCTATGGCATAGGAGATTGGGACATACCTCCACTGAGAGAATTAAGAGGTTAACTAAGGATGGATTTATTCTACCCTTAAACCATTCGGATCTTGGTTCTTGTGTGGACTGTATCAGGGGAAAGCAGACCAACAAGTCACATAAAGAGGCTAGGAGAAGTTCTGAATTACTTGAGATTATACACATAGATATATGTTGTCCTGATTTGACTGCACACAGTCAAAAGTATTTCATTACTTTTATTGATGATTACTTATGTTTTATGTATGTCTATATGCTTCATTGTAAAAGTGAGGCACTAGATGCCTTTAAAGAATACAAGGTTGAAGTAGAGAAACAAATATGGAAACCAATTAAAATTATGAGATCAGATAGAGGTGGTGAGTATTTTGGTAGATATACTAGTGAAGGACAAGCACTTGGTCCTTTTATAGATTTTCTTCGAGAGCAAGGTATAATTGCTCAATATACCATGCCTAGCTCACCAAATATGAATAGAGTAGCTGAAAGAAGAAATAGGACCTTGTTAGATATGGTTAGGAGCATGTTGAGTAGCTCTAAACTGTCGTTTTCCTTATAGAAAGAAGCACTCATGACAGCCGTATACATACTTAATAGGGTTCCAACAAAAGCGATGCCAAAGACACCCTTTGAAATCTAGAAAGGATGGAAACCTAGTCTAAATCATGTTAAAGTGTAGGGGTGTCCTACGAAAGTGAGGGTGTATAATCCTTAAGAGAAGAAATTGGATCCTAAGACCATTAGAGTCTATTTTGTTGGCTATGCTAAAAGTTCTAAAGGTTACAAGTTTTATTGTCCTCCACCTTCAAAGAGGTTTGTGGAATCTAGAAATGCAAGATTTCTTGAGAATGATGTCATTAGTGGGAGTAATCTTTAGGATAATCACATAGAGGGGACCACTAACACAAATGGTGAGGAAGCATCAATGAATGAAGACACCTCTTTAACAAGAGTTGTCATAGAACATGATGTGATTCAAATAGATCAAGTTGACAATGCTAGACATGAGGAACATATTCAGAATGATCAAGTTGTCACACAACCACAAAATATGATAGAGAATGTTCCAAATGAGCAACTTAAACCAACCCAAGAGGTTGTACTAAGAAGGTCAACAAGAGAAAGGAAATCTGTATTACCTAGTGATTACATAGTGTATCTTACAGACTTTGACTGTGAGGTAGTTATTGAGAATGACCCATTAACATTTACTCAAGCTTTGCAAAGTGTAAACTCTAAATTGTGGTATGACGCTATGATTGATGAGATGAAATCCATGCCAAACAATCATGTTTGGGAACTTGTAGAGTTACTTAGAGGGGCCAAAGCCGATGGCTGCAAATGGGTTTTCAAAACCAAAAGAGACCCACAAGGTAATATTGATAGATACAAGGCTAGATTAGTTGCTAAAGGTTTTACTCAAGTGGAAGGAGTCAATTACAAAGAAACCTTTTCTCCTGTGTCTATGAAAGACTCTCTCCGCATTATCATGGCATTAGTTGCACATTTTGATCTAGAGTTGCATCAAATGGATGTTAAGACTGCATTCATTAATGGTGAACTTGAGGGAGAAGTCTACATAAAGCAACCTGAGGGGTTCATTATAGAAGGCAAGGATAAACTTGTATGCAAGTTAAAGAAGTCCATCTATGGTCTTAAGCAAGCGTATTTGAAGTTCCATGAAGTCATTACATCCATGAGATTAGTAGGAGCAAGATCATATTTTTGATTTTGTATGTGGACGACATACTGGTTGCAACAAGTGACTTGGGACTACTACAAGGGTAAAACAGTTTTTGTCCAAGCGTTTTGACATAAAGGATATAGGTGAGGCTTCTTATGTCATTGGCATTAAGATCCATAGAGATAGGCATCAAGGCCTTCTAGGCCTACCTCAAGAAACCAATATCAATGCAATTCTTAAACAATTCCGAATGGAGAACTATCCAACCAATATTGCTCCCATTGAAAAGGGAGATGTTTTCAATTTGGGTCAATGTCCCAAGAATGAGTCTTAAAGGAAAGAGATGGAAAAGGTCCCATATGCCTCAGCGATAGGAAGTTTAATGTATACACAGGTTTGCACAAGACTTGACATAGCTTTTATTATGAGTATGTTGGGGAGGTACCAAAGTGATCTTAAGGAAAAACATTGGTTAGCTGCAAAGAAAGTTTTCAAGTACCTTTAAGGTACTAAAAACCATATGCTTACATATAAAAGAACAAACAATCTTGAAATGATTGGGTACTCAAATTCTGATCTAGGATGATGTGAAGATACAAGGAAATCTACTATTGGTTATGTCTTCCTATTAGCAGAAGGAGCCATATCATGGAGAAGTGCTAAACAAACACTTGTTGCTACCTCTACTCGTGATATTGAGTACATAGCATGTTTTAAATCAAGTGCACAAGGAATCTAGATAAGGAATTTCATCGCTGGGCTTAAGATTGTGGCTACAATCTCTAGGCCAATTAAAATGTACTGTGACAATAAAGCTGTGGTGGCCATAGCCAATAACAGAAAAAATGGAAGTCGAAGTATGTAACGCCTCAAATTTTGATTAAAGGCTAATGATAATTTATTGAGGATAATTACTTAATTAAAGTTGGAATTATTTTGTGTTTATGGATATTTTAATTAATATGCCGAAAATAAAGGAGAAATTAAAAGAATGGAATCGTTGGCTTTAAGTTGGTGATTAATGGGAAATTAATTACTAACTAAGAGAAAAGTGAGAAGTAAGATTAAATGGCTAATGGAGGGATTAGATAAGCTAGTTGGTGACTTATTGTGTGAGAGCAAATAGGGAAGTGACACTTGGCAAGCTCATATGTAAAGAGATTAGTGGAAAAGTCAAATACAATTTTAAAGTATATTTTCTCTTTCTTCTTCCCTCCTATTTCATTGACAAGGAAGGCTAGAGGGAGTAGTTTCATCATCATTCTTCATCCCTTCACTCTCATCTCTCTTCTCTCTCTCTCTCTTGAGTTCAGCGCCATTGTTGAAGAAAACAAGAAGAAGAAAAGCTTGAAAAAGGTCAGGGAAATGATCTCAAATGCTCAAACTCATTTCATTAAAGTTGTTCCTTGCATTGAGAGCTTCACTTTAATGGTTATAGTTTGTCTTTTGGTGTTGGATTGAGCTCTCAAGGAACTTTGGAGGTTTGAGAATCAAGAAGTGTTTTTAGAAAAGTTGAAGAGGTAAGTGAAATTAAACTATCTATCTAAGTTTTGTGTCAAATGTATTAGCTTTGAATTTCTGGAAATTATTTCCCATTTTCGAAAATAAGAGCCATTGGGCATTTGGCATGTTATTGGTATAAAAATGGTATATTTGGAATGTATATAGATAGATAGAATTGATCGGGGATTGAATGATTAAGTTTAGTGATTTTGGAAATTTAGTGTTTAATGTTGCCCATGACCAAAGCATGATAATGGAGTAGGAATTTGGTTGTTTTAATGGTTTTATTGGATTCCTTGAGTGATTTTGTGTGGGAATAGCTTTGGTTGAAGTTTTGGGTCATTTGGAAACTCTTGGGAAAATTCTGGTAAATGCTGTCATTGTTTCTGTATTTTTTGGTTTCTGATGCATATCACTCGAGTGAGTCAGTGAAATTCTTCATTTTCCCTTCATTTTTTGTATTGCACTTCTATGAAAAGGGTAAGAGTGATGCCTCACCTGCGAATGTGGTAAGTTCTCACTCGAGTAAGCCTCCTCTTACTCAAGTGCTGGTGTATTAGACACCAAGAACTTGCCTCTCGGGTTTTCACTCACGGTTGAATGCTAGAGTGTGTCTCAACACTCATGAGAATTTAGTCTCCACCCGAGTGAGAAGTCTTATACTCAAGTGCTTCTTCCCTCTGAAAACTCCCATTGCTCTCGGGTTATCACTTCTTGGACTTCACTCTATAGAGCTCGAGTGAAGCATTTGGTGATCACTCGAGTGAGGTCTTGTGTGCTCGAGTGTCTCTGTCTCTGATAAAGTTCTTGTGCTCTCGGGTGCTCACTCGCTATCCTTCACTCTCAGATTCCCGAGTGCAGACCGTGTAATGGCCCAATTTGAGATTAAGGGCTAATGACTTCAAAATTTATTGTGATTAGTGTAATTTAACACTTTTGGAGAAATGTGATGTGAATTTGATATAAATGTACTTGGTGATAATTTATTAAGCATAATGAAAGCTAGAGGCAAAATAGCAAAATTGGAAATTTACCGACCAATCGGTCAGTTACTAAAGAGGAAACTCATTAGTGATTGAGAATCAATGGTTGAGATTTATTGTCTATGAGTTGGAATCATGTGCTTTGCATATATGCGAATTCATAGAAGAGTGAGTAAAATTATGCCAAGTGGCATTATATGGACCAAGGGATCATGCCATTAGTCAAACACTCACTTTTCTCTCTCTTCTTTCTCCCAGTCGGTTGGTTAAGCATTAGGAGGGGAAAAATTATGCTTGCCTTATCATCTCCATCATCTCATCATCTCTCTCTTTCCTCACCTCCATTTCCAGCGACCCAAGGAAGAAAGAGCTTGAGAAAGCTTGTTTTTTTGGTGCGTAATGGTTCTCATATGCTCAAACACTCTTCATTAAACTTGTTCCTAATGTTAAGAGATTCATCTTGATGGTTTCAGAATTTTAAAAGGTGGTAGTTTGGGTGTTGGAGCAAATTTGGAAGTTTGAGAATCAAAGATTTGGCTTTAGCAAATTGAAGAGGTGAGCATTTGGTGCTTTTTGATATGTTTATTGTGATTTTTGGTTGAGCTTGATGAATTCTAGAATTTGCCCTGGTTTTATGCCAAATCTTGAATGCATGAATTGCATGGTGAATGATGTTGTAATTGGTTTATTGTGAAGTTATTTAAGTATTGGATATGGTTTTGAATTTTGGAAGTGAGTGGAAGGAAATTAGGTAATATGTGTATTATAGAGACCCAAGAGTAAGATTATGGTTAGGATGGGTTTTTAAGTGTTTTGAGGCTACCAATGGGTTCCTTATGAGATTTTAAGTGGGAATGAGCTTTAGGTTGAGTTTGGGAACTATTGGGATCAGTTTTGATAAATCTAGGAATTTCTGTCAGTTGCTGCGATCTGGCAATCTGATAAGTATCACTCGAGTAAGGGGGTCTCACTCAAGTGCTGAAGTATAATTTCCCTTTTTCCTTCTGTGTTTCACCTGGTTTTCTGATAAAAGCAAGAGTGCACTTCTTAACCCGCGAGTAATATTGGTGATCACTCAAGTGGGCATAGGTTCACTCGAGTGAAGGTGTGAGTTCATGTTAAGGGGTTGCTCTCGGGTATGCACTCGCAGGCCAATTTTCAAGAGTGTGTTCTGACACTTGCAAGTATAGTCTTCTCACCCGAGTGGCAAGGGTTGTGCTCGAGTGCCCTTCTAGTTCCAAACTTTCTCATTGCTCTCGACTTGTCACTTCCTGTGTTCTACTTTTGGGGACTTGAGTGACTTTGAAGTCATCACTCGAGTGCAAATCCTTATGCTCGAGTGTTGTGAGCACTTTCTGGTCGTTGTTGTTCTTTACTGTCAACACTCGCGAGTGAGAGCCATTCTCACTTGAGTGTAAGTCTCTCATTACTCGAGTGAGGTCATCTTCATTGGAGTGAGTCAGCCAAAAATCAATGTTCTGCTTCCGAAAAGGGGTCTTCAGGGTAGTTTCTCCCAACCCTTTTGGCATATGTGTAGGCCTCTAATAGCCACCTAAAGAGTTCGAATGATAACCAACCTAGTGTATTATATAAATATGTATTTGGAAAAGAGATTGATCGGTTGTCCCTAATTTAGTTATAGGATTTGACATTTTCCAGACTCGTGAGCCCACTGTGCCGAGGAATGTCAGGAAAGAACAAGGTAGTGACTCTTTTTCTTATACTGTGTGTAAATCATTGTATGTATGTTTATCATGCATTGTGCTGCTGCTGCTGCTTTTGCTTTGTGATGCCTTATGATGCCTTGTGATGCTTTGTGCCTTGTGATGCTACTGCATTGTGTTTACCGCGGAAGCGGGCATAATAATTACAGCGAAAGTTGGCATAGTATTTACCATGAAAGCGGGCATAGTGATTACAGCAAAAGCTGTCGCATTATGATTACAGCCGTGAGTGCTGTTGTTTATGGCGTGAGCCATGAATCATTGTGTTGTTGCTAAACATGATCTTACATGCTATGTGTTTACATACTGTATGAGTGATTTGTTACTACTGGGATTCTTTTGAATCTCATTCCTTCCTTTGACTAACCATCAAATAGGGTAAGTGGCTCCAAGGAGAAGCGAACAACCAAGAGTGGTTAGGACCTTGTAGAGATGTTTTGCATTTTGGACTGTTGGTTATCTATTTTAGCTTAGGATTATTGTATATAATTTTGGGATGTAAATATTATTTTAGATATGTAATCCCCTATGTTGGGAAACTTTACACCATTTTATATATACATGTAACCCGGGCTTGCCGGGATTTTAGTTGGCCACTCTGATATTTATGAATGTGATTTAACTGCACAAGTAATTATATTTAAATGTGAATGTGAGACCAGATTAACTATGTTTTTAAACTGCTTTTATGAACACCCCATCTTGAAGATAAGGGATTATAAATGTTGTTTTTGTCTTATTGGTTTCTATTTCACTTAAATTTCATAATCCGGATATAATTACGGTGAGAGGGTTACAGACCATACCATCACTCGAGTGAGGCCGTCTTTACTCGAGTGAAACAGTGAAAAATATCAATGATTGTGCTTCCAAAAGGGGATCCCTGAGGTAGTTCTTCCAACCCTTTAAGGCTTTTATTAGAGGCATATATGAGTACTTAAGAGACAGTAATGATAACCAATTTAAGTATTGTGAAGGTATTGAATATTGGACTAAGTGATAACGCATCGTCCTTAATTATGACTTCAGGATTCAATATTTGCCCGGCACGTAGAAAGCCTGTGCCTGCTCAAAAGCGGAATGACCAAGATAGTAACACTTTATCCTATATCATGTATATTGCATTGCTTGTTTGCATTAGTCATTGAATACAGATACATTGAGGGGACGTGGCGAAAGCCCGGCCTTGAATATAGATACTGTAACCCCTCACTATAATTATATCTGGGTTATGAAATTTAAAATGAAATAGAGACTAATAAGACAAAATCAACATTTATACTCCCTCACCTTCAAGATGGGGTGTTCAAAAAATAGTTCAAAATATATTCAACCTGCTCTCACATTCACGCTTCGAATATAATTACTTGAGAAATCAAATCACATTGATAAATAACAGAGTCCACAACTAAAATCCCGGCATACCTCAGGTTACATGTATATATAAAATGGGTATATAGTTTCCCAAAATAGGGGATTACATATCCAAAAATAATATTTACAACCCAAAATATATACAGTAATCCCAAATCCAAAATAAATAACCAACAACTAAATAAAATGTCTCTAAGAGATCCTAACTGCTCTGGGATGTCCGCTTCCCTTTTGAGCCACTTGCCATGTCTGAAATATTAGTCATTGGAAAGAATGAGATTCAAGAGAATCCCAGTAGTAACAAATTACTCATTCAATGTATAAACACATAGCATATATGAGTATGTTTAGCAACATCTCAATGATTCATGGCTCACGCCACGAACGACAGTACTCACGGCTGTAATCACAATGCAACAGCTTTTGCTGTAATCTCAATGTCTGCTTTTGCAGTAAACACTATGCAGCAGTATCACAAGGCACAAAGCATCACAAAGCTCCACAAGGTGGCACAAGGCATCACAAAGCAGCAACAACAACACAATGTGTAACCCCCTTCACGATTAAGGCCGAGATTAGTTCGTAAAAATGTAATTAATGTGGAATTAGAGACCGTAATAGATTTTGGGACTTAAACAAAGTCAATCTTCCCAAAATCATGGCTTACAAAAACTTTTACAACTTTTGTTCATGACGGTCTCATATTCACATTTCAATACTAATGGCCTGTACAAGTTGATTTCATTCACAAATATCATAGTCTAAACAATTTCCCGACACACTCGGGTTCCATTCATTAAGTAAGGGATTTACAAAGGCACAAAGCCCACAAATTCATTACCCTTAACTTGGGGATTACACAAAACTAGACTACAATCCCATTATATACAATCGTTTCCCAAAAACATCCCAATGATATATATGATAACCAATAAAACCAAAATATACTTCTAAACCGGAGCACTATCCGCTCTTCGTCGTCCGTTTGCCTTTCGATCCTTCAGCCCTGTCTAAAACATGGTTTTTGGGAGAGTGAGATTCTAAGGAATCCCCGTAGTAACAAATCAATCATATAATGTACAATAATAGTGCATGTAAGCAAATCATTAACCACAACAAGCAACTACAGCGGCAATGGTTAGTATGACATATGTCATCCCTTACGATTACTCACGCTGAATTGCTCACGTTGCATTGCATCACAGCAATCCACACAATACATTTCACCACAGCTGGGATTCATATAATGCATTTCATACACAAGCCATACCGGCAAGATACACACAGCCCACGGATGGATTCACAACCGCCGCCCCACGGGTCGGATTCACAAATATCCATGTCGATTACGACGGCAGTTCAACGGCCGACCTAAAGATGACCACCGTCAATCCCTACACGGCTCACGCTGACCTGCTCACGCCGTAATGGACCATGGCACACATTTCAAAAATTCAACGATAAGTTATGCATGCCAAAACATCATACAGGATATGAGAGAAAAGTCACTACACAAATACAGAATCACCAAAAACTACACACTACTCCAAAATAGAGTTCTGTTTCAATCCCAAACTTTGGACAACCATAACTCACAGAATACTAAACGAAATGACATAAAATATATGTCCATTTTAAAGCTTGGGATGTGAACTTTAAGACTGGAAAGTTTCATAATTTTCCAATACCATTTGGTCACTCAAAATGCTCATCCAAACTTACTGCGAAAAACAGAGCTCAAACAAGACCACTTTCTAACTTTTCCCAAGTGATTCAAATGAACCCAAAATCAATAACCAAGCTCATTCCCACACAAAATCACTCAAGGAATCCAATGGGAATGTCAAAATCACCAAAATCCTATTCCATTATCATGCTTTGGTTTTGGGTAACATTAAACACTAAAATCTCAAATTCTCCAAACTTAACAATTTCCAACCCAAACAATTCTATCTATCCAAAATGCGTTCTAAACATACAAATTTCATACCAAACATATACCAAACTCTCAATGGCCCTCATTTTCGAAAATGGCCCAAGAATTCCAGAAAATCCAAGTTAATCCATTTGGCATAAAACATAGATAGATAGATAGGTCTCACTCACCTTATCAACTTCTCCAAAGAGAGTTCTTGATTCACCCAAGTCCAGAATTTCGAGTGATCACAAATCACAACCAATGGACAAACTACAACCATAGAAATGTTGCTCTTAACTCAAGGATCAACTTTAATGAAGGGAGTTTGAGCAATAGAGATCATTTACCTACACAAATCACAAGCTCTCTTCCTTCCTTTGCCTTCAACAATGGCGCCCAAGAGAGAGAGAAGAGAGAAAACGAGAGAAAGAGAAGAGATGGAGTGTAGAAAGGAATGAAAGATGATGAGCTACTCCCTCCCATGCCTCCAGCCGAAAGAGAGAAAAGAGAGGAGAGAGAAATAATTGTTTTATTCCATTTGACTTTCTTAACCTCTCTCATCTTGACACATGTCCACATGCCATTGGCTCTCACCAAATAAGTCACAAATTAACTACTTTAATCTCTCCATTAGCCATTTACATCACACATCTCATTTTCTCTTAGTTAGTAATTAATTTCTCCATTAATTACCACTTATGGCCAATATTTCCATTATTCCAATTTTTTCCATAATTATGACATATTAGTTAATATTGCCATAAAACACATAATAATTCCAATTAAATTCATAATTATCCACAATAATCATGATTATCCCTTAATCAAAAATTGGGATATTACACAATGCATGACAACATACATACAACATATTTACACAAAGTATAAGGAAGAGTCACTACCTTGTTCTTTCCTAACGTTCTTTGGCACAGTGGGCTCACGAGTCTGACAAATGTCAAATCCTATAACCAAATTAGGGACAACTAATCAATCTCTTTTCCAAATGCTTATTTCTATAATACTCTAAGTTGGTTATCATTTAAACTTTTTATGATGACCATTAGAGGCCTAAACACATGCTAAAAGGGTTAGGAGAAACTACCCTGAAGACCCCTTTTCAAAAACACAACACTGATTTTCAGCTGGCTCGCTCGAGTGAAGATGACCTCACTCGAGTGATGGGGAGCTTGCACTTGAGTGGGAGTGGCTCTCACTCGTGAGTGTTTAACAGTGAGCAACAACCATGACCAAAAAGTGCTCACAACACTTGAGTATGGAGTTTTGTACTCGAGTGATGACTATAAATTCACTCGAGTCCTCGAAGGTGCAACACAGGAAGTGAGAACCTGAGAGCGATGAGAAACTTTGGAACTAGAAGTGCACTCGAGTCCCCAAGAGTGAGACACAGAGAGTGCTTGGCCGAGAGCAACTCTTAACATGACATTACACTTGCACTCGAGTGAACTTATGCTCACTCGAATAATGGCTTATATTACTCGCGACTTAGAAAGTGCACTCGCGCTTTTGGCATGGAAGTGTAACAAGAACTGGAAGAACTTGGGCAAAAATATGCACAACACTCGAGTGAGACTCATCCTCACTTGAGTGAGACTTATCAGATTGCCAAATTGTAGCAAAAGATAGAAATTCCCAGATTTGCCAGAACTGATCCCAATGGTTTCCTAACTCAACACAAAGCTCATTCCCACTTAAAATCCTATAAGGAACCCATTGGTAACCTCCAAAACACTCAAAATCCATCCTAACAACAATTCATACTCTTAGGTCTCTATAACACACACAATACCTAAACTCATTCAACCCACTTCCAAAATTCAAAACCACATCCAACACTCAAATAACTCTACAATAAACCAGTTCCAACATCATTCATCATATAATCCATGCATCCAAAAATTGGCATAAAACCAGGGCAAAATTCTAGAATTCATCATACTCAACCAAAAATCACAATAAATATATCAAAAAGCACCAAATCCTTACCTCTTCAAATTGCTAGAACCAAACCTTGATTCTCCAACTTTCAAATTTGTTCCAATACTCAAATCACCACCTTTTAAAATTTTAAAATCATCAAGATGAAGCTCTTAACACTATGAACAAGATTAATGAAGAATGTTTGAGCATAGGAGGAAAATTACCTACCCAAAATTCAAGCTTTCCCTTTCTCTTTCCTTGCTTCAAGTTGCCGGAAATAGAGAAAGAGGAGAGAGAGACGATAAGAAGATAATGATGAAGAAGATCATTTCCCTTTCCTATGTTCACCACCCACCGATTTGAGAGAGAGAAGAGAGAGAAAAGTGACTTTGACATGTTGACTCAAATCCATGGTTCACATTAAGCCACTTGGCATCATCTTGCTTACTTTTCCATGAATTCACATATATGCAAAACATACGATTCCGACCCATACACAAAAATCTCAACCATAGATCTTTAGTCATCACTGAGTTTCCTCTTGGTAACTGACCAATTGGTCGATAAATTTCCAATTTTACTATTTTGCCCCTGATTTTCACTATACTTAATAAATTATCACCAAGTACATTTATATCAAATTCACATCACATTTCTTCAAAAGTGTTTAATTACACTAATTACAATCAATTTCAAAGTCATTAGCCCTTAATCTCAAATTAGGTCATTACAGATACAGTGAGGGGATGTGGCGAAAGTCCGACCTTGTATACAGTGAAGGGGACGTGGCAGTGTGCCCGGCCTCGAATATTGATTGTTGCATTGTGATGTATGCTTACTTGCTTTATTTAATTATGCATCATATACGTAAACTGTTGCTACTGTGATTCTTTAGAATCTCATTCTTTCCAAATAACAATTTTAGACAGGGTAAGTGGATCAAGAAACAAGCAAGTATATAAGGGCGACTAGGACTGCTGACGGTAGTCTTATATAGATACTTTCAGCTTTTGATTGTTTATCATTTTGGATGAATGTATGTATTGAATAGATTATAGAATCATAGTTTTGTGTAATCCCCGGTATGGGAACTGAGATGGGCAATGATGCCCTGTACAAACTCTTGGATCAATGTTATTAGCCTGGGTGAATGTCGGGAATTTTGCTGATACTCTGATATTGTATATGTGACAAATCGAACAGGCCTATTGATTTTATAAATTAATGAATGGAGATCTATTTGTACAAGTATTGTAAGAAGATTTTAATTATTCCAAATCTCTTATTAAATTATGAAACACATTTAAACGTTAAAGCCCGACCTTGATCGTGACGGGGGTTACATTTGTGGTATCAGAGCAGTTTTCTTGGCATTTGTAGGAATTGCTAAGTTAGTTGCCCTAGTTTATTGCCTGAGTGTTAGATGATTAATGATTGCTGATTGTATACACATTAATATTCCTGTTATTGATTGTATATAAGAGTTTAAGGAATATGTGTATACATTTATTGATTTGTAGACTGAAGAGAAACAATGGCTCCTACTAGAGTCAGAAGACCTGACCCAGAGGTGGAATAGATCAACAAAAATCCACCTGACCTAATGTGGGAGATGATAAATTTGATAAGAGAGCAGAGAGATATGATCATTGAGTTAAGTGAAGAGCTTAGAGAAGAAAGGGCCAAGAGAAATGAGGAAAGGGCCCAATCTATACATGATGAGACTCGAGAAGAGACTCAACAAGAAGAGACAGCTGAGGAGTCAAACCGATCCCATGAGTCTCCACCTCATACTGAACAAAACCAAGGATCACATGGGGTGCCGGCTTGCAATAATAAAGACATTTAGTTTTGGGTTTCTAAATTCTGCAAACACATGCCACCTGTGTTCAAAGGAAGATTTGACCCTCAAGCAGTGGAAGATTGGTTGATGAGGCTAGAGAAGATCTTCGAGGTGCTTGAGTGCCCATTGGAGGTGAAAGCAAAACTAGCTATCTATAAGCTAGAAGGAGATGCAGACAGATGGTGGCGTAATATTGCCATGACTATATGGCTCATAATGTGCCAGTGACTTGGGAGTTATTTCTGAAAGAATTCAATGACAAGTACTTCCCAAAGTTGGTGAGAATGGAGAAAGAGTCAGACTTTCTGGCAATCAAGCAAGGAGACAATGAGACTTTTGATGACTACATGTCTTGGTTTTTCTGTCTAGTTTGTTACTCCTCCTTCCTTAGACAGATGGATGATGAGGAATGGAGTTCCGACATGCTGATTAGAGGCTTGAAGAGAGAGTTAAAGAAAAGGTTGGCCACCCGACAGTTTGATAAGTTCAACAAAGTAGTTGAGGAGTACCGCATCACTGAGAACAACCTGAGAAACATTAACCTGATCAAAGGTAGTGGTTGTGGTGAAACTGGTAAGGGGAGCTCATCCCAGAAATGCAAGAGCCAAGGATTCCCATCCAAAGGAGGTGGTAAGAAACCGTACCAAGTGCGAGATCGTGGGAATCAGGGACAACTATCACAATGGGTATGCCCCCGGAGTAATAAATCACATGCTGTAGGAATTGTGAGGGGCAATAGGTATGCTTCATCTGCAAGCAGCTCGGACATCTTGCTAAAGATTGCAAGGGGAGACCGGTAGAGTCAAGGCCTAAGAGTCAAGGGAGAGTGTTCACTATGACCCATGAAGAGGCAAGGAAGTCTCCCGAATTGATCCAAGGTAATATTCTTCTAAATGGTAGTGTATTACAAACTCTATTTAATTCAGGTGCTAGTCATTCGTTCATAGCTTATAACTGTGTAAAGCACCTAGGACTACATGTTCATAAACTGCCATTTGATATTGTTGTGTCAACACCTATGGGTGATAAGACTGTGGCTGCGGAAGCTTGTCTGAATAGTGTTATAACTGTCAAAGGGTTTGAGTCTACCATTGATTTGATTTGCTTGCCACTCCATCAATTGGAGGTTATTCTGGGTATCAATTGGTTGACGGCGAACAATGTCATGTTGGACTGTGGGAATAGAAAAATAGTTTATTATGCTCCACGAAGGGATGTGAATGTAAACAGTAGTCTGAATTTCCTCTCAACAGCTAAGGCTGAGGAATGTTTGAAAAAGGGATGCCAAGGGTATATGGTATTCTTCTCTGTTCAGGGAGAGTTCAATGAAGCCCTTGAGAGTATCCCAGTAGTAAGAGAATTCCCTGAGGTGTTTCTTGACGACCTCAGTGAATTACCTTTGGAAAGGGAAATAGAATTTCAAATTGAGATAGTGCCTAGAGCTAGTTCGATATCAAAGGCCCCCATATAGAATAGCCCCTAATGAAATGGCAGAATTGAAGAAACAAATTGAAGATTTGCTTGAGAAAGGGTTTATCCGACCTAGTGTGTCACCATGGGGAGTTTCGGTATTGTTTGTGAAAAAGAAGGATGGGAGTTTGCGGTTGTGAATTGATTACAGAGAACTTAACAAGGTAACTGCTAAGAGCAAATACCCTCTTCCGAGAATAGATGACCTGTTAGATCAATTGTCTGGCTCATGTGTGTTCTCCAAGATTGATCCAAGGTTGGGGTATCATCAGTTGTGTGTGAAGGCAGCGGATATTCCAAAGACTGCTTTTAGAACGAGATATGGGTACTATGAATTTCTTGTGATGCCCTTTGGTTTGATGAATGCACCAGTGGTATTCATGGATTATATGAATCGTATCTTCTGACCGTGTCTTGATCAGTTTGTGGTAGTGTTCATTGATGACATATTGATTTACTCCAAGAGTAATGAAGAGCATGAACGGCATTTGAAAATTGTATTGAGAATAATGAGAGAAAAGCAATTTTACGCTTAGCTGAGCAAATATGAGTTTTTGGCTTATGGAAGTGAAGTTCCTTGGCCATGTCATCTCACGAGAAGGGGTCTCAGTAGATCTTAGTAAAGTGGATGCAGTACTTGACTGGAAGATGCCAGAAATTGTTTCAGAGATTCACAATTTTCCGGGTCTTGCTGGTTATTATCAGAGGTTCATCCAGAACTTCTCACGTATTGCATTGTCGATGACCAAGCTCACGAGAAAGGATTAACTATTTTTGTGGGATAACAGATGTGAACAGAGTTTCACGGAGCTAAAGGAGAGATCGACTACGGCACCAGTATTGATTATACCTGATCCATGTAAGACTTACGTCGTGTACAGTGATGTGAGTAAGCAGGGGTTAGGGTGTGTCCTAATGCAGCAGGGACGTATGGTGGCCTATGCCTCCGACAGCTCAAATTGCATGAAATAAATTACCCTACTCATGATTTTGAGCTTGCGGCAATAATGTTTGCATTAAAGATTTGGCGTCATTATCTGTATGGCGTGACAGTAGAATTGTACTGTGACTACAAGAGTCTCCAATACTTGTATGATAAAAAAGAATTGAATATGAAACAGTGCCGGTGGATGGAGTTGCTAAAAGATTATAACCTGAAGATCAAGTATCATCCAGGTAAGGCCAATGTTGTCGCAGATGCTCTTAGTTAGAAGACGGTGCTAGTAGCAATGATGATGATCTAAGAAAGGAAATTGATAGAGGACTTTCGGGACTTCAATCTCTCAAATAGTATCCTGTGTGCCAATTATGGCGTTGTCCAAAGGGAAAATGACCTTAGGATGGAAATTGAAGAGGCTCAGAGGCATAATGAGAGAGCCAAGTTCATCCGAGCTGTGATTAAGCAAGGAAGGACTTGGGATTATGATTTGTCACCTAGTGGACGGGTTTGGTACTAGAAGAGAATCTATGTTCAACTGAAGGCAAACTTGAGACGGAGAATCCTTGATGAGGCTCATAAGAGTCAGTATACTCTTCTCCTAGGTATGACCAAGATGTAGCACAATTTAAAATCTATGTACTGGTGTCCTAGGTTGAAGAGTGATGTGACTAAGTATATGGCGTGGTGTCTTACCAGTCAAAAGGTGAAGATTAAACACCATAGACCGCTAGGATTGCTTTAGAGTCTAGAAATTCCAGAATGGAAGTGGGAGAGTGTGACCATGGATTTAGTGGTGGGTCTGCCCAGGATCAGGAATTATGATACGATCTGGGTGATTGTTGATCAACTCACGAAGTCAGCGCACTTCATATTGATTAATGCTAGCTATTCTGCGGATAGGATGGCGTAAATCTATATCAAAGAGATCATGAGACTCCATAGTACACTGAAGAACATTATCTTTGATAGAGATCCTCGGTTTACTTCAAGATTCTGGAGGGCTCTGCATGAAGCTATGGGTACACAGTTGAGGTTTAGTACGGCCTACTGTAATATCCTGGATTGTGACCAAGGATTAGCAACTTCAAAGTAATGTAATTAATATTAATTGAGTACTTTTGAAGTATATATCGTGCATTGTGATAATCAGGGGCAAAACGGTAAATTTACCAATCGACTGGTTAGATACCATTGAGAACACTCCTTAGTAATCAAGATCAATGGCTAGGATTAAAAGAACAAGAGGTGGAATCCTATGCATGCAAGTTTACATGAAATCATGGTAGGAAGAATAGGATGGTGCCAAGTGGCAAAATAAGGACCCTTGGATCAAAGTCAAATATTCTTCCCTCTCTCTTTCCTTGTCAAGGTCGGCTATATGTGTGTATGTGTGAAGGAAAACTGCATCATCATCATCTTTCCTTTTCTCTCTCATTTAACTTCCATTTTCGTTGAGTTTGAGCAAGAAAGAGAAAAAGAAAAGCTTGAGTTGAGGTAAGTGAACATCTCTATATGCTCAAATGTTCTCTATTAATGTTATGCAAGAAGTTGAGAGCTTTAAACCTATGGTTTCAGAATTTTCATTGGTGGTGGTTGAGAGATTGTGAATTTTGGAAAGTTGAAGAATCAAGAAGTTGGCTTTGGAAGACATAAGAGGTGAGTAGTTGATGTACTTTGGTATGGTTGTTTTGATCATTGATTGAGTTTTGAGGACTTTGGAATTTGCCCTGATTTTTGGTAAATTTCGAAAAGAATGACTTGGTTAGTGTTTAATATGGAAATTAGTGTCATAGAGTGTCTTTGTGCATTTGGAATTGGCTTGGAATTTTGGGTTGGAATGGATTGCAATGTGGGTGTTGATTGGAGATGTTAAGGTGATGTGTGGTGATTGTGGTAGAACATGCCCATGGATAATGAATATGGTCATTTTGATGGTTCCAATGTGTTCCTTGAGCCAAATTGTGTGAAAATAGTATGTGATTTGAAATTAGGGACCATTGGAAACCAATTGGCAAAATCTGGAAAATCTGTCCAATGTGAGTCTGTTCTGGACAGTCAGATGGTGTGGACGTTTTGACTGGGCAAATGATGTTGGAAAATTATGAAACTTTCCAGTCTTAAAGTTCACATCTCAAGCTTCAAAATGGACATAAATTTTGTGTCATTTTGCTTTTTGAGCTGGGAGTTTGAACTGTCCAAAGTTTGGCATCCAAACTGGACGCTGTTTTGGCACAACGTTAGGTTTTTGGTAAGTCTGGACTTTTGTGGTGATTCTTGATAATCTTACATATTTTTCCCATAAAGGGGACTTGAATATCTTTCAATGGGCTTTGGAATCACCTTGTTTCAAGTTTTCTAGAGTGAGTTATGAATTTTTGAAGTTCCTTGGCCGCAGCCAGAAAATTCTTGGCTGCAGCCAAAATGTTTCTGTGACGTTTTTAGCCATTTTTGGCTGCAGCCAGAGAATTCTTGGCTGCAGCCAGAACCCAATTTTCAGCACTTTGTGAGTTTGCAAAGCAATTTCCAACCTAGAATTCTCCAATCCTTTTAGGTTCTCTTTGAGCTTATTATAACCATTTAGGGGACTCATATGGAACCTATTTTAAGTGTTTGAAAGTAGGAATTGGGGGTAGGAAATTAATCCACCATTTTTTATTTTGTTTGATATTTGCCGCCCTCGTGAGCCAACTGTGCCAGCGAACGTAAGAAAGGAACGAGGTAGTAACTTTTCTTTCGTACCATATGTGATGCATTGTATGTGTGTATTATCATTGATTTGTGATAAACTCGTATGCTGCGACATTGTGAATATGTGTAAACACCGTCATACCAATAGTCCCTGAGTAGCTAACAACAGATCGGGCAAGGGTTGTATGCCTTCCCGGCGAAGAAAGGGGATGAGGATGAGGTGTGATATATGTGATTATGTGGGCCGAAAGGCTATTTGTGAAGGCCGACGGGCCATTTGTGAAAGCCAGATAGCTATATGAGCTATAAGGCTATGTGTATGCACTGCCACGCCAATAGTCCCTGAGTAGCTAGCAACGGTTCGGGTTAGGACAGTGTGCCTTCCCGGCGGAGAAAGGGGATGAGGGTGGAGTGTGATTTGTGCTGCTGCTGCTGTATGATGATTTGCTTACATGCTGTGTACTTGTATGTGGTATAAATGTTTTGTTACTACTGGGATTCTCTTGAATCTCACTCTTTCTTTTAACTAACCTTTCAGACAGGGCAAGTGGCTCTAAGGAGAAGCGTACGACCCGGAGCGGTTAGAACCCTATAGGGACATTTATTTTGGACGTGTTGGTTAACCTGTTGGACAGGGATCTTGTAAATTATTTTTGGATTGTAAATATTAGTGGAATACAGTGGTGTAATCCCTTTTACCGGCATTAAAACCCTATAGTGAATGAATGGAACTCGGGGGTTGCCGGGATTGCTATTAGATATTCTGATATGTTTAAATGTAAATTAACTGCACAGGTGATTATATTCGATAATTGAATTTGAGACCGGAATAGGAAAGAAGTTTTGAAAATTTTGTAAAGTCCCTACTATAAAAGGGAGTTTTAAATGAGTTTTGAACTATTCGACGGTCTCTAAACCAATTTAATTAAGTGATATCGAATTATAATTACACTAATTAAGGCAGGGGGTTACACCTACCATCCTCAGACAGACGAAAAATCATAAAGGACTATCCAGACTCTAGAAGATATGCTAAGAGCGTGTGTCCTGGACTTCAAAGAAAAATGGGATTATTACCTTCCACTAGCCGAGTTTTCTTATAACAATAGTTATCACGCGAGCATTCAAATGGCTCCATATGAGGCATTGTACAGAAGAAAGTGCCAGTCACCGTTGTGCTGGACAGAGATATCTAAGAGGAAGTTGTATGGCCCATACCTTGTTGATCAGACTTCAGAAAAGATTAGAATAGTCAAAAAGAGGCTCCTTGCAGCATATAGTTGACAGAAGAGCTATGCTGATAAAAGGAGAAGGCCTCTAGAGTTTGAAGTAGGGAATCATGTTTTCCTCAGAGTATCTCCGGTCATAGGCATCGGTAAAGCAATCAAGTGGAGGAAACTGAGCCCGAGGTACATCGGTCCATTTGAGATTCTGGCATGAATTGGACCTACGCATTCCGGATAACCTTACCCCCGAATTTGAGTAGATTGCATGATGTGTTTCATGTCTCACAACTTAAGAAGTACCAACCAAACCCTGAGTGTAATATCCTGACTTGTGATTTAGGGCTAATTACGATCTTAATGATGTAATTATCGCTAATCTTGTTGCAAACATGTTGTAAGCAATATTAAAGTTTATATTGGAGTATAGTGATGATTTGGCAAGGGTTATGATAATCAGGGGTGAAATTGGAAATTTACTTACTCACAGGTCGGTTACTGAAGAGAAAACTCATTGGTAACTTGAGGATCAACGGTTGAGATTAAAAGTTAAATGAATCAGTGGCTAGGATTTAACCTTGGGGGTGGAATCCAATGTGAATGAATACATATGAATTTATAAAAGGAAGGATGAGATTGTGCCATGTGGTCAAATTAGAGCCATTGGATGTGGAGTCAAGAAGTTAAATGATTTTCCCTCTCTCTTCCCTTATAAAGTTGGTTGTGTGTGTATGTGTGGGGAAAGTTGTGATCCTCATGTATTCACCATCATCTCTCACTTTCTCTCTCATCACTCTCCATTTTTGCTGAGATCGAGCAAGAAGGAGGAAGAGAAAAGTTTGATTTTGGATAGGTAATTGCCTTCTTTTGTTTAAAGCCTCTTCATTAAGTTTGTTCAAGAGATTGAGAGCTCCTTTGCTATGTTCTTAGAATTTTGATTTGTGGTGGTTGGAAGCTTGAGAAAATTTGAAAGTTGGTGGAATCAAGGTTTTGATTTCAGCAAGTTTAAGAGGTAAGCTTTTGATGAATTTTGGTATATATGTTATGATTTTTGGTTAAATTTTATAAATTCTGAAATTGTACTCTAAATATGATGTAAAGTGAAATGTAGGATTTGGATAGAGTGTCACTGTTCATTTGGTAGGTTGTGATACTTGGAGTTGGTTGGAATTGATTTGAAGTTGAATGAGGAAGTTTGATAAAATTGTGGTTTTGTGTGGTTTGTGAACTAGAGTTGAGAATGTGTTGATTGAGTGAAATTTAGTTGTTTTGCGGTTGCCAATAGGTTCATTGTGGTAAAACAAGTGAGAATGAGTTGTGGTATGAGTCTTAGGACCATTGGTAGCCAATTGGTCAATTTTGGAAAACCATATCAGTTGCTGCGATTTGGCATTTGATAGGCATCACTCGAGTGAGGGAGGATCTCACTCGAGCACGATATGAATTTCTGGGAATTTTGGTTAAGTCTTTAGGCAGAAACCGCGAGAACACTTCCTGACTTACGAGTGAGATCTAATCTTGCTTGAGTGCGCATGGGCATGCTCGAGTGAGGTCTTGCCTGGAAGTAGTCTGTGCTTTCAGGCAAACACTCTTAGTGTTGCACTTCCTGGTGCTCGAGTGCACTTAGGGTCATTGCTCGGGTGCAGCCTCTTGTGCTCGAGTGAGTATGAGAGATATTTTGAGGAATTGCCCTCGGGCAAACACTTTCTGTGTTGCACTCGCTGGGACTCTAGCACAATTGAGGGCATCACTCGAGTGAGGTGGTTGTCACTCGAGTGAGGTAGCCCAAAATTGGTGTTTTTCATCCAAAAAATGTATCTTTTAGGTAGTTTCTTCCAACCCTTTGGGGATATATTTAGGCCTATTATAGCCACCTAAAGAGTCTAAATGATAACCAACATAAAGTATTACGAAATTTGGAAACTTGGAAAAGAGATTGATCTATTATCCCTATTTTAGTTTATAGGATTTGATATATGCCGTCCTCGTGAGCCCACTGTGCCAGCAAACGTCAGGAAGAAACGAGGTAGTAACTTTTCTTTCATACCATATGTGATGCATTGTATGTGTGTATTATCATTGACTTGTGGTAAATTCGTATGCTACGACATTGTGAATATGTGTAAGCACCGTTAATCCGATAGTCCCTGAGTAGCTAACAACAGATCGGGTAAGGGTTGTGTGCCTTCCCGGGGGAGAAAGGGGATAAGGATAAGGTATGACTTTGTGATTATGTGCAAAGCCGAAAGGCTATTTGTGAAGGCCGACGGGCCATTTGTGAAAGCCGGATAGCTATATGAGCTATAAAGCTATGTGTATGTACTGCCACGCCAACAGTCCCTGAGTAGCTAACAATGGTTCGGGTTAGGACAATGTGCCTTCCCGGCGAAGAAAGGGGATGAGGGTGGAGTGTGAATTGTGCTGCTGCTGCTGTATGATGATTTGCTTACATGCTGTGTGCTTATGTGTGGTATAAATGTTTTGTTACTACTGTGATTCTCTTGAATCTCACTCTTTCCTTAAACTAACCTTTCAGACAGGGTGAGTGGCTCCAAGGAGAAGCACGCGACCTGGAGTGGTTAGAACCCCGTAAGGACATTCTCTTTTGGATATGTTGGTTGATCATGTTGGACAGAGAACTTGTAAATTTATTTTTGGGTTGTAATTAGTAGTTAAACATAGTTGTGTAATCCTCTATACGGGAATTATAACCCTTTTAGTGAATGAATGGAACCCGGGGGTTGCCGGGAATTTTTTATTATATACTCTGATATGTAAGAATGTACAGGAACTGCACAGATGATTATATTCGATAATTGAACTTGAGACCGGAATGGGAAAGAAGTTTTGAAAATTTTGTAAAGTTCCTACCACTTAATGGGTATTTTAATAAGTTTTGAACTATCCAACGATCTCTAACCCCTTTTTACTATGTGTTATCGAATCTTAATTACGCTAATTAAGGCAGGGGGTTACATTGAGCATATCATTGAATATGAGGAAGTAGAGTTACAAGATAACTTCACTTATGCAGTAGAGCCAGAAAGAATCATTGATTGAGAAGAGCGGCAGCTCAGACATCGAAGCTTACCATTTATGAAGGTGGTCTAGAAGGAAATGTCCCCCAGGGAAGCAACTTGGGAAGCAGAAGCAGACATGAAGAAAAGATTTCCTAAATTCATCCTAATGATGTGTAATAAATTTTGAGGGCGAAATTTATTGAACGGGGGGAGAATTGTAACGCCCCAAATTTTGATAAGGGCTAATGATAATTTATTGAGGATAATTACTGAATTAAAGTTGGAAGTATTTTGTATTTATGGCTATTTTATTTAATATGCCAAAAATAAAGGAGAAATTAAAAGAATGGAATCACTGGCTTTAAGTTGGTGATTAATGGGAAATTAATTACTAACTAAGAGAAAAGTGTGAACTAATATTAAATGGCAAATGGAGGGATTAGATACGCTAGTTGGTGACTTATTGTGTGAGCCAATAGGAAAGTGACACTTGGCAAGCTCACATGTAAAGAGATTAGTGGAAAAGTCAAATACAATTTTAAAGTATATTTTCTCTTTCTTCTTCCCTCCTATTTCACTGATAAGGAAGGCTAGAGGGAGTAGTTTCATCATCATTCTTCATCCCTTCACTCTCATCTCTCTTCTCTCTCTCTCTCTTGAGTTCGGCGCCATTGTTGAAGAAAACAAGAAGAAGAAAAGCTTGAAAAAGGTCAGGGAAATGATCTCAAATGCTCAAACCCATTTCATTAAAGTTGTTCCTTGCATTGAGAGCTTCACTTTAATGGTTATAGTTTGTCTTTTGGTGTTGGATTCAGCTCTCAAGGAACTTTGGAGGTTTGAGAATCAAGAAGTGTTTTTAGAAAAGTTGAAGAGGTAAGTGAAATCAAACTATCTATCTAAGTTTTGTGTCAAATGTATTAGCTTTGAATTTCTGGAAATTATTGCCCATTTTCGAAAATAAGAGCCATTGGGCATTTGGCATGTTATTGGTATGGAAATGGTATATTTGGAATATATATGGATAGATAGGATTGATTGGGGATTGAATGATTAAGTTTAGTGATTTCGGAAATTTAGTGTTTAATGTTGCCTATGACCAAAGCATGATAATGTTAGATCTCATGTTTTGATTATAACAAAAGTATGGTATGAAAAAGAATTGATTTGTAAATAAGTTTGAACAAAGTAATAATAGGGTTAAGCATCACTTGAGGTAAGCATTGGAGTAATGAAGAAAGGCCAAAAGAAAAAGCTGTGAAACTTGATCAGAAGCAGTTTTTTCTAAGGCATTACTCGAGTATGTACTCGAGTAATGAGACAAAACTTGAAGTAACCAGAGGCACCTTCCAGTAACCTGCCAACGTTACTCAAGTAAGTACTCGAGTAATAGTGTAAAAGTTTTCAAGTTGCTCTCGGCCTGCCAATGTTACTCGAGTAACCACTCGAGTAACCAGGTAAATACTTGGAGTTGCTCTCGGCCTGCCAACGTTACTCGAGTAAGTACTCGAGTAACCATGTGAAAGTTTTGAAGTTGCTCTCGGCCTGCCAATGATACTCGAGTACGTACTCGAGTTACCCTGTTTCAGAAAATGTGATGCTCTCGTCACTTTGTACCACTGCCAATGTTACTCGAGTAGCTACTCGAGTAACGGACTGAGGTAAGCACAAAACCTGAAGGTAGTACTCGGATAACTTGATCTAATGTTATTCCATTTTCCTCGAGTCATTACTCTAGTATGCAAGTATTTAATGTTTCATTTTAAGTAGATTACTCGAGTATGTACTCGAGTATGCAGAGTTATTTTGAAGGAAAACCTCAAGTCACTACCCGAGTAAGTGATGCACAAAAAGTAAGTTTACTCGAGTATGTACTCGAGTAACAAGGTAATCTAACTTGATGTGCTCTCGGCCTTGAAATCCTGCTAATATTACTGGAGTAAAGCATCGAGCAACCAAAAGTTTATTTGAAGGTTTACTCGAGTTGGTACCCGAGTAACCCATAAAGTTGAGAGTGTATTACTCGAGTAGGTACCCGAGTAAACATACATTTCCAAAGGTTTGCAGTTGATCAAGTTTTTCCCGATGATACTCGAGTAAGTACTCGAGTAAACTTCAAGGAATACTCGAGTAGCTACTCGAGTAAGCAAACCCAGAAATTAAGAAATCATTCCAACATTTATTATTTTGTTTCCTATATGATTAACCTTTCATTGTATTAGTATTCTTAGCTTATTTACAGATAAACAATGAAGAGATTATACCAAATATGGAAAGTCAAAAGCAACGTTCAAATATCACCCACCGCCACCTACCACAAACGGATGTTTTTCAAATACTGGAAAAGTTAATAATGGCTGCGCACACTCCAACGGACATGAAGAAAAACGTTCCAACAATCATTACCAATGTATCTATAAATGTGGGAACATCCAAACAGAGAATGTACAACAAGAACACACACAAACGTATCATCAAGCTCATTCCTCTGTTTTACGTGATATTTGTAACTATGTACTTCAGTGTTTCTTATTCACTCTGTGAGAGAGATATTTCATTCAAACTCAATATTTGTTATTGAGATAACTTAAGGTTGTGGAACCTTGAGTTGGGATTGGATTACAACTTGTAAGGGGGAGTGAGTGTCCAGGTGAAGGAACTTGCTTGTACTGAGGTGCCAAGAACCCACTAAATCTTGGAAGTTATAGTGAAACTCTCAGAGAAGCTCTGAGGACTGGACGTAGTCAAAGTGGTTGTGACCGAACCAGTATAACTCCCGGTGTACACTTCGGTGATATTTCTCCTTACTCCTTACTGTTTTAATTTCACTGTCAAATTTTATATTTGCAACGAAATTTTAGTATCACCCAATTCACTGACTCACTTGGATGAAACGCTTGCTCTAACAGATAATGGAGTAGGAATTTGGTTGTTTTAATGGTTTTATTGGATTCCTTAAGTGATTTTGTGTGGGAATAGCTTTAGTTGAAGTTTTGGGTCATTTGGAAACTCTTGGGAAAATTCTGGTAAATGTTGTCATTGTTTCTGTATTTTTTGGTTTCTGATGCATATCACTCAAGTGAGTCAGTGAAATTCTTCATTTTCCCTTCAGTTTTTGTATTGCACTTATGTGAAAAGGGCAAGAGTGATGCCTCACTTGTGAGTGTGGTGGGTTCTCACTCGAGTAAGCCTACTCTTACTCGAGTGCTGGTGTATTTAACACCAAGAACTTGCCTCTCGGGTTGTCACTCACGGTTGAATGCTAGAGTATGTCTCAACACTCACGAGAATTCAGTCTCCACCTGAGTGAGAAGTCTCATGCTTGAGTACTTCTTCCCTCTAAAAACTCCCATTGCTCTCGGGTTCTCACTTACTGGACTTCACTCTCTAGAGCTCGAGTGAAGCATTTGGTGATCACTCGAGTGAGGTCTTGTGTGCTCGAGTGTCTTTGTCTCTGATAAAGTTCTTGTGCTCTCGGGTGCTCACTCGCTATCCTTCACTCTCAGATACCTGAGTGCAGTCCGTATTATCACTTGAGTGAGGCCGACTTCACTCAAGTGAAACAGTGAAAAATATCAGTGATTGTGCTTCCGAAAGGGGATCCCTGGGGTAGTTCTTTCAACTCTTTAGAGCTTTTATTAGAGGCATATATGAGTACTTAAGAGATAGCAATGATAACCAATTTAAGTATTATGAAGGTATTGAATATTGGACTAAATGGTAATGTAATACCCTAGCTTTTGAAACTCGAGGCTAGAGAATAAGCCTGAGATTATTGGATTGCTAAGCCTGATTTAGCAAGATCCCAAATTGTGATTAAGGGTTAATGACTTCAAAAGTGGATGTGGTTAGTCATAAATAACCCTTTTAGAGAATATGATGTGATTTGGCACTCGAATGTGATTTGTGTGTGTTGTGAGCAGCGCCAAAACCCTGTATTTGAGTTCAATTGTGGATTAACATCCAAATTGACTTAGAATAGAGGGAAGAATTGAATGTGAATTGTGTGACATGTTGATATTGTCGTGAAAACATGTCAATATGATATGAATTTGATTGATTTGGTGTTTCCAATGGATTCCTTGTGAAAATTTATGTGGGAATGATGTTTGGTTTGAAAATGGAACCAATTGAAGCAAAGATGCAAAATCTGAAATTCTGTCCAGTGAAACTCTATTCTGGGCAGTCAGTTTGTGTGAACGTTTTGAATGACCAAATGGTGTCTTAAAATTCTGAAACTTTCCAGTCTTATAATTCACATCTCAAGCTTCAAAATGGACATATGTGCCATTTCATTTTGTGAACTAGGAGATATGACTGTCCAAAGGTTGGGATGGAAACTGAACTCTGTTTTGGGGCAGTGATGAGTTTTATGTAATTCTGGAATTATGTGGTGATTTTTAGTAATGGCCAATATTTTTCCTATGAAGAGGACCTCAATATATTTCATTTGGTTTTGGAATCACCTCATTTTGATTTTTCTAGAATTAGTTATGATTTTTCAAAGTTTGGGCAGAAAATCTGCCAGAAAATCCGAAAATGGGAATTATGACATTATCAAAATAAAAGATGACATCAGCATGAAAATTAAAACATTTTCTCATCATCTTCAGATCTCATTTTTGTACTGAACCAGAAACCAAGAGAGAAAGAGAAAGTTTGAGAGCTTTTAGAGAAAGAAAGAGAAGAGAACTTACAAGGTAGGTTGATTCTTTGGTGAATTCGTACCTAATGCATATAACCTTGTTCCTAAGCTTCTCTTTTATGTTATTTAAGGTGTTTGAGAAGCAAATTTAGTGTTCAAGAGGCTAGGGTTTTCAGCCAAGTCAAGGAGAAGCTATTATGAGCTTGAGGTAACTTCCAAACTTTCGAATATTGACTATTCTGGCTGCTGTGGACAATTTAATCAGTGAAATTTCGCCGGATTGTCTTTGTTTGTAAAATTTGGAAATGTTGTGTTAGTAGTGTTATGTTGCCAAAATTTGTACTAAATGGCAGTTGTAACCTAATGGAATAATCAATAAAGTGGTTAGGAGTAGAAAGGAACGCATTTACAGGCCGAAACCGAAAAACCTCAATTTTTCCCGGGGAATTGAGAATTCGGCCAAGGCTAGTTTGGAGGGGTTAGAGATGGATTTTCAATGATTTGATGATTCCATTGAGTTTAGGAGCGAAAATTAAGTGGGGCTGCAAGGGTAAATTTGTAAATTGACATTGAATTTGATAATTTCGAGTTTGGAAATGGATTCATTGGGCAAAAATATGTCAGAATAGCCCATGTCAAATTTTCAAGAAAAGTACAGCCAGACCAGGTACGGCGAGGCTGGGCCCAGTCCCTGGGGGTATTTTAGTAAATTTTCAATATAGCCTCATATAACCCCCAGAAACACTATAGAAGTGTCTAAATAGTACATTTGACATTGTAGGATCGAATATGAAGCCCCGAGTTACTGGCACGCAAATCAAGGAAAAAGACTGAAGGTGGGGAATTTATCTCCCTGCATGCTCTGATAACTGTATTAATGTGTTGATACATGTTATTGCTTTGCTTGATTATGTGGAACATGTATGGATGATTTAAAGCTATGTTTCAATATATGCTATGGCCATATGTGTATCGTTCGAATCATTGAGCTTATAGATTTGTCATTATATATGTGCATGAGTTATGTGATGCAAGCATGTCATGCATTAAACACTTATCTTGCCTGCATATTGATAATGTTTCCCTACTGAGATTCTCTCAAATCTCACCCTCCCCTACCAATAATTTAGACAGGGCAAGTGGCTCGTGGAGGGAGCAGCTAGGACTCCTTCGAGATGAGAGTTGGTAGTTTGTTATCAATGAGTTGTGAAGGCTGTATATGATTCGGTTGAATATAGGGTTATAAATTTGAGATGAGATTATGTAATCCCCATTTGAAGAATTTTAACGGGCAATTGTGCCCCGCGTATCTTTAGCGAAGGTATGTACCTAGGATTTCCGGGATGATTATGTTGTGCACTTTGATATTTATATAAATGTGATTTATCTTCACGTAGTACTTGTATTCTAAATGTGAATATGAGACCAAGTTAATTAGATTTTAAAAGTTATTTGTGAAAACCCTATCTCAAGGATGGGATTTTAAATGAGTTTTGATTATTATTGGTCTCTATTTCACTTTAATCGCGTATTTCGGATATAATTACAGAAGGGGTTACAGGTAACGCATTGTCCTTAATTATGACTTTAGGATTCGATATTTTCCTAGAGCGTAGAAGGCCCGTGCCTGCTCAAGAGTGGAAAGACCAAGGTAGTAACACTTTATCCTATATCATGTATATTACATTGCTTGTTTGCATTAGTCATTGAATAAGATACAGTGAGGGGACGTGGCGAAAGCCCGACCTTGAATACTAATACAGTAAGGGGACGTGGCGAAAGCCTGGCCTTGAATACAGATACAGTGAGGGGACGTGGTGAAAGCCCAACCTTGTATACAATGAAGGGGACGTGGCAGTGTGCCCAGCCTTGAATATTGATTGATGCATTGTGATGTATGCTTACTTCCTTTGTTTAATTATGCATCATATACTTAAACTGTTGCTACTGCGATTCTTTAGAATCTCACTCTTTCCAAATAACATTTTTAGACAGGGCAAGTGGTTCAAGAAGCAAGCAAGTGTATAAGGGCGACTAAGACTGCTGGCGGTAGTCTTAGATAGATACTTTCAGCTTTTGATTGTTTATCATTTTGGACAAATGTATGTATTGAATAGATTATAGAATCATAGTTTTGTGTAATCCCCGGTATGAGAACTGATATGGGCAATGATGCCCTGTACAAACTCTTGGATCAATGTTATTAGCCCGGGTGAATGTCGGGAATTTTGCTGATACTTTGATATTGTATATGTTACAAATCGAACAGATGTAATCCCCTGCCATGATAACCATAATTAAGATTTGAAAATGCGTAATTTAAATGAATTAGATATCGACGAATACATTTTTCTTAAATTTCTTTTCTAAAATTCATTCAACATGGTCTCAGATTCATCTTCCGAATCTAATTACTCTACGCAGTTCAATAGCGTTCATACATATCAGATTGCATAGCCAAATTCCCGGCAACTCCTGGGTTTCATACATGTATAAACTAGGGTTATAAGTTCCAACTAGGGGATTACATGACCAACATCAACATAATATCTACATTTCAAAAATAAACAGTAACCACAAGTCCAAAATAGATAACCAACAACCTAACAACACATCTCTACAAGATCCTAGTTGCTCTTGGTGGTTCGTTTCTCCTTGGAGCCACTTGCCCTGTCTGAAATGTTAGTCAATGGAAAGAATGAGATTCAAAAGAATCTCAGTAGTAACAAATCACTCATACCACATGTAATCACAAAGCATGCAAGAAAATCATCAAGTAGCATCACAGCATAAAGCACAGCATGCAGGCTGCCACATATGCACATAATCACATAATCCCATCCCCCGTATTCCACCGCCCCGAAGGCACGGTCCTCCCACCGTCAACACCGATGGGCCGCAGGTGAAGGTTTCACAAATAACCTTTTGGCTTTCACCTATAGCCTTATGGCTTTCACATAGTCTCATCCCCCGGATTCCATCGCCACGAAGGTACGATCCTCCCACCGTCAACACCGATGGGCCGCAGGTGATAGACTCACAAACAATTATCAAACAAACATGTAACACCCCAAATTTTGATTAAGGGTTAATGAGGATTATTGAGAAGGTAATTATGATTTAGAGTGGATAAAAGTTGAATTAATGTATATTGGTGACAATATTATTTAATATGTCATAACTGTTGGAAAATTGAAAGAATGGAATTATTGGCATAAGTTAGTAATTAATGGGGAAATTAATTACTAACTAAAAGAAAAGTGAGAAGTGTAATTAAAATGACTAATGGAAGGATTAGAGAGATTAATTGGTGATTTAGTAAGTGAGGGCCAATGAGGGGTGGACACATGGCAAGCTCACATGTGGGGGAGATATCAGAAAAGTCAAAAGGGGATTTTTAAATGCATTTCTCTCTCCTCTCTTCCCTCTTGTGCGCTGGAAATCTGAATGGAGGGAGTATTGTAATCATTTTGTGCTTCTTCTTCACTCCTCCTCCTCCATCTCTCTCTCGTCCTCTCTCTCCTTCTCTCTCTCGCCATTGTTGCAGAAACAAGGGGGGAAATGCTTGCAAAAAGGTAAGGAAAATGGCTTCTATTGCTCAAACTTCCTTCTTTAATATTGATCCTTGAATGAAGAGCTTCATTTTGATGGTTGAAATGTGTTCATTGGTGTTAGTTTGTGACCTCAAGAGATTGTGAAAGTTGAAGAATCAAGAAATCTCTTTAGCAAAGTGAAAGAGGTGAGTGTTATCTCCCTTTTGATATATATATTGTGGTTGTTGGTGAGCATTGATTTTTCTGGAAATTTCTGCCCTATTTTCAAAAATTAGGGTCTTAGTGAGTTTGGCATGTTGTGATAATGGAAATGGTATATTATGATGTCTTTTGGACAAAGGGATTGGTTTGAATCATTAAAAGTAAAGTTTGGGATCTTTGTGTTGGTTTTGGTGTGTTGATCAAAACAGGGCATGTGGTTAGAGTATGAATTTGGTCATTTTGAGGTTACCATTGTTTTCCTTGTGGAAAATTGTATGGGAATAAGCTTGGTTAATGATTTTGGGGTCATTGAACACTTTGGTAGAAAAGTTGGAAAATGCTGTCAATGTGAACTCTGTCTGGACAGTAATTTTGTATGAGCGTTTTGAATGACCAAATGGTATTGGAAAATTGTGAAACTTTCCAGTCTTAAATTTCACATCCCAAGCTTCAAAATGGACATATATTTTGTGTCATTTCGTTTATTATTCTGAGAGTTATGCTTTGCCAAAGTTTGGTACAAAAATAGAACTCTGTTTTGGAGTAAAGTTGGGTTTTGGGTGATTCTGTATTTTTCTAATGATTTTAAGCTATAAGCCATATTTTTCCTTGAAAGAGGACTCAAATACCTTTCATTTGGCTTTGGAATCACTCCGTTTTGATTTTTCTACAATTAGTTATGGTTTTTCGAAGTTCAGCCCAGAGTCAGGAAATTTCTGGGCCGCGGCCCAAGAGTGGCTGGCCGCGGCCCAAACCTTTCTGGCCTGTTTTGGGCCGCGGCCCATGAGTGGTGGGCCGCAGCCCAAGGCCTTCTGACCATATTTGGGCCGCAGCCTAAGGAATGGTGGGCCGCGGCCCACCCCTGTGTTCCAGCACTTTAAGTTTTTGAAAAGAGATCTTCATCCTACTGTTTCCCAACCTTTTAGGGGTTTTATTAGAGGCATTTGGGGCTTCTTAAGGGTCATTATTGATAACCAAATCTAAGTGTTGAAGAGTTAATTGAGTATTGGAATAGAGAATAATGTTTCGTCCTTAATTATGACTTTAGGCTTTGATATCTGCCCAGAGCATAGAAGGCCTGTGCCTGCTCAAGGAAGGAAAGACAAAGGTAGTAACACTTTATCCTATATCATGTGTATTGCATTGCTTGTTTGCATTAGTCATCGATTGTAGTGAAAGTGAAGAGGACGTGGCGGAAGCCCGGACTCGATTACAGTGAAAGTGAAGGGGACGTGGCGAAAGCCCGGACTCGAATATTGATAAAGTGATGGGGCGTGGCGTAAGCCCGACCCGTATATAGTGAAGGGAACGTGGCGAAAGCCCGGTCTCGAATATTGATTGCTGCATTGTGATATATGTGAATTGCTTTGTATATATGCATCATATAAATAAACTGTTGCTACTGGGATTCTCTAGAATCTCATTCTTTCCAAATAACATTTTAGACAGGGCAAGTGGATCGAAAAGCAAGCGAGTGGCAAAGGACGATTAGGACTGCCAGCGGTAGTCTTAGCTATATATTTTGGTTTTATATCGAATTGGTTATCATTTTGGATCATTGTAAATATATTGTATAGATCATAGTACTATAGTTTTGTGTAATCCCCGGTATGGATACTGAGATGGGCAATGTGCCCTGTATGAACCTTTGGATTAATGTTATTATCCCGGGTGAACGTCGGGAATTGTGCTTACTCTGATATTGTATATGTAACAGACCAAACAGGCCATTTGTTTTAATGAATGAAATGAATGGAAATCCATTTGTATAGGTGTTTCAAAAAGTTTTTAATTGTCCTGGATTTCTTATTCGATAATTAAATGTGCTTAAACGTTAATCCCAGCCTGATTATCGAAGGGGGTTACATTTATGGTATCAGAGCAGTGTTCCTGGCATTTGTAGGAATTGCTAGGATAGTTGCCCTAGTTATTTGCCCGAGTGTTAAGTGATTGTTGATAGTTGTTGTATACACATAAATATTCCTGTTATTGATTGGTATATAAGAGTTTAAGGAATATGTGTATACTTCTATGGTGATTTCTGACTGGGTGAATCATTGTAGACTGAAGAGAGCAATGGCTCGCCCTAGAAATAGACAACCGGATCCGGAGGTGGAAGAGCTCAATGATAATCCTCCTGATCCGATGCAAGAGGTGATGACCTTGATAAGAGAGCAAAGAGATATGATCCGTGAGCTAAGGGAAGAGCTCAGGGAAGAAAGTGCTAAGAGAAATGAGGAAAGGCTCTAGTCTACTCATGCAGAGACTAGAGAAGAGACAGCTGAGGGATCGCATCGACCTCAAGAGTCACCACCTCATATTGAGCATAATCAAGGGTCACATGGGGTGCCGGCTCAAAATGATGGAGACCTTAATTCTTGGGTGTCCAAATTCTGCAAAAACATGCCTCCTGTGTTTAAAGGAATATTTGACCCTCAAGCAGCTGAGGATTGGATAATGAGGCTAGAAAAGATCTTTGAGGTGCTTGAGTGCCCATCGGAGGTGAAAGCAAAGCTAGCTAGCTACAAGCTAGAAGGAGATGCAGACAGATGGTGGCGAAACATTGCCATAACCATGCGGGCCCGGAATGTGCAAGTGACTTGGGAAGTGTTTCAAAGAGAGTTCAATGACAAATTCTTCCCTAAGTCTGTGAGAATAGAGAAAGAGTCAGAGTTTCTGAAGATAAAGCAAGGGGACGATGAGACCTTTGACGAGTACTTGTCTCGGTTTGTTCGTCTATCCCGGTATTCCTCCTACCTCCGGTATAAAGATGATGAGGAGTAGAGCTCCGACATGCTAATCCGGGGTTTGAGGAGGGAGTTGAAGAAAAGATTGGCCGCCCGGCAGTTTGACAAGTTCAATAAAGTGGTGGAAGAGTGCCGGATCACCGAGAACAATTTGAGAGATATTAACCCAAGTAAGGGTGGTGGTCGCAGTGACACTAGTAAGGGAAGTTTATCCCAAAAACGTAAAGACCAAGAGTTCTCATCTAAGGATGGTAATAAGAAACCGTACCAAGGTGGAGATCGTAGGAATCAGGGACAGTTACCACAGTGGATATGCCCCCGGTGCAATAGAGCGCATGCTAATAGAAATTGTGAAGGGCAATGGGTGTGCTTCCTCTGCAAGCAGCCCGGACATATGGCCAAAGATTGCAAAGGGCGACCGGTAGAGTCAAGGCCCAAGAATCAAGCGAGAGTGTTCGCAATGACCCAC
This sequence comes from Inga leiocalycina, assembly GCA_963242795.1. Taxonomy (NCBI): domain Eukaryota; kingdom Viridiplantae; phylum Streptophyta; class Magnoliopsida; order Fabales; family Fabaceae; genus Inga; species Inga leiocalycina. The sequence goes on from OY725326.1 coordinate 68,052,954, forward strand.
GAAGAGGCAAGGAAATCTCCCGAATTGACCCAAGGTACTATTCTTCTCAATGGTAGTGTATTGCAAATTTTGATTGATTCGGGTGCTAGTCATTAGTTTATAGTCTATGACTGTGTAAAGTGCCTAGGATTGTATGTTCATAGATTGCCAATTGATATTGTTGTGTCAACACCTATGGGTGTTAAGTCTGTGACGGTGAAAGCTTGTCTAAATAGTATTATATCTATGGAAGGGTAGGAGTCTACCGTTGATTTGATTTGTTTACCTCTGCACCAAATAGAGGTTATTCTGGGTATTGATTGGTGGACGGTGGATTGCCTCCAGAAAGGGAAGTAGAATTTTCAATGGAAATAGTGCCTGGAGCTAGTCCGATATCCAAAGCCCCACATAGAATGACCTTATGAAAAGGTAGAATTGAAGAAACAAATTGAAGAGTTGTTCGAGAAGGGACTCATTCGAGTTAGTATGTCACCATGGGAAGCTCCGATATTGTTTGTGAAAAGAAGGACAGAGAATGGGAAGAGTGAATGACTTCTGAGTTCTTAATACAATGACACCTTCATCTAGAGACAACCAATTGGGAAGCGCTATCTATAGAGAATTCAAATTGGAAAGGGCTACCTGCGGAGAATTCTGATAAGAAAGGGCTACCTACGGAGAGTTCTGATCGGAGAGGGCTACCTAGGGGAAGTCTGATCACAAAGGGCTACCTACGAAGAGTACCATACCGTAGTGTGAAGCCACCGTGATGACAAACCCTAGTGTGGTACTGCCATGACGACAAACCCTAGAGTGCAGCCACCTTGACGATGAACCGTGGACTGCAGTCGCCATGATGTTGACTCATAGACTAGTGTTACGGAAAGGTTGGCTCTAAGTGATGGTGCATTGTAATAAATCCCATAATGGATAGGTTTTCTTGAGATAAGAAGTCATACGGCTTGGAATGATTTGAATTGAATTGGGCCAAAGTTTGGCACGAACAAACAGAGATTGTGAATGTTGTTAGTGGTAATGGGAGATTCCTTTGGGACTCCTATTAAACTAACTTAACATTGTTAAAACATAGATAAAGAGATAGAAACCCAAATGTGGTGAATGTGACATGTTTGAGAATTATAATGAGTAGAAACTCGAGACAGTGTAAATTACAGTAGGTGCATGTCGACGTGAGCCGTTGTAGGGTTTGACGTTGGTAATCTCTACCATCGGCCGTTGATATATCGTATGGAATGTAAAAACCGTAAAGCAATGTGTAAATGTGACCACGCCAAGCGCACCGCTACCGGCTGACCCTGTTGAGGGATACGGGTGGGGTGTAGGCAGGGTGGACACCGCCACTGGCTAACCCTATTGAGGGATACGGGTAGGGTGTAACAATGAAAGTATTCACCACGCCAAGCGCACTGCCATCGGCCGAGCCCTCGGAGGGGGTATACGGGTGGAGTGTAGGCAGGGTGGATTGTAATAGAAGGGTACTTCGGATAGAAGAGATTGAGATTCCGGAGAGACTCGATTTTGTTATTGAAACCCAAGGGTCCTGGTTACCACTAGTGGAGATATTGGTGGGTGTACGGGTGAGGGTAATGATGGGAAAGTGAGTATAGTGTAAGCGAAAGTATAGTGGAAAACAGCAAAAGCTGAGAGATGTGATGACAACGGAAACTATCAGTTATGCGCAGTGAGTCTGCAATGCTTTGAGTATTCCCGAAAGGGGAAAATGACCTAACGACTGAAATTAAAGGGACTTAAAGCTGGAATGAACGAGTGTAGTCTGTATCATAGTAACTGAGTGAGGTGAAGACCTCTAAGGATTAAAATCAGAGATCACGCGCTCGTGAGGGTGTCTCCGAGTACAAGAAATGATAAAGTGATTGAAGGAAAGAAATTGAACCATGAAGGGTTGGTCCGCTGAAATTCTTGAGTGAATTGGACTTGTGGTGTGCTGTTGATATAAATGGTTTGAAAGGATTATCCTAATGGGAAGCAAATCAAGGAACGGAAGCCGTCATGAAGAGGCGTCCAGAGTTTATGTCCTAAGTGGAGTATCAAATTTCGAGGACGAAATTTATTGAACGGGGGGAGAATTGTAACACCCCAAATTTTGATTAAGGGTTAATGAGGATTATTGAGAAGGTAATTATGATTTAGAGTGGATAAAAGTTGAATTAATGTATATTGGTGACAATATTATTTAATATGTCATAATTGTTGGAAAATTGAAAGAATGGAATTATTGGCATAAGTTGGTAATTAATGGGGAAATTAATTACTAACTAAAAGAAAAGTGAGAAGTGTAATTAAAATGACTAATGGAAGGATTAGAGAGATTAATTGGTGATTTAGTAAGTGAGAGCCAATGAGGGGTGGACACATGGCAAGCTCACATGTGGGGGAGATATGAGAAAAGTCAAAAGGGGATTTTTAAATGCATTTCTCTCTCCTCTCTTCCCTCTTGTGCGCTGGAAATCTGAATGGAGGGAGTATTGTAATCATTTTGTGCTTCTTCTTCACTCCTCCTCCTCCATCTCTCTCTCATCCTCTCTCTCCTTCTCTCTCTTGCCATTGTTGCAGAAATAAGGGGGGGGAAAGCTTGCAAAAAGGTAAGGAAAATGGCTTCTATTGCTCAAACTTCCTTCTTTAATATTGATCCTTGAATGAAGAGCTTCATTTTGATGGTTGAAATGTGTTCATTGGTGTTAGTTTGTGACCTCAAGAGATTGTGAAAGTTGAAGAATCAAGAAATCTCTTTAGCAAAGTGAAAGATGTGAGTGTTATCTCTCTTTTGATATATATATTGTGGTTGTTGGTGAGCATTGATTTTTCTGGAAATTTCTGCCCTATTTTCAAAAATTAGGGTCTTAGTGAGTTTGACATGTTGTGATAATGGAAATGGTATATTATGATGTCTTTTGGACAAAGGGATTGGTTTGAATCATTAAAAGTAAAGTTTGGGATCTTTGTGTTGGTTTTGGTGTGTTGATCAAAACAGGGCATGTGGTTAGAGTATGAATTTGGTCATTTTGAGGTTACCATTGTTTTCCTTGTGGAAAATTGTATGGGAATAAGCTTGGTTAATGATTTTGGGGTCATTGAACACTTTGGTAGAAAAGTTGGAAAATGCTGTCAATGTGAACTCTGTCTGGACAGTAATTTTGTATGAGCGTTTTGAATGACCAAATGGTATTGGAAAATTGTGAAACTTTCCAGTCTTAAATTTCACATCCCAAGCTTCAAAATGGACATATATTTTGTGTCATGTCGTTTAGTATTCTGAGAGTTATGCTTTGCCAAAGTTTGGTACAAAAACAGAACTCTGTTTTGGAGTAAAGTTGGGTTTTGGGTGATTCTGTATTTTTGTAATGATTTTAAGCTATAAGCCATATTTTTCCTTGAAAGAGGACTCAAATACCTTTCATTTGGCTTTGGAATCACTCCATTTTGATTTTTCTACAATTAGTTATGGTTTTTCGAAGTTCAGCCCAGAGTCAGGAAATTTCTGGGCCGCGGCCCAAACCTTTCTGGCATGTTTTGGGCCGCGGCCCATGAGTGGTGGGCCGCAGCCCAAGGCCTTCTAACCATATTTGGGCCGCAGCCCAAGGAATGGTGGGCCGCGGCCCACCCCTGTGTTCCAGCACTTTAAGTTTTTGAAAAGAGATCTTCACCCTACTGTTTCCCAACATTTTAGGGGTTTTATTAGAGGCATTTGGGGCTTCTTAAGGGTCATTATTGATAACCAAATCTAAGTGTTGAAGAGTTAATTGAGTATTGGAATAGAGAATAATGTTTCGTCCTTAATTATGACTTTAGGCTTTGATATCTGCCCAGAGCATAGAAGGCCTGTGCCTGCTCAAGGAAGGAAAGACAAAGGTAGTAACACTTTATCCTATATCATGTGTATTGCATTGCTTGTTTGCATTAGTCATCGATTGTAGTGAAAGTGAAGATGACGTGGCGAAAGCCCGGACTCGATTACAGTGAAAGTGAAGGGGACGTGGCGAAAGCCCGGACTCGAATATTGATAAAGTGATGGGGCGTGGCGTAAGCCCGACCCGTATATAGTGAAGGGAACGTGGCGAAAGCCCGGTCTTGAATATTGATTGCTGCATTGTGATATATGTGAATTGCTTTGTAAATATGCATCATATAAATAAACTGTTGCTACTGGGATTCTCTAGAATCTCATTCTTTCCAAATAACATTTTAGACAGGGCAAGTGGATCGAAAAGCAAGCGAGTGGCAAAGGACGATTAGGACTGCCAGCGGTAGTCTTAGCTATATATTTTGGTTTTATATCGAATTGGTTATCATTTTGGATCATTGTAAATATATTGTATAGATCATAGTACTATAGTTTTGTGTAATCCCCGGTATGGATACTGAGATGGGCAATGTGCCCTGTATGAACCTTTGGATTAATGTTATTATCCCGGGTGAACGTCGGGAATTGTGCTTACTCTGATATTGTATATGTAACAGACCAAACAGGCCATTTGTTTTAATGAATGAAATGAATGGAAATCCATTTGTATAGGTGTTTTAAAAAGTTTTTAATTGTCCTGGATTTCTTATTCGATAATTAAATGTGCTTAAACGTTAATCCCGGCCTGATTATCGAAGGGGGTTACAAAACATACCATGTATCACATATAGTATAAGGGAAAAGAGTTACTACCTCGTTCTTTCCTGACTGGCGCCGGCACAGGCTTCTCGCGATCAGGGCTAATGTCAAATCCTACAATTCCAAATGCATCATTTAGACACTTCCATAGTGATTCCAGGGGTTATACAAGTCTATAATGAAAATTTACAAAAATGCCCTCGGGGACCCGGCCCGGGCTCGCCGTACCCAGTCCGGCTGTATCTTTCCCGAAATTCTACCCAGGGCTATCCTAGCATATTTCCATCCAAGGAATACATTTCCGGACTCAGAATTAGCAAATTCAATGTTAAATTACAAATTTACCCTTGGCAGCCCCACTTTAAGGGTTTTAGGGGCGTTTTCGTAATTATGCTTTTTCGGCCTTTTCCGAAAAAGTGACCAACTATAACCCCACTTAATTTTTGTTTCTGAACTCAATGGAACCATCAAATCATTGAAAATCCAACTCTAAGACCTATTTCTAGAGCTAGCCGAAATTTATGAGTTCTCCGGGAAAAATCGGGGTTTTACGATTTCGGCTCCGTAAACGCGTTCCTTTCTACTCCTAACCACTTAATTAACTATTACATTAGGTTATAACTACCATTTGAACCAAAATTGGGCAGCATAACCCTTAGGCAACTCAATTCCCAAAATTTAAAACCAACGGCAATCCGGTGAAATTTCACCGATTAAATTGCCCACAGCAGCCAGAATAGTTAATATACGAAGGTTTGGAAGTTACCTCAAACTCTCACAAATTTTTCCCAAATATGGCTGAAAACCCTAGGTGTTACACAACAGATTTTGAGCTTCCAAACCTTAAAGAACAAAGAGGAGTAGCTTAGGGTCGGAGTTATACGCGTTAAGAGCTAAATCGTCGGAGAAATCGGCTTACCTTGTGAGATTTCTTCTCCTTTCTCTCTCTAAAATTCTGAACGTTCTCTCTCACTTTCAGCTGCTGTTTTGTGCGTGAAATGCTGAATGAAGAAGATGAGAATGATATATTATAATATCATATATCATTTTAATGATTTATGGAATTTTCCAACAATTCCAAAACTAATTTTTATTACATAACTTCCTACATTCATGTAACCATGCCATCATGTCCAACCAATATTTCCTTATTTATGCCACATGTAGGAGACACCTAGGGGTCCCTCCCTAAGGTCTCAATTGGCTTCACAACTTGTTTCGGTTACGTATACATGTAAAGTCTCAATTTTGGTCAAAATTGCATTTTTGCTCAAATTTTCCATAAATTCATATTAAATTGACCAAAATATTCTAAATATATTTTTCCTTTTATTTTCCTTAATTAATTGAAATTATCTTCAATTAATCGGAAAAATAATTAATTTTGTGATAATTTGGCAAAATTACAATTTTGCCATTACCTTTTTAATCCAATTTCTTCTCTTATTTTTCTTTGGCCAATTTCTATCTATTTTTGGACCAAATATTTTCTCTAATATTTCTTCATTTTTGGACCTTAATATTTGGCTTTTTAAATCACCCAAATTAATTCCATATTCATTTTTGCCCAATTTCCCGTGAAATTGAACATTTATAAAATTCATAAATTCCAAATTCATGAATATTCACCATTTTATTGAGTTTCCCCAAATAATTACAATATATTTGATGAATATAAAATTTGGGGTGTTACAACAGACATATTGATTTTATAAATTAATGAATGGAGATCTATTGTACAAGTGTTGTAAAAAGTTTCTAATTATTGTGGATCTATTATTCAATTATGAAACGCATTTAAACGCTAAAGCCCGGCCTTGATTGTGACGGGGGTTACAAAGTATGTTTGTCGACTTAAAGTTCCTTTCCTTGAAAGATAGGGTTAAGAATGGCCAAGTTTCGGTTGAATACATCAATACAAAGAAAATGCTAGTTGATCCTTTAACTAAAGGGATGAAACCGAGCGACTTTGTTTTGCACATACCTCATATGAGGCTTAAGCCATTACATGATTAAACAAGATGTGTGAAGTGATGAATTTTTGCTTATTGTTATCATCTCTATATTTTTTTTACTTGTATACAATTATTGTAATACCTCGAATTTTGAAACTCGAGGTTAGAGAATAAGCCTGAGAGAAGTGGACTGCTAAGCCCCATTTTAGCAAGATCACAAATTGTAATTAAGGGTTAATAACTTCAAAAGTGGATGTGGTTAGTGATAAATAACCCTTTTGGAGAATATGATGTGATTTGGCACTCGAATGTGATTCGTGTGTGTTGTGAGCAACGTCGAAACCCTGTATTTGAGTTCAATTATGGATTAACATCCAAATTGACTTAGAATAGAGGGAAGAATTGAATGTGAATTGTGTTGACATGTTGAAATTGTTGTGAAAACATGTGAATTTGATTGATTTGGTGTTTCCAATGGATTCCTTGTGAAAATTTATATGGGAATGATGTTTGGTATGAAAATGAAACCAATAAAAGCAAAGATGCAAAATCTGAAATTCTGTCCAGTGAAACTCTATTCTGGGCAGTCAGTTTGTATGAACGTTTTGAATGACCAAATGGTATCTAAAAATTCTGAAACTTTCCAGTCTTATAGTTCACATCTCAAGCTTCAAAATAGACACATATTTTGTGCCATTTCGTTTTTTGAACTAGGAGATATGACTGTCCAAAGGTTGGGATGGAAACTGAACTCTGTTTTGGGGCAGTGATGAGTTTTATGTAATTCTGGAATTGTGTGGTGATTTTTAGTAATGGCCAATATTTTTCCTATGAAGAGGACTTCAATATATTTCATTTGGTTTTGGAATCACCTCATTTTGATTTTTCTAGAATTAGTTATGATTTTTCAAAGTTTGGGCAGAAAATCTGCCAGAAAATCCGAAAATGGGAATTATGACATCATCAAAATAAAAAATGACATCAGCATGGAAATTAAAACATTTTCTCATCATCTTCAGATCTCATTTTCGTGCTGAACTAGAAGCCAAGAGAGAGAAAGTTTGAGAGCTTTTAGAGAGAGAAAGAGAGGAGAAATCTCACAAGGTAGGTCGATTTCTTCGGTGAATTCGTACCTAACGTGTATAATCCTTCTCCTAAGTTATTCCTCTATGTGAATTAAGGTCTTGAAGCAAGGAATTTCATTGTTTAAAGAGGCTAGGGTTCAACCATAAGAAGGATAAGCCAGAAGGAGCTTAAGGTAACCTTCGAAACTTCAATCTTTGATTGTTCTGGCTGCTGTGGTTGATTTAATCGGTGAAATTTCACCGGATTGTCTTTGTTTGTAAATTTGGAAAATGGGTTGGCCTAGGTGTTATGCTGCCCAAATTGATACTAAATGGTAGTTCTAACCCAATGTAATGATTAATAAAGTGGTTAGGAGTGGAAAGAAACACGTTTACGGAGCCGAAACCGAAAAACCCCAATTTTCCCCGGAGTACTTGTATATTTCGGTTATGGCTATAAATGGGTCTTATAGTTGGATTTTCAATGATTTTATGGTTCCATTGAGTTCAGGAGCGGAAATTAGGTGGGGTTACAGTTGGTCACTTTTTCGGAAAAGGCCGAAAGAGCATAATTACGAAAACGCCCCTGAAACCCTTAAAGTGGGGCTGCCAAGGGTAAATTTGTAAATTGACATTGAATTTGATAATTCTGAGTCCGGAAATGGATTCCTTGGGCAAAAATATGTCAGAATAGCCCATGTCAAATTTTCAAGAAAAGTACAGCCAGACCGGGTACGGCGGGGCCGGGCCAGGCCGGGTCCCCGAGGGTATTTTAGTAATTTTTCCATATAGCTTCATATAACCCCAGAAACACTATGGAAGTATCTAAATAGTACATTTGACATTGTAGGATCGAACGTGAAGCCCTGAGTTGTTGGCACGTAAATCGAAGAGAAAAGACTGGAGGTAGGGAACTTATCTCTCCTGCATGCTCTGATAACTGTATTAATGTGTTGATGCATGTTATTGCTTTGCTTGATTATGTGGAACATGTATGAATGATTTGAAGCTATGTTTCAATATATGCTATGGCCATATGTGTATCGTTCGAAGCATTGAGCTTATAGATTTGTCATTGTATGTGTGCATGAGTTATGTGATGCAAGCATGTCATGCATTAAACACTTATCTTGCCTGCATATTGATAATGTTTCCCTATTGAGATTCTCTCGAATCTTACCCTCCCTTACCAACAATTTAGACAGGGCAAGTGGCTCATGGAGGGAGCGGCAGGACTCATTCTAGATAGATTGTGTAATCCCCATTTGAAGAATTATAATGGGCAATTGTGCCCTATATATCTTTAGCGAAAGTATGTACCCGAGATTGCCTAGATGATTATGTTGTGTACTCCGATATTTATATGAATGTGATTTATCTTTGCGTAGTAATTGTATTCGAAATGTGAATATGAAACCAAGTTAATTAGATTTTAAAAGGTATTTTTGAAAACCCTATCTCAAGGATGGGATTTTAAATGTTATTTGATTATTATTGGTCTCTATTTCATTTTAATCGCATATTTCGGATATAATTACAGAGGGGGTTACAGTTATAATAGTTGAGATTGATAAATATTAAGATAGGAACCGAATAGAGATTAAGGTTTATTCATGAAGTATTGACCCATTAAGTAAAGATGCTACTTGTGATGCATGGAAGGTAATACTCGATCAAAGAGGACTTGCCGTCATGATTCCTGTAGTGTTGCTTAAATGACCTGTACTCACCAAATGACATTAGGTTGCGGGTCAAGTGGGAAAATGTTAGATATTTTATTAAAATGATAATATTTTATCTCTTTGTTTATTCAGATTATATCTAGAAGTATATTTGATTATATAAAGATATACTAGTTAATTATTTTGATCAAATAAATATTCTAGATATTATAAAATTATTCTAAACATTAGAATATTATTTTAAATATTATCAGTTTAATATATTTTGGATAAAATATCTCCTGATTATGTCCCGTAAGTGATTTGGATAAAGATTTGGTTTAGGGTCAGCTGCCTGGCATGTAAAGTTGTTACAAGCCTTGATGAGAGGATATAAATAGCCTAGGTTTGGTCTTAGAGCAACACGTCGAATACTGACTTGCTCCTCAAGGGTTCCCTGACGAGTGACAGCAACTACCAAACCATCGTTGTGCCTCATCATCCAATTAGAAGAATCTTGATTTTTTTGTCTTATAATCTCTTCTCACTTTTCAACTTACAGTTCTCATATTTGTAAGATATACCGTGCAAAGTTACTATGGCTAGAGGTACTATCAATAAAGTCTTCCACTACTACTCTCTATTTTAGAATTCATTTTATGTATTTAGGGAGTTATTTTTGTAATATTCCAACAATACACACACACATGCATGTGTGTAATTGAAACTACCTAAGCAATTCTTTCATTGAGAAATATGCACAGCTCACAAAAATTCGCTTGTGTCGTAAACTCATAGTAAAACCACTTGCACGATATCTCCAATTATAAATAATAATATGTTAATTGGTTTATTTTATCTAGTATGGGAAGCTACCATGGGCATGCAAGTGGGCATTCAACTTGTCATTAAGCCAACCTACTGCCACTGTCCTTTTTTTTTTCATACAAGTGTCTCTCCCATTATAAATAACAATATATGAAATAGTTTTATTTACCTAATACGGGAAGCTACCATGTGCCACATAAGTGGGCATTCAACTTGTTGCACAACCATCTTACAGCTAGTATGAGGACAATTTTGTAAGGCTTATGCACAAGCATAAGAGGGGTGGGAAACCAGTTAAAGCAGGAACTCAGGTTTGATCCCAATTGAACTCAAGCATACACACATAGATACCCTTTCCATTTTCATGGCATAGATATACAAAATATGATTACATAGACAAATTCACAAAGGTACTTGGTACAACACCCAAAATACACAACATTATTGATGATGACCACCAAAGTGTTATGGGATGCACAACTAGCATCCCACAAAACCCAACAAGCACAATTTGTGCGTCCCACAACACCCAACAAGCACAATTTAGTATAGTTGCAATATAACGATTCGGCTTGAATTCTTCCACTACAATATAAGGATCCTGGACTGTATTCTTAAGCCCTCTTCTTCAAGCACAAGTCCAACTCGTTGGTTACGGGTTGGCCCATGGCAAGCCGTAGGATTGGTAGGGTGCGGGTTGAAAAGGCAAGCACTCCGGCAGGTTGGCATTTTGCCAACCCCGCCTAAGCTCTTTTTTTTTTTTTTTTTTACATTATAAAATATTTTATTTTATTTTTCAACTTGTCATTAGCTTTTTTCTATGTTTTCATGACATTATATAATTAAGCTAATAAAACTTATAAATATAAACATATAATCCATTTTGAAATAGTTATTTTTTTTTTGGCTATCACTATTTTTTTCTATTATTTTATAAATACAGGCCAAAACTCATGTCCAGTACAGTATTTTATATTCATCAAACCCAATTAGCTAATCAAATGCTGCCACCTAATTATTTATTACACATAAGTATTTAATGCCAGTTTAACCACCGTTAAATTTTCTAATCCACCTTTGCAGCAACATTGTAACCCAAAACTTCCTTACCCTCCAAAAAAGTCCTCTTTCCAGCTCTCTTAAGATGGAATTTTTAATTATAAGGTACTAAAGAGTCTGTTTGATGTGAGGGATTGGAAAGGGAGGGGAGGGGAGGTAAAATTTTTATAAGTTGGATTTAAGAAAATTAGAAAAGTAGGGTTACAAAATTTTAATATAGAGAATATGTAATATAAAATAGTAAGAAAACTTAATTAAAAAATTTATACTCCACTTCTCTCATTTTTTTAAAATCCAACTTAAAAATTTTTTCCCTCCGCCTACTTTCCCTCCCCTCCCCTCATACCAAACAAGCCCAAAAAGTGAAGAGCCCAAGAAGCAAAGCCGTTCAACGATCAATCTGTTGCAACACACCCTTCAATCCTTCTTCCCCACCCTTATCCCATTTCCTTGAATTTGCAATGGCGGAATGAATTGACAAATCATGAGAATGATGTTGTAAATTTTGGTACCAAGAAGGCAAGAAATAAATATAGAATAAAAAACTGGTACGTTTTGCTTTAAAGTATTAAATGTTAAATACAAACCACAACTCCACAACCTCAATCACACAACATAAATGAGCTCACCTGCGTACCTAATTTAAACAGGATGTATTGCTTTTCTGGATGGAAAAAATCCAAAAATCAAACATAATTACAATAAAGTCCTAAAATGGAAAAAAAAAACTCAATATGTTGTAAAAACATGTTTAACGAGTTGTTATTTCTGTTTTTTGGAAGTATATGCTTTTTAATAGAAAAAAATACCACTTAAACTTTAAAATCTTAAAAAAGTGATTTTTTATTAAAATGAGTTGTCAATTGCTATACTCTTGTAGTTAACCCTAATACTCTTATAGGTGACAAGATTGATTTGGGATTTTGAATTTGAAGTGGTATCTTCTTGTCTTTTTCCTCTTTTAATAATTATATTTAAATTTAAATAAACATATTTTAATTGATTTGAATATATATAAAAGTAAATGGAAAAATGGAATAAATACAATTTAAACCTTTATAAATATATTTCCTAAGATTTTTATTAACTTCAATTTTTTAAATGATAAATAATTAAATAAATAACATTATTCATTTTACTTTTAAATCTAAAATTTTATATTCTCTCAATTTTAATTCTTATTAAAAAAAATAAAAAAGCTTTGAAAATTGATGACAGAAAGCGAAATATGGATAAAATATACTCCTTCTGGTCCTAATTATAAGACAAAGTTGACTTTTTTGGAGAAATTAAGGAAGCCAATTAAATTACTTTAGAGTGTTTATATTTTTAGTATCATTAGATTATATATTATTTTATTAGTCAAATTAATTAGTTTGGAGAAAAAAATAAAAGTAAAAATACTTTAAAGTAATTTAATTTGCTTCTTTAATTTCTCCAAAAAAAGTCAACTTTGTCTTATAATTAGGACCGGAAGGAGTAGCTACGAAGAATTTAACAGTGGCGTTGATTGATTTTATTTTTAAGCAATTTTTATTCGACCCTAGCTTTACAACGTTCCCTTGATTTGCATAGTACAATAATAAAATATGCTAATGTTGTAGTTTATCCCTCAAATACAGCATCATGTATTTGCTGAGATGCGGTGAGGGAGAATATAGAGAGTTCAATTAGAGCAAGTTAGCATTTTTAAAGTTTTATTTCGACATTTGATCATTCTAAATATTCTTTCCAGTAAATATTATTTTCTCTAGTTCTTTCTCTCTAATTTTCTCTAACTTTTTTTATGGGAGATATAGATTCAAACTTTTACAACTAAAAAGTATTTACATTACTAATTTGATTTTTATTTACTTTCATTTTTGTTTTATTTAGGGTTAAGGGGCAATTTTCCTCCGAAAGTTTTCACTAAGGGGCAATTTTGATTTGGAAGTTTTTCCTAGAAGAGGGTGGATTTGGCCTCGGAAGTATAAAAAATGGAGCAATTTTACGTTGGTCATTATTTTAGTTAATTTTGACAATTAGTTAACCAAATATATTGAACTAAGAGTTCACATGTCATTCACGTCATTTTTGTTGGGTGTAAATTTGTCCCGAAAGTCCATGTACCATCCACTTCATTTTTTTTTTAAGTTAGATTAAAAATTTTCAATGCAAATTTGCAGCTTAAGTTTTGTGGGGCAAGAGGACCAAGACATGATCACAGATTTACATATGGCTTTAATTACGTCATTATAGGGATGGAGAATAAGAACTGACTAGAAACGAATGAAGGAGGTCGCTGGAAAGGAGAGTGAATACATAACTGAATTTTAAACAGCATCACCTGCTACAAGCCACAGTGCGGAAGCCTGTGTAATGGCGGGAGTGAGAGGACTAAATTATGAATAACAAATTCTATATTTTTTTAGCTACACCCTAATTTCAATGTGTTTCAACAAACACAGTTTGATTGTTCTGCTTTTTAAGTAGTTCTGCATTTTAATATCAGAAAATTTGTTATCATATCCTTTAAATAGGAGAACACTCTTGATTGATACAGCCTGGCAAGTTTTATGTAGTATAAATTATCTACCATTGCAACGGAGCAATACATGCTGATGACCACTTTTTTAATACTATTGTGTTTTGGTCCAAGGACGGGTGTTTCAAGCTTTTCTTACTTCTGGTTGTTGCAATTGAGAAATGTTGGTGGTAGCTCTTAGTTTGTCATGCAATTTAGTGGATCTTCTAGCTCTTAGTTTGTAATGCAACTTATAGTGGATCTTCTAGCTCCTCTTAGTGCTATGCATATCCTATTAGAGGGAGTGTCAAACCCCTTAATATTTCGATATGCATAGTGTTAAAGGCACAGTTTCACAGGCATACAGAAATAGTATAAATATACTGATAAAAAGTACTTGTTTACACACAGGAGTCTCTCCGCAGGGTTTGAAAATATATACAAATTGTCCAAAAATGCTAAAATAAACTAATAATATAACCAACAGCTTCGTTCTTTTGATCACTTGCCAGTATTTGCTACTTTGCCCTTGGAGCCACTAGCTTCTGATAGAATATTTTTAATTTTGAAAAAGGGTGAGATTTAAACGAATCTTAGTAGTGACATACAATTGATCATATAAAATGCGAAAATTAAATATGCAATGCACCATATAATGTAAAATGAAAATCCATACTATATCGTGTGTGTGCACAATACTCAGGGCCAAATGACTGTTTAGATCCCCTACTTGTCTGTGTACCTCAGCTGGGCCCCAGACCACAGCTAGATAATGTGCCCCAGGCACCGTGTTCATATCACATAATATAGCAATATACAATATATCAACGTTCACATAGTGGATGAGAGATAGAGATACTACCTTAAGCCCCTTTTGTTCAAAAATTGTCCCTTGAATTTCGTTCCGACGGCTCGGCTATCAATCCAGTCCTAAAATTTCAAATTTACAAGAATTAGGTTAAAACCTATTCATGTACTACTAGAGATCCTTCCAAAGTGTTTTTGTTGGTTATATTAGTCCAATTCTGTAAAATTACTCAAATGCTCCTGTGGACCCGGTCTAAGCTCCTTTTTACCCCATCCGATCGTACTTTTCCAGAAATTTTAACCTGGGCCATTCCCACACAGTTTTGTATGTAGAATCCATTTTTCACCTCATTTTTTACAAAATCACTGCAAAATGACAGTTTTGCCCTTGACAGCCCCTATTTAGGGTTTTAGGGGTATTTTTGTAATTTCACATTTTAGGGCTTATCTCAAAAAGTGATCAACATCAACCCTACACAATTTTCCCTCCGGAACATCATGGAACAATCAGATTAATGAAATTCCAGCCCTAACCACTCTAACTCATGCTGGCTGAAACTTTGGTCAAGATAAAGAGAAATTGTGTTTTTGAGTTTCAACACCAAAAGCTTGCTCCTTTTTACTCTAACAACTTGTTAAACCATTTGAACACACTAGATATAATTTGAGGAAATTTGGGCAACATAACCCCTTAGGGTTTCCACTTTCCAAATTTACAAAATCAACAATCCAACCGCAAATCAAGCCAAAAATCACAACAACCCAATAATATACCAAGAGATTTGAAGTTCTTGAGGTTACTTTTGATTTTTAGACTTTCGCTCTCTAAAATCGTCCTCCCTTTCTCTCTCAACCTTGAGATTTTGTTTGCTACTCAAGGTTTTCCATGAAGATCAAGAGGTTAGAGAAGAGATTACACAATTTAAAAGGCTTGAACTCTTGAAATCACAAGTTCTTACCTTTGATTTTCCTCCTTGAGCTCCTCCTTCTCTCTAGTTTTCCTTAAGCTCTCTCTCTCTCTCTCTCTCTCTCTATGAAGGCTTGGGATGGAAATGTGGGAAGAGAAAGATGAAACAAGAGTTTAATAATATCTTCATCTTTTCCCTTAATTAACTTTATTTCAAAATTAAGATTTATGACACAACTTGTACTTTGGCTTTATCCTTTCCTAATTCGTGTCATAATCTCCCATTGAAATTGAACCAATTCATTCCCTTCCTTTAGCGCATAAAAGACACCTAAGGGCCCTTCATTAACCAAGTTTGGGCCTCATTACATTAAGCTAACCACATGTACAATTAATAGTATTTTTAATCTAATTAAGCATGTGCTCATACTTAACAATTATTATTTAATCCCTTGCCTTAAGATAATGACACTTGGCACATTTACGATCCAACTAATTATTCCCCCTCCTATTTCCTTTAGTTGGGCGAAATTCACAAAGAACAAGAAGAATAACAATTGTTCCAACATTTTCTACAATCTCTTTAATTAATTTATGCACAAGTTCACTTTGACTTTACAAACGTTGATTTATTTGCCCAATAATATTCCCAATATATATTGTTCCTTGATTAATTGAAATTAACTTCAATTTATTGAAAAATAATTAATCTTGTGCTTTATTGGCAAATTTTCAATTTTGCCATTACATTTTTTAATTTATTCCTTTTTTTCCTCTGCTAGGCCGAAATTAGGACTAATAGTGGGCCAAATATTTTTCTTCTTGATTATTCCATTTTGGGCCTCAATATTGTACTTTATTGGAACACCCAAAAATTAATTCCACAACTTGTTCTAGCTCAATTCTCATAAAAATGGAAACTTACTAACTTCTTTAATTCTAAGTTTATGAATATTCACCATTCCATTTCATTGAATATCTCAAATAATTACAATGCATATTGGTGAATAAAATTTGGGGTGTTATTAGGAGCACTTGCAAATGACAATGTTGAATCGAGTCGTGCCTAAGAGCACTGTCCTTAAGAGCTATTCCGCAACTACCGATAGATAAGAAGCGACTCTCCCCAGGATTAAATGAATCCTTCCTACAAAACAGGGTAAGTAGAACTACAAAAGATAATAAAACTTAGAAGTTATAAGAATATGCCAGAGAAGGAAGAGGAGCTCGAAGGTTCAAGAGCAAAGTGTGTCAAGAACCTCTAACTTGAATCAACTTTTATAGGCAATTACTTAGTGTACCGTTGAGCAGTTGACAAAAGACCATATTAAATGTGATTAAATCCAAGGTTTTAAATGCGGGATAAAAAGTGAAGTTGTGTTCAACATTGCGGGATTAAAAAGCCAACACTCATCGACAATTTCTAAAGATGAGGAAGAGAATTTAAAAAATGAAGGTGAAGAAGGTAGACTTGTAGCCTACCTTGTTTGTTTGATGATAAATCTTTGGTAGCACATTTTGCACTTACTAAGTCATTTTGTTGTAAATGCTAGAATATTTAAGATTCATTTTCTAAATTAATGTCTGCCTTATTTGTCTTCCAAGCTTTGAGCTTATTTTTTTTTAACGGCCAGTAAGGCGCTACTTTCATTATGATGAATAAGCAAATGTAGAGCCCAAGTTCAGAATACCAAAAGCAAACAAGCGACATAACAGAAATCAAATGCAAAAACAAGAACAAAAACAACCAACAAAAAGCACAAACGCAAAGGAAATCAGCCAGCTCCCCTTAGTGAATCTACATTACTTCTTACTAGAGGGGATGATTTTGACCTCGTAGCATCAACAGCTAGGATGGTGGATAAAGGGGGTAAGGGTGTAAACACCCACCTAATGGGGCACACCCCCTTACAAGCATCTGCAGATAGTTGATCCCCTGCATAGTTTCCCTGTCAGGGAGTAAATAGCCGCAGATAGTTTCCCTGTCGGGGAGTAAAAGAGAAAGAGAACCCAACTTGTGATAACAAGAGATGCAAAATATCCTCAAGAATGTTTCTACAACGC
The DNA here is from genome assembly GCA_963242795.1 of Inga leiocalycina. Classification (NCBI taxonomy): domain Eukaryota; kingdom Viridiplantae; phylum Streptophyta; class Magnoliopsida; order Fabales; family Fabaceae; genus Inga; species Inga leiocalycina. Next base: position 68,070,423 of record OY725326.1, read on the forward strand.
CATTCACCAAGGTTGACTTGACCTTTCAATAGACATTATACAAGCATATGGCAATCAGATTCAAAGATGATGTTTGCATTTCCAATATCATGTGCTATCATTAATGCTCGTTTAAGGGCTAGTGCTTCTGTGACAAAAGTTGAAACTAATTTAACGTTATCAATGAAACCCCATTGAAATTCCCCATCAAAGTTTCGACATACAATTCCTAGAGCAGCTGATTTGCTCCTTTCATTGAAGGCGCCATCAATATTAATTTTTAGTACATGTTCAGTGTAATGCTCCAATTTTTAATTAAGGGCTAATGAGAATTATTGTGGATATTTATGAATTTAAATTGGAATTATTAAGTGTTTAGTGGCAATTTTAATTAATATACCATAAGTGGTGGAAAAATTGAAAGAATGGAAAAATTGGCCATAAGTTAGTGATTATTGGAGAAATTAATTACTAACTAAGAGAAATGAGAAGTGTGATTAAATGGCTAATGGAGTTGTTAGAGTAACTAATTAGTTACTTATTTGAGGAGAGCCAATGAGGTTGTGACATGTGGCAAGAATGTGTGTGTGTGAAGGGAGAATAGAGGAGAAAAAGTCAAACCCATTGTTTATTATTTCTCTCTCTTCTTCCCTCTCATTTTTCGGCTGACAAGGGTATGGCATGGGAAGGGAGTATCATTTCATCTCCTTCAAGCTATCATCTCTCTCATTCTCTCTCTCTTCATTTGGTAGCCATTGAAGCTTAAGGGGGAAAAAGAAAAGCTTGAAAAAGGTGAGAAAATGGCCTCAAATGCTTAAACTCACTTCATTAATGTTGATCCTTGGAGTGAGAGCTTCATTTTGATGTTTATAATGTGCCTATTGGTGTTGATTTGTACCCACAAGAAATTTTGGAGGTTGGTAAATTAAGAAATCTCTCTAGCAAAGTGAAAGAGGTAAGTGAGACTAATCTATCTATCTAAATTTTATACTAAATGGTTTAGTTTGAAATTTCTAGAAATTTTGGCTCTTAATCTGAAAATGATGACCACTAGGCTTTTGGCATGTTTTTGGCATAGTAATGGTATGTTGGGAATGTATATGGATATATAGGATTGATTGGGAATTGAATGATTGAGTTTAGTGATTTTGGAAAATCGGTGATTTGTGTTGCCCAAAACCAAAGCATGATAACGGAGTAAGATTTGGATAATTCTAATGATTCCATTGAATTCCTTGGATGTTTTTGTAACCCCCTCCGTAATTATATCCGAAACACGTGATTAAAAATGAAATGGAGACCAATAATAATCAAAATTCATTTACATTCCCATCCTTAAGATAGGATTTTCACAAATACATTTCACAAACACTTTAACCTGGTCTCACATTCATATTTCAAATACAATTACTTCGTGAAGATAAATCACATTTATATAAATATCAGAGTGCACAATAATAATACCGGCAAACCTGGATTCATACCTTCACTAAAGATTCATATGGCACATACGCCCTTTACAATTCCTCAACGAGGATTGCACAAATCCATCTCCAATACATAACCAAATAACCCAATAGACACCCAAGCACATATACATCCAATATCCAATTATACATTCTAATCTATCATCCGAACATATACAATTATCCCAGCATATAACAATAACCAACTACCAAATCCAAATGCCTATAAGGGATTCTCGCTGCCTCTAGTCGCTTGCTCCTTCCTCGAGCCACTTGTCCTATCTAAAATGTTGGTAAGGGAGGGTGAGATTCTAGAGAATCCCAGTAGGAAACAGATACCAATATGCATGCAAGATAAGTGTTTAATGCATGACATGCTTGCATCACAATAACTTGTGCTCACATAATGATATATCCGTATGCTCAATGTTTCAACAACATACTCATGGCCATAGCATAAATAGAAACAGAGCTTCAATCATTCATATATGTTTCACATAATCAAGCAAAGCAATAATATGCATCAATACACAAACACAAATATCAATACATGCAGGAGAGGTAAATTTCCTACTCTTTTTCTTTCCACGTATGCTCCAGCATCGGCTACTCACGATCCGAGCGGATATCAAACCATGATCAGGGTGAATACCCAACCCTATAACCAAATCAAGGACATAGGATCATTCTCTTTTCCAAATTCTCATTTTCACAACACTTAAAGTTGGTTATCATTCATGCCCTTTAGGTGGCTATAATAAGGTCAATGAAAGCCTAAAGGATTGGGAAGTACTAGATTGGAAATCACCTTTAAAAATCCCAAAATGCTCAAAATGGGGGTTGGCTGCAGCCAAGAACCCTCTGGCTGTGGCCAAAATACGCACAGAAGGTTTATGGCTGCAACCAAGAATTTCTGGCTACGGCCAAAACGCACACAGAAACTTTTGTGCTGCAGCCAAGACTTTTCTGCTGCAGCCAAGGCAACTTCGAAAATTCATAACTAATTATATAAAAATTGAAATGAGGTGATCCCAAAGCCCATTGAAAGCTATTTAAGTCATCTTCACAGGAAAAATATGAACCATTACTGGAAATCACCATACAAATCCCAGAATTACACAAAACGCATCACTACCCCAAAACAGAGTTCTGTTTCAATCCCAAACTTTGGACAACCATAACTCACAGAATATTAAATGAAATGACACAAAATATATATCTATTTTGAAGATTAGGATGTGAAATTTAAGACTGGAAATTTTCACAATTTTATGAAATCATTTGGTCATTCAAAACGTCCACACAAATAAACTGCCCAGAACAGAGTTCCAAGGGACAGATTTTCCAATTTTCTACCAAATTGTCCAATGACTCCAAAATCATTAACCAAACCTATTCCCATACAATTTTCCACAAGGAACACAATGGTAACCTCAAAATGACCAAAATCACAATCCATTTACATGCCCTATTTTGACCAAAGCACAAAACCAACACAAAAGGTGCCAAACTTCACATTTAAGCTTCAATGCAATTCTATCAATTCAAAACACTAAACAATGCACCATTTCCATAACAACAACATACCATACTCCCCAAGACCCTAGATCACGAAAATTAGGGCTAAAATTCCAGAAATTCTAGGCCTAACCAATGGCCACAAGATTTATATGAAATTGAAGCTTTCACTTACCTCAACAACTTTCCCAAAGGCACTTCATGATTCTCCAACTTGTACATTTTCGTGATTCCTCAAATCACCACCAATGGAGAAACTACAACCATCAAATTGTATCTCTCACTCCAAGGAACAACTTTATAGAAGGAAGTTTTAGCATTAGAGGTCAAGATCTTACCTTTTGTACAAGCTTTTCTTTCTTCCTCTTTGGTCTCCAATGGCGAAAATGGAGAGAGAAGAGAGAGATGAGTGTGTGATGATGAAGATGAGGGTGAGGTGCAGAATTTCTGCCCCTCCCAAGCCCTTCCATGCGCATGAGAGAGAGAGAAAAGAGGGAAAATGAATAAAAAAAATGGTGCTTTGACTTTTCTTCTCATCTCTCTTCATCATCAATTGACACTTGTCCACATCTTGTACATTCTCATAAAGTAAGTAACCACTTGGTTACTCTACCCATTCCATTAGCCATTTAATTACATATCTCATTTCACCTTAAATAGTAATTAATCTCTCCATTAATCACTAACTTATGGCCATTCTTCCAATTTTCCCAACAATTATGGCATATTAATTAAAATTGCCATACAACACATATTTAATTCTTTTCCTCTTCTTTATGCGCCATTTACCCTTATTTTAGCCCAATAATTATTTCATCACATAATTATGCTAAAATACAAGGTGTTGGGCATTTCCAATAATAATTCAAATCTCAAATCCACATTAATCCACATAATCATTCACAAGAATTGTATTTAGCCCTTAATCGAAATTTGGGGCATTACAGTTTTTGTGTAGGAGTAGCTTTGGTAGAAGTTTCGGGTCCATTGGGATCAATTGGGCAAGTGTTAAGAAATGTGATCAGTTTTGCTGTGTTTTCTGGTTTCTGATAAAATCATTCGAGTGAGAGTGAGTTCACTCGAGTAAGGGATGAACATTACTCGGGTGAGGGTGTGTTCACTCGAGTGCGTTAGTGTGTTTTTCCTTTATGCTTCTAGTTTCTGTTGAAAAAAAAAACATGTGGGGCCCGCTGTGGAAAAAAATGGCAAGGAAGGTATTATTAATACCTTTCCCTTCACCGTTTTCATCATTTCACGAGAAGCGATCAGCGGAGAGCGAACGCAGTTTAACAGGTAAGGTTCTGAATTTAGCAGATAATTTTGGTACTTAAAATCACGTTTTCTTAACAAACTTCCTTCATAAAAGTTGTTCTACGTATTTTGATCTTCGTATTGATAGTAATATTATATTGATTAACGAGAAATTTGGAGTTAGGATTTTGGGAGAATTTTGAGTTTTTATAAAAGATGATTATAGATATGTAGAGAATAAATAATAGTTGATTTTAATCAGTTTAGATTTACCATTTGGTTGTTTTATGATTTTATAATTAATTTCTTATTAAATAAATAATAAATTATGCTTTGGAAACGTTTTTTACCGATTAAATATGGATTAAAAAATTTATTTGAGTTATTGGAAGTATTATTGAAATTTTAATCGATTTAGTTTTGCAAATTTTGAATTATGTGAAATTATAAATTATGATTTAATATTATAGTTAGAGAATTATAGTTATTAAATATTTTATTGAGTAAAATAGAGTTAAGAAATTTTAGAAATTTTGATTTAAAAGGAATTTGAGGAATAGATAAATTTTTGTTATTTTTAAGAAAATTGAGTTAATTATGGGGATTATTATTTGCTATTTTGTAATAGTTAACAATTATTATAAATTATATTAACATGTAAATATATATATTTATTGTAGAGTGATTTTGAATTTGGCTTGTTGGAGTTAAATTCTCAAGTTTAGGTGTCAAGAACTTGAGGTAACCACTTTTCAATTTATCATGTATGCTTGTTGAAATGATTATATGCGTATGTTGGTATTTTTAACTGCTATAAATATGTTATAGTAATTTATATATGAAAAATGTACAATGATAGTATTAATCATGTTTTTAGAAATTTTTAGTTAAGTAGGCATGAATGATTTAGTTGCATGATTGATGATGCATAGCATTAAATATGAAATATATGAATAAATTATTGATATTAAAGATTGTGATGTTGAGATGTTGGATGTGGTGTTGTGATTGAGGAGGTTTGATTCTTTTATACCACGTGGTATAGCCACCACCGTGTGCATAGTGGATGGCTTTGGCATTCAGGACCCTTGGTATCACCCTTTCCTTTGGCCGGGTTAAGGGTCAGCTCAAGGGTAGGTGACACCTTTCCATTTTCGACGGAAAGGAAATCCATGATCTTATATGAGTTCTGTAGCCTTTGGCCGGGTTACACATCATTATTGGAGAGCTTGGTGCAGTCTTGTCAAAGAAACTAATCCTATTATGTTATAGCTCATGGGTTTTGTCAGCGGTTAAAGAGGTTATAAGGTGGTTGAGGGAGTTTTATGCATATTGAATGGTTTTCTTGAAATAATAATGTTTTGGGAAGATTGAACTTTATGTTATATGAGTATATATTGCCCGCTTAATTATATTATAATCATTCCCTGCATATTCGTTAAAATGGAATTGTGGTTACTGAGTCCGTGTGACTCACCCTATCGATATTTTAAATTTTTCAGGCGAGAGTTCAGGTGGTGTTAGCAAGGGGAAGGCAAACGAGACTTGATTTGATATCAATCGTATTTTTCGTTTAGCTACATGAGCATAATGTATATTGCCAAACTTAAGGGCCTTTTTGGTTTTACGTTGCATATGTTGAATACTACGCTGCATACTGGGGTTTGTACTATGGACGGAATCCCATAATATGTTGTATTATGTAATATTTAATATTTTTACTTGGTTTGGAAATTAATTATATGGTAATTAAGAGGGGTCATTACATTACTTCCGTGGATAAAGGCAAGAGTGTACCTTAACACTTGCGAGTGTTAAGCCATCACTCGAGTACTTTGTGCTCCACTCGAGTGCACCTAATCCTTGAGAACTTTTATGCTCTCGGCTCTACACTTTCTATGCTTCACTTCCTAGTGCTTGAGTGAGCATTTGGTTATCACTCGAGTGTTGCTTTCTGTGCTCGAGTATTCTTGTCTCTGAAAAGTTTCTTGTGCTCTTAGGTATTCACTCGTTGTTGTTCACTCTCTAGTGCCCGAGTGTTGACCGTACCATCACTCGAGTGATGTCACCTTTACTCGAGTATCTGTACAATATCACTCGAGTGAGGCCATCTTCACTCGAGTGTCTCAGTGAAAAAATATCAGTCTTGTGCTTTCAAAAAGGGGATCTTTGGGGACAGTTTTCCAACCCTTAGAGCTATTGATAGGGTTATTTATGGGTACTAAAAGAGCAATAATGATAACCAAATTAAGTGTTAAGAAGTCATTGAGAGTTGGAATAGAGAATTGACTCTTCGACCCTAATTGTGAATCGTAGGATATGATATTTGCCCTACTCGGGAGAGATCGATGCCAGGACACGCTCAAAAGGATCAAGGTAGTGAATCTTCTCTCATGTTGTGTATGATGTTTTGATATGCATGACTTGTCATTGAGTTTTGTGAACTATATGTGCCATGGTCCATTACAGTGTGAGTACTTCAGCGTAAGCCGTTTAGGGATTAACGCTGGTCATTTCTAGCTCGACCGTTGAACTGCCGTTGTAATCGATATGGATCTTTGTGAATTCAACTCGTGGGGCAGCGTGTTGTGAATCCAGCTGTGGGCTGTGTGTTATATATCTTGCATGTATGGCTTGTGTACGAAATGCTTTATATAAATCCCAGCTGTGGTGAAATATATTGTGTGAACTGTTGTGGTGCAATACAACGTGAGCAAACGTATGGGTGACATGAGTCATACCTGCCCTTGTCGTTGTAACTGCCGTTGTAGTTGCTATGTGTGTATGATGATTTGCATTCATGCCTTATTGTTGTGCATACTATGAGTGATTTGTTACTACAGGGATTCTTTAGAATCTCACTCTCCCAAAAACACAAATTTTAGATAGGACTGAAGAATCCAAGGGAAAGCAGGCGACGAAGAGTAGATAGAGCTCCTAGCTAGAATTTTTATTTTGGGAAATTGGTTATCATTTTGTAAATCATTTGGATATATTTTGTTGGGAATTACATGTACATATTGGATAGTATTTGTATAATCCCCTTGTTATGGGAAACTCTATGGGTAATTGTACCTTGTAGATCCTTAATTAGTCAATGAAACCCGAGTGTGTCGAGAAATTTATGCTGTACTCTGATATGTATGAATGAAATCAACCTGTACAGGCCATTTATATTTGAAAGGTGAGTATGAGACCAATGTGAAACATGTGCTGTAAAAGTTTTGAAAACCCTGATTTTAGGAAGTTTAATTTTTAAACAAGTCTCAAATCATACATGGTCTCTAATTCAAACTTAATTACGTTTTTACGAATTAATCTCGGCCTTAACCATGAAGGGGGTTACATTCAGGGGGGCCAACCAAATATGTTTGAGATTATGGCTTTGATCATCCTCAGCAATTGGTTCAAAAAGCTTGCTAACTTCCCAGTACTTATAAGAGAATTTTCGGGCTTGCTCAATAATCCTTTGTGGGTCAGGATCTATAGCACTAAAAACCTAGTCATTTCTACCATTCCAAATAAGCCACCAAAGCCAGCTGATCATTGTGATGTCAAGATTAGATAAGGGTTCTTAGGATTAAGAACACTATCCCACCAGATAGCAAAATCAATAAGCAAGTTAATATTAGTCTTCAAAGAAAGTCCACTCCCAAACCAAACACAGTGAGCCCAATGACAATGGAAGAACATGTGTTTAATTGTCTCAGCATTGCAATTACAGATGGGGCATATATCTGATTGTCCACTCCACCGCTTGCGCAACAAAGCTTTGGTTGCAATTGCATTACAGAGTATTCTCCAGATAAAATTAACTATTCTTGGCATAGACATAATCTTCCAGGTTCTCCTCCAAACATCAGTAGTAATATGGTTAGATGAGGCTGCTCTGGTATTATTTGTAGGGACTGAGCAAATTAAATAATTATACCCTCTCTTCACTGTATAATTACCATCTCGAGCTACCCCCCACGCCAGCCGATCTTCACATCTACTATAGCTAGAAGGATCTCACTGATAATATTAATAGTATCTGCATCCACAATCCCATTCATCCGTGATAACTCCCATTGCCTACTATAAATCTCTTAAGTACATAAAATTTTTCATCAGAATTTTGTAAATCCTCTCTACCTGTAGTTTGTGTAAGAGTATGAGGAATCCACTTATCCTTCCATAGTCTTGTTATTTTTCCATTCCCAATCTGCTAGCAAAGTTCATTCTTAATGATTTCCTTGCCGTCAACAATGTTGGACCAAAACCATGAAGCTTTATGCCCTTTCACTGCATTAAGAAAATTACCATCTGGAAAATAGATTCCTTGGAGGACTTGTGCCTACAGTGTTTCTGGTTGTTGAAAGAGTCTCTACGCTATTTTTGCAAGCAAAGCGTTATTCAATTGAATAAAGTCTCGAAAGCCCATGCCACCCTCCATCTTTGGCATAGTGAGAGAGCCCCAAGCAACCTAATGCATTTTGCTACTATTGTTACTTCCTTCCCACCAAAATTTTGACACATGACTATCCAACTCTTTGCACGTCTTAGCAAGAAACTTAAAACATGTCATTGGGAAGATAGGGATAGAATTAATCATTGTTTTTATCATAACCTCTCTTCCTGTAAAGGATAGGTGCCTACTACTCTACCCGTAAATCTTCTTACTCATTCTTTCTCTAACGTATGCAAGAGCTTGGTGCTTTGTTTTCCCCCACACACTTGGGATACCTAGATGTTTTCCAAGATCTGAACCTTCTTCAATGCCAAGAATATTACAAACAGTCACTTTCACATGATTGGGTGTATTCTAGGAGAAGAAAATGCTGGACTTATCAAGATTGGCCAGCTGCCCAGATGCATTACAATAATCTCGCAAAATTCCAGCCAGACTTTCATAACTCTTTTGCTATGCATTCATGAATAAAAGAGCATCATCCGCAAAAAAAGTTTGAGATATCTCAGGAAAATGAGTACTAAGTTTAATCCCTTTTAGATTTCCCATCTCTTGGATTTTCTTAATCATAGATCAAAGACATTCAGAAACCAAGATAAATAAATCTGGTGACAAAGGATCGCTATAAAGCTGTTGCAGCTAGGAAGATGGAGATTCCTTTGCCAAGAGAGCTAATATGTATTATAAAGGGAGGCCTAAGCTAATTAATTTTGTGGAAGAATCATTCTGGGCTTACCGAGCTTTTAGCTGAGCGATATGATCACATATCAAAAGAGCTACAAAATGCCAACAACACCATTGCTTCTATCTGTTCAGAGCAAGTGCCATTTATGAATGAAGATGATGATGATGGTTCACCTAAACCTACCAAAAGAGCACCAGATGTGTTCAAACCTAGTATTACCCCTCCAAAGGTTCCGAACCTCCAAGAAAAGATTTAAAAGCAGTCATAACGTTAGCCACAAAAAATATTATCCCAAGAAGGTAGTCAGTAGAGCTCCTCCTAAAGAACCTATCAAATCTGGTTTGAACAAAAGGAAGAGACACTTGAAGAAATCGACAAGCACCAGAAACAGATTCTAGCGCTACAAACTGTGAAAGAGTTTGTGAAGAGCCCTTATGATAATGCTGTTCAAAAGTATTGGGACACTGAGGAGGAAATCAAAATATTGCAAGAGAGAGTTTCCCTTTTGCATGATGAATTTGGTGAAGGTATGGTCATTAAAGATGATGTAGCTCGTCGTTTGATAACAGAAGCTGCTCTTAAAACTTGCCAAGGGACATTGGATCGTTTTCGTGTGAAGCAAGAAAGATCATTTGATAAAACAGACATTGAGAACAAAAGAGTAAAGGCAGTTAGGGAGAAGTTGGAGCCACTCATGTACAAGTTACATTATGATCAGGTCGATAGGCCAGAGCCTAGGGCAAGGAAAAATGTGAAACGAGTGGTAAATGACTTGGACAAAGAAGTAGAGAAAATGGATCAACAAAAACAAGAGTTGCAGTTATTACAGGACCAGATCAAAGAAAAACTTGCAGTTGGTTCTTCTAAATCTATCAGTGTCAGAAATGGCTGAGAAGATAGATGAGCTTGTGAAAAAAGTGATTAGATTAGAAACTTCAATTTCCTCCCAGGATGCTCAAGTAACAAGATTAAGAGTAGAAACCGATGAACTTCAATCCTAAATTGTGACTCTAGAAGATGATAAGGCCAATCTTATTGATGAGAAGAATGACTTGACAACCAAGCTGAGAGAAATGGATGAAAGGACGCAAGGTATCCAAGATCTCAATGAAATGGTTGAAACCCAAAATGCAGATCTCCAAACCCATTTTACTGAAGCACTTTGTGATCTTGATCATATTTCTGAGGTCCTAATTGTGAAGCCAGATGAGAGAGATACGATCCCAAATTTACCAAAGAGAGAAAGTGAACTATCAAATAATGCCGCTGAGTTTGCAGATGATAATGTGCAGAAAGATAACAACATTAATGACATAGGCCTGGAGAAAGATAGAGAAACTAATGTCACAGTTTTGATGGATAATGTTGTGAAGAAGGATGATAATGAAATAAAGGTCACAGATTCACTTGAAAATGAAGCAAAGACAGATAATAACCTTAAGGCCATGGAATCATTAGAAAAGGAAGAGGCTTCGTCGTCAATAGGAGGCCAATCTCGATTTAATGTATTTAAATCACATTTAACGAATTTGATCTCATTAACACCAGTGAAACCCAAAGAACAAGAGAAGACTCCAAATACTGACAACAATGATTCGCTAGCAAGATCTGCTTTAAACAAGGAAAGTAAGAAGGCAAATAGTTCTTTTGAGAGTTCTAGAGACCAAAAAGAAAAGAATGCTATCCAATCTTCATCAGAGAATGAGAATGCCCATTAAGTTCATTCCCAGGAGCCGGCACCAACAACCGAAGATGAGCCTAAATGGCGGCAATTGTTTATTGATAGAATAAGGATAAGGAGAAACTTCTCCTAGTAGAATATACGAATATTCTCAGGAATTACAAAGATGTGAAGAAGACTCTTGGTGAGTTAGAGAAGAAAAATAAAGAAATACTCTGATACATCCTTGAAGCTGAAAGAGCTGAAGTCTTCCAATGCCTTGAAAGATGAAGAGATTAAACTTTTGCGTCAGAAGCTAGGGATCATGCAGAGAAGTTTGGAAGAAAATGAACATGCAAAGAAAGAAGAAGATGAAGATGAAGAAGAAGATGATGAAATATTTTTGAAAGTTCACAAGCCTGACTCTGCTTCAGGTATATAAGAGAAGTTCCATAGGAGCATTGATGAAATTCTAGAGGAGAACTTGGGTTTCTGGTTGAAGCTCAGTACTACTTTCACTAAGATACAAAGATTCCAAACCACTATAAAAGATTTGCAAGACAATATATTGAAACTCGAGGAAAATGGGAAATCAGAGAGCATCCAACGTTCTATGAAATCAGAGGCACGACCAATTTTCAAGCATCTTGTGGAGATTCAAACTGAATTATCAATTTGGCTCGATGAGGGTGCATCATTGAAGGAAGAACTTCAACACAGATCCTCATCCTTGTGTGAAATCCAAGAATAAATAACAATGGCCTTAAAAGCAAGTGCAAAAGACTATAACTTCAAGTTCACCAGCTACCAAGCTGCCAAGTTCCAAGGCAAGGTTTTGAACATGAAACAAGAGAACAACAAGGTTGCTGATGAAATCCAAGTAGGCCTAGACCATGTATTAGCTCTGTAATATGAAGTTGACAAGATTCTTACAAAATTGGGTGAACAGTATGGCTTCTTAAATTCAAAGAAACAGCGAAACACAGGGATGAGATATTCAGATAATAGTAGTCATGGTGGTAACCGTTCTCAGGTTCCTTTGGGAGCTATTATCTTTGGGGTTAAACCAAAGAAACCATTCAATTTTCCATGGCATTAGCCCTGGAATGCATACGAAGTACCATGCTGCAATTAAAGGACAACTTTTGTAAATATATCTTGTTTTGTCTCTTCAATTTTTCCCCCCTTGTATCTCATGCAAAAATTTTTGTTGGTTCCATTAGATAGTGTTTCAAACAGTCCTATCAAAAACAATGAACTGTAGCTTGTTTATAAGTTCACGGGAGTATATATGATTAAATGTAGGCCTCAATCAACTTGCAATTACATGTATTTTGTACAATTTTGAATAAAGCAATGACGTTTAGGTCAAGTGCCTTGGATTTTGTATTGTTCTGTTTTTCATGCTTGGATTTTGTAGCCTATCTCTAGACATGAGAAAATAATTGGCATGGTTCTTTACAAAGCAAAAATATTATGATTTGTGTGGATGAGGGAGAAATGGGAACAAAAAAATAGGAGAAAGTGTTTTTTTATCATATTTGGATAAATAAGAGAACAATATAGAGAAAAAGTAACTGGGAAATCTCACCTCTAATTTGTACATTTTTGTATATTAATTTAACAAATAACTAAAATATCAGATTTAATAATCATTAATCATTAGAGACTTTCGTCTCCTCACCTATTTTTTTCTTTTATGAGATCAGCTGTTTTTAACTATGTCCTTGCATATGGGAAAATAAGACCTGTAAGGAGGCTTTTTTTTAAACTAATTATAAATTTAGTCATGCATCTTTCTAACTTTGAAAGTTATAGGAAGTGCTATGGAAAAGTAATAAACATATAAATATATAATTAAGAACTCAGTTAAATATTTATTAAATTTTAATTTTTTAAAATTTTGGGCTTTATTATTTTGTATATTTATAATTAATTTTATTTTAGGGAAGCTGAGTATTTAAATTTAGTTTAGTGTCCAACTTCTACAAGATAGATTATTTTCTCACTAATTTAACAATGATTTATATTGCTAAGAAGTATATCACCATTGGTAAGAAAATTTAACGAAAGAAGATATGAATCCCATAGCTCATCTTTTTTTCCCTATGTTTCTTTCCTTCCTATCTTTCATCCCTTGCCATCTGAACAAAAGAAAATCATTTCACTCTTCTAATTTTCTCTTTTCCCTAATTTTCTACTCAACAAAATAAAACGTAGAATTAAGAACCAACAACAACAAGCTATTAATTGAAATGACAAGTGGTCTCACTCTTAAGAAAGAGAAAATTACTTTGAATCTTGACAAGCACACTTATGTTGAGAGGGTTTTAACCTTAACCTCCCAACCTGATAAAGATTAAGCTCAAGTCCAAATTAGTTCATGCCAAAAAAAAAAAAAACCAAATGCCGGGCAAGGGTCACAATTTTATGGCTTTTGGGACGCATCTGACCTAAAAATGCAATTAAACTTCTTACGAATTTTAGAAGAAAACAATGAAATATATAAGAACATTTTACAATAAAAAAAGGAACTTCAATACAACAAGCTTCTATGCTGTAATTCTGACATCAAAATTGTATATCCCACAAGAATGATCAACTGCCAATGAAGAATATGAATTAGATAGCAACCAACCAAATCTTAATCAACTGACAATAAAACATACCAGCTGCATACCACAACAGCACTTAAAATCTCTCACGTCGGGTGACAAATTTTGTTATAAAATAGGTCAGATCAACTTCCAACATATGAGTGTCTTGCCTTTTTTCCATAATTTAGGTGAGATCAACTAGCAGAAAATGATTGCCTTGCTTTTTCCAAACGCAACTCAGTCGTAGCACAATTCTTTGCTTGCAGAGGTAAAACCAGTATGGGCGAGATTTTCACTGACTCAATCAAGCAGAGGTAAGAGCTTGAGATAAAAGATGATGAAACATGTCATCCAGGTTGTATTGTTGAAGTATCTCCAACATCTTGGACTAAATTATACCAAGTAATTTCATTTCCCTTTGTTGTCATCTTGTGGAAGTTTCACCCCATGAGCCCAAGCAAATTGGATGCAGGACCAGGAAGTCCTTGTTGGGAAGAAAGGAAACCAGAAAGCTTTTTACCAAATTCAGATCCACATCAACAAGAGAAAAATCTTCATCCATACTCTCCACAGCATTTGATGTTCCCTACAGGTGAATTACAAAGAAAATCACTAATATGACTGCCGACAGCTATGAAAGTATGAAACTTTGCATTAATGCATCTGCATTCCAACAGGTAAATTTTCATGTAAGTATAACTTGTGTCCCTTAATTATGGCAAAGTACAAAGCCACTTTTGTGTTGGCCAAATGAGGAGGTGACAAGTGTCCCTCATCATTACACTTACTTTTTACCTTTTGTGTTGGCATCCCCGAGATGCAACACATGTTACCTGAGTTAGGGAAATCCTCTAGTCTTCAGTTCGGACACGTACTTGACTTCCCGAACACTAAACCCGGGAGTTCAGGGAAATTGTCAAGCTTCTCCTTTTCCTAACAAAAAGGACAGCAAAAACCTAAGAAAAGAGGAGGGACCCACTTTGTTAAATTAAGTGACACGTGTCACAGAATCATTAGATCACCGGATAAATGGTACCATAGGAATTTGATACGTGACAGACAACTTTAAGACTCATTTAGGGCCTTAAAATTTTGTCCATTATCATCAAAAATCATGAAAAAATGATAGAGGAGAGAGAGAGAGCATGAATAGTAATCATTTTTTAGCTCCAAAGCCAATTTCACCTCCTAATCGGTGTTTTCTCTCAAAATACCTTTCACAATCCTTCTTCTACTCATCCCAAGCTTCATTTCTATGATTTCAGATTTTCATTTGGAGGTGTTTGCTGCTGTCCCGCTTGTCGAAGTACTATCAGATTTCCGAACCAGTTGTGGAAATGCATAGAGGTAAGCGTGGGCTTTGTTTTGAACCGATTGGTTTGTTGTTTGGATGAGTTTTCATAAGGGTGGGGTACTGTTCATATTTATTTCAAGGGGTTTTTTAAGGTTTAATCATAGTTTAATTATGTATTTATGATTAAATGATGATTTATGATGATTTTGAAAGTTATGATTTTTCCAAGTTTGACCTTGATTCTGGAACAAAATATGTGGCAGTCGGTTTGTGACAAGTATCTAATTGACCAAACTTGATTCAAATGCCATGAAACTTTCCAAAATTAAAGTAGACATGATAAGCTTTAATTTGATACATAAGGGATATCATTTGGGTCCGTAGATTGTGAGATATGAATTTTTGAAGTTAAACATTGAATCTGGAATGTTTTATGAACCATTTGTGTTGTCCGAAGATTCTGGGATATTTAGCCCTATAATTAGCAATGGCTAATATTTTTCCCTTAAAGCAGACTTAATGAGGGTTACATAGGACTTAGAATCACTTAATTTGGATTTTTCTAGAATTAGTTATGAATTTTCAACGTTTGGTCAAAATGCTGGCAGCTTTAGCTACCATGTGAATTTAAGAAGGAAAGGGTCAAATGCAATTTCTTTGAACTTTTAGGGTTAAGTTGAGCACTAGGGGCTAGTGTAGCCACACTAGAGGTTCATTGATCATGACTCTAATAATGTCATTATTTATTTAAGGCCATGAGAAACCAGAAAGATAAAGCATGGAAGAATATCCAATAAGCTTCAATGGTTGAAAGAAAATGAGACAAAAAGAAGAACTTTGTCCATAAGGTAGTGAACTTACTTACTTGCATGTATGCAATGTTTATGTTGTGTATTGGTTTGTTGTATTGCTTTACGTGATTATGTGATGCATGTATGAATGAATGAAGCTCTGTTTCTGTCTTTGTTGTGGCCATAAGTATGTTGCACGAAATATTGAGCATGCAAAATATCATTATGTGAACATGAGCTTATGTAAGGTAAGCATAGTATGCACTAGTATTCATCTTACATGTATTGTCTGTAATGTTTGCTACTGAGATTCCCCCGAATATCACCCCCACCAACCATATAGGTACGAGAATACAGAAGAAAAGAATGCTGAAAATGAACAAGAAGGAAAGAAGATGAAGAATTGAGAAAGAAAGGACGTGTATTAATTTACTGTATATAAATTATCTATACGGCAAGAATGTATGTATGAAGAGTACCAATGTGCTTAATCGAATTAAGTCATAGTCATGATCGCTAAACTCACTACAACTATAAGTAAGAATAAAAAATAGAACTAACTTTGATATATGAACATTGTAAGAATAATGGCTTAAGAGCCGGAAGTGAGAAATGAACCCCTAAAAGAATATAAGTAATCACTTCCGTGTACATAATAAAGGTGTATAATAAAGGGTGTTACAATTAAACCTTATTTTCTTCTCCCACCATCTTTTATCTTTTTCCACCTAGGTCCTTTGATATGTCATTCTTATTTTGTCGAGGGTTTTAGCATTGTTAATTGTTTATTAGAGAGGTGGATTTTAGTTACAGTGTTTGATGGTTCTTTTTAGTTACGTCCTAATCCAACAAAACCAGAGTATGATTGTTTCACTTCTTAAGTGTCTTCTTATATTCTTTCCATGACTCATGAGTTTGTCCAATAAATTATGTTTTTCTTTTGTGGGGACCTTACACAGTAAATATCTTAAACTGAGCTTTTTTTACATAGACGCTGTTTTAATATCAGAGAATTTGTTATGCTTTAGGGACTCTTGCCTAACAAATTTTATGTAATATAAATTATCTACTATTGCA
The DNA here is from genome assembly GCA_963242795.1 of Inga leiocalycina. Classification (NCBI taxonomy): domain Eukaryota; kingdom Viridiplantae; phylum Streptophyta; class Magnoliopsida; order Fabales; family Fabaceae; genus Inga; species Inga leiocalycina. Next base: position 68,087,191 of record OY725326.1, read on the forward strand.
ATTGAGCAATACATGCGGATTACCACTTTTTTAATACTCTTATGTTCTTGGCCCCAATACCGGTGTTTCAAGCTTTTTCTTAATTCTGGTTGTTGCAATTGAGAAATGCAGAGAAGAGGTGCTGGAATGGAAGAGTGTGGTGCTTGTAATCAAGGTGTGTTCAACATTGCGGGATAAAAAAACCAACACTCATCGACAATTTCTAAAGATGAGGAAGAGAATTTGAAAAATGAAGGTGAAAAAGGTAGACTCGTATCCTACCTTGTTTGTTTGATGACAAATCTTTGGGAACAGATCTTGCACTCAGTCATTTTGTTGTAAATGCTAGAAGATCTAAGATCTGTTTTCTAAATTAATGTCTGCACTGTTTGTGAAGAGAATTAAAGACTGAATTTTTATTATATTACTTGATAGATTACATACGCATATATATACACGTAGGATAGAATAAAATATTGGAATATGTTTTAACACAACTGTACAATCAAGACTAATTACTGCCTATAATTGCGAATCTTGACTTTCTCTAGAGTTTCGGTGATCTTGACTTTCGGTGCTTCTACACTCCCCCTCAAGTTGGACTGTAGATATCAATCAAGTTCAACTTGCCAATCAGATACTCAAATTTATCCTTGGGCAATCCTTTAGTGAGGATGTCTGAGATTTGTTCTTTAAAGGGTATGTACCTTAGATCAATGATACCCTCATCAACTTTTTCCCTTATAAAATGTCTGTCTATCTCGACATGTTTGGTTCTATCATGTTGAACTGGATTATGAGCAATATTGATTGAAGCCATATTATCAAAATAGACTTTGATCGATAGATTTATGCATTCCTTTACATCTTCAAGAACACGTTTTATCCATATGCCTTCACAAATCCCAAGTGAGATAGCTCGGTATTCAGCCTTCTAAAACCTCAACGCCAAGAGCAGTAGAAATGGCGAACTTGGAAGATCTGCTGCAAACTTTAGGAGACTTCACGAGCAAAGAGAAATGGGACAAGTTCTTCACCATACAAGGCAGCGATGACTCCTTCGAGTGGTATGCCGAATGGCCTCAGCTCAGTCATATCCTCCTTTCTCATCTCTCCAATCTCCCTTCTCTCACTCAAGCTCCCACTCCCCAGCTACTCATACTAGGTTGTGGAAACTCTCGCCTCTCTGAGCATCTCTAAGATGCCGGCTTTCCTGGCATTACTAATATTGATTTCTCCAAGGTTGTTATCAAGAGCATGTAATTTAAATTTGGATGACCTAAACGTTTGTGCCATAACTCTAAGTCATTAGTGCTAGGGAGAGACACTTTATTGCAAGATTTAATCTGATGACTGTTACTTTCATCAAGGTAATAGAGACGATCAAGCTCTTTTGCACTCTCAATTGCTGTCCCTATCAGCAGATCTTGAAAAAGACAGTAAGTAGCAAAGAAGTTAACTTGACATCGTTCATCATTAGCTAATTTGCTCACAGTTAGTAAATTACACTTCACCTTTAGAACATGTAATACGGAGTGAAGAGTGAGTGTAGCTGAGATTTTGATGGAACCAATTCCAGTTACAACAGACTCTGAGTTATCAGCAATTCGGACTGTCACTCCTTTGGTAATAGAAGTATAGGATGAGAAGAGAGCCTTATTGTCAATCATATGATCCGAGGCACCTGAGTCAACAATCCAACAATTCCCTGTGCATAGTTCTTTTATCATAGCCAAGGCTTGAAAGAAATTAGCTCTCCTGACTACTATGGCAGTAGGCTTTGTCGTAGTTTGTAGTGTGGCTAGCATTTCCATGATTTTGTGTAATTTGTCACTTTGGGATGATTCCTTGGAAGCTTCAGCCACGTAACCTCTGTCTTACCCTTTTTTCGGCTTCCAGCCAATAGGTTTACCATAGAGGTTCTAGTAATTGTCCTTTGTGTGCCCTTATTTCTTACAATAATCACAAAAAGGACATCCTTTAGAACCTTTTTGTTTTGTAGATCGAACAATAGAGATGTCATGAGAACTAGATCGTGGCACAGAGGAAGAGGCATTTGAAATCGTAGACATAATGATAGTTTAGGTCTTTGAATTTCAAAAATGACAATTCAGGTCTTTGAATTTGGAAATGACAAGTTGGTCTTCTGAATTTCGAAAATGACATATTAGTCTTTAAATTCAGAAATACCATATCGGTCCTCAAATTTGGAAAAATGACAGATCTAAACTAGATCAATTAAATAATTGATTCTTCACTTTTCCTTGTGCGCTTAAGTCAATAAGCTGAAGGAGGACGGTGAGGATGAGAATTGCTTCTTGCGACACAGCTAGCGTCCGACAGTTGAGCGAGAAGCGATCAGCAAGTGGGTGACGCCAGGAACCCGCGACATCTAGGACATAAGGTGACTCGTGACGCCGAGGACTGAGGGTGGTTGGGAGCGAGGTGGTCGCTGCTCTCCCTTTTATTCTGATATGGTGTGACAGAAGGAGAGAGCACTAAATCGATTATAGAATCGGAATGGGTAATTGTCTGCCAACACTGACGATGACAAATCGGAGTGGGGGCGACGATTCTGGTTCTGAAAACACAGAGGACGCTGGACGACATGAGTCGGGTCTTCATCTCTTCGTCGACTCTGAGCTCGCAGGTGAAGTCGGTGGCTGAAGGGGACAAAGAGATGAGGAGTTTAGAGAGTGCCGATACAGGTTCTGACAAAAATGGAGAATACAGAGGGCACGTAGACGATAATTGTCTTAACTATTCTCTCCTATGCTCTGATACCATGAAGAGAATTGAAGACTGAATTTTTATTATATTGCTTGATAGATTACATACGCATATATATACAAATAGGATAGAATAAAATATTGGAATATGTTTCAACACAACACTGTACAATCAAGACTAATTACTGCCTATAATTGCAGATCTTGACTTTCTCTAGAGTTTCGGTGATCTTGACTTTCAGTGCTTCTACAGTTTGTCTTCCATGCTTTGAGCTTAGTTATTATGCATGCTTTTTGACTTGTATGATATATATCTGAATCATATTACATGTACAGAAGCAGGAAACTGAGATTTAAAACTTAGCCTAATTTATATTTGCTGCTCTACTTTTTCCAAAGAAACTTACTTCGGTTTACTAATTTATTGATCTGGTTTTTAAAGGCAGGAGTGGGAAACGGCAACAAAGCAAGGGAAGATTAACTACTGTTTTGTTAATAGGATTCTGACGTGGAAAGCTGATGGAGGCGTTGGTGCCAATTAAGTTTGGTGTTGACTTATGTACCAAACATTCTGTTTATATTTAAGTATTTAAGTGGTTTATTTGTAACAGCATACTTATTTAAAATAGTGTCAATTTGTTAGGGTGGGTTTTTGAAAATTAAAGTCATAATATATTTTTCATTTGTATTTGCAAGGGGTAACTTCATTTCATGGTTGAGAATAAAATGATAACTTATTATTTAATATTTTTATTATTCAATTGTTATTAACAAGTTAGGAACTCAAAGCACTTCCAATGACAAGTGGGGATGCTTGCAATGGCCAAACATTTTAAATGCTTAAAGACTGTGATCATGGATCAACTTCAGTCCACAAATAAAGCTCATTTTCACCATATGAGCTACAAGAAGGATGAAATTATTTTTTTGATTACGCAATTACCATTGTTAATATGTACATTGTCTCTTCTTCTTTTTTTTTAAGATTTAGTATACGGAATAAATAATTATTATGAAAGGGAAAAAGAAACATCCCAGGAGAATTAAGAGAAAATATTAGTTAAAGAAATTATAATATAGGGAATATTATATATATATATATATATATGAATAATAGTAATAATAAATATAAATCAAGGAAGTGATTTTTTTTTGTTAAAAATTTTAAGAGAAAAATTTAGTTGGTTATAAAAAAATTAAAGGGAAAAATAAAAAATTCTAATTAAGGAAATTAATTGAAAATTTTATTGAAATAAAAGAAATTTTATATATCTGTGTGTGTGTATTATAATAAAAAATGAAAAATCATGAATAAAAGGAGATACTTTAATTTGTCCGTTAATCAAACAAACAGGGCACGCCAACAAACAAATAGGACACTAGCGCGTTTTGCTAAGATACACCAAGAGAAAAGGAAAATTGAGAAGGGAGAGGATACACTTGGGTAAGATTAAGATTAATTTATATGCCAACAATTTTAGGATAAATAAATAAAATTATTTCTATATTTCTTTTAATATCTTTTAAAAAATGATTGGATTAAGATTATGAATTACAATATATAAGAATTGTCACGTGCGTGAGAGGATCTAATTGGCGGTAATCGGAAATACTCCCTCCGATCCTAATTATAAGATAAAGTTGATTTTTGTAATACCCCGAAATTTGGGATTGGAGGCTTGGGAATAAGCCTAAATTAAGTGGACTGCTAAGCCCCAATTTAGCAGGAGCCCAAATTTATCCCCTAATGATTCTAATATCTTTGGGGTATTAAGAAAGTAAAATGATGAATTTTGGAGAAAGTAATTATGTTTTTGGTGAAATCGCCTATGAGGTAGTAAGCTTGTCATGTGATTTTGAATGACCAAATGATAAGAAAAAATTATGATATTTTACAGGATGAAAGTAGACATCCTAAGCTTTAATTTGATAGGTCATATGAATCAATTAGAGCTATACACAAAAAGATATGAATTTTTGAAGTCAGCACAGAAAAACTGTGAAATTTCTGGAACAGTATGCAAAGATTGAAATTCTGGGAATTTTGTGATTCCATAAAGCAAGATTCTATATTTTTCCTTGAAACTAGACTCAATAAGGGTTCTATAGGCTTTGGAATCACCTCATTTCGATTTTTTTAGAATTAGTTATGATTTTTCAAAGTTTGGGCAGAAATCTGCCAGAATTTTGTAAAAATCCGAAAATTGAGAAATTATCAAATAAATAAAATATAATATTAGATATTAAAATAAAAAGTCATCATCTTCCTCCCAAGCTCATTTCTGACGTTCAGCAAGCTGCATATAGAGAGAGAAGGTGTGGAATTGTAGAGAGAGAAAGGAGAAGAAAAATCACAAGGTAAGCCGATTTCTCCGACGATTTCGCTCCTAACGCGTATAACTCCGATCCTAAACTACTCCTCTTTGTTCTTTAAGGTTTGGAAAGCTCAAATTTGGTGTTTTCAAAGTTAGGGTTTTCTGCCATTTTTGGGAAAATCTTGTTGGAGCTTGAGGTAACTTCCAAACCTTCGTATATTGACTATTCTAGCTGCTGTGGGCAATTTAATCGGTGAAATTTCGCCGGATTGCCATTGGTTTTAATTTTTGGAAATGGGTATGTGGGGCTGTTATGCTGCCCAAATTGATACTAAATGGTAGTTGTAACCTAATGGAATAGTCAATAAAGTGGTTAGGAGTAGAAAGGAACGTGTTTACGGAGCCGAAACCGAAAAACCCCAATTTTCCCTTAAATTCCCATATATTTCGGCCAGCACTATAAATGGGCCTTAGAGTTGGATTTTCAATGATTTGATGATTCCATTGGATTCAGTGGGTGAAAATAGGTGGGGTTACAGTTGGGCACTTTTTCGGAAAAAGCCTAGAAAGCATAATTACGGAAACGCCCCTAAAACCCTAAAAGTAGGGCCGCCAAGGGCAATTTCGTAATTTGACATTTGAATTTGATAATTCTGAGTCCGGAAATGGATTCCTTGGGTGGAAATGTGTAAGAATAGCCCATTTCAAAATTTCGGGAAAAGTACAGCCGGACCGGGTACAGCGGGGCCGGGCCGGGTCCCCGAGGGTATTTTAGTAATTTTTCAAGATAGACTCATATAACCCCCAGAAACACTATGGAAGTGTCTAAATAGTACATTTGACATTGTAGGATTGAATATGGAGCCCCGAGCTGTTGGCACGCAAATCGAGGAGAAAGATTGGAGGTAGGGGACTTACCTTACTTGCATGTATTTGATATCTTTGCTTGTGTAATGATGTATGTGATTGCTTTACTTGATTGTGTAGAGCATATTTGAATAAATGAAGCTCTGTTTCTGTTTTCGCTGTGGCCATAGACTTGTTGTATGAAACATTGAGCATGCAAAAATGTCATTATGGAGCATACATCTAGATAAAGCTAACATGTCATACACATAGCATCAATCATGCATGCATTATGGTATCTTTTTCCTACTGAGATTCTCTCGAATCTCACCCTCCCCTACCAACAATTTAGACAGGAGAAAACAGAAGATATGCTGAGAACAATGCAGAGAACCATATGAGGGGATTACAGTGGTGGAACGAAGACGAGAAGATGTCTCTGTTTCACTGGAACGGATTTAGATACCCAAGTAGTCCTGTGTGGCTACATTGATGGTAATGATAATGTACGAACCCCTATGGGGAATTTATGTGATCATGCACATATTATCAGTATAGTTATGCTATTCCTATGTTGCCTACTGAACCGCATGTTGTTTTCCGCTAATACTCTGGTAAATGTGAAATAAAGATAAGGGTGTGACAATTTTTTTGGAGAAATTAAGGAAGCTAAGTAAATTACTTTAGAGTATTTTTATTTTGAGACGAGGGTAGTCACAGGGTACCCGTGGATGGAAACAGTAAAAGCCAGTATCTACATTTGGGCACTAGTACAAAAGAGTTAAGCGTGCTCAACCCAGGGAAATGCCATGATGGGTGACCCCCTGGGAAGTTGTTGCACATGTTATGTCATATTATGAAAAAAGGGTAAGACATGTTGTACAGTAGTTCAGAGGTTGTATGTTGTTGCAGGCTTTCCTTGACTACTGTAAATATCTGTGATATGTTGTTTTTGGGGTACCTATGAACCCCAAAAATTTGTGAAATGATAGATAAGCCCATGTGTTTATGCGTAATTTACCTCTTTCTTGCTTCATATAGTGAAACATAAAGGTGGTAAAACTAAGAGGTTTAGATGCTGGGCAAGGTCAGGAAGTTAGACCTAGCCTAATACAGCAAACACAGGGCAAGAGAATAGAATAGCAAACAATGATCAACGATCATCAGGAAGGTTATCCTGGAAAGGCCAATGTAGTAACTATAATCTCTCATACACTATGTGATAGTTAATATGTTGTATGTTCTGTATTCTGTGATATGAACACGTGCCTAGGGCACATTACCTAGCTATGGTCTGGGACCTAGCTGAGGTACACTGATCTTACCTAGCTGTAGTCGGTGACTCGGCTGAGGTACACGTAAGGGTTCAACTGGATGGTTGGCCCTGAACTTTGTGTACACACACGGATTGTTGTTTTAACTGGGTGTTTGGCCCTGAACTTTGTGTACACACACGGATTGATATGATTTTCATTTTACACTATATGGTGCATGACATATTTATCTATCACATTTTCTATGGATGATTGTGGGTTACTATAGAGAGCCATGTGGTGTGAATAAAAAGGCACTCTACTCGACGAGGTTGTGAGCCACGTCCTAAGGGACTCGGGTACGAGGCCAAGAAGGCCTACGGGTGTGACAATAATTAAAAAAAGGGATGAGATGTTTATATCGAAATTTTTCAGAACTCAACATTATGCATGGGATAATGATTGTGAGAGGAGCTTCGGAGAGCTGATGATGAAAATTTATTAAAGTACCAACACTGATAATCCCAGATCCATAGTGGGCCTTTGTTGTCTTCAATGATGCCAGATGGCATGGATTGGGAAGGGAATTGAATACCCAGATGTGAACAGGCATAGATTGATATGAGAATTAATGCAAGCCGAGTAAGGGCGTATGCATCATGTCAGCTGAAGCTTCAGGAATTGAACTATCCCATCCATAATCTTGAGTAGATGGTAATAATGTTTGCTTTGAATTTAGAAACGTTGCCTTTACGGCATAGTTGTGGAGTTGTACTGCGACCACAAAGATTGAAAGTTCTGATCGGAAAGGGCTACCTACGGTGAAATTTGATCGGAGAGGGCTACCTACGGTGAAATCTGATCGGAGAGGGCTACCTAAGGAAAGTTCTGACCGGAAGGGGGCTGACCAGGTGTATGGGCGCCTGTGTGAAGCACCGAGTATAGAACCCTAGAGTGCAGCCACCGTGACGATGAACCCTAGAGTGCAGCTACCGTGATGATGAACCTGCGAGTGCAGCCACCGTGATGACGAACCCTAGAGTACAGCTGCCATGAAGTTGAATCGTAGAGTAGGGCTACAGAAACGTTAGTCCTCAGCGATGGTGTATTGTAATGAATCCCATATTGAATGTGTTTTCTTGAGATAAGAGTTTATATGATCAGAATGATTCAAGTTCAAACGGGTAAAGAGTGGGCACAGAGGAATATAGATTGTGGGTGATGTCAGGTGTCATGGGAGGTTCCTGTAGGACTCCTATTAAATCATCTTGATAATATTAAAGCTCATATGAGGAGATAGACTTCAGAGTGGGCAGCGAAAGTGTGATGAATCTAGGTGCAATTTCGAAACTTACAGGAGGGGTTGATGTTCGCACCATTGTTGATCATCCCAAAACATATTATGGCCTTGAAGGTCAATAGTGTTACAGTATATGTGATGAACAGTATTACACCCTGAGTGGTGTACAATATTACATCCTGTGTGGTGTACATTATTACATCCTGCATGGTGTACAGTATGATGACCTATATGGTCAACAGTCACACAACCTTTTGTAGTTTGTGGTGACACATGTGAACTGGAATTGGGATGAACCCTAGTGTAGTAGGGTAGAATGGTGGCGAATACCTCTCAACAGCACCAGTAATAACAATCCCAGATCCACAGTCGAGCTTTATGGTCTACACAGATGCAAGTAGGCATGGATTGGGATGTGTTTTGATGCAACAAGGTTGAGTAGAGGCATGAACATCTCTATAGATGTAGCCTCACAGAATGAATCATCCACTTTTGATATAGTGCAAACAGTAGATGGTCACATAGTGAACAGTGCACACAGTACGTCCAGTAAGGTTAAAATAGTCATTTGATCCTGAACACCGAACAGGTAGGCATAACTTACAGAAAGTGTACAAGTTTGTATAAGGCGGTAAGACCCGATGTGCAAGGTTGCATAGGGCGGTGTCACTGGGCTGTAAGACCTGTGTGTTTAGTACTGTGATTGATGCCTAGTGCGATGACATTAAACCAATGTGTCTAAGGTAATGTTTTGAGGTTGGCAGAACATCCAAACTGTACCAGGTTGTAGCGAAGGTAGTAAGACCAGTATGACCAAGCGTTTTGGTGTCCAATGGTACCATATCTCACATGAGGCGCGATATTCTACCATGGGAGGAATCTAACGAAGTGAACCATGGCCGGCTCACTAGCCCAACAAACCTTGTTAAGAGGGTGAGGGACATCCAATAGGCCTCATTAAGGGGATGAGGATTAGGCCATTACAAAAAAAAAGTGATTGTGTGAATTCGAGTGAAGTCCCAAGCAGGCTATAAGGCCTATGGAACCAAGCGCCGTGGGAACCTGTGTTTGATTACACGCTACATACTGTGTACAGAATGGATGATGAATGCTGAATGCTATATGAGATTAGTAATAGAAGTATGACTACGGAGTTGCATGGCTTTTGAGCTTGCATGGGATAATAAAATGAGATAGGATTAATCCCTAAGCTATAGACGTTCAAATTTCGAGGACGAAATTTATTGAACGGGGGGAGAAATGTAATACCCCGAAATTTGGGATTGGAGGCTTGGGAATAAGCCTAAATTAAGTGGACTGCTAAGCCCCAATTTAGCAGGAGCCCAAATTTATCCCCTAATGATTCTAATATCTTTGGGGTATTAAGAAAGTAAAATGATGAATTTTGGAGAAAGTAATTATGTTTTTGGTGAAATCGCCTATGAGGTAGTAAGCTTGTCATGTGATTTTGAATGACCAAATGATAAGAAAAAATTATGATATTTTACAGGATGAAAGTAGACATCCTAAGCTTTAATTTGATAGGTCATATGAATCAATTAGAGCTATACACAAAAAGATATGAATTTTTGAAGTCAGCACAGAAAAACTGTGAAATTTCTGGAACAGTATGCAAAGATTGAAATTCTGGGAATTTTGTGATTCCATAAAGCAAGATTCTATATTTTTCCTTGAAACTAGACTCAATAAGGGTTCTATAGGCTTTGGAATCACCTCATTTCGATTTTTTTAGAATTAGTTATGATTTTTCAAAGTTTGGGCAGAAATCTGCCAGAATTTTGTAAAAATCCGAAAATTGAGAAATTATCAAATAAATAAAATATAATATTAGATATTAAAATAAAAAGTCATCATCTTCCTCCCAAGCTCATTTCTGACGTTCAGCAAGCTGCATATAGAGAGAGAAGGTGTGGAATTGTAGAGAGAGAAAGGAGAAGAAAAATCACAAGGTAAGCCGATTTCTCCGACGATTTCGCTCCTAACGCGTATAACTCCGATCCTAAACTACTCCTCTTTGTTCTTTAAGGTTTGGAAAGCTCAAATTTGGTGTTTTCAAAGTTAGGGTTTTCTGCCATTTTTGGGAAAATCTTGTTGGAGCTTGAGGTAACTTCCAAACCTTCGTATATTGACTATTCTAGCTGCTGTGGGCAATTTAATCGGTGAAATTTCGCCGGATTGCCATTGGTTTTAATTTTTGGAAATGGGTATGTGGGGCTGTTATGCTGCCCAAATTGATACTAAATGGTAGTTGTAACCTAATGGAATAGTCAATAAAGTGGTTAGGAGTAGAAAGGAACGTGTTTACGGAGCCGAAACCGAAAAACCCCAATTTTCCCTTAAATTCCCATATATTTCGGCCAGCACTATAAATGGGCCTTAGAGTTGGATTTTCAATGATTTGATGATTCCATTGGATTCAGTGGGTGAAAATAGGTGGGGTTACAGTTGGGCACTTTTTCGGAAAAAGCCTAGAAAGCATAATTACGGAAACGCCCCTAAAACCCTAAAAGTAGGGCCGCCAAGGGCAATTTCGTAATTTGACATTTGAATTTGATAATTCTGAGTCCGGAAATGGATTCCTTGGGTGGAAATGTGTAAGAATAGCCCATTTCAAAATTTCGGGAAAAGTACAGCCGGACCGGGTACAGCGGGGCCGGGCCGGGTCCCCGAGGGTATTTTAGTAATTTTTCAAGATAGACTCATATAACCCCCAGAAACACTATGGAAGTGTCTAAATAGTACATTTGACATTGTAGGATTGAATATGGAGCCCCGAGCTGTTGGCACGCAAATCGAGGAGAAAGATTGGAGGTAGGGGACTTACCTTACTTGCATGTATTTGATATCTTTGCTTGTGTAATGATGTATGTGATTGCTTTACTTGATTGTGTAGAGCATATTTGAATAAATGAAGCTCTGTTTCTGTTTTCGCTGTGGCCATAGACTTGTTGTATGAAACATTGAGCATGCAAAAATGTCATTATGGAGCATACATCTAGATAAAGCTAACATGTCATACACATAGCATCAATCATGCATGCATTATGGTATCTTTTTCCTACTGAGATTCTCTCGAATCTCACCCTCCCCTACCAACAATTTAGACAGGAGAAAACAGAAGATATGCTGAGAACAATGCAGAGAACCATATGAGGGGATTACAGTGGTGGAACGAAGACGAGAAGATGTCTCTGTTTCACTGGAACGGATTTAGATACCCAAGTAGTCCTGTGTGGCTACATTGATGGTAATGATAATGTACGAACCCCTATGGGGAATTTATGTGATCATGCACATATTATCAGTATAGTTATGCTATTCCTATGTTGCCTACTGAACCGCATGTTGTTTTCCGCTAATACTCTGGTAAATGTGAAATAAAGATAAGGGTGTGACAATTTTTTTGGAGAAATTAAGGAAGCTAAGTAAATTACTTTAGAGTATTTTTATTTTTATTTTTTTTTCTTCAAACCAATTAGTTTAACTAATAAATTAATATATAATCTAAGGATACATGACATATGATATCATTAAGTAACTTATTTAGTTTCCTTAATTTCTCCAAAAAAAGTCAACTTTATCTTATAATTAGGACTGGAGAGGTAGTATTACATCCATTATAGGGTAAGATTGATATGAATTTAACTAAATATTAATTTTTTTTTCTATATTTCTGCAAATATCTTTTCCAAAATATAAGGAGTCTTATTATTTATCTAGAGGGACAATATGTACAATGTGAAAAGTCAATAATGCGAGACAAGCACTACTGGTACTGGACGGAAACATGTTGATGCTGGAATATGTAGTATTGGATTTTGAGGCTTTAGAATAGTTGGCACCATTGTATTGACTTCAAAACCATAGAGAACCCCTTGAAATTTTTTAAGCTCAGGATGTTCATTGAAGTAAACATCCTTCAACCTCATATGTTTGTAGAGTAAGCAGGCTATCAGACCCAGCTTGGTGATTGTTTCCAACTACACGATCCACGTTCAATGTCTGAGACACTCTTTCTAGGCCACCATATAGACCATTGCAGAACTTGATTATATGCTTCATGTCATAAATTTTGGGTCCAAAGAACCGAGCAACCAATTGTCCGAACAAGTGAACATCAGGAGGCAACTGTCTCCCAATTAAAAGCTTGATTAGGAACCCAAAATCATAAGAGCTATGGAATGTGACCCACGTGATGTGAGACGACGACAACAATAATAACAAAGCCTTTATCCCATTTTTTGGTATATTATTAATCAAAAGGTCTCTCTATGACATGGATCACACGTGATGTGAGAATTGAGCAATAATCCAGATTTTAAAATAAAATGCCGAAAAAGCCAAGACGGGATCCCATCTTTATTGGTCTTCAAGAAATCAATTCCCTGCTTCTCCAATAGTTGAATGGACTTAACATTATGACAATCCTGTTCAATATCAAAGTCAGAGAAATTGAATTGCCAAATATATCCATTTTGAGTTCCAAAATGTGGTAAATTCCCGTTAGAATCAGACAAGGTAAGACCTAGTTGGATGATTTTCAATACATCCACATTAGCCTTCATGAAACTGTAATTAGTTGTAGGAGGCAGCTTTGAGTACATGTGCTTATCAACATTCGGAGTAATAATTGTACCAGGAAACTCAGTATCGAAGGAGGCAAAAGAGTAGTGAGGTATGACAGAATGAATCAAAGACAACTCGTTATGTAAATTTGAAGCCCAGACTTCACGAATAATCACATGCTGATTCGGATTTGGATTCATTGTGATTCAATTTGTTTTACATAATCACAGAGAGAATGCAAGTCTTCTCAACCCTGTAACATTGGCCAAAGCATAGAAGAATTACATCAAAATAAGTTTGAGTAAGAAGAGACTGGCCTCCAAACAGAATATTTTGGCATACAATAGACATAAAAGGAAGACAAAATTTTTGTTTCACGTCAGTGCCTTTTTGGGATCACTTTTGGACATCTCAAAAGTGGTTATTTACATAAATCTCCTCTCATATATTGATCTCGTATATTGTCAACCATGATTAAAAAGTTGCTTTTGAAAGTTTCTATTGTTACTCCAAACAATTAAAACATACTAACAAAGAAAGGCGCAAGATGTTTATCCACTCAAGTGTTCGGATTTGAGATGCTGCACACACATATAAATAGATTGTCTGATTATATATCGGGTTATTATATTCAATTTTGTGAACAAGATTGTTCCATGGTTTGTCACAGAAGCCAGGAGACTGGTTTGCCTATTTCAATTCGGTTAACTCAAGAATGTTAAGGAAATATAAAAAATTTGCTTCGAATAATTGTCCTAATAACCAAACAAAGAGACGTTTCTTGGTATGTTTTTATCGTAAGCGGACTAACACAAATATGCAGCTTTGCAAAATACTGATATCTTGTTAGTGTTCCACCCAAATTTTCTGCAAAAAAATAACTTTCCTTTGGATCAGTTCCCTGCTCATCAAAATGATATGCAGGGGATCTGGACCGTCCAAATCTCTAGATTTCATTTTTTTAATTGATGACTTTTAAATAAAAAATTATTTTTTGAAAAAATATTAGTTAAGAGATTATTTTTATTTTGAATTCTCTACTTGTTAAAATAATTTTTTAAAAAAAAATTAAAAAAAAAAAATCAAATCTAAACAATCCAAATCAGAATAGCTTTTCCTGCTCATCATTTTGATGAGCAAGGAAACTGGATCCCTTTCCTTTAACCCTTACCTCTAAAGATTATGATTTGCAAACCCTATAACATGTATGTACGCCTAAACAAAACAAAACAAAAAATGATTTGCAAACCCTATAACATGTATGTACGCCTAAACAAAACAAAACAAAAAATGATTTGCAAACCCTATAACATGTATGTACGCCTAAACAAAACAAAATACTCACTTACCTCTAATAGTAATCAGAGTTGTTTGAGACAAAGACGTAGCTGAGAGAACAAGCCGCTGACAGCCCAAGAAATCAAAGGGAAGAGCCAAGAGACGAGGGAGATTTGAAGGAGAATGTTTCAGAAGGTAAAGAGCAACCGTTATTTCCTAAACCCTTCAAATCTTCTTTGGTTCTTATACATAGCGGTTTTATTTTTTTACAAGGAGATTATGGTTTGATTCTTTTATTTTCTCTTCTTCCGATTTTCTATCCTCTCAATTTCTTTTTCCCCAAGTAAGGTTGTTCTTTTTAATAAAAGATCAAAATGCATTAAGAGTAAAAAATGATAATACATCAGTTCTATACAAGTATCTTAATAGTAGGCTGTGTAATTTATATTATATTTATCCTTTTAAATCAGTATTATAAAAATATTATATAGTATCCTAATTTAATTTATTTTATGATACATAGCAAAGTAGATAATATTTGAAAAAATCTCTTATAAAGATGGTTGAATTATCCAAATTTTAAGTTAGGTCACTGAACTTAACAAATTATATATTAGGTTATACGACATAATCAGGAATTTAAAATTTGGGTAAAATTACCTCTAAATCCCTTAGTCATTCAAACAAGAAATTAAATTAAAAACATAACCCTATTGTTTGCTCTATAAATTAATTCCTTAGGAAGTACTATAACATATAGAGCACCATTTGTTCTCCGACTTCTTTCCAAACATTGATTATATTATCCTTTATACAATATTCGGTCTTATAGAAAAGTAGGATCAATTAATTCCTTAGGAAGTATTGTATGATGGAGCAACGTTTGTTCTCCTATTTCTTTCCAAACATTAATGGAGGCGAATCTATGTAATACAATATTTCATGAACAATTTTATATGGGGTTTTTCCTTTTTTTTTTAAAAAAAATAATCATGGATTATATATCCAGGATATATATATACAGAATTCAAAATTTAAACTCAAATCATAAAATTTTGAATATAAATAAAAATATCTAAAGAAGGTAATAGATCTCCACGTGGATATGTAGATCTACTGTTATAATAGATTTCAAGTTATTCTAATACATTATTTTTTAAAACCAAATATTTTATAAAAAAAGAATATTGTGCATAATTATTTAGATATCTAACATCTTCAAATCTTCTCTCTCTCTCTCTCTATATATATATATACAGATATATAATTATTCACATCTCTCCTATACAAATATAATATAATAATGTCATATAAAAAACAACATAATAACAAATTAAAAACAACAAATATTGCTACTCATGCGTTGCACAGGAAAGTTTATATATAGCATTTTGAGCTTTTGAAGCTTGTACAAGCATAGAAGGACAATTTGTGGTTCTAAAATATTATTTTATGATGTGTGTAATATTTATTATAAAATTTAGTCTTTATGATTAGGTAGTTTTTTTATTGTATGCACAATAAGCAATATTTATTTATAATTATAATAAATCATATAATTATTTTATAATAATCTATTTTAAATAATTTGTCTATATACTAAAGGTCCCAAATATATCACTTGTCGATAAATATTGATGAAACCAATATTGAAGACCCTTATCATAAGAGTGAAACATGGGAATCGTCATTGCTTAAAAAAGGGAACAAATATTGAAAACAAAGGCAATGCTAATCAATTTGAATATAACAAAACACTTGAAAACCTACAACACTCTCTAATGTGAATCAATGTTTGGTTTTTTTGGCTTAAATCAAGGAGTTATCATAATTCAAAATTATTTTTTTTGGCCTAAATATATGATAAATACTAGGAAATTCAGTTTGGATCCATTAATCAATAAATATGATTTATTGATAATTATTTTCTAATTTATTTTTTTATATTTCTTCAAAATTGATTGATTAAGTAACCATACTTAAAAATGATTTGATTATTTCTTAAATTTCATTTATTATTGATGCAATTTATTGATTTAATGATTTGATTTAGAAATAGTGACATCATTGTCCCACATTATAGATGATTATTTTCTAATTTTCTTTTTTATATTTCTTCATAATTGATTGATTAAGTAATTATATTTGAAAATGATTTGATTATTTCTTAAATTCCTTTATTATTGATGCAAAATATGGATATTGATTTGATTTAGAAATAGTGACATCATCCCACGTTATAATTTATAGACTATTATTTCCTAATATTTTCTTATTTTCTTTATTTATATTTTTTTAAAAAAAATTATATTTTTCATGTCAGATGCATTAAGCAATTATCATAGTTCATAGCCCCCTCTTTATATTAATAATCTACATGATTATATAAAACATTCATGTGCCCCTCTCTTTAATTTTTTTCCCCATTAAGTGATAACATTTTGATTATGGTTAGCTTTTATTTTCGCATTACATTTTTATTTATTTATTTTGGTAATTCTTGCCTTTTGCTTATAACATCTGGTTTCTTATTTTTTAAGTCAAGAATAGTGCCCCATACGTCCTCATATTTGACCCAAACCAATTTTCATTAAAAGTTCACATAATTACAATTTAATTAACATATTTTATGTTTTTTTATAAATATCAAAATGCATTAACATATTGTATACACTTAGAATTATTAATCAATATAACTTCAAAAAACAAACAAAAAAAGAATTATTCACTAATAAAATATAACTTATGGTAGATTTGTATATATTCTAATCAAACTTAAATAGGCAGGTCCAAAAGACAAATATCACACAATAGGAGTATAACATAATATAACGTAAAAATGTCAAACACAATTAAATGTAAAGCAGACTCGAAACTTAGAATGCATTTGAAAACTCAAAACAACACATGGGAACTTATTTTTTCTATTTTTATGTTCTTGATGATTGCTTTCTTGGCCCTAAAGGTAGGGGTGAATATATCAGACAATCTCACATCCCCATTATCAGCCAATGCAGTGTCGTATCTTTTCTTTCTCTTTGAAGAAGTGGTTGAAGATCATGAAGACTGAACTATTAGAAGGTTATCATCGTTTTGAACTTTTTCTGTTGACATCAATGTTATTAAGTGTAATATCCCGATTTGTAATTAGGGCTAATGGCTCTAATAATTGTTGTAATTAGTGTAATTAAATACTTTTGAAAATTTATGTAATATGAATTTAGTGTACATACATGTGCTATGTAAGATCAATGGTTGTGATTCCTTGACCATGGGTCGGTATCCTATGCTTTGCGGTTATATGAGTTTAAAGTGGAAGTGGATAGGATGATGACAAGTGGCAAGAGGGTAGCCATTGGATGTGGCACTAGAAGACAAAACATTACTTTTTCTCTTCTCTCCCTCTTGTGCGGTTGAGTGTGTGTGTAAGGAAGAGAATTTTCATCATCTTCACCATTTTCTCTCTCTCCTCTCCTTCCTCCATTTCTGGCACTGGACAAGCAAGAAAGAGGAAAAGAAAAGTTTTGATTTTGGTGAGTTGTGATTCTCTAATGCTCTAATCCTCTTCTCTAATATTGTGTGTCTCATTGAGAGCTACATTGTGATGATTGTAGAGCCTTGAATGGTGTTGATTGGGACATTGATTCGAAATTGAAAGTTGAGGAATCAAGGTTCTAGATTGGGCAAAGAGAAGAGGTAGGAATTTAGAGCATTTTAATGTATTGTTTGTGATTTTTGGCTAAGTTTAGTCAAATCTGGAATTTTTCCCTAATTTGCACCAAATGTGGATTTTAGGAGTTTCATTATGATTGATGATTGGAAATGATTTAGTTTAGAGATATATGAACATTTGATGCATTTTGGATAGATAGAAATTGATTGGGTTTGAAATTGTTAAGTTTGGAGATTTTGAGAGTTTGGTGTTTAATGTCACCCACAACCAAAGCATGATAATGGAATAGGATTTTGGTGATTTTGACTTTCCCACTGGAGTCCTTGAGTGATTTGGTGTGGGAATAACCTTGGTTGTTGATTTTGGATTCATTTGGATCACTTGGGAAAAGTTGGAAAATCTGTTTTGTTTAAGCTCTGTTTTTCGCTGTCAGTTTGGACGAGAGTTTTGAGTGACCAAATGGTATTGAAAAATTGTAAAACTTTCCAGTCTTAAAGTTCACATCCCAAGCTTCAAATGGACATATATTTTGTGTCATTTCGTTGAGTATTCTGTGAGATATGGTTGCCTAAAGTTTGGGATTGAAACAGAACTCTGTTTTGGAGTAGTGTGTAATTTTTGGTAATTCTGTATTTGTGTAGTGATTTCCAGTGAGGGGCTATATTTTTCCTTGAAAGAGGACTTGTATACCTTTCATTTGGCTTTGGAATCACCTCGTTTCGATTTTTCTAGAATTAGTTATGATTTTTCGAAGTCAGCCCAGAATCAGGAAATTTCTGGGCCCCGGCCCAAGAGTGGCTGGCCGCGGCCCAAGCCTTTCTGACCTGATTTGGGCCGCGGCCCATGAGTGGTGGGCCGCATCCCAAGGCCTTCTGACCATATTTGGGCCGCAGCCCAAGGAATGGTGGGCCGCGGCCCAACCCTGTGTTCCAGCACTTTGTGTTTTCGAAAAGTGACCTTCAACCTTTTGTTTCCCAACCTTTTAGGGCTTTCATTAGAGACATATGTGACCTCTTAAGAGTCCTAAATGATAACCAACTTAGTGTATTATGGGATTAAGTAATTGGAAAAGAGATTGATCAATTGTCCCTAATTTGATATAGGATTTGATATCTGTCGTCCGCGTGAGACCATGGTAACGGAGCCAGTAAGGAAAGATACAGGTAGTGACTCTTTCTTTATACCTTGTGTGATACATTGTATGTATATTATGTCATTGTTTTGAAATGAATATGGTATGCTGCAAGTGTTGTGAAAACTGTGGAAGCACCGCTTTACCAATAGTCCCTGAGTCGCTAACAACGGTTCGGGTTAAGGTCGTATGCCTTCCCGGTGGTAAAAGGGGATGAGGTTAGGGTGTGATATATGTGTATATGTGGGCTGAAAGGCTATTTGTGAAGGTCGACGGGCCATTTGTGAAAGCCGAAGGGCTATATTTGAGCCGTGTGGCTATTTGTATGCACTGCCACGCCAATAGTCCCTGAGTCGCTAACAACGGTTCGGGTGAAGGTCGTATGCCTTCCCGGCGGTAAAAGGGGATGAGGGTGGAGTGACGTGTGTTGCTGTATGAGATGAATTGTGTGCATACTCTGTGATTGCATGTGGTATGAAATTGTTGTTACTACTGGGATTCTTTAGAATCTCATCCCTTCCATATGACTAACTTTTTCAGACAGGGCGAGTGGCTCGAAAGGGAAGCGGACAACCAGGAGTAGTTAGGCTTACTCCGAGATCTAAGTGGTAGTTGGTTATCATAGTTTTGGATTTGGGATTGTCAAGTGTACATTTAATGTAAATGAATATTTTGGATATGCAATCCCCATTGTTGGGAAATCTTAAACCCAAGTTATCTATGTAAGTAACCCGGGGTTTGCCGGGATTTTGGTTTCCGCACTTTGATATTTATTATGTACTCTGATTTCTCAAGTAATTATATCCGCCCGTGAATGTGAGACCAGCAATAAGTATGTTTCGGAATTGATTTTCAAAATACCCCATCTCTTGGATGTGGGACTATAAATTGTTATTTCATCTTATTGGTCTCTATTTCACTTAAATTTCGTAATCCGGATGTAATTACGGTGAGGGGGTTACATTAAGGAGCTTGAGGCATGTGTTTCTATTTCGGAGGGCTGGAAAAAAGGACTCAAGGAATAAATAAAACAGCAAACAGATGAATATATGATTGAGTACTCAATCACAATATGTGCCACTATCAACTAAATCCTTTTCTTATCTTTAATTATGAGTATGTAAGCCGTTGCAAAATATCTCCCTCTTCAGAAAATTGCAAAACACCCAAATTAATGGATGGGTACTTGATGTTACTCCTCTTGACTCTAAGCCTAATAATAATTTCTCTTCCAACACAACGCTCTAATTGTTTTGGGAAAGTTTCAAGCTCTTTTTTTTTTACAGTTAAAGATGAATCATAAGAAAGTTAAGTATGGAGGAATATAGAAAAAAATAAATTTAAATTCAAAAATTAATATATTACAAGGCACAAATGATCAAACAAAAGGAGGAAAGAAAGGATTAAGGTGTGTGCAGCAGCTAGGTTTTCATCAAAAGGTGACGTCTTTTTAGTCATAGTCCACTTTATAATAACCTACACAACGATAGCCCAGATATCCTTATAGTCGTTAATATCCCTAATGAGTTTATAAGGCCAACTTGCTATGATATTGGGGATGAAGAATTGAGCTTACTAACAATGAAGAGCGGAGAACACAAAACGGAACACATTGACGACATTAATATATATAAATATTACCATAATCATGGGGTCAACTATATTTCTTGGAAGTTAAGCTTTTTACAGATTTAGTTTAAATTATGATTATAATAACTCCTTGATTTATGAGCTAAATTATTATTATGATAACTACTTAATCATGAGGTCAACTAATAATTTGTGGATATAAAATATTGATATTGAATTATAAAAAGAGAGTGATAAATAATTATGATAGCAAAAAGAGAGATATTGATATTTATTGGTGTTAAAATAAACAAAATTCACTAACGGCGTTAATGAAAATGCAGCTATTTCCTCATAAAATGGTTTCTCATAGGATGGTTTTTAAATGTGTTACTACAAGTATTATAGAACATATAGATTTATCTAAGTTGATCATATATATGCCGTGATTCTAAGTTTCAAGAATATTATATATATATATATATTATACTATGTCAAGTTTCTTATATTTATTATCACTTTTGACCTATTTACATGTCTAAATTATCTAATTCTCATATTATACTAAGGAAAGTTAGTTAACTTAATGAATATGAACTAAATTGATAACTTTTCCATTTTCACCCTCATTTTTAAATGAGTATTTTTTACCTTTTTCTTCTATCTCTGCATTGAATAGGAATAAGATTGCAGCACTATCATTTATTACTCTGAAAATTTATTACTTTAAAAATGAACTCATAATAAGGATTAATTTTTTTTTTTAAATTGGATTTATAAATAAGACTAGAGTGATATGTTAAGTTCTCTCATTACATGTGGTCATATAACCTATTTTTTTAAGTGAATTTATAATTAAATGATAATATTTTAAAAATAAAAAACATAACATATAATTAGAGAACTTGACGTAATAAATATAAAAAAGTTGATATAAATATTTTTCTGTATATATTTCATTATAAACGTTGTAAGTCTCTATGTCCTTTTATCTATTTTCAATTCAATAATTAATAATCATTATCAGTTCATCAATACCATCAATTCAATATCTTTTCTAATAATCGTAGTAGGGTAGTAGCATTGTTAAATTTTGTTTTGCTTTTAAGTAACATAGTTTAACCCCGTGAGCCACATCTAAGTAATATCATTTGTGCTCAACTTTCCTTTATTAATTGCCAAATCTGAATTTTATTTTTTGTCTACAAATGAAGGAGTTATCTTAATTCAAAAATATATATTTTTTCAATAAATTTAGTTAAAATTTTGATTAATTCTTATAATAATATATACTTAATTAAATTAAAATATAAATATATAAGTACCCACACCTATAACTAACTTCATGTAAGCTAATTGAAGGATCACTACTACTGGTTAATAATAGTTATGTAGCCCACTGGTTTAATCAGGCCCAGCCCAAACGGTTCGACTGAGTTTAGCGTAGCTCTCAGTTTACAATCTCCTTCTGTCTCTCTCCTATCCTGCGAAGCAATTCAGTATGATTTTTCATTTTTGGAGCCAAACTAAAGCTCTCTAGCGCGCATATCCTAAGTTTGAAACCTCACAAGTCACAACCTTAGAAAGTCTTTTTACCACATTTTCCCTTTGGGACTGTAAGAATTCTTCGACATGGATAGCCTTCAAGCCACGTACAGAGACGATGAGGATGAAGAAGACTTGTCTGCTCCCGCCGCCGCTGCCGGCGGTGGCACTGACGCCGAATCTCAAGATGTACCCCCAATTACTACAAGTACTCCTTCAGACACCCCTACTGAAGCTAATATTGACGCTAAATTGGAGCCCGATCCCTCCGATGAGTTAACCGAGGACGAAGCAGCCTCCGATGCTTCTGGGGACCCTAAGAAATCGCCAAAATCCGGGAGAGAACTGGAGAATGAGGAAGAAGACGAAGATCCACCTCCTAAGAAGCAGAAACAGCTTTCTTCTCTTACGACCGAAACTGCAAAGGAGGAATCGCCCACATTGCCTGACGCAGTTGATGGGAATAATGGTTTGAGTAATGCTGCTGCTGCGACGCCGGGGTCAGGAACTGGGACGAATTCGAAGAAATCGAAGAAGAAAAATAACAATGTGTGGGTGACAAAATCAACTCGGAAAGGGAAGAAGAAGAGTAAAACTAACAATAACAACAACCCTGTTGAAGACACTGTTCTTATCACCCCTGTTCCAAGGTTTCCCGATAAAACCGATGATACTCCAGACATGAAAATTTGTTTGTCTAAGGTGTACAAAGCAGAGAAGGTGGAACTGAGTGAGGATAGGATGAGTGCGGGGAGTACAAAGGGTTATAGAATGGTGAGAGCAACGAGGGGAGTTGTTGAAGGGGCATGGTACTTTGAGATAAAGGTTGTGAAGTTGGGGGAAACTGGGCATACGCGTCTAGGATGGTCAACTGAGAAGGGAGACTTGCAGGCACCTGTTGGGTATGATGCAAACAGTTTTGGATACAGGGATATTGACGGGAGTAAGATACATAAGGCATTGAGAGAGAAGTATGGAGAGGAGGGGTACAAGGAAGGTGATGTTATTGGTTTCTATATTAATTTGCCAGATGGAGCGACGTATGCACCCAAGACACCGCATTTGGTTTGGTATAAAGGGCAAAGATATGTTTGTGGACCAGACGCGAAGGAAGATCCACCCAAAGTGGTGCCTGGTGAGTGGCTCTTTACTTTTTCATGGGAATTTTGTTCTGTATTTATGTTGATTACGCAATAGTTCACAATTAAACTATGTCTTAAGTTTTTTGGATGGCAAGCAAATCCTGTGACATAAATCCCAATTATGGGAATGATTTTCTCTTACTGTCATGGTTCTTTTCTGCAGTAAATGCACCCCAAGAAAATTTTCTATTGATTTATCATAGACTACTTACTTCAAAGTGATGGCTAGCTGAATGGGAAATATGCATTTCTAATCTACTGATTAAAGACAGACTTTGTAGTATCTCGGGTATTTGTGTGGATAGAAGATTGTTTATCTGTTGTATTAGGCTGATTTATCAATAGCATGAGTTTTACTTCTTTGCCTACTTGAACCCCTGACCTTGATGCAAGTGTATAGCACACCAACCAAATATCTGGAGTCATTCTGGCAACGTGCATGTTTCTCAATTAAATTATGAAAGAATGAAAATTTGAATTTCTTTTTGGTTCGTAAATATCAATTTAGAGTTTTATTAAACAATGTGAACATTGTTTACTATTTTATATAGAGGAGGCACTTTTGTATAAATAATGCATGAACTCTGAAATAAAAAAGAGTAGTGTTTGTATGTGACATAAAGACTTGTCTGATGTACACATTTATAAAATAATATATGATGCATTATAGTAATTATATTAGATACTTTGTATTTTTTCGTGTCTTGGTGTTTGCTTTGTGTCTCGTGTCCATGTTAGTTTTCATGATTCCTAGAATGTAAAACTGCAATTTATGATGAGCAAGAGGTGCAGCTTATGCAGGTCCTAGTTTCTGATTATATGCTAGTGCTCGTATTATTTTGCGATAAATAAACAGACACATTTGTTCTCTTAACTAAAATCTTGTATGGTCCCACCAAACTCAACTTTCAAACATGCCTATACTGTAATTGTATAGCTATATACTTGGAATTTTGAACATTCAAAGGAATTTTTCAGCCAGAGGGGTTTTTTTTCCAGAAAACTTGTTCTCAACTAATGGTGCATTTGGCACATGGAAAAGTTAATTGAAGAAAGGAAAATGGGAGGGATTCCGATGTTTGTGGAAGACATGCAACTTTTAACATGCAAGCTGATGTCTTGAATACTGGATTCATGTGTTCATAGACTGATTGGTGATTCTTGGGTCAGCTCCTGTAACAAAAAATTTGCTAACGAGCTGATGTTATTGTTGCCCTTATTGTGTGGTATACTTATACTTGGAGCTCTCTCTTCATGCTTTTGAAACCATGGTCGTACTCTCCTTGCTTTGGACAGAGGAGAGCTACACCTTCCAATGACATTTGTTCATCTTTATCCAACAATTAATAGTATTGTGTTAAACCCCATGCTTGAGTCATGGTCAATCATGTAGTAATAAAACAGTAAGGTGGTCAAGCAAGGTCTATGAGAAATGAAAGTGAATGATCTGTCTCTGATTGAATTTTGAGCATAATGAGTTCTCACTCTTCCTTTGCCATATAGCATCTAAGTTTAATGGATATTTGGGGTTTCCTGTTTTATCCTGTAGATGATTTTGGGGTGGATGACCACTTGATTATCAAGTCATCGTCTGACCCTAAAACTGGAACTATTGGAAGTTATCTAATGCTTTTAGATGATGGAATGGAGCAGCTAGGGGAGA
Organism: Inga leiocalycina; assembly: GCA_963242795.1. Taxonomy (NCBI): domain Eukaryota; kingdom Viridiplantae; phylum Streptophyta; class Magnoliopsida; order Fabales; family Fabaceae; genus Inga; species Inga leiocalycina. Next base: position 68,112,202 of record OY725326.1, read on the forward strand.
AAAATTACAAAACACATACATGCTTAATAGAAATATGTTCTATTTGCATTGCACCATCATGAGGTTTCAAGTTTTTTACCACCCCCAATTATAGGGTTTAATGTAGAACCATAGATATGATTATCATGGCATGCTGGCTTCTCTTAAAGGGGTGGGGAGCTTTCATGTATTTTATATCAATTTATTTTTTATTATTTTTATTTTTTGCTTCCTATTGTTTCTGGGTGTGGTGTCTTTATCTGGTGAGTTTGTATTGCTGAAGATGGTACTGCCTAGAGAAGGGTTCAGTAGTTGGCACTGAGTCAGATGAATTTGTAAATGCAGTGAAATTGTTTTATATAGAAATGGCTGATGTTCAAGGTCTCCTGGGTATAGGTCTGGGTCTTATTGTTCATCTGATAAATGGGCGGGTGGAACAAACTGTAACTTTGGGGTGAAATGCCTAGTGTGATGTTCTGTCAAACTTATTCAGTTAATATAGAGCAAATCATAATAGATGCATTATGTAGACTTCGAGGGCAAGTGAAGGTGGTGAGTTGGATGAGTACTTTTAAAACCTATTTTGAGGTGGCTGCAAATTGTGAATTCTTCTATCTCTGTGGCTGTTGGCTAATGCAAAGTAAGTTGTTTGTATTTGATCGCTTGCAGCTGAATATTCTCCTCCGGCATTTGGAATCTTGGTGGATGATAGAACATGAAACTGGTTAGGAGGATGAAACTGCTATTCAGTTTGAGATATTTTCCTTTCAAGCCAGGGAGAGATGGTGGTACAAAAGGATAACTGGGATAGCATGAGGAACTTGTGAGTTGAGTCACAGTTAGGATTGTGGGCTGTTTAATGCAGTTAGTTAATTGCTTTCACAAATCTCTAGTGCAGAGTGGACTGTGGATCTAAATATGCTGATGGCTAGTCTGACCCATAAATATTGTTGTGTCAGTCTTTAAGCTAGGCCCTATTGCTGTAAGGCTCTTGATAGCCCATTTGACATTTGGCCTTTTGTTTTTAATGGTTCAAATAAAACATAAGCTCTCACTACGCTCCATTAGTGAGAGCGTGAGTAGGGGTTTTTGCTAGATACCTGCAAGCATGTGCTCACATTTGCCACCTTATTGAAATCTTTTTCATTTCGTTCTTTCACTATCAAAGTGAGCACCCACATCTATTTTACTAGTAAAATGCCAAGTTTCACCGGGGTTCAGCTAAACTAGATGAAACACTTTTTCTTAAAAGTTGATAGTAATGCTAACTTAAAAAACAAAAAAAATTGTGATGTGCATGCTTAAATTGTAATTTGATTAGCAATTGACATTTTAAATAGACTGTGAAAGTGAGAGCTCAAAAAAATTATTATTTTTATTCATAAAAGCCCTAAAGGAACAAGTTCTATGTGTTACAGATTGTAAATGCATAAAATATTTTTTGTATTTTGTTGTTGTGAAGTTGAATCTGTGATGGACTATTATCATTTTTTCCTTTGTTGTTTTTTTTTGATAACCTATTATCATATTTTCTCTTGAATCTTACAATATATGAAATTTGTGCTTTAGCTGTTAACCACAGTTACATAATATTGCACGTTAATATTCAGCATTTTACTTTTTTTTTTTGTACAAAGAGATTCATTATTTCTTTATTTATATATCATTTTCCTTTCTTTCCTTTTGGAAACGACCTCTCCAATTGTGGGGGTAAGGCTGCGTACATCTATCTTTCTCAAACCTTACCTGATGGGAGCCTTATGCACCGGGCTGCCTTTCTTCCCTGCTAATGTTAGTGCCTTCACTGGGGTAAGTACTTTCTTAGCACTTCCTCATCCATGCTAATGCCATACAATGACCCAATAGGCCCCCAGTTTTTTTTTTTTGGGGGGGGGACATTTCTTATCATGTTGGATTATGTCAAGGGTTGATACAGCATATAGTAGTGAGTACATCATGGCTTTATTGGGTTAATTTAAGTAGGTGCTTAGCCAATAAGAGAAAATCAGAAAGTGCAGCATTTCCATACCATGGGTTGAACAGATCCAGTAGCTTATTAATGAATAATGATGATTTTGGAGAAAATGCCTAAGAGAAATTGGTTCGTTTACAGTCTATCAGATATCATTCAAATGGTCAGGCTGTTTGGGAATGATTAGATCATGTCATTTGTTTGTGTTTCGGTGGCTATGGATCTAACTTTGCTGTCTTGCCCGTGGCTGTGTCTGAACATGTCCCCCACTATCCAGTCCACTGTATGCCAAATCTATGAGGTTCAAGTATTTTGAAACAGAACAGAGACAGAGAATGAGAATGTGAACAAGAGAATGAGTTGCAGCCAACGTTGACCTTCATGTGATGTATGCAATGACGTGAGGGGTTTGGTGAAGGTTGCCAGAATTGACTTTTCCATTATTTTAAGCATTTATGAGGTTTTGAGTTTGGTTATAAATAGGCTTCGTTTTTCATTGTAAAAGCATCTGAGATTGAATAAACACATTGAGTTTTGGTTTCTATACCATTTTGGTATCAGAGCCTTGTTCCAGAGGGAGAGAAAACGAGAGAGTGAGGAAGAGGATTGAGAGAAAAAACGTTGGGAAAACAGGGTGTGCGAATTCCATCCTGCCGACCTTTTCTCAAAATTCTAACCACACCATCGTGTTCAGGAGGTCCCAAAACCTAGAACAGGAGTCGGCCGCCACCGTGGAACGCTTCCACGCGCTCTCACGCGCCACCATCGGAGACCCACGCGCCGTCAACGGAGCTCACGCGCCGGCCACGCGCCCAGAGGTTGAAGATGACCAGTCAGCCGCCACGTCATCTGCCACGTCAGCAAAGTTGACCAGTCAGCGCCACTCTGTCCAATCAGATTGCGCCACGTGTCATACCTTGCCACGTCACCCCGTCCGGTCAGCTGCCACGTCACCAGTCCAGTCATCAGCCACGTCAACGGTCAATGCCGCGTGGACCAATCACGGACTGCCACGTGTCACTGTTGCCACGTCAGCATACGGTCAGCTTGAATTTTGTTAAAATTACCATTTTGTGCCCTAAAGTTTACGATATTTACATTTTGACCCCAGATTCTTCCCAAAATTACATTTTTGCCCCTAATTACCCAAATTTCCTATTTTACCCTGACTTTTCCATATACACAAATCCTTCCCCTACCTTGTACCTAATAAACTGCGTACTCTAAGTCATAACCTGTGAGACAAACTGCAAAATGCCTCCAAGACGCGGAAATAGACATGAAATTGAGATGGAGGAAATGAGACGCCGGATACAGGAACTGGAAACCACTGTACAGACACAGCAAGCCATGCTAGAATCTCGCAGTGAGTATCCAGATGATTCAGATAATAATAGTTCGTCGTCTACTGACTATCACCGCCGTCCTCAACAACAATCATTCCGCCTTAATGACATTAAGATAGACATTCCTGAATTCGAGGGAAGACTCCAACCGGATGAATTCATTGACTGGTTACAAACAGTTGAACGAGTCTTTGAGTACAAAGAAATTCCAGATGAGCAGAAAGTTAAAATCGTTGCCATCAAATTGAAGAAACATGCCTCCATATGGTGGGAGAATCTCAAAAGAAGGCGTGAAAGAGAGGGAAAGAGCAAGATACGAATGTGGGACAAGATGCGACGCGAGCTCTCACGTAAGTTTCTTCCAGAAAATTATTATCAAGATAATTTCCTTCAGTTACATAATCTCCGCCAAAAGGCTATGTCAGTAGAGGAATATACCAGGGAGTTTGAAAAACTTATGATGAAATGTGATATACAAGAAAGGGAGGAGCAAACAATAGCTCGTTATCTCGGAGGGTTAAATACAAACATCGCCCATCCAGTACAACTTCAGCAATACTGGACTCTGGATGACGTCATTCGTTTAGCCATCCGTATTGAAAAGCAGATGCCCAGAAGGCCTCCATATCAACCGTCTCCCTCAACCAGAATTCCTTTTGATAGGAATAAGTCACAAATACATCATCCTAGCTCTTCAAATGCGCCTCCACCAAAGGCTACTAGGGAATTCAACTCCAAAGCAACTAAGTGCTTCAAATGTCAAGGATTCGGACACATCGCTTCTAACTGTCCTAACCGTAGAGTTGTCACTATTATGGAAGGAGAAGCTTCTACAGTATTTGACGAAGAAAGGGAGCCTATACCTGAAACGGAGCAAATATTTGATGAGGAGCCAATATTTGATGATGAAATTACTCCTGCAGATCACGGTGAATCACTTGTTATTAGGAGAAGTCTGCATACAGCCACCGTGAAAGAAGAACCTTGGCTACGTCGAAACATCTTTCATACCCGCTGCACAACTCAGGGTAAAGTCTGTGACGTCATTATTGACAACGGAAGCTGTGAAAATATAGTCTCCAACTACATGGTAGAAAAATTGCACCTACCAACTCATAATCATCCGAGCCCTTACAAGCTTCAATGGCTTAACCAGGACAGTGAGGTAAAAGTTTCGAAACGATGCCTTATTACTTTTTCTATCGGTAAAAGGTATCATGATGAAGTTTGGTGTGATGTTGTTCCAATGGACGCTTGTCATCTTCTTTTGGGGAGACCTTGGCAATATGATCGACATGTTCTATATGACGGTCACGCAAACACGTATTCCTTCCAGAAGGATGGCGTGAAAATTCAACTTGCTCCTTTGCCACCTGATAAACACAATAAAGGCAAGAATGGATCCAAACCATTAGTGTCTTTAGTCGAGAAGGTGTCCAAAACAGACAGCCAAGTAATGGGTTTTCTTCTGTTACTCGAGACAAATAACGGAACTATCATTCCACCTGAAGTGCAGCCCTTGTTAGAGGAGTTTCCTGATGTAATTCCAGATGAAATTCCAACAGGATTACCACCCATGCGAGACATTCAACATGCTATGGATTTTATTCCAGGAGCAGTAATTCCTAACAGGCCAGCTTACAGAATGAGTCCTCAAGAACATGCTGAAGTTCAAAGCCAAATTCAAGAATTGCTTAAAAAAGGATTAATCCGTGAAAGTGTCAGCCCCTGTGCCGTACCTGTACTCCTAGTTCCCAAGAAGGATGGAACCTGGAGGATGTGCATAGATTGCCGTGCAGTCAACAAGATCACAATTAAGTATCGGTTTCCGATACCCAGGCTTGATGACATGCTCGACCAGTTGTATGGCTCTACCATCTTCTCTAAGATTGACCTTCGTAGTGGATATCATCAAATCCGAATACGTCCCGGAGATGAATAGAAGACCGCTTTCAAAACCAGAGATGGTTTGTATGAATGGAATGTGATGCCATTTGGGTTGTCAAATGCTCCTAGCACGTTTATGCGCCTGATGAACCAAGTCCTTCGTCCTTTCATTAGCAAGTTTGTTGTTGTCTATTTTGATGACATTCTTATCTACAGCAAGAGCATAGCAGATCATTTAGAGCACCTACGTCAAGTATTGCAAGCTCTTCGTGAACAAAAACTTTATGCCAACTTGAAGAAATGCACCTTCTTGACAAATGAAGTCATTTTTCTGGGTTACATTATCACTGCAGAAGGTGTACGAGTGGATCCAAGCAAAATTGAAGCCATTAACAGCTGGCCAACTCCGCAATCTATCCAAGAAGTTCGGAGCTTCCATGGATTAGCTTCCTTCTATAGGAGGTTCATTCGAAATTTTAGTTCCGCTGCTGCACCTCTTACAGATTGCATCAAAGGAAACAAGTTCCAATGGACAGAAAAGGCTCAAATTAGTTTTGAAGAACTAAAGAAACGCTTGACAGAAACTCCTGTGCTAGCTCTTCCTAATTTTGACCAAGTGTTTGAGGTCAGTTGTGATGCCTCTAACACTGGGATTGGTGCTGTTCTGAGTCAAGAAGGCCACCCGATTGCTTTCTTCAGCGAGAAACTTAATGATGCTAAGCTCAAATACTCTACCTATGATAAAGAGTTCTATGCTGTTGTTCAAGCTTTGCAACATTGGAGCCACTACCTGTTGCATAAAGAGTTTATTCTCTATTCTGACCACGAATCACTCAAGCATTTGAACTCTCAACAGAAGATCAATCGAAGGCATGCCGCTTGGAGTGAAATGTTGCAGACCTATCCATTTTTACTCAAGCTTAAGGCTGGGATCCTAAATTCAGTAGCTGATGCGCTTAGTCGTCGCCATGCTTTGATAACGACTATGCAAACCAAAGTAGTGGGCTTTGAAACTATAAAAGAGTTGTATCAAGATGATCCTGATTTCCAGGGTGCCTGGAGTGCCACTGAATCTCAACCATTTCAGCAGTACTACAGGGAAGGAGGATTTTTATTCAAAGGAAAAACTCTTTGCATTCCTCGTTGCTCACTTCGAGAAGCTATAATTTGGGAAGCACATAATGGAGGATTAGCTGGTCATTTTGGTAGAGATAAAACTGTAGCCTTAGTAAAGGAGAACTTCTATTGGCCAAGACTTGAACGGGATATCAACAAGCATATCCAAAGATGCAGAATATGCCATCTGGCTAAATCCAAAAGCCAAAATACTGGGTTATACATGCCATTACCAGTACCCAACGCACCTTGGGAGGATGTGAGTATGGATTTTGTCCTCGGGTTACCTCGGACCCAGAGACAAAAGGACTCTATAATGGTGGTTGTTGACCGTTTTTCAAAAATGGCTCACTTCATTCCTTGCCAGAAGACTAATGATGCGGTTCAAGTTGCAGATTTGTATTTCAAGGAGATTGTTCGTCTCCATGGAATTCCAAAAACCGTCACCTCTGATAGAGACATCAAGTTCGTAAGTCATTTCTGGAGGACTTTATGGAAAAAGATGGGAACAAAACTTCAGTTTAGCAGTGCTAGCCATCCACAAACTGATGGACAAACCGAAGCTGTTAACAGAATTCTTGGAAATCTTTTACGAAGTTTTGTTAGAAAGAACTTGAAGCAGTGGGATCTTATTCTTGCTCAAGTTGAATTTGCTTACAACAACTCAGTCAATCAAGCAACTGGAAAGTGTCCATTTGAAGTTGTTTATGGCACCCGTCCTCTCAGCCCACTTGATTTGACACCATCTTCTGATAAGCAACAATATAGTGTCAATGCAGACCAGCGGGCCAAGGAAATTAAGAAATTACATGAGAAGGTATGTAATACGATTCAGAAGCAGAATTTGAAACTCAAGGCACAACGAGACAAGCATCGGAAACATCAAGTCTTTAATGTGGGGGATTTGGTCTGGATACATTTGAGGAAGGAACGTTTTCCTAAACAACCAAACGCCAAGTTATCTCCGCGAGCTGATGGACCATTCAAGATCGTACAGAGAATTAATAATAATGCTTACAAAGTGGAATTGCCTGGTGCTTACGGTGTTTCCGCCACTTTCAACGTTGCGGATCTATCTCCATATATTGATGATGTTGATTCTGACTCGAGGACGAGTCCTGTCCAACCCCGGGGGAATGAAACAGAACAGAGACAGAGAATGAGAATGTGAACAAGAGAATGAGTTGCAGCCAACGTTGACCTTCATGTGATGTATGCAATGACGTGAGGGGTTTGGTGAAGGTTGCCAGAATTGACTTTTCCATTATTTTAAGCATTTATGAGGTTTTGAGTTTGGTTATAAATAGGCTTCGTTTTTCATTGTAAAAGCATCTGAGATTGAATAAACACATTGAGTTTTGGTTTCTATACCATATTTTGTTTTTCGACACCACATGTGAGGATTCTGTAATCAGTGCATGAGCTGTTAGTGATATAGGTTCATCTTATACAAAGTCATATTAGGGCACCTGAGTTACTTTTGGGTACAAATTTTATAGCAAACACTCCATGAATATAATGTTCTGTTAGTTAGTATGTCAAATACTAGTTTCCTTTGGTTATGATTTGGAAGCTCATGATGCCTGTGAGATCTGTCTTCCTATGGAAGTTATGTTGGAATATCTTGCATGTGCATCCTACTTCTCAGGTCTTAATTAAGGGACAGATGTTTTTGTGAGGAAAACCGTAGTAGATTAATAATTTTTTCCTGAAATGTTATTTAATATTTCTTGAGCTGTTTTGGTCTAGTCTTGATTACCCTATATATGAGTAGGGTGGTGAAGAATGGGTTTGGCAAAATTGGTGCTGCTTGTGTATGGGATTCAGATCCTTCTTGGGTCTGGTAAAACATGGACCCCGATTCTATGTAAAATGAGGCTAGGCAACAAAGTATGGGTCTTGGTTGCTCTGTGTTTGAATTGGACAATTCCGATGGGTTTGAAAGGCTCAGTGGCAGAGTGACACTGAGCTATGTTTCCACGTTCATGGCATTCTCTTTCTAGTTACACCACTCAAACAATTATGGACCCATCTGCCTTTGTTCATTATGGGCTGTCCAACTTGTCAATTTCTATACCCAAGTTGCTAATTGTTATATTCAAGTTGTTATTGCCTATACTCAAGTTGTCAATGATGCCAAAATGGAGTGATTGCTAATTGCAATACTCAAGTTGTCAACAACGTCTGGTTTGGGTGTTGACAACTTGAGTATAAGCAATGACAACTTTATAAAAGCAATTAGCAAAACACTAATAGATACTCAAAACACAAAAATTTAGCCACAAACATGCCAAAATGGGGTAGTTGCCAATTGTTATATTCAAGTTGTAATTGTATATGCTCAAGTTGACAATGATGCCTAATACTGGTATTAACAGCCTAAGTATAGTAATTAGCAAAACACAAACAACAACCCAACCACAAACAAAAATCAGATTCCAGTGGTGACTGAAATCGACGGAGAAGATTATGAGAAAGTAGTTGATGATGCTATGGTGAGGAGCAAGAGAAGCTTCGATTGTGAATGCTTCTCTTTTGTCCTCCCTCTCTCCGATTTCCTTCTTTGTTTCACCAAAATCTTAGACCAGATCCTCCTTCATTCTCCAAAGGGTTTCTTTAATGACATCGCCACTTGCCACGATCTTTTTAGCCACCAAGCCCTTCCTTGTAGTTTTTCACAATTCCTCTGACAATTTGGTAATGTTGAGGATGTAGATGACGCCCTTGGTTCAAGGTAGAAGATGATGAACAATGAATCGTGGCTCCACCCTTCTCTCTATCACAACTACCATCACTGATCTCACTCATCGTCGGGAACCGTGAACTGTGGCTCCACCCTTCTCTCCGTCACCACTACCATCACCGATCTCGCTCTCACCGTCGCTCTCTCTGTCACCACTACCATCGCCAATCTTGCTCTTGCTGATCTCGCTTTCACTGTCGGGTTTAGGAGAGAGGAGGAATATGGTGAAGTGGGGGAAGGAGAGAGAAGGAACTTCACCGCAGATCTTGTGGCTTTGGTGACGGGAAGTGGGAGAAAGAGGAATGGGGTAGAAGGTGATGAGGTTGCATGAGAGAGGAGCAGGCGATGTATGGTGGGGTAGGAGATGAGAGAGAGAGAGAGGGCATTTTGGTAAAAACACTCAAACATTCAGAACCCACATTCCTCCTCAGACACCTCTTCGTCATTTACAAATGTTAACAAACTTTTTGGGTTTTAGTAATTGAGATGGTATTTATGTCTTTTTCCCTAAAAATATTACATATTTATTTATTCATTATTTTATAAATTATACATATATTTTGGTACTCTTAGAGGTAGACCAATCAGAAATTAGAACTTTTTTTATGAGTGGTGAAAATTCTGCTAAGGATTCAGCTGATCCGGTAGGAGTTTGTTATCAAAAGCTGACAGTTAAAGCTGTCTTGACTGTGCAATATTTGGTTACGTCAAAATCAGGTGAATGGTCAGGCTCCTTTGCCTGAATAGGTGCTTCCTCAGACTCGCTGGTATTTACGCAAACTGAGTTCCTATAGAAGAATTGCGATTGGACTATATGATATTAATATTTTGTCCTCTCATCTCTCTACTGATTAGGGCTGCCATTGGCATGAAGCTGAAGATGATGTTGGAATTTGTGCTTTAGTAGTACTGCTCATTGTGGTTTGATATCTCAAAACTAGGGTTAGGGAAGATATCTTATTGGGTTTGTACTCTAGTGTTATGCATAGTAAGCTCCAAAATCACCACTTTTTGTTCATGTACAAGTCAGTCTGGTGGAAAATGAACTTGTTTTGTGGTTTGGTCCTGATTTGATTTTCTTGATAGAATTGACTGATTGGAAAATGGAAGTGATTGTCCCTGGAAACTTTGAAAGATTCAGAATCTGTAAAGGCCGGCTGCCTATTCTGTTGAACAATTGAAAAATCAGTATGCACTGATAATTACTTTCATTAAGAGAGTGGGAATATTCGATTGCTTCATACTGTTTGTTTACAAATAATCAATATCCAATTTGTGTTTAAATATTGTACTCCCTGTGCAGGAAGTGAGATATCTTTCTTCAAAAATGGTGTGTGCCAAGGAGTAGCTTTCAAGGATCTTTATGGTGGTCGCTATTATCCTGCCGCTTCAATGTATACTCTCCCCAGCGAGCCGAACTGCACAGTCCGATTTAACTTTGGTCCAGACTTTGAATTCTTCCTAGAGGACTTTGATGGACGACCGGTTCCGAGGCCAATGGTTGAAGCTCCATATCATGGTTTTGACAACAAAGTTGAAAATAGTGAGTCTAATGAGAAGAAATCCTAACTAGTGTTTGCCCCACATGAAATTATTGTGTATGGCATTGCACAGCTGATTGTAATTCTGGTTAGTAGTTTACACAAACTGAGAATCACAAATGAATAGGATTATTGATGTAAACTGTTTAACAGAGAGAAACTGTCCTGTGAAATACAGAATTTTCATATGTACAAAAAGGATGTTTAATAGGCATCTTTTGGCATTTTCTTGATGAGGCTTCTAATTCTGCATGTTTGTTTGTTGTGATTTTTTTTTTGGGCCTAATGTTGTGATTAATTTCAATTCACATTTGATGTCACCAATAATCATTTTTTAAAGCTCAGTGTGTCTAAAATTTGTTTCTGAAAGAATTACTTGTCCAATCAAGTCAATTATACTAAATATTAAAACAAAAAGAGAATCTGTGGGTGAGTTTGTTGAGACTTTGAATTATGCATCCTTCTTGACTTGGCGTAGCAATTGTTTAGAAAATCTCAGTTTTCTAAGGCAAATTGTATTTGCGCCTCATACAAAGTGGAGCTTTCAACTTTAGAAACCAATACACATAAGTCATATTATTGGTTCTAAGTTCTATCTAAATTTTGCATAATCCGTGTTTCATTTGGTCAAATATGTAACTAATGTTGGTGAAATGTACCATTGTCAAATCTAAAACTCCCTTGTTTTTTTTTTTTTTTGATAACAGAATGTTAGTCCCTGTAATTAAGTAGATTATAGTTAATGCTTATATTTTGCACTCACTTTGATGTTGATTTCTATATAGTTTCAAAACATAAGTTTCGATAAGTTTTGGTCTTTCAAAGGGTAAAATGATCTTTATAAAAATATAGGGATAAACATTTTAATCGAAAAAAGAAACTTCCATAACCAAAACCTATAGTTTAAAATTATTTAAACAAAAATTAAATTGAGGGCAAATTATACATACCAAATATTGTGTTAACCCAACAAATTAGGCAATACGGAGTACTTTAATCAGGCACAGTTGAAAATTGATTGAAGCGATTTTTTTTAACTAACTTGGCTAGCTTAGAAATTTAATCAACAAAAAATGATTACATTTAATAATAATTAGTAAATCAAATAAAAATCGAATTAACCAATCTTTAGCACAATTTAGTAATTTTTTTTGAGAAAAATTGAAAACTAAACATTGTAATCACGTAATTAATAATCATTTTTGAATACACAATAACTTGTTTTAAAACTTCATTACACAAAAAGAAACATGAACAATAGAAATCAAAACTGGCCTTAATGAGCTTTGAGGATATATAGGTTCCACCTAACTTTTCCTAATTTAGGTCAATAACAAACGTCAATTCTAAAATCACAAGTTATGCCATATGAGACTAGTCTAGATAGTGGAGGTGGCATAGGATATGAGTAGAAAGGTCAAGTTCAAACTCTTCTAATGCAATAAACAATTTTTGGATCATTGAAAACTTATTTTAAAGCACTTTTCCTAATAGAAAATAAAAAAAAAAAACTAAAATCACGAAACAACCTAGTTAGCAAGTTCTGCATATGGGTTATAAACCTGACTTTAATGGGAGAAGAAAAACGAAGCAAGTTCTGTACATTGCATACATGATGCAACAAATAGCAATAATATTAAAGAACTATAAATCTTTGACTCAATCTTGTTCTTTCCACTGAGTACACACTGAAACATATTATTCATTTGTACAATATAAAAGCAAGCCAGGAATGATTCAGATTAAGCCCTGAAAAGCTATAGAATTTCAAAGCTAATAACACAACACAAACATGTGCTTTCCAAATAAAGGCAAAGGTATCTATATTACAAACCATTATTGCATTTTACTGTACTTCCTGCCACGTAACTAACTAACAGCCTTCATCTCATACTCATCACAACCCATGGAGTCATCCCTGGAGCCGGCAGTGCAGGCCGTACCACAGGCACACGTCTCACGACGGAAAATGCTTCATTGAGGCGTGCAGCACGACTCATGAACTGAGATACCTTCTACAAAATTGTTCATTGGAAGCCAAAAATTCAACGATCAGCCAGAGATTTTTAAAGGCAACATAAACAATACAACAACAACAACAACAACAACAACAGCAAAAAACATAAGCAAGAAGTGTTAACAAATAACTAATTTACCTAATTTCCTGTTAAGTAGATCTTATATTAAAGACCGGAGGTAGTACTAAGTATAATATTTAGGCTTAATTCTCTCATGTATATTGCCCTTTCTTTCTTGTGTGACATGGACAAGACATATGCAAGTGCTAACACACATGCAATTAGAATATAACTATAAAAAAATTATAATTAAAAAAACTATGGAAAACACCAATGATTTGCTTAAAAAACATATTCAGCAATCAGATTAAAAAACAATATAGGCTTAAAAAGAAAAAGCATCCAACAAATGTAGATGAGATGACACATTACATTACATACGAATAATTTGAATTTTGCCATGTTGTAACATGTGTTAGTGCCCATGCGTATGCTAAACAATAACATGACAGCATATAGTGACTTGCAAAGATTATAAGGATTCACAGTCATCAACGCCAGTAAAAAATTACCGTAAGAATTATTGAGATAACCAGATTATCTAGAATTCTACATAGACACAAACCTTATCATCCATTGTAACATTCAGCTTTAAGCTTTGGCTCTTCCGCTTCATTTTATACAATCTCCTTCCCAAGAAAATAAATCCCATGAAAGCTGCAGCCATAGAGATAGACCACACAGGGCTCACCTTAAAAACACAGTATCTTATGACTTCAAAGGGAACTTTCCACCATACTATTCTTCTCTTCTCTCCACCAACACTAGGAGTCAAATCAGATTTCACTTCTGATACTTGAATACTCTTATTCTCAACTGAACATTCCTCTTGGATTGATTTCACTGAATCCATATCACCATTTAATCCATCCGAAGACTTTGACATCTCAACAGTCTTCACATTATTATGTGATTCCAAATCAACACCGCCAGAATCATGAAAGCAATTCTCCAAGCTCTTATCCAACAAATCAACCTTCCCAGAATCTTCGCTTCTTGGGTTGTTGAAAGTATTTGATTCCATAGTCACATTCAAATCACAAGACTCTAATTTAGCAAAGTTCTTACCCTTTGCCTCCATTTCCCCAACTCCTTCAGAAACCGCATGATCTCTCATCATTTCTGCTAAAGCCAATTCACTAGTGACTTCCAAATCACGAGTCTTTTGCTCTTCAGAACGATCGCTGCTCGAATCAGACCAAAATTCACTTGAATTTTTCCTCTTATACTGACTAGTCTCAAGGGTAGGATCAACCCAGCTAGGGTTATCAGACTCCACGGAACCCCCTTCAGTCCCATCACCTTCTTCCGACACATTTGTGGAATATTTGTTTCGACCATCAATAGAGAAGTAATCATGCCTCAAGACACCACCATCAGTTTCAACTCCAACGCCAGCAAAATTAGCAGAATCCATGAATGGGGCATCATCCTCCGACTTGTTGAGCAGCTCCCAGTCCTGGAAATCAACAGCTTCTCCTTCCATGAGGATGGCTTTGGAGTTCGGATTGTTGAAGAATCAGAGTGTATGCTATAAAAGCAAGAGAATGTGGAGGAGGGGAATGATGATCCGTTTCAAGTTTTCCTGCTACAATAACATCATGACATATAAAAAAAACACATGAAGGACAACACCAGATGCATTAAAAAAATTATAATTTCTTAATTCCAGATGTCATAGGCACAATTAAATTAACTTATTCAAATAAAACTACACACTTTCACCCCATTTCCTGAATTCAAATAGTCAGAGGAATTAAATGATAATAATGTATTCTGTTTTCTAATGAAACATGTGAATCATGAACAAGTAAAACACGTGGTCAGGAAACATCTATTCAAATAGAGCATACCAAAAACTCCACACATTTGATTCACCGATCAAGAAAACTGTAAATCAGAAACACTAGTAGGGTAATTTCCTTTATCAAAAATCAACGAGCTAAGAAATCAGACGAGAAGAAGGACAGGAGATGAAAATTCAGGAAGGAGGAAGAAGAAGAACCAGAGATAAACATCGAACACGATAGCAAGGCAAAACCAAAGATGAAGAATTCATTACCGGCGGCAAATTCTCTCTCCTTCGACGCGACCTCCACTCGTTCGACGGCCAGTTGTCTCCTTCGCTCCTAGTGCTCGCTCGGATAGGGCAAACTGAGATGTGAGAATTGAGAACTGAGAATTTCTTCCGAGTTCGGCTTCTTCGCAATTCCCATCAACATCACCGTCCACCGTACTCGCTACCTAAAACGACGACGTAGTTTTGGCATGTGGCCATCTGCCCGTGCACCTTATTTTGCCCCTTTTAGTTGTATTTTTTTCATTTTCCCTTTATTATTAGTAAATTATATAAAAATTGATTGATTTTTTAATACAACCATCTAAATATAAAAACATGGCGTGGATTAACATTGGGAATGAATTATTTTTATGTAAAAGCATATTAAATTTTTGCATTTATAATATATTCTTTTTATTCATTTTTGTTCCTTTTTTATTAAAAAATTAGAAATAATACACAAGTAATTCTTAGTCTCTTTCTCAATTATCGATTTAACCCATATGTTTTAATTCAATACAATCCAGTCCTTACATTTTATTTAGTAAAAAGGGAGAACTCCTGAAAAGGAATCCGAAATTGAAAAATGACATATGAGTTTTTTTTTACTAAAAGTTGATTAGAAAATATTAAAACGTGATAAGAAATTCTTAATTTTTTTTGAAAATGACTGATATGTCATTTTTTAATTTTCAGGTTCTTTTTCATGAATTCTCCCTAGTAAAAAAGTATATGAACTAAATTTTAAAAAAATATAAATTTGAGTTGATCAAAGTCAAATAGTAAATAAACTGTATATACTAAATTATCGAATTAAAATTTATGGATTAAATTGATAATTAAAAAAATGGAGAACCAAAATTTATATTTTAAAAAATTATGAAAATCTCTTGAGGAAATATCCATAAAATATGCACAGCAAGGAATTATCCCTCTTGCGTTAATTTCTCTTTTACGTTGAGCCTCAAATTCCCTAGCATCAATCATTCTACTCAAATCACTATTATGAACTTTTTGATATTATTATCCCTATTCGGTTCAGGGTTTGTGATTGCCCATTCGAACATAAGTGTCACTTCTAGGATTCAAACTCGAGAGCCAGAAGGATTTAATAGACCTTTACATCATTAGATTAACTCTATGTTAGTCACTATTATAAACTATTTATTTACTTCTACTTCTTTTCTACTTATTCCATTAATTATTGTACTAGTTTTTTTTTTTTTGCCAGTGAACAGATGCATTTCTATTAATAGCTAAAAGATACAATAGTCTATAATGACAATCACAGTACTGAAACGAAGTAGAACAAACATATTACAGACAAAATAACATTAACATCTTCATCAACAAGTCTTCGGTCCGGGGTCCTTTGCATAGATCTCATGTCCCTCTCCAGCAATTCCTTTAGATGGTGAGGTGTTCTTTCAACCCAATCTTGTAGGCATGACCCACCTAGTGAAGTCCTAGTAACCCAGTCAACTACTAGATTCGCTTCTTTGGAAATCCAAGTGCAAAAATGGTTTCTAATCAGATTCCTTGAAACTTGGATATTTTCAAGGAGATTAATACACCTCCAATCATTTGGAGGAGAATCTTTCTTGATACAATTAATCAAAACTTGATTATCAGATTCAAAACAGACATCCTCAAGCTGATTTTCATGAGCATAATTAATAGCATCTAGCGAAGCAACTCCCTCAGCCTCTAGGACTGATTCTGCTGTAATAATTCTCGCTGCCCCATCTAGAATCCAGCCATTTGTATCCCTTACAATAAATACTGATGCTGCTTTATTTTTAGAAGAGTCAAATGAGCAATCTGTGTTGATTTTTAAACAATTACCTTCCGGTCTTTGCCACAATTTCAGCCCGTTTTGTGCTGCTTCCCTCTTCCCAGCATCTGATTTCTCCCAGTCCCTCCATCCCCTAGAATCCATAACTCCTGCAATAGTTTACAAGCCTGAGAGAATACAAAGATGGGGTCAACATTCTCATTTGTATATAGAAAGGCATTTTGGGCTTTCCACTGTTGCCACAAAATCATTGCAAATTGAGCTTTTTGCCATTGAGAGATTGCAGCCTCACTTAGAACGGATGACACCCACTGTCTGATGTTCATATGCTCCACCTCTTCCGTTCTAAGTGATATGTTGCTCCCACACCATGTTAGCTTTGCCCAATCACAGAGGAAGAATAAATGTTCTCTTGTTTCAGGTTTATTGTGACAGATCAAGCAGATATTAGTGGTGCAACATTTCCTTTTCAACAAGTTTTCAAATGAAGGTAAGGCATTAGACATTAATCTCCAAATAAAATTTTTTACCTTTGGGGGAACTTTCAGATTCCAAACTTCCTTCCATACCCCTCTATGAGCATTATTTGAGGATGAAGGAATATTTTCAAGTCTTCCCAATACATTTTTCCTAGCCAACTCATACCCTTCTTGAACCGAATATTCACTCCTCCTTCCCCCAGTCCATACCCACTTGTCCTCCCTATTTCTTAAGGTCCTAATTGTTCTATAAATAGTCTCACCCTTAGCCCTTGTAATCTAGCCTTCTACTGATGTTAAATTCCATCCACTGGTGGACAACAAATCCACCACTTTAAGCTCCCTGAACCCCTCATGGGGGCATGGTGAGGATAGTTTTTCCCCCGGTAATTCCCCAATCCACGGGCTTTTTTGGAGAGAGATACTATTTCACCAATCGAGTCACAGGTATCTAACATATTCATACCTAACGATTTTCCGCAAAGTGGTGACGAAAGGTATAACTTGTACAAATCTTTCCATTTTCCAATTCGACCCGATCCATTCGTTCGTAGATGGCAACTAGGGTTGCTGTTTTCATTATTATATAATTTCAAGACCAAAATGGATCTAGGATAAGATCATTTATTTACAGCGGAATGGTATACAAAGTCAACAAATCTCAATGAATAAAAAATAGGATTTATGGCTACACAAACTGTTGAGGGTAGTTCTAGATCTGGTCCAAGACGAACTATTGTAGGGAATTTATTGAAACCTTTGAATTCGGAATACGGTAAAGTAGCTCCTGGATCCTGGCACACTCTAGTCCTCAATCCGTTTCCTATATTTAACATTACTTGGTCTTCCAAGACTTTCCTACCCTCTAAGATACTTGACCAAAGCCAAGAAGCAAATCTGCCTTTTTTTGCCTCAAGGAAAGAGTTTCTAGGAAAGTACCTCGCCTTTAGCAATTTGACCCAGAGTTGTTCTGGGTGTTGCAAAATTCTCCATCCTAGTTTGGCTAGCAAGGCAAGGTTGAAAGCTTCAAAGTCTTTAAATCCTAGTCCCCCATCCATTTTGTGCTGTTTCATTCTAGCCATGGAAACCCAATGCACTTTTCTTTCCCTCACATTACTCTTCTACCAAAACTTTGACACTATTCCATCTAGGCGTTTAAGAACATTTTTCGCAAATTGAAAACAGGACATAGAGTAAACTGGGATTGAGTTTGCAATTGACTTAATAAGAACCTCTCTTCCAGCCTCAGACAAAAAATTCTTTTTCCATCCCTGCACTCTTTTTTCCATTCGGTCGATGACAAAGTTAAGAGTCTGGGATCTTGACCTCTCCCAAATGATAGGTAACCCGAGATAAGTACCAGGTACATCTACTGTAGGGACTTGGAAAATCTGGCCAATCTCCTCTTTTAGTAAATCCGAAGTGTTTTTGGAGAAATATAGACATGATTTACTAAAATTAATAGCCTGGCCTGATACTTTGCAATAATCTTTAATTATGTTTTCCAAATTCCTACAGTACCTTATTTTTGCTTGAATGAAAAACATAGAATCATCTGCAAAAAAACTGTGGGTAACATCCGAGCATCCCCTAGCCACTGATATTCCCCTAATCTGACCTCTACTCTTCCCTTGATCAATAAGCTTAGACAAAACATTACTGACCATTATGAATAGATATGGAGACAAAGGATCCCTTGTCTCAACCCTCTTATAGGTACAACCGGTGAGACTCTCTTCCCAGACAGCATTACAGAAAAAGTAACCGAATTTAAACACCAGAGGATCCTATCTACCCACTCTCTACTAAATCCCATTTTCAGAAGAGTAGTACACAAGAAATCCCACTCAATCCTATCATAGGCCTTATTCATATCAAGTTTTATTGCTACTTCACATTTGCCTTGGTTTTTCTTTTTCATATGATGGAATACTTCATGCACAACCACTATGTTAGCCTGAATCAGGCGACCCAACACAAATGCACATTGACTCTTATCAATAGATTTGTCCAGAATCATTTTCAGTCTATTAGCCAAAACTTTTAAAAAGATTTTATATGAAAAATTGCACAAGCTAATAGGTCTATAATCACTTATCGATTCTGGACAATCTATTTTTGGAATTAACACTAGATCTGTTTCATTAATTTTATCTAATGGGAAACCATTTCGGAAAAAATCTTTTATGAGATCACATACCTGCTCTCCGATGATGTCCCACGCTTTCTGATAGAATAAGCTTGTGAAGTCGTCTGGTCTTGGGGCCTTCTGTCTCCAAGTTGGAATACAGCATTCTTAACTTCTTCATAGTTTATCTCCGCCATTAACATGCTATTGTCATCTTTAGATATCGCATTCTCTGTACTATCTAGTACCCTTATGAAATCTCTCTGCCCCATTGAGGAAAATAAGGAATCATAAAACTGAGCAAAGTGGTCTCTAATGCCTTCTTCTGCCTCAATCCATTCATCATTGTTGCCCCTAATTCTTGTGATTTTATTTTTGCAGCGTCTACGCAATGTGGTCATGTGAAAAAATTTCAAATTCCTGTCTCTACACTTTAACCACTCTATTCTTGATTTTTGAGCCCAGTATGCTTCCTCCTGATCCCATAGTTCGCTAATTCTTCTTTTTCAGATCCTTTATTTCCCTTGCTTTTTCAGAACTCCATGCTGAATCAAGACAATTCTGCACATTTTTCACAAGCTGGCCTATTTGTTTCCGGCTGTTCTTGAACTCCCTTCTTCCCCATTCCGAGAGAGAATCTCTAAGTCTATTTAGGCCCCTCACAAACTCCTCTAAATCCTTCTTGTTTTCCTCCATCTTCCATTTCTCTTTTATCAAATCCATCAAATTGGGGTGACTAATCCATCTAGCATCGAATTTGAAGCTTGGTGGTGTTTTTACATCTGAGTACTCAAAGTCCACAAGTATAGGACAATGGTCTGATCCTATTGCTTCTAATACTTGCCCCTACCCTTTTGAAAATTGACCTTGCCAACAGTAGTTAGTGACTGCCCTGTCTAGTCTTTCTCTGATAAATTCATTCCCTTCTCGGTTATTCGACCAGGTGAACTTGCATCCTTTAAATTCCAGCTCCATCATCTCACAATTTAACATGAATCTTCTAAATCTATCTAAATCCCTTTGTTGACAGTCCTTTCCTCCTTCCTTGTCTGATGAATAGAGTAATTCATTGAAATCTCCAAGAACCATCCATGGTGTATTAGGCTCAGTGTTTAGCTTTTCTAATTCCTTCCACCAATTCTCCATTGCAATCATGTCATTTGGACCATAAATCAAGCTGATTTTACCTACTACCTTACCTTCTATCAGAACTTCCTCCAAGTGCATTATATGATGACTAATAAAACCAATTTTCACTTGAGTCCCTTCTTTCCACCAAGCTACTAGGCCCCCTGATCTACCCCTTGGGTCACAATATTCTCCGAAATCATATCCCAATTTCCTTCTAATTTTCTCTATTTTCCCTCTTTTCATCTTCATTTCTGACAAAAATACCAAATTGGGACTGAGTCTCCCATATTGGAACCTTAAGTTTCGAATTGTCAGGGTAGTTCCCAATCCCTGGCAGTATGGCTGATTGAGGCCAACCACCGCACCCTGTTTCCAACATGTCCTCCTCCCCTTCCATGAAATCTCCCTTACCCTCTTTCCAACATGTCCTCCTCCCCTTCCATGAAATCTCCCTTACCCTCTTCCTCCATCCTACTACCATCCTTAAGTTCGTTTGCAAATTAAGTTCCTTCCTAGAGAATAAAACTTTTCGGACTCTTCTTCTTGGTTTAACCACTTTTTTAGGACTAGAACCACAATTAAAATTCAGATTCATACCTGAGTTTGAATAACACCGATCCCTCCTTTGCTTTCCAATGTTTCAATTCATTCTCTACTTTCTTTCGATCTCTAGCACCCTTTGGCGAATCTTGATCAAAATTTTTTCATCTTTTATTCACCAGAGTCTCTGGCAAATCTTCATATTTCCTTTTGAGTGAAACAGCCCCAAGCCCCAATGCTAATTGCCCTACTGTCGACTTTTGAACTGATACTATAGCCTTGGTTTCTTTTATTTTTTCATCGTCATCCTCTGCTAGCTCCACCCAATAATTTGCTTGGGTTTTTTTAAGTGTCTCCTTCTTAGATTTCAACACACTAATGGATCTATCCATCTTTTTGATTAATTCGTCTAGGCCTTCCTCAGATGAGCCCACCGTGCTAAAATGGGCTTCTAACACCCCTAATTTAAAGCCCAATCCCTCCATTTTTTGTTCCTTTTTTTGCGTTGCATCATTTTTTTGGATATCCTTATGTGGGCCCCTTTCTTATACTTCCACCTGACATCATCATACCTTTATCAATTATTCTTTTATTAAATTGACCTTGCCAATTGCCCTCTTCCTTTCTTGAGCCACGTGCCTGACATACCTCACCATACCTGTAATTAAAGCTCTCCCCTTCCCCATGCATTATGTCTTTTCCAAATGGTCTTCCCTGTGTTTGACTCGTCGGAGTTATCGCCTGAGTTCTGATCGGTTATGCGCACAAACTGGCATCATACCCACGTACATTACCATTAACTAAAAATTCTGCTGACTCCTCTTCGTAAGCTCTGCTTTCATGGCCTAGTTTCCCACAGGTAAAACAATACCTCACAAGCTTCTCATACTTAATTTGTATCCATACTGCCTCTAAGCCATTTAGTCGTGGAGCCAAAAAACTTGGAATTAATGGCTTATCTATATCCACTTCTACCGCCCTGCCAAAGCTTCTACCTGCAAACTTGCTTTCTTTCGGTGATTCAACCTTTATGACTCTTCCTATAATATTTGCCATTAGGTGGATATTTGAACTCATCCTTCCCTCTGGAGGTAAATTATGAAATTGGACCCAAAATTCACAAGTATTTATAGATAGTTCATTATCACTCAGATATGGTTCTCTTCGTTGTAGACTGAGCATATGATTTCTGACTACCCATGGGTTTTCCTTCAGTATATTGTTCGCTTTCTGTGGATCCTTAAATGTAAAAGTAAACATATTAAAGCCAATCATCTTAACCTCAACATCTTCTACTCTCCATGCCGCTGCCACCGAGTCTCTAACCGTTCCCAGTCCCACTCTTGAGTTCGCGTGAACCTTCCCTATCAGTTTTCGTTCTGTTCTCACGCTTTCACTTTCCTCCTTCCATCAAGCTTTACATCTAGACTACCCTGATTCATCATTACAATTTACTTTATCCGTAGTGTAATATCCCAAAAAGTGATTAAGGGCTAATGACTTCAAAAGTGGATGTAATTATTGTTGAATAAACACTTTTGAAGAATGTGTGATGGGAATTTGGATATTTTAATGATTCCAATGGATTCCTTGTGAAAATTTATGTGAGAATGATGTTTGGTATGAAAATGGAACCAATGGAAGCAAAGATGCAAAATCTAAAATTCTGTCCAGTGAAATTCTATTCTGGACAGTCCGTTTGTGTGAACGTTTTTAATGACCAAATGGTATCTAAAAATTATGAAATTTTCCAGTCTTATAGTTCACATCTCAAGCTTCAAAATGGACATATAATTTGTTCCATTTCGTTTTGTGAACCAGGAGATATAACTGTCCAAAGTTTGGGATGGAAACTGAACTCTGTTTTGGGGCAGTGATGATTTTTATGTAATTCTGGAATTGTGTGGTGATTTTTATTAATGGCCAATATTTTTCCTATGAATAGGACTTAAATATCTTTCATTTGGCTTTGGAATCACCTCATTTATATTTTTCTAGAATTAGTTATGATTTTTCAAAGTTTGGGCAGAAAATCTGCCAGAAAATCCGAAAATGGGAAGTATGACATCATCTCATTAAAAGATGATGTCAGCATGGATTATTAATCAAATTGCTCATCTTCTTCAGCCATTTCACGCCATTTCCAGCTGAAGATAGTGAGAGAAAGTTGAGAGCTCTTAGAGAGAGAAAGAGGAGAAATCTCGCAAGGTAAGCCGATTTCTCCGACGATCTAGCTCCTAACGCGTATAACCTTGTTCCTAAGCTTCTCTTCTATGTTATTTAAGGTTTTGAAGCAAAGAATTTGGTGTTTCAAAGAGGCTAGGGTTCAGCCAAATTTGAGAAAAGCTAGAAGAAGCTTGAGGTAACTTCCAAACTTTCGTATATTGCTTATTCTGGCTGTTGTGGGCAATTTAATCGGTGAAATTTCGCCGGATTGCCATTGGTTTTAAAGTTTGGAAATGAGGTGGCCTAGGGGTTATGCTGCCCAAATTGGGTCTTAATGTTAGTTGTAACCTAATGTAATGGTTAATAAAGTGGTTAGGAGTAGAAAGGAATGCGTTTACGGAGCCGAAATCGTAAAACCCCGATTTTCCCCGGAGAACTCATAAATTTCGGCCAGCCCTAGAAATGGGTCTTAGAGTTGGATTTTCAATGATTTGATGATTCCATTGGATTCAGTGGGCGAAAATAGGTGGGGTTACAGTTGGGCACTTTTTCAAAAAAGGCCGAGAAAGCATAATTACGGAAACACCCCTAAAACCCTAAAAGTAGGGCTGCCAAGGGCAATTTCGTAATTTGACATTGAATTTGATAATTCCGAGTCCGGAAATGGATTCCTTGGGCGGAAATATGTTAGGATAGCCCAGATTAGAATTTCGGGAAAAGTGCAACCGGACCGGGTACGGCAGGCCTAGGCCGGGTCCCCGGGGGTATTTTTGTAAATTTTCATTATAGACTCATATAACCCTAAGTAACACTATGGAAGTGTCTAAATAGTGCATTTGGAATTGTAGGATTCGATATTTGCCACCCTCGTGAGCCAACTACGCCAGCGAACGTCAGAAAGGAACGAGGTAGTGACTTTTCTTTTGTACCATATATAATGCATTATATGTGTGTTATATCGTTGATTTGTAATGAATTCGTATGCTGCGACATCTGTGGATTTGTGTTAGCACTGTCATTCCAATAGTCCCTGAGTAGCTAACAACGGTTCGGGTTAGGACGGTGTGCCTTCCCGGCGGAGAAAGGGGATGAGGATGAGGTGTGATATATGTGATTATGTGAGCCGAAAGGCTATTTGTGGAGGCCGACGGGCCATTTGTGAAAGCCGAATAGCTGTATGGGCTATAAGGCTATATGTATGCACTGCCACGCCAATAGTCCCTGAGTAGCTAACAATGGTTCGGGTTAGGCGGTGTGCCTTCCCGGCGGAGAAAGGGGATGAGGGTGGAGTGTGATTTGTGGTGCTGCTGCTGTATGATGATTTGCTTACATGCTGTGTGCTTATGTGTGGTATAAATGTTTTGTTACTACTGGGATTCTCTTGAATCTCATTCTTTCCTTTAACTAACCTTTCAGACAGGGCGAGTGGCTCTAAGGAGAAGTGTACGACCCGGAGCGGTTAGAATCTTGTAGGGGCATTTATTTTGGTTATGTTGGTTAAACCTGTTGGACAGGGTGTCTGTATATTATGTTGGTTGTAAAGAATAGTTGAACGTAGTTGTGTAGTCCCCTATATGGAGGTTGTAAACCCTTTTTGTGTATGAACGGAACCCGGGGGTTGCCGGGATTGCTATTAGATATTCTGATATGAATGAATGTGAATTAACTGCACAGGTGATTATATTCGATAATTGAACTTGAGACCGGAATAGGAAAGAAGTTTTGAAAATTTTATAAAGTCCCTACTTCACAGGGAGTTCTAAACGAGTTTTGAACTATTCGACGGTCTCTAAACCAATTTAATTACGTAATATCGAATTATAATTACGCTATTTAAGGCAGGGGGTTACACGTAGCTTTAGCACTCCACGTTCTATGAACTTCCTACACAGCACCAAGGCCGATCACAACACGCTGGCGAAGAAAATAGGGACAAACCCTAGCAGAGTCTTACTAGCGAGAAAAAAAAGGTGAATTTAACGTTGTTAGAGCTTATGAACCCAATTATTATACTAGTTGAATCATCATTTATATTATATTCTTGACTATTTATACTTCGAACATTAAAAGTTTGTTGATTATTTGTTTCTTGTCCTTTTTTTCTTTTATACAGGTGAACATTTGTTTCTTGTCCTTGTTGCATATTTATTTGTGCTTTTGAATTTCCTATAGTTGTAATATATGCAATTTCTCCTTGTATTTCTTTTATATTCTCTTTTTCTTCTTATCCCATAAATTCTTTTATTTCATCTTCATTCAATTCTTCTAATTTCTTCTATTTGATCTTCTATATATAGTTTCAATTCTTCTAATTCTCTAATACCATAATGAAGGCAGGTTTGCTATATGAACATATAGACATAGTAAGCCAGTGGTTGACCGATAATGATCCGGGTGATAGAAGGATCTCTGTCCTCTTTCATACAGAGATATTATTATAGAGCTTCCTTACTGGAGCTCAGACCTTCCCTCTTTAGATCATCTCAGCACAGCCTTCCTTCATTTTCTATTGGAGGCTTAGCTGGCTTCCTATCTATATGAACATATAACTAGTAGTTCCTTTATATGATCATTACTCTTTGGATTAAGATAATATTACCTCCTTGATCCCTATAGAAAGTTGTCACACATACCTTTTATATCTGCTACTTCAATGTTGATATAGTATTTGAAGAGAGTGTAAAATCTAAGAACACTGCATGTAGGAATAAAGATTTCTTATTGAGAAATGATGAGATTATAGAGAGAACTGCTTAGATTTCAATTGATGATCTTTAAGAGAGTTTACATGGCTTTATAAGAGTCGGGCATTCCCAACTCTAATTATTCTATATTATTCTCTTTTGTTTTCTTCTCCTTTTTCTTCTCCTTTTTTCTTTTCTATTTTTACTTTTCCTTTCCACCTTATCTTGTCTCCTTTGTCTTCTTATTTATCGGTAGATACTTCCCATATTAACTGGCAGTTACTGTAAGATATTCATGTCTACTGAAGGCTTTTCATAGTCTTTATCTATCCTTTCTTGGTCTTTGCAATAATTACATTTATGGTTGGCATAATCTTATAACACCTGGATCTTCTTTTAGTGTCCTCGGGATTCTCCATCTTGTTCATCTTTATTTTTTCATACTATTGGAGGAAAAATTTTACTCTTCAACTTACTCTTCCTATTGAGTATACACATGTTGTTCGCCCTATGAAGTATGCCTATTGGGCTTCTTCATAAGTTATTATTCTGTTCATCTCCTAGAATATTATATTATAATCTCAGGATCTAATAGAAGATATTGTTAGAATCGGCTGACACCCAAGAGGGGGATGAATTGGGTGTAAGATAAAAACTTAGGAATTTTGAAAAACTTTTTGCATCTTAGCGGAAGCAGTAAGTATGAAAGTAATGAATCATAAATCAACAGTTAGATTAAATAATATATGCTGGAAATATAAGAGCTTAGGGAAGAGAATATGCAAACTATGATTTATTCTAGTTCGGTCCTATCTTCTTGTTTAATCCAAGCACAAAAAGAACCTCTACAATCCCACAAGTTTAGCAAGGCACTTGTGAAGCCTTTTACAATTTTCTCACCGAGATACTCCCTTTTACGGCAACTCTTACAAGTAGAGCAATCCTGAAGACATTTCTCTACCGTTTACCCATGCAAGTCTTACGAGCAGCAACCTTCTTTACTGCTTGCACCTTGTAAGTTTTATGAGAAGAAAGTCTTACCGAAAATTCTCTCTACAACTTATCCCATAAGAAAATCAAATCTCTCAAGGTCCCTCTACCTTGAGATCAATTCAAAAATATAGTTGAAACTGTTACAAACTCTCTCATAGAGTGGATAAAATGCTCACTGAAGTACAATACAACTAACTCTCTCTCAAATATACATGGTATATAAAATAGACAAGAACAGAGAGCTATTGGGTTGGAGTATATGACTCATAATATAAGCATGTTGGCATTGTTGAGCATGTTGGCATTGCTTTGTTTGACCGTTGAGTGCATTTGAACAACTAGCCGCTATGAAATGTCCATTGCAGAACGGAGCGTCCCATTGAGTAGCAAGATGTTTTGTTATGAGCTGTGCTTGACGTTGTGGAGCGGCATAAAGATGTTTGTATTTTTAGACATTTGTTCATGGTGGGTCAACTTTATGCGATGACAGTTGTCTAGCAATAGGTGTGTAATGATGATGTTCGCCATATTTGACTTTCTCATTTGAAACTGTAATCCGAATGTTCATCTTCCTGTTTCACGCTTGAAATATATGTTAGTTAACGTTTTGGAACAATAACAAGTGAAAACACAATGATTCAATAATATTTAACCATATTCGGATTTTTGGTTGAGTGACTCTGATTTGCTTTGGATTTTGTCAGGGTCTCACTCAAGTGCACTGAAGCCTCACTCAAGTGCAACATCAATTCTTCACTTCTCCCCTTGCTTTTGTGTAGTAGTTCCTAATGCATTTATAAGAGTGCATTCTCTCACTTGCAAGTGTTTTGACCTTTCACTTGAGTGCAATATGTCTCTGTTGAAAATTGTGCCCTAAGGGCCAATCATTATGCTTTAAACATTATTATTTTAATGAAATTTCTCCATTCTGTTATCATATTATTTGCATGTTAACTGTGATAATTGTATCCTTGGATAATTCATGAAGATTGTCCTAAAATGTCCCTGGTCGGTCATCTATGCGGGAGCAGAGATGAAACAAAACCAGTATGACTTTGATAAGATATGGAGATACGAATCAAAGTCTTAGGCACTTGTAAGAGTACAAGGTGCTAGACCGACCCGCTATGAGGAAGCTACATGGATCAAGTCATAAGATTTTATCATGTATAACCACGTCATAATGCCCTTAGACCTGAGGTCATCATGGATTCCTACATGAGAGTTGCTAAGCTTTGAACTAGTCAAAAGTCACTTTTGACCGTGTGATGATGAAGGCTATGATCGGGCTTGGTGGTTTTTCATGCAGAGGAATCTGAATGATCAAGATGGAATTTGTCCCTCACTTTAGTAGAGAGATATTACTGGGGCCCTCGATGAGTGAGTTTGAGAAATGTATGGCCATACTACAATGGAAAGGAGTTTTCATCTCTATTGTCAGGCTACTTAGGAATCGAGAAAGTAATGGTCAGGAACGAGAGGATGACATTATCCATGCCTTATCCTTGATCAATGTATCGTGTGACAAAAGGGACGTGATATGGTTGTATGACAGGTTGCATCATGATAACGATCCTCATATGAATTGGGTAGTCGTAATGTCTTGCTAGAGGCCGCTTGCGACTTTTGGGTTAGTATAGTTATTGGCCCACTGCCAACTTCATATGGGCCTACAGAGTTGCACACAAGAATGGCCCAACACGAGATAATGTTTAATTTAGGGTGGATGAATTTTATATTTATATATATATATAAAATATAAAATTCGTTAATAATATTATATAGATATATATTTTTGAAATACATATCTTATATATATATTATATATATATGTATATGTATATCTATATATATATATATTATATGATATTATTATATTGTGTTAGTTTTAAATTTAATTTATTAAGATATATTAAATTTAATAACTAACATGATAGAGATATAGTATCTCAAATTTAATTTATGCAGATAAATTAAATCTTATGGCTCTTTATTTGGATTAAATAAATAGGTTAAAATTAAAACTGTTGGACAGATTTAATTTAAACTAAATTTATTTAATTAGCTCATCAAGATAATTAATTGTTGATAAATTTCAAAATTAATGATGATTAATTTTGAAATTTGAATATAGCCCTCATAGGTTATAAACTTGATAGAGCAGATATACTCATACGCGTATGAGAATTCAGAGCCGTAAGGGAAACCCTAAAAATATTGGAGGCACTAGTACACAGTCTCGATTGGAGAGCATTCGTGTGGATACCGGTAAAGGGAGTGGACCTAACGTGTTGGCTCCTAGAGATCGTGAAAACCCTAAGTTGAAAAAGGTACAAATTCTTTCTAACCCGATTTAAACACCGTTGATAGATCCTCGATTAGGATCGGTAAAATTTTTAAAATTCTTCCTCTATGTTTGCCGATCCTAATAGTCTCACCCGAGTGCATGTGTATTTTGTACTATGGACTCACTTCTCTGGATAACACTTGTAGCATATTTTTCAAGTGTGATTTTGTACTTGCGAGTGTTGAGTTGTTCACTCAAGTGCTAAGATGCTTACTTAAGTGCATCAATGTACTTCAACTTCAAGCATCGCTTCTGGATAGCACTTCCACCAAGTTTTGCAAGAATGAGATTTTGCACTTATGGGTGTTGAGGTACTTCTCTCAAGTGTAGTAGTTCTCACTCGAGTGCGCTTGAAGTTTTCATGTTCTAGCTGACTCTCGGGTAAACACTTTCTGTGTCTCACTTGCTTGACTCAAGTGCAATTCTTATCCTTACTCAAGTATAGCTAACATTCTTCTACTTCACAACTACTTTTGGAACACACTTGCGCTAGTATTTGCAAGAGTGAGATTTTTCACTCGTGGGTATTTAGGTGCCACGTCAGACTTGATCTATTCATTTGACTCTAAATATAGCAAATGATATATCATCAGAAATCTCTTGTCGTCTACATTCTAATGCAAAAAGCATCAGGTCCATACTCATTGTATTTTTCAACTTATGATTGAAGGAGTGTCTATTGTTCCCGATAGTCTTCAAAGTTTCTAGTGTCAAATTCTAGAAGACATAGCTCCTAGAATATAACTTCAAATTTGAAAAATTACCTATCCATGGAAAGCTCTTTAAGTATAGAATCATATGGTATAGTTTCACCTTAATTTGATGTGTCGTTTGTGAGTTATATTCAAAATACCAAACCTATCTTGTAATATGGTTGAGATTTCAGTGTCAACTTCAAAAGATTATATCTCTTTCATCTGAACTCCTTTGAATATGATTTTGGTGTCCATTTTTCATGTTGGGAGTCTAATATTATATGCCCCGGTTTTAGTTCAATCCAACATGTGGTTTGAGAGATATGGCCAAAACATTGGACCTTTATCAAGCTGAATGAAAAACAGAGCAGAATAGAGTGCTTTCGACACTTAAGTGTTCTTCCATCACTCGAGTGTTACAATGCTGCACTTCCTACACATTTTTTGCACTTCTATTTTACACTTTGAGTGCTACAGTTCACTCGAGTGTTACAGTTCCTGCGTGCTACAGTACTTGCATGCTGTAGTGCCAAACAGTGTCAAACAGTGCCGATTACTACAGTTCCAAACAGTGCCACCTGCTATATAGTGCCACCTCAAATTCCCCTTCTAAACATAGAAATCTCTAGAATTAATTCTAAGAATTTGAATCTTGATATTCCCATTAGTTGTTATAATTTCTTCTTTCTTCAATCCCTTGCTTCTTGATTTTCTTCTTGATAATCATTCTCCATTTATAAGGTATTATAAGCAAAATAACATCAACCAATTGTCGGGTTTATGACTAATCTACAAGATATACAACATTAAATATAGTAGTTAGTCAATGTAGAAAATCAGGATATTATACAAACTTTTTGCTCTTAACATTATATATCTATATTTGACATCATCAAAACTAATTATATGTAACATTTTCCCCTATTTTGATGATGGCAAATCCTTCAAGAAAAAATATGTGTGAATTATAAAAGTAAATTAAGTGCAACATATTTTTCTTGTCTTTCTCTTCCCTTATTTGACATCAGCAAAAAGTTTGAAATATAAAGAAGTAATGCTTATGGAGAAATAATGCTTAAAGTGAATGTGTCAAGAAAACAATTTTATCTCCCCCTATTTGAAAGTATTTTCATTTTTAATGTTATATAACAGAAAATAGATTTGAAGATGCTTTCAAGAAAAATTTTATAATCAAGGTAAATTGAAAATTGAAGATATGAAACGTATTCTTGAAATGTAAAGAGAAAAGGTTTAGAAATGCTCAGGTAGATTTTGAGAAACGATGAAGTGCTCTATGAAGTCCGTTGCTTTATTCTTTGGCAATGATGTTGTGTTCACCACATTTTTGCTATGCAACTCTGATGTTTATTCATGTTGTTGCTAGGATTCTCCAATTGGTTGAGTGTTTGTTCAACATGCTTAATGCTTGTTACACCCTTAACTATTTTGACTTGCAGCGGAATATTAATGCATGGTTTGGTGGGCAACACAGAAATAACATAAATATATTGATATTATGTGCATGATTACAAAAATTCCCCATAGGGGTTCGTACATGATAATTATAATCAATGTAGCTGCATAGAGCTACTTGGGTGTCTACACTCGTCCCAGTGAAACCCAGACAACTTCCTATCTTTGTTCTACCACTACAATCCTCTTGTATAGTTCTCTTCTTTGATCTCTGTGTATCTTATGTATTCACTTGTCTAAATTGTTGGTAGGGGAGGGTGAGATTTGAGAGAATCTCAGTAGGAAACAGTACCAATATGCATGCAGGAAAATGTTTAATGTATGACATTCTTGTATTACATAAACTCATGCTAACACAATGACATATTTTCGTGCTCAATGTTTCAAACAACATACTTATGGCAATAGCATAAATAGAAATAGTGCTTCAATTATTCATATATGTTTCATATAATCAAGCAAAGCAATAACATGCATCAATACAGTAGCACTAATATCAAATACACGCAAGAGAGGTAAGTTCCCTACCTTAACCCTTTTCCACCTTAAAACGTGTGCCTCATAAAGCATGTCGCAGCTTGGCTCTCTAACTACAATTCCAAATATACCATTTAGACATTTCCATAGTGGTTCTGGTGATTATATGAGTCTATAATGAAAATTTACCAACATACCCCAGGGACCCAGCCCAGGACCTTACTCGATCCGACCATACTTTTCCTGAAATTTTGACCTAGGCTATTCTAACATATTTTCACTCAAGGAATCCATTTATGGAGTCAAAATTATTAAATTCACTATCAAAAGACAACATTGCCCTTGACAACCCCTCTTTAAGGGTTTCAGGGGTATTTTCGTAATTATGCTTTTTTAGGCTTTTCTGAAAAAGCGATCAACTGTAACCGCATCTAATTTTCTCTTCTGAACACAATGGAATCATTAAATTATTGAAAATATAACTCCTACCCCTAGATATCATCCTGGACAAAACTTAGGAATAGTCCGGGGAAAATCGGTGTTTTTGGATTCTGACTCCGCAGACGTATTCCTTTCTACTCCTAATCACTTTATCACTATTTTATGAAGTTAAAATTACAATTTAAACCAAATTTTGATAGCATAACCCTTAAGCCACTTAAATTTCCAAATTTAAAACCAAAGATAATCCGGCAAAATTTCACCGATTAAATTATCCACAGCAGCGAGAATAGTCAAAGATTAAAGTTTTAGAAGTTACCTCAAACTCCTTTTGGTTTTTCCAAGTGTGGACAAAAAACCCTAACTCCACAACACAAGAATTTGTTCTTCCAAACCTTAAATCACATGAAAGAGAAGCTTATGAGAGGAGTTATATGTGTTAGGTACGAATTTACTAAAGAAATTGACATACCTTGCGAGTTTCCTTCCCTTTCTCTCTCTAGAATTTCACAACTCTTCTCTCTCTCTTGGGCTGAACTTTCACGTCAGTTTGTGAGGAAGAAGAAGGAGAGAAATGTTTTTATAATATATCCCAACTTTTACTTAAATTATCTTATTTCCAAAATTCCAAAAATCACACTTTATATACATATATTGTATGCCATAAGCCCAATAACCATGCTACTTAAATTTTCCCTCCTTGGCCCATCCAAAACAAGTCCTAAGGCCCCTTTAGATCAACCAAATTGAATTTTCCATGTACCTCATAATTTCAAAATTTGCCATCACATTAGTTCTTCATTTTCGGATTTAATGACAATTTTGGCAGATTTTCTGCCCTAACTTTGAAACATTATAACTAAATTTGTAGATCTTGTATCAGAGTGATTCTAACGGCTATAGAACTCTTATTGAATATAGTTTCAAGGAAAAATATAGAATATTTCCAATTGGAAGTAGATAATTTCCATAATTAATTTCTTTAGGTGCTGTTTTAGGAGTTAGACAATTTTTCTGGGCTAACTTCAAAATTCATAACTTTTGGTATATAGCTTTAAATGATTCATATGACCTATCGAATTAAAGCTTAGGATGTCTAATTTCATTCTAAAAAATTTCATAATTTTTAGTCCTCATTTGGTCATACAAAATCATATGACAAACTCACTGCCTAGCAGAAAATTTCACTGGAAGCATAATCTCATTCCCCAAAATTCACCATTTTATTTTCTTTAATATCATAAAGATATAAGGAACATTAAGGAATAAATTTGGAACTCATGAAAAATTAGAGCTTAACAACGCACTAAATTCAGGCTTATTCCTAAGCCTCATATCCCCAAATTTGAAGTATTACAATACTCATTTGTATTGGCATATATATTTGTTGCTTTGAATGTTATAGCTAATATATTTCCCTTGTTTAAGTGTTAAAACATCTTTCCTCAAAGTTGATAAATTCTTCTTGTAGTATGTTGAGGAATGTTGTTTCCCAAAACAACTTCTCCTGTCATAAATTTAAATATTTTTTGCAAAGACAGTTGTTAGTTCAATTAAGTAACAAATGGTTCCTTTCCATATGATATGTTAAAATTAATATTATGAAAAGAACAATATAAGAGTTACTCATTATCAAAACTAATCAAGACATGGTGAATATAGATGAGTATGTTAAGAAAAAATATCTTCCAAATTGGAGATGAGTTTTTAAGATATAAAAACACATATGAATGTGAAGCTCCTCCTTAATGAATGCATGGTTTTAAAAATCATTATAAGGAATACATAATAACATTCCAGGATTTGAAAAGTATTTAGAAACTTTGTAGAGAAAATGAGTATGAAAATCCAAAGATTTAAAGAGAAATCAAGTTTTGAAAATGACGATGCTATTCAGGGTTTTAAGAGATATAACCTAATATCACCTGAGTGGTCACTTGAGTGATCCTACTCGACTATTACTCGATTGTTTATTCAAGTGATGTAGCTCAGAGAACTTTAATTAAGAATACAATATCTCACTCGAGAAATGTTGTAATCTCTCGAGTCATAATCCTTTGAAGTCTATTGATGCATCATCAGCTAGTTATTGTTTGATCATGCGATCAGTACTGAGGGATTTTGAAATGTAGCCTCTGTGAGCATTTTGAATGTACTAAGATGAGCTCAGAACAATTCCTTGAAGTTCTGGTTGATCAAGTTACAGAGTTGTTTAATCCTACCATTCACAAAAGTGTTGAACTCAGTATTGTTCGTAACAAGTTCTGTGTGATTATTGAAGCTCCTCTCCTTTTTGCAGATTACATAAGCCACTGTGTGATAATTCTTCTCGATAAAGTAAGTGAAGTTATTGGCATTGTTCACCATAACTCTAGTTTAGGTATATCTGATAATTTAGTGAAGATCACACATAGAGGTAGAATCTTCATTAGTTCTGATGGTTTGATGATTCTGTACTTCTTAGGCTCATTGTAGTAGAGACGACAAACTGCCTTTGGTAGTAGAGACGATGACTAGATAGCAAAGGCTTATAGTCCTGAAAGTATGAATAGAAAGATGGACCAAAAAGATCGCTAGGTATAATCACTGTCATTTCTAGCCTTACTCTTGTCTTGAGCTTCTTTAAGTTGAATTCTGCTATGGCCACTATGAGATCTTCCTACTTTTTCTCCTTTTTCTGATTGCATTACTAGCTAGTTACTTGCTAGTGATTGGATGTCACTTGAGTGTCACTATAAATCTGGCAATTACCCACACTGCAACACTACCAGTCATGACTACTCTATTAGCCTCTGTTCTTTATATCAAAAGTAGAGTATCTTGATCAACTCCTGAAAAAGTATAAATACATGCTCCTTGGTACCCAACTTCTCTTGGGTCTGTACAATATTAGGCATAATAATTCTTTTACTCTTATATAATTAAATCATATGATATTTGTGCAAAGAGTATCATAAACCAACAAAGACCAAGATATAATTTACCTAATAAATTCAATCCATTGAATCATAAAGTATAACGAACAAGTGATACTAAGAGTGATGATTTTCAAAGATCAATGACAATTTGTAAATACACTTTATATAAAAAATGTCATTGATAAAATTTTCATGCAATCCGTGATAGATAAATCCATCTTTATGATAAATCATGATTGAAATCATTTTTTCCATGAATGATAATGAAAGAAGAAAATTGTTTCAAATCTCATATGTAATTTCAAATCATAATAATGCATTGTGAAATTGAGTTTTTGAATACATGTAAAACCCATTTTTGAAACCTATTTATAATCAATGTTCATTTTAAAAATAGTGGAAGTTATCAGTTATAAAATATGTATCACAAAGCTTCACTAAGATAACATGTTAATCATCCGAGTTAAGATGTTGGAGAATTTTCCCATGTGCTAAAGTCATATGAATAACCAAAAGTA
Source organism: Inga leiocalycina (assembly GCA_963242795.1). Lineage (NCBI taxonomy): Eukaryota > Viridiplantae > Streptophyta > Magnoliopsida > Fabales > Fabaceae > Inga > Inga leiocalycina. The sequence goes on from OY725326.1 coordinate 68,147,708, forward strand.
TTAGCTTGATAGATATATATAAGCACCATGACTTTGTTGTTGATTCATTGACTATCTTAACACTTAGAGTTATGCCATGAAATATATGAATATTCAACTCAAGGATTTAGATACATGACACTAATTACTCAAAGATAGATCATATCAATGGTTAATGTGTTTAAGCAACAAAATGAGTATAAGAATTCATGAATGATGAAACACATACTCATTAGTCCAAATGACTAGAGTTCTATTATCCTAGTAAGTTATTCCGTTGTAATAGTTAACGCATTAATGAACATTCATAATTCTTGGAATAACTCAGCCGATAAAGATTTATCATTAAACATAAGTGTGTCACAAATTGAATTCTTTTCTAGGAAATTGAATTGAATCTCATAACTGATCAACTTGTTTGACATGAGGTATAACTCGTTTAGAGAATGGGAATAAGGAGTTTAAGCACTAGATAACTCATTTAAGATTAATGATCAATAGGTCAATGGTAGGAAACCTCTAGTGGATGAATTTGATGCATTTCTATCATTCAGTATAAAAATACTAACTTCCAATTTGAAACTAATTTGAATGCAAACAAGATATGAATAATTTTCAAATAATGTGTATGCACTTTTATAAACAGGATGAATTGAAATCCAAATAAATTTTTAAAATGTACATTTCAAATTTTTAATACATAGAAAGATTATGCACAATTCTAGTTCCAGTACATATAGCAATCTAAAAACATTTCAAAAATTACAAATGATTGATCGCTAATTATATGTACTAATGAGCAAGTATTTACCACTCAAAATGACTTCAGAAGAACGAGTGCAAAGGTTGAGTTTTGAAATGAAGTCTTGACACTCAAGTTCTACATAAGATATACTAATACAAGATACATGGCTTGAGTGTAACTTGTAGACACTAAAGTTAATTTCCATCTCCTTGCATCTTTGTACTCAAGTCCTCCATGATCACTTAAGTAACCTATGCCTTTAAATCAAGCTTTCCTGAAATTTCCTTCTTGAACTCAAATTTCCCATTGAATGTTCAAGTTATGTACTCGAGTTTGCCTTTGGAATTCAAGTTTTGTGTCTGTACTTGATATGAACTTGAGTTTTCACTCAGAGTTCATGTATAATTTGTTCATCCCTATTTTGTTGTACAAAAACAACTGAAGGCTATATTTTTCCTTGAAAATAAACTTAATAAGGGTCACATAGCATTTAGAACCACACCAATTGAACATTTGTTCAAATAGTTATAAATTTTTAGAGTTTGATGAAAATTTTGTCCAGTTTTGTAGCAAGTACGAAAATGAAAATAAATATAAGGGCAAAATAGTCATTTGACCAATAAAGCAAGAAGCCATTTATTTTTCCCTTTAATTGGGATAAATGTTGGCTAAAGTAGGGAGACTAAAATGGTTAGCCAAACTATTGTGGTAACTAATTAGTTACTTACTCTTTGAAGGAATCATAAGCTCTTGACACTTGGCACATTGTGGGCTAAGTATTTTGTTTAAATGAGATAATTATCCAACACTCCTCCTCTCCTCTAAATTTCATCTATCTGCCTTAAAATAGAGGGGTAAATGAGAAAAACATAAGAAAATAGAAGGAAGAGAGAAGGAGAGTGAATAATGAAAGCTCTTGAGCTTAGGAGATGATTTCACCTTTGATTCGACATTTCCAGCTCCCAGAGTCTTCTTTGACATTGTTCCTCTCATGGAGAGCAACATTTCTATGGTTTTGGATTTTTAATCAAAGGTGTTGATTTTGTCTACTTAGAGGAGGTGCTATCAGAATCAAGAACAGATCAGATATTCGAGTTCCGGTAAGTATATGCTACAATTTGAACCAAATTTTTTGTGATTTTGTTGAGTATTTCTTGACATGTTCAAACCCTCAATTTTGAACAAAGGGAGCCTTTTAAGGTTTTATGTTCATATGATGATGATTATGAGGTTAAAAGAGGTCTTATGACGATTTATGATGCTTTTAGAAGTTTTGTTCAAATCTGCCTGAATTCAATTTTTGGAGGCAGAGAATTTGAAATGTGTTTTGATTGATCAAACTTGGTCCAAATGTTATAAAATTTTACAGGCTTAAAGTAGACATCTTGGGTTTTCAAAGTTTGACCTTTATTTTAGAACAGTGTGGGAATTCATGAAATTCTATAATTTTGTGGTTGTAGATGGCAGTGATTCATATTTTTCTTGTGTAGAAGATTTAAAGAGCTTTTCATAGCACTTTGAACCACTCAATTTGGATTTTTGTAGATTAAGTTATGATTTTTGGAAGTTTGACCAGGAAACAAGGAAAAGCTTGGTCGCGGCCAGAAGATTTCTTGGCTACAACTAAAGAAGTAGCCAAGACTCCAAATTCCAGGATTTCATATTTTTCTGAAAAACGTAGACTGGTTTAGCCCTTCCTAACTTCTTGGATATTGATATACACTTCCATTGACTCTCCATCATGTCTCTAATGATGTGATTGGGTATTTAGGGTCATGAAAGGTCAAGGAAAAAGAAATGGAAGAATTTCTAAGAAGCTACATTGGTTGGAAGGAAAGGTATAAGTGGATGACATGAAGACAAGAGGTAGTGAACTTATCCTACTTACATGTACTTGATATTTATGCTTATGTATTGATATGTCATATTGCTTTGCTTGATTATGTGAAGCATGTATGGTTAATTGTTGTAATACCCCAGCTTTTGAGACTCAAGGCTAGAGAATAAGCCTGAGATTATTGGATTGCTAAGCCCCAGTTTAGCAAGATCCCAAATTGTGATTAAGGGTTAATGACTTCAAAAGTGGATATGGTTAGTGATAAATAACCCTTTTGGAGAATATGATGTGATTTGGCACTCGAATGTGATTCGTGTGTGTTGTGAGCAGTGCCGAAATCCTGTATTTGAGTTCAATTGTGGATTAACATCCAAATTGACTTAGAATAGAGGGAAGAATTGAATGTGAATTGTGTTGACATGTTGAGATTGTTGTGAAACATGTCAATGTGATGTGAATTTGATTGATTTGGTATTTCCAATGGATTCCTTGTGAAAATGTGTGGGAATGATGTTTGGTATGAAAATGGAACCAACAGAAGCAAAGATGCAAAATTTGAAATTCTATCCAGTGAAACTCTATTCTGGGCAGTCAGTTTGTGTGAACGTTTTGAATAACCAAATGGTGTCTAAAAATTATGAACCTTTCCAGTCTTATAGTTCACATCTCAAGCTTCAAAATGGACATATAATTTGTTACATTTAGTTTTGTGAACTAGGAGATATGACTGTCCAAAATTTGGGATGGAAGCTGAACTCTGTTTTGGGGCAGTGATGAGTTTTATGTAATTTTGGAATTTTGTGGTGATTTTTAGTAATGGACAATATTTTTCCTATGAAGAGGACTTAAATATCTTTCATTTGGATTTGGAATCACCTCATTTTGAGTTTTCTAAAATTAGTTATGATTTTTCAAAGTTTGAGCAGAAAATCTGCTAGAAAATCTGAAAATGGGAATTATGACATCACCAAAATAAAAGATGACATCATCATGGAATTAAAATATTTCCCATCTTCTTCTTGCTCTCATTTCTGTCGTGAGTTTCAGCTGAAAAGAGAGAGAGACGTTTGAGAGCTTTTAGAAAGAGAAAGAGAGGAGAAATCTCACAAGGTAGGTCGATTTCTTCGGTGAATTCGTACCTAACGTGTATAATCCTTCTCCTAAGTTATTCCTCTATGTGAATTAAGGTCTTGAAGCAAGGAATTTCGTTGTTTAAAGAGGCTAGGGTTCATCCATAAGAAGGATAAGCCAGAAGGAGCTTAAGGTAACCTCCGAAATTTCAATCTTTGATTGTTCTAGCTGCTGTGGTTGATTTAATCGGTGAAATTTCACCGGATTGTATTTATTTGTAAATTTGGAAAATGGGTTGGCCTAGGTGGTATGCTGCCCAAATTGATACTAAATGGTAGTTCTAACCCAATGTAATGGTTAATAAAGTGGTTAGGAGTAGAAGGAAACACGTTTACGGAGCCGAAACCGAAAAACCCCAATTTTCCCCGCAATACTTGAGAATTTCGGCCAGCTCTAGAAATGGGTCTTAGATTTGGATTTTCAATGATTTGAAGATTCCATTGAGTTCAAGAGCAAAAATTAGGTGGGGTTACAGTGTGGCACTTTTCGGAAAAGGCCGAAAAAGCATAATTACGAAAACGCTCCTGAAACCCTTAAAGCGGGGCTGTCAAGGGTAATTTTGTAATTGACATTGAATTTGATAATTCTAAGTCCAGAAATGGATTTCTTGGGTGAAAATATGTTAGAATAGCCCATGTCAAAATTTTGGGAAAAGTACAGCCGGACCGGGTACGGTGGGGTCGGGCTGGGTCCCCGGGGGCATTTTAGTAAATTTTCAATATAGCCTCATATAACCCCCAGAAACACTATGGAAGTGTCTAAATAGTACATTTGACATTGTAGGATCGAATATGAAGCCCCGAGCTGTTTGCACGTAGATTGAGGCACACGTTTCGAGGCATAAAAGGGTTAAGGTAGGGAACTTATCTCTCCTGCATGCTCTTATAACTGTATTAATGTGTTGATACATGTTATTGCTTCGCTTGATTATGTGGAACATGTATGAATGATTTGAAGCTATGTTTCAAAATATGCTATGGCCATATGTGTATCGTTCGAAGCATTGAGCTTATAGATTTGTCATTGTATGTGTGCATGAGTTATGTGATGCAAGCATGTCATGCATTAAACACTTATCTTGCCTGCATATTGATAATGTTTCCCTACTGAGATTCTCTTGAATCTCACCCCTACCAACAATTTAGACAGGGCAAGTGGCTCGTGGAGGAGCGGCTAGGACTCCTTCGAGATGAGAGTTGGTTATCAATGAGTTGTGAAGACTGTATATGATTCGGTTGAATATAGGGTTATGAATTTGAGATGAGATTGTGTAATCCCCATTTGAAGAATTGTAATAGGCAATTATGCCCTGTGTATCTATAGCGAAGGTATGTACCCGGGATTACCGGGATGATTATATTGTGTACTCTAATATTTATATAAATGTGATTTATCTTCGCGTAGTAATTGTATTCGAAATGTGAATATGAGACCAAGTTAATTAGATTTTAAAAGATATTTGTGAAAACCCTATCTCAAGGATGGGATTTTAAATGAGTTTTGATTATTATTGGTCTCTATTGCATTTCAATCGTGTATTTCGGATATAATTATGGAGGGGGTTACAATTATAGCTTTGTTTATATTACAATGTGGCTATGAGTATGTTACATGAAACATTAAGCATGTTGATAGGTCATTATGTGAACATGAGCCTATGTAAGGCAAATAAGTCATGCACTTGCATTTATCTTGCATGCATTGTTTGGTAATTGTTTACTACTGAGATTCCCTCGAATCTCACCTTCCCCCAACTAAGTATTTAGACATGTGAATACAGGAGGTGTGTTGGGAAGAGAGAAGAGTTCTGTATAAGACGAATGCAGTGGTGGAATGAAGATAAGGATATGTCTACACTACTTGTAATGAGTTTAGACACTTTGGTAGTCTTATGGCTATTCTACCTGTATATATATATATATATATGTATAAGTAAATGAATGGACTAAAAATGAGCAGAGGAATGATCTGGCTAAATAAATGAGTAGTGATTCACTCTGATTGAATTAAATAAAGGTGAGAATTGATGAGTAGTAATGAAGTTGTGGACCATTGAATGATGCTTCTGCAAGATTTTGAAATTTTTTGAAAGCTCCACTCAACTACAGGTTCGAATCCAGTCCTAAGGTTGGGAACTGAAAGAACTCTATAGATGAATATCACTTCGTGGTTCAAACTCACTGCGTAAAACTTACCCGATGACCATAAAGGTCCAGTCAAAGCAAAGGGTTTTGACTCTAGGATATTCTCTGCTCATGTAAATAGTGTAGTGATCCTCTGATAATGCTATTGTAACTGGAAGTTACGGATAGTAGAGGAAACAAAATAGTTAGACCACCCCTGTCTGACAATCAGCCTATAAAAGGAAGGGGTAAGGGTATATACAGAGGAAGTGGCTCTTCTTGATAGGGAAGTTGGCGGTGTCCCATCCTAGTGAGGATTCCTCTACTAGTGACAATAACAATAAGACCCTAAGGATAGAAGTGGAAGCACATGATTCAGATTCTATTGCTAACTCTAGGGCTCCTAAAATTGAGTTCGAATATGACCCAAATCTTCTCCTTATGTTATGAGAACATATAGAGGGACTATACCAAAAGGCTGGTATTATTTATATTTCCCAGTGGCTAAGCATTTCAAAGAAGCAGACATGTCCTTTTGGGATTGAGGTATGTATGGGCTACCGATACCTAGTGATAAATGGCATTGTACTAGCAGTGATGCCTCGGATCTCATCAAAATTCCGTGATTAATCGTTCTTAAGAGAAAGAAGTCCCAGGATGGGTGACCCCCTAGGAAGTACGTTTGGAATTTTGACTCAAAGTTCTTAGATGACCTAAAGAATGATTAGAGGCATGGAGATCATTAAGTAAGTATTGATCCTTGATCTGAACCATTTCTATTGCAGTAAGTAATACCAAAAAAGTTCATCTAATGAGGTTATGGAAATTCAAGGCATAGTAATTGTTTTGAAGTTTCTTTGTGTTAAGTAATTATCCTCAGTAACTCATGGGGTTAAAGGTATGTAGATATGATATATAGTGATGCATGATGAGTGGTGCTTATGCCATTTATCTATGCTAGAATATCTGATATGATGATATTGAAGGTTGAGGATAGGTTTGGATCATATCTAAGTTGAAATAGTGCTCAGGTAGAAATGAGAATCAGGTTGCACTATAGTTCCATTTCATGAAATAATTTTGAACTTGTGAATAATGTGGAACCTTCAGTAATGTTTTAAGGGTATTACCCAAAAATTATAAATGTTAGAATATGTGCTATTGATTTTGATCCTTCATGCACCTATTGGGTATAAAGGAGGAACTGATTTTTCAGCTCAAGTAATGTTGAGGTTCTAAGAGTTGAATTGTAACTTGAGAACCAAATGCAATAGTTGAATTGATTCTCCAAGAATTTGAAATAGCCAGAGTGGATTGAGGTATTAGAATGTGGTACTGAAATATGTATGAGGTTTCTCGAGGTTGCTAGTTGCTGATCTAGCATAAGGAAAGATCTTAATACTAGAATATTCTCTTAGAAATAACAAACAAGAATTTGCTCCTTGATGGAACAGAGTGTTAGATAGAATAAGGAAGGCTACAGATTATGGTCTCATAGTTGAGATAGAGAATAGAACGTACTAGTGGCTTTTGGATTCCCTGTACGACATGCGTAAGTTACTCGGTATGGTAAGTAGAATTATGCCTAGAGCGGGACCGATATTGAAGTCCATATAGAATGACCCCAAATGACATGGTAGAATTAAAGAACATATTATGGAACTACTAGAGAAAAGGGGCCTTACAAGATCTAGATTCCCATTACAATGATACCTCCATTCAGAGACGACTAAACGAAAAGAGCTACCTATGGAGAATTCTGATCGGAGAGGGCTACCTATAGAGAGTTTTGATGGGAAAAGGATACCTATAGGGAGATTTGATCGAAGAGGGCTACCTATGGAGGGTTCTGACCAGAGGGGCTGACCAGTCAGGTGAAAGAGTGAAGCACCAAGTATAGTACCATAGCGTGGAGCCACCATGATATCGAACCATAGTATGTAGCCATCGTGATGACAAACCATGGACTAAAGCCACCGTGATGTTAAACCGTAAAGTAGAGCTAGGGGAACATTGACTCTCAATAGTGGTGCATTGTCATGAGTCTTCCATCGAATAGGTTACCTTGAAAGGAGGGTTTGTGTGACCTGGTGAATTGCCATAAGGTGTTCAAGTGCCATTTGTATAAAGAAAGATAAGGAAGGAAATTAAGGAATAACATATGAAGAAAACCAACTATTGCTCTCATATCTTATGTAATGATTTTGCATGTATGTGTTTACCATAGGATATATTCGTGTTATGAATATATGGTAGGTAGTAAGACCTATTAGGCCAGCGTGTCCTTAGGTAGTTAGACCTGATGGGCAGAGGACAGAGGCTGTAAGTCCCGTAATGCCTATGGGATGTGGGTGATTCCATGGGCAATAAGATCTGATGAGCAATCAAAATTTGGGGCTGGTCACCTGGGCCTATTGTATAGGTGGAAGCCCAAGCCATAGAGATATATTATGCATGAGCAGTCACCTAAGGTTTATTACTCAGGTGGACATTCGGGGCCATGTGATTTGTATATTATGCACGAGCAGTTGCCCGAGGCCTATTGTATGGGGTGGATACTTGAGGCCATGTGATTTGTATATTATGCACGAGCATTCGCTTGAGGCCTATTACATGGGTGGACACTTGGGGCCATATGATTTGTTATGATATCTGATGCTTACTGGATGATTGTGGTGGGATGGTTGTTTGGCATGCTTCGTGAACATTACATAAGTGTATAAATGGCTTGAGTAGTAAGAGTTAGAGTCTAGGATGAACTCAGAATACTTAATAGACTATATGTCCTAAGGTAGTTAGTCTTAAAGGTATTCAATAAAGATGATGGACTGAATGTCCTGAGGCTATAAGACTTGATGGACTAAGTGTGTGTTCGGATTAGCTTTTAGAAAATAGCATTTACAGTTTACGAGGTAAGTATCTGAGAGGAGTTTTATCTCGATTTACGGAAAAGTGCTTCTAAAACCATGGTTTTGGTGGTGGGCGAACACACACTAATAAGTCCTTAGGCTGACAGAATATGATGAGTTGAGAATTGTGACGAGCAGAGGCTTAAGGTAGTAAAACTGTTGTGCAAATTTGGATGGGGCAGAGACCATAGACCATAAGACCTTTGTGTCTACGACAGTAGTTGTTGCCTAGCACTGTGACATTGGACCAGTATGTCTAGAGTATATCTTGTGGCTGGTAGAACATTCACACTATACTAGGTTGTAGTTGAGGTAGTAAGTCCCATGATATCTATGGCATAGGGTGATTCCCTGGGCTATAAAACCAAAATATATAGCGTTGTGGGAGCATAATAAGACATTAGGCTTAGTATGCATACAGTGTAATCCAGGCGGAGTCCCAAAGAGGCTATAAGGCTTGTTATACACACAATGTGATCCAGGTAGAGTCTCAAAGAGATTGTGTGGCTTGAGAAACCAAGCACTGTGAGAATGGACTAGTGGATCCTATGTGTGAATGCTACAAATTGTGTACAGAATGAATGCAAATGTTGTATGATGATTGTTGAATACTATATGAGATCTTGGATGAGAATATGATCATTGTGTGGCATGCTTATTAAGCTGCCCACGAGATGGATAGACTGAGTGTCTAAGATGATCCCCGAGGTATAGAAGTTCAAATTTTGAGGACAAAATTTATTGAATGAGGGAGAATTGTAATATCCCAAATTTTAGGATTAGATGCTTGAGAATAAGCCTGAATCAAGTAGACTATTAAGCCCTGATTTAGCAAGAGTCCAGGAATAAGGATTTGCTGCCCGTGTATTTTTTTAGTGTAACAGTCTAGTTATGTGACATTTTTAAACAAGCAAGTAATGTCCAATGCCTATGATATTTTCTATTATGAAAGTAGACTTATAAAGCTTTGATTTGATAGGTCATAAAGGTCATTCGAAGTTGTACACAAAGAGTTATGTATTTTTTAAGTTAGCCAAATATAACCGGCGATTTTCAGTGGCAGTGTCCAAAAACAATAATTCTGGGAATTGTGAAATTTCAGTTGGTTAAAGGCTATATTTTTTTCTTCAAAATAGACTTAATAAAGGTCATATAGCCTTTAGAATCACACTAATTGGACATTTTTACAAATAGTTATGAATTTTCAAAATTTGATGAAAATTCTACCCAGTTTTCCAGCAAATGCGAAAATGGAAATAAATATAAGGGCATAATGGTCATTTGACCAATAAAGCCAGTAGCCATTTATTTTTCCCTTTAATTGGGATAAATGTTGGCTAAAGTAGGCAGACTAAAGTGGTTAGCCAAATCAATTGTGATAACTAATTAGTTACTTACTTTTTGAAGGAACCATAAGCTCTTGACACTTAGCATATTATGGGCTAAGTATTTTGTTTAAATGAGATAATTATCCAACACTCCCTCTCTCCTCTAAATTTCGTCCAGCTGCCCTAAAATAGAGGGAAAAAAGAGAAAAAACATAAGAAAATAGAAAGAAGAGTGAATAGTGAAAGCTTTTGAGCTCCAGAGCCGATTTCACCTCCGATTCGGTGTTTCCAGCTTCTGAAGTCTTCTATAATGTTATTCCTCTCATGGGGAGAAACATTTCTATGGTTTTGGATTTTCAATCAAAGGTGCTTGATTCTGTCTACTCTAAGGAGGTATCGCCGGAATCAAGAACAGATCACATATTCGAGTTCCGGTAAGTGTATGATTCGATTTGAACCTAATATTTTGTGATTTTGTTGAGTATTTCTTGAGATGTTCAAACCCTCAATTTCAGAAAGAGGGAGCCTTTTAAGGTTTTATGTTTATATGATAATTATTATAAGGTTAAAAGAGGTTTTATGATGCTTTTGGAAGTTGTGTTCAAATCTGCCTGAATTATTTTTCTGGAGTCAGAGAATTTGAAATGTGTTTTGAACGGTCAAACTCTGTCTAAATGCTATAAAATTTTACAAGCTTAAAGTAGATATCCTTAGCTTTAATTTGGTATTATTATAAGCAATTTGGACCAGTGGATTAAAAGTTATAGGTTTTCAAAGTTTGACCTTGATTTTGGAAGAGTGTGGGAATTCATGTAATTTTGTAATTTTGTGGTTGTAAACGATAGTGGCTCATATTTTTCCTATGTAGAGGACTTAAAGAACTTTTCATATCACTTTAAACCACTCAATTTGGATTTTTGTGGCTTAAGTTATGATTTTTGGAAATTCGGCCAACAAACAAGGAAAAGTTTGGCTATGGCTAGAAGATTTCTTACCCGCAACCCACAACTTTTTGACCTTCTTTGGCCGCAGCCAAAGAAGTGAGGCCAAGACTCCAAATTTCAGGATTTCATATTTTTCCAAAAAACGTTGACTTGTTTAGCCCTTCCTAACTTTTTAGACATTGATATACACTTCCAATGACTCTTTATCATATCTCTAATGATATGATTGGGTATTTAGGGTCATGAGATGTCAAAGAAGAAGAAATGGAAGAATTTTCAAGAAGATACAATGGTTGGAAGGAAAGGTATAAGAGGATGACATGAAGACAAGATGTATTGAACTTACCCTACTTGCATGTACTTGATATTTATGCTTGTGTATTGATATGACTTGTTGCTTTGCTTGATTATGTGAAGCATGTATAGATGATTGTAGCTTTGTTTATATTATACTATAGCCATTGATTATGTGAAGCATGTATAGATGATTGTAGCTTTGTTTATATTATACTATAGCCATGAGTACATTACATGAAACATTGAGCATGCAGATAGGTCATTATGTGAACATGAGCCTATGTAAGGTAAGCATGTCATGCACTTGCACTTATCTTGCATGCATTGTTTGGTAATTGTTTACTACTGAGATTTCCTCAAATCTCACCCTCCCCCAACCAACTATTTTGACATGTGAATGTAACCCCTGCCTTAATAAACATAATTAAGATTCGATAACGCCTAATAAATTGGATTAGAGATTGTCGGATAATTTAAAACTCATTTCAACTTCCTACCTTATAGTAGAGTTTTCACAAAATCTTTCAAAATTTCTTCCCTATCCTGGTCTCAAGTTCAAATATCGAATATAATTACCTGTGCAATTATATTATATTTATACATATCAGAGTGTACAATAAAATTTCCGGTAACCCCGTGTTTAATACTAAAGTTTATACTAAGGGTTTCAATTCCCATTTAGGGGATTACACTACCATATTCAGAATGTTATTTACTTCCAAAAATAATATACAGTAATCCCATTCCAAAATAGATAACTAACAGTTCAAGCTAAACATCTCTACTAAGTCCTAGCCTCTCCTGGTGGTTTGCTTCTCCTTAGAGCCACTTTCCCTGTCTGGAATATTAGTCAATGAAAAGAATGAGATTTAAGAGAATCACAGTAGTAACAAGTCACTCATACAGTGTATTACACATAGCATAAATGATCATGTTAAGTAGCATCACAATGATATATGGCTCACACCACATACGACAGCACGCATGGCTGTAAACACTATGCTAGCTTTCGCTGTAACCTCAAAGCATAACAATGTATCATAATGTATCACAATGCATGACAAACATACATACAATGTTTTATACATAGTACAAGAGAAATAGTCACTACCTTGTCCTTTCATGATGTTCTCCGGCACAGTGGGCTTGCGAGTATAACAAATGTCAAATTCTTTAAACAGATGTCAAGAGCGGCGGATTGAGACTCTACTCCCAATTCTCACTTTTAAACACTTAAAATAGGTTATCACTTAAGTCCCTTAAGTGACTATAATAGGCTCAACGAAAACCTAGAGAAATTGGGAAGTATTAAGTTGGAAACCACTTTTCAAAATCACAAAATGCTGAAAATGGGGGTTGGCTGTAGCCAAGAATCCTTTGACTGCAGCCAAAATGCCCACAGAAGGTTTTTGGCTGCTGCCAAGATTTTCTGGCTGCTGCCAAAATGTGCACAGAAAGTTTTGCACTGCAGCCAAGGAAATTTCAAAATATTATAATTAATTCTAGAAAAATTGAAATGAGGTGATTCTAAAGCCAAATGAAATCTATTTAAGTCATTTTCATAGAAAAAATATGAACCATTACCAGAAATCACCACACAATTCCAGAATTACGCAAAATTCCACGCTGCTCCAGAATTAAGTCCAGTTTCAACATCAAACTTTGGATAACCAGAACTCCCAGTTCACAAAACGAAACAAAACAAATTATATGTCCATTTTGAAGGTTGTAATGTGAAATTTAAGACTGGAAAGGTTTAGAATTTTTAGACACCATTTGCCTATTCAAAACGCCAATACAAATAGACTGCCTAACAAAGAGTTTCACTTGACAGTTTTTCCCAATTTTCAACCAATGTGTCCAATGGCTCCAAAATCAACAACCAAATCTATTCCCACACAATTTTTCTCAAGGAAGCCATTAGAATCCCTAAAACAATCCAATTCCCATCACACACATACACATGTTCTATTTTGGGCAGCCATGAACACACAATGCAGAATTTTTTTCCAAACTTTCCAATCAATGATCCAAATTAATTCAAACCAATTTCATTGTTCAAAACATGCAATAAAACACCTATTCCAATACCAAATTACTATGCTATACCCAAGACCCTAATGGCACAAAAATTAGGGTAAAAATCCAAGAATTCCAAAGTCAACCAATAACCACAATGAATATGTCAAAATGTGCCAAATTCTTACCTCTTCCTCCTTTCAAGACTAGTTTCTTAATTTCTCTCTTCCAATTTTTCACAATCTTCTTCCAATTTTTCACAATCTCCAAAACACCTTCTTTCAAAAATCTAAAATCATAGGAATAAAGCTCTTGTCACCATGAACAATATTAATGAAGGTGAATTGAGAATTTAGGGTCAATTACTCACCTAAATCTTGAACTTCCTCTTTCTCTTTCCTTCTCTCTTTAGACAACAATGGTGGCAAGATAAGAGAGAGATGAGATGATGAGGATGATGATCAGATTTTTTTTCCCTTTCAATTGCCTCTTGGACATCCAAATGAGAGAGGGAAGAGAAAAACACCTTTTGACACTTTGACCTCAAATTCATGTCTCTTATGTTGACATGAGTCAACATCTTATTCCTTCTTCCAAGCACTCACATACACACTCATACACACAATTCCACCTCTTGGTCAATAAATCCTAACCATTGATCTCAAGTTACCTGTAACCCCCTACCTTAATTAACGTAATTATAATTCGATAAAACGTAATAAAAGGGATTTGAGACCGTCGGATAGTTCAAAACTACTAAATCACCTACCAAACAGTAGGAACTTACAACATTTTCAAACCTCTTTCCTATCCCGGTCTCATTTTCAATTATCGAAAATAATCACCTGTGCAGTTAACTTACATTTATATATCAGAGTTTGTAACTTAATCCCCGGCAACCCCCGGGTTCATCTATATATACATAGAGTTTCAAATCCTGATTAGGGGATTACAAAACCAAGTATCTCAAAACAATCTACATCTCAAAATGTTATACAGTAATCCCTATCCAAAATGAATGGCCAACAAAATCCATACTAATGTCCCTAGTAAACTCTAACCGCTCCGGGTTGCTCGTTTCTCCTTAGAGCCACTCGCCCTGTCTGAAAGGTTAGTCAAAGGAAAGAATGAGATTCAAAAGAATCCCAGTAGTAACTAAACATTTATACCACATATAAACACACAGCATGTAAACAAATCATCATATAGCAGCTCAATCACACTCCACCCTCATCCCCTTTCTTCGCCGGTAGGCACACCATCCTAACCCGAACCGTTGTTAGCTACTCAGGGACTATTGGCGTGGCAGTGCATAAACGTAGCCTTATAGCTCATATAGCTATCCGGCTACACAAATGGCCCGTCGGCCTCACAAATAGCCCTTCGGCTCACAATCAGCCTTTCGGCCACATAATCACATAGTCACACCTCATCCTCATCCCTTTTCTCCGCCGGGAAGGCTCACAAACCTTACCCGAACCGTTGCTAGCTACTCAGGGACTATTGGACTGACGGTGCTTACACATATCCATATAAATCGCAACATACGAACTTATCACAAATCAATGATAATAAGTACATACAATGCATCACATATGGTACGAAAGAAAAGTCACTACCTGATCCTTTCCTGACGGTCTCTGGCACAGTGGGCTCACGAGGATAGCAGATGTCAAATCCTATAATCAAAATAGGGACATTTGGTTAATTTCATTTTCCAAGTTCTTAATTCAATAACACTCTAAGTTGGTATTCATTTGGACTCTTTAGATGGCCATTAAATGCCTAAACATATGCCTAAAGGGTTGGGATAACTATCCCTAAAGATCCCTCTTTAGAAAGCTAAACACTGATTTTTGGACCCTTCACTCGAGCACAGAAGGCCGTGCTCGAGCATGACCCCCCATTTTCACTCGAGCACATGCGAGTGAGACGCAGGAAGTGCTTGCCCGAGAGCAACTCCCGCGACAATCCTACACTCTCACTCGAGCACAAGAGGCTGTGCTCGAGCAGAGACCTCAGAAGCACTCGAGCACCACGGAAGTGAGACCCTGCAAGTGACAACCCGAGAGTGATCCCTTCCTCCCAGTCACAAGTGCACTCGAGCACAACCCTAGTGCTCGAGTGACCTCTCCATACTCGCGAGTGTTCCCGCTCACCTCCAACAATCTTCCCATGAGTGATAACCCGAGACACTCACCCCCAGTGATTCATGCACCCTCACTCGAGCACACACATGCTCACTCGAGCATGTTCATCTTGTGCTCGAGTGAGACTCCTTCTCACTCGAGTGATACCCATCAGAAACCAGATCGCAGCAACTGATAAACTTCTCCAGAATTCACCAAATGAACTCCAATGGTTCTAAAACTTGTGTCAAAGCTCATTCTCACTTATTTCAACACAAGGAACCCATTGGCAACCAAAAACAACCCAAATTCAACTCTATCAACACCTTCTCACTCTAAATCATAAAACCACTCAAAACCTCATTCTAACAAATTTCCCTTATTCAACTTCCAATCAATTTCTAATCACTCCCAAATGTCAAAACTGACCAAATGAACAGTGACACACTAATCAAAGCTAACCCTTCACTTAACATCATAATTAGGTTAAATTTCCAGAATTCTCATTGATTAAGCAAATCTCATAACATATATACCAAAATTCATCATAAACCTACCTCTTAAACTTGCTGAAATCAACACCTTGATTCCACCAACTTTCAGATTTGTCCAACAATCAAACACCGCTTTTCACAAATCTGAAAACATAGCAAGGGAGCTCTTAACCATTTGAACAAAATCAATGAAGGGTAGCTAAGCATATAAGATCATTTACCTTAACAAAATTCAAACCCTTACTTTCTCTTTCTTGTTTAACTTTGGCGTAAATGGAGAGAATGGAGAGAGAAAATGAGATATTTGTGAAGATGATCATCTCTCCTCACACATACACACATAAACCGACTAGGGAGTGAGAGGGAAGAGAAAATGGTTTGAATATTTGACTTTAATCCAAGGGTCATTATTTTGCCACTTGGCACCATCCCATTCTTCCCACCATGGTTTCACATAGCTTCACATACACAAGATTCCACCCCTTATTCTTTCAATCTCAACCATTGATCTTGATTACTAAAGAGTTTTCTCATCAGTAGCTAACCAGACGGTTGGCAAATTTACCAATTTACCCCTGATTAGTACATTACTCATTAAATCATCCCTAATATCACATTGCACAATATATACTTCAAATATGCTTAATTAATATTAATTACATCATTTGAAGTTATTAATCCCTGATTACAATCCAGGATATTACATTACCTATGAGTTTTCTCTTCAGTAACTGACCAATTGGTCGGTAACTTTCCAATTTTACCATTTTACCCCTAATTATAGCAATTTCACTCAAACCACTTCTAAACTCATTTATATCATTCCAAAAGCATCACTATGCACCCCTCCCCTATATTCCAACCCATTCAAACATTAATCCACACATAAGCATAAATATAGGGCTAGGCATTAATTAAAACACATTGACATCGAATTCTACAATAGTTACATCACTGCTAGCATAATTAGCCCTTAATCCCAAATTGGGTCATTACAGTGAACATAGGAGGTGTGCTGGGAATAGAGAAGAGTTCTGTATGAGACGAATGCGGTGGTGGAATGAAGGTGAGGATATGTCTACAATACTTGTAATATGTTTAGACACTTTGGTAGTCCTATGGCTACACTATCTGTATATCTATATATATATTATATGCAAATGAATGAACTAAAAATGAGTAGAGGAATTTTCTGGCTAAATAAATGAGCAGCGAATCACTCTAACTAAATTAAATAAAGATGAGAATCGATGAGTACTAATGAAGTTGCGAACCACTGAATGAAGCTTCCACAAGATTTTGAAATTTTCTAAAAAACCCACTCAACTACAGGTTTGAATCATATCCTGAGGTTGGGAATTGAAAAAACTTTATAAATGAATATCACTTCATGGTCTGAATTCACAACATAAAACTTATCAGATGACCATAAGAGGTAAGGGTGTTACATATATAGTTGTTACACATGCAAAGAGAAGTGCCAAGAATCCTCCTGCTATTGCCAATAACACAAAAAGTGAAAGAACAATGGCATGGAAAGTTGCAAACAAGGAAATAAGTGTCATCATCCCACCCTGCAACAAACCGAGAAGCCAATCATAAGAAACCAAATGAGATACACAACATTCATAGCAATAAAAAAATAAAATTAACAAACTGTATTTTCTTGATATTATAACTTTATAGATAGAAGTCTTGCTGTCAAACAATCTCCTCTTAGAGGCAATTATTTATTATATATGTATCATGCATTGGTAGAGAAAAACAATTCATGTCAACATTGTAATTACTAAAGGTTAAGAACAGATGACATCAAAAATGATAGCTATACATTTTTCCATTCACCCAGCATGGGAAGGAAACAATTGACAACTACCCCTTACATAAGAATGATTGGAGTATAGGCACTCTAAGCATCATTCTTATTAGGGAAAAAGACATATAAATACCATTTCAACTTCCAAAACTCAGAAAAGTCCATTAATACATGCAAATGATATAAAAGGGATGGGGTAGGAATCTAGGTTTTTCATATTTAGGAGAAAAGACCAAAAGGCCCTTTGCTTAATCATTTTACATATATTGTCAGTACTTATTGATTTTGTCAAAACCATTATGGATTTTGTCAAAACTATTACTCTTTTAGTGATTTTTATTGCTCAATTGGTCATAACTTAAAACTCTTTGTCAATCGTTTTACACATTGTTAGTATTTACGGATTTTGTCAAAATAATTACACTTTTAGTTAATTTCATACTCAATTCGTCACAACCCAAAACTCTTTGTCAATCATTTTACACATATTATCAGTACTTATAGATTTTGTCAAAACCATTACCCTTTTAGTCAATCCCATTATTCAATTTTGTCATAATCCAAAACTCTTTGTCAATCTTTTTATACATATTGTCAGTATTTATGGATTTTGTTAAAACCATTACTCGTTTAGTCAATCGCATTACTCAATTTGTTACAACCTAAAACTCTTTGTTAGTCTCTTTATAAGATAGGTCAATACCTAAGACAGAATTGTTAATGGTTATATAAAAGAAAGCCAAACTTTAGTTTCATTGAACATTGCATAATAAGATTAACAACACTTTCAACGAGTTTGATAACTACATTGACGACTTTTAACGAAAATTAAATGCCCATGATAATAATTAAACTTTCCATGACAACAATAAAAAGAGAAAAAATAAATAATAATTAGATGAAAAGGAGCCTGAAATTTCACTAGGTTGGCACCAAATTTTTAAAAAACAATTCCAATCTTGCTAATATATTTTTCAACCGTCAAAGAAGATAGCAAGGAGCAAATTTGATTACAAAGAATTTGATCTTTTAATGAGAAGCAAAAAATGACAGCCTGCGGTTCCTGTTTCTTTGATCGAAGTGGGAAGAGGTTGGGTTTGTAATTTGAGAGAGACAGAGCGTAGAGAGAGAATGGAGTCAAGAGGGAAAGAGTAGAGGTATCTCCGAGAGGTGTGCTGGAGATGACAGGGGAGTAAGATCAGACGGCAGCGGATGTAACCCATGCTTAAGAAGAGGTTGCCGGCGATGGGGCGGAGGGTTCGCCTATGAGGAAAAAGCCGTATCTATCAGCAGGGTGGGAGAGAATGATGGATGCAGTGCCTTCTCCTTTTTTTAAGAAAAGTTTTTCATGGGTAGTTTGTTCTTTCGACCCAAATATTGAAATCCCATATTCCTACTCTCTCACCAATCTGTCCTTTCATATGCTCATGTAATTTTTTGGGAATTTTAAACTTCAAATGATATTTTACAAGAATTTTCCCTTCTTATAATTAAAAAAAAAACAAGAACATGATTTTTCAAACTGAACAGCAAATTTATTTTTGAGGAAAAAAGTTGGAAACATTGCAAGAAACTTTCAACTTTAAATATAACCCGCCACATCAATGTTTGATATATTGCCCGTGTTGTGGAATATGCTTCCTTATATCATTCTTCTTGAAGGAACTCCCAAACAATGAAAGTGCCGGATGACCTATCCGAAAAGTTAGAAAGGTCCTTCTCTCCACAAGGTCCTCGAGTTCTTAACTCAAGCACCTTACCATATTTCAAGTAATAAGTGTCTTTTCACTAATCTTAATATCACTGTTCACTTCCTTGCCACCATTACCTTAGCTAGCATATTACAAAAAATTGCTAAAGGTATTAGCCTATCTCATCTCATCTCATTTATTCTATGCTTGTAGATGCTGATCTTTATGTTCCTAAATGCCTATTTAAATTGATATATCATAGCAAATTGACTTACACCCTTCATTGTTTCATTACATTTTCCTTCTCTTTCTATAACTAGCTTGTGCTCCCCGTGCGTTGCACCGGGTGCTTGTGCTTATAGAAAAATTATATGCTACTTTCCATCAATTGACTGAAATTAAAGCATTGAGTTCCATACATGACACATAGTATACTTAAGGGTAACATATGTACGAATGAAAAAACAGTCTGCGATAACTATTCCTACGACATTTAATTAACATTTCTAAATACTTCTTGGTACACAACATTCCTGGTTGTCCTCTTGTCCCTACTATCATTATCATCCACAACTATCTTCAAACCTTCCATGCTTTTAACTCTGGACAATGCAACATACAACTGCCCATGTGTAAATACAGGTTTGCAAAGATACAATCCAACATGTCGTAGAGATTGCCCTTGACTTTTGTTGATAGTCATAGCAAAGGAAAGTGTTATTGGGAATTGTCTTCGTTGCATGCGGAATGGCCATCGACTTTCAGAAGGATTCATGTCCATTCTATGTATGAGGACCTTTTGATTTGGGTGTGACCCATTTAAGGTCATTGCTTCAATAACAGTCTTCCCTAACTGAGTTATACGGAGGCAGGTTCCATTGCATAATCCAGATGATTGATCAGTGTTTCTCAGCAACATAATCGGTGCTCCGACTTTCAATGTTAGCTTATGTGGAGGCAGACTAGAGCTGTTGATTGTGTTAAGGAACTCTGTCGTGTACAAGTTGTTAAAGCCATCACTATCTTTATCAGACTTACAAATAGAGTCGCAACTGTAGAATTCATGGGCATCTCCTGGAAGTATGGAACACAAATGGTCATTGATGCGATTTACTGTTTCAATGGTTGGCGCTAATATGGCCCTATCATTGAAATAATCATTTGAATGTAAATGATCAAAGATCTTAGGATACGTCGATTCAACAATGGCATGAATTAGATCTTGACAATTTGATAGCAACAATTCATCTGGGATTTCAATTTCAGCAATGCCATCTTGTGATTTGCCTAATTTTCCATCACCCACATCCAATAACCATTGTGAGAACCATGCCAATTTTGCATTGTCAGTAGTAGATGGTGAAGAAGTCAATCGCATATTTTTTGTAAGGCGAACTATCTTGTAATGATCCCATAAGTGTGAAGAATTAATGCACGCATTAACAATAGTTGCTCTTGTTCCTTTCGGGATAACTGGTAATATTTGACGGAAATCACCTCCCATAACTATGCACTTCCCTCCAAAGGGCCTATCACAATGCATGATATCCCTTAGTGAGGTGTCAAATGCCTCAACACAATAACGCTGAACCATAGGGGCCTCATCCCAAATAATCAACTTCGTGCATTGTATGAGGTTTGCTAAAGGGGAGTTTTGTTTTATTGAACAGACTGAGGATTCTGTAACTTGAATTGGAATGGCAAACCTTGAATGTGCTGTCCTGCCAGATGGTAGTAAGGTTGCGGCAAACCCACTCGATGCAACTGTGAGTACAATCTCTTTTGCTGCTCTAAGAAATGAAGTCAATGCATTCCACAAGAATGTCTTCCCAGTTCCACCATATCCATAAACGAAAAAGAAACCCCCATTCCCCTTGTGCACAGATGCCATGACAATATCAAAAATCTGTTTTTGCTCATAATTTAAGGAGCTCACAAGTTTATCTGCTTGGAGACTTAAATCATTTATGTCATAGCTCAACTCCTGCATGATAAGGTGATTCGACACATCAACTACATGGATGTCTTCGGGTAATGGCATAGGAGGGAAGTCCATAAGACTCTTTCCATTTGTTCGTAACAAAGAATCTATTTCCTTCAATGCCAGCTGCTCCTTGTCAAACAAAGATGTAGTGACACCTACATTTTAGAAATTTCAATTTAGAATACAGTAGAACAAAATCATATCTATCTATGAATAAAAGTATATATGGATGAAATATAGATGATAATCTTATGTAAACTTACTTGATGATATGGGATCATTTCGAGGGATGTATAATAAATCTTCAGAAAGTAGTTTTGAGGTCTCCCTCCAAACATACTCAGGACGATGTAGAGAAGAACATAGCATCATACTAACAAAAAGTTTTCTAAGTGAAGTACCAGATGCCCATATTGATGCTTCTTTGATGGCTGCAATAAATTCTCTATCGTCGTCCAATAGGCCACGTGCATAACATGCATTTCTGAAGGTAGTATGGACAACACCATCAACGGTTTTGATATCATCAAATGAACGTGGACCCTTAACTTGAGTGAGTAGAACACGTAAGTAATATAATTCACTCGAAGAGGGTGATACATGCGTAATCCTACCAATTGAATTTCCTTTTTTCCTACGTTTCCATTCTCGTTTGCTCCTGTCATAGACATAATGCTTAGGAAACTCAATATAGGTCAAAGTACGTGCAAATTCGTCATCATCATCATCATTTTTTTTCATCCAGGCAAGGAATTGAGATTCACAAACGCGTGGCTTATCCAACAACTCAGTGACATCATCTGTATTTCCATATATGACATACTGTTGGTTTGGTAGATGAAAACTCAATCTTTCAACCGAAGGACTCCTGTGATGAATAGGAAACCCAAAGATACGCCATGCAGCTTCACATGAAGATACATATCTACAGCTATAGTATTGTTGTATTTCGTCAACTACAGATTGACCATCAACATTACTATTACGATCAAAAATTCCAGCCACAACTCTATCATTACCTTTACTGATATATTTGAATAGGTACTGAATAGCAGTAGAGTGGTTGCATTTCTCAACATTCATATGTGCATGAAACATCTTTAGTAACTTGGGATTGTATGGGACAACATACCTATTGTCTAAAGGGATACCCTTCACCTCAATTGTTCTCCCATCATCTCTCCGTCTATATGTAGGATACCCATCTTCATCAATTGAGGTGTTTTGGATGAATTTCTTTGGGAAGTACTTGGTACACTTCTTATCCTTCATACATGGTGACTTTGGGTTACCTTGCCCGCATGGACCATGAAGCATATACTTTTTCACCAAATTATACAGAACAGGATCATTGTTTTTGTCTGGTATTTCAGCAGAAATGAATTTGTCAATTGTGTCTGGGTCCTTTATCTTGTCTTTTGCCACCATGAATAATAGTATGTGAGCATGTGGAAGTCCTCGCTTTTGAAACTCTATGGTATATATTTCTGTACATCAAAATTTAATGGAAAAATAAGTACAGCTATAATTGATAATAATAATGGTTGATGGCTATAAATTGTAACTTAAAATAGCAAACATGTTAAACTCAATTAGGGAAAACTTACTAACCTGCACGAATAGCTCCAAATATTTTTTTCTCCTTTAGGGTTTTTATCAACCGGTCTAGCTTGAGCTTGAATACCCTAGATAATATGTCTGGACGATCAGAAGGCTTCAAGTCATGTTTCTTACAGAATCGTTGAATTTCTGGCCAGGCGGGATTGCATGTGAATGTCAAGAACAGATCTGGATACCCTTCTGATTTGCAAATAGCCATAGCATCTTGATAATTTTGTATCATATATCTTGATCCCCCAGTAAATGATGATGGTAGAACAATCCTCTTGCCAGTGGATGCAGCATTCCTTTCTCCTCGTACAACCGCATCAGATAATCCTTGATACAAATCAGCTCTGAGTTCTTTTTGGTGAGTTCTAACCCAAAGTAATCTTTGCGACTCGATCATGGTGTATCCATCAACAATAAACTGTTGGAATAATCTTGACGCATGAAGAAGTGTTGATATTTCATTTTCTCTTGTCATGAGCCTATAACTGAAGAACTCCCGCATGCTAAGCCTTTTTTTAGTCTTAGTAGTAATAAGTGTTTCTTCTCTGTGTTTAATATCATCTCTATAACCATCTTCACCAAATGGGAAAAGCATAGGATACTGAAGTGCTAAGTAAGATGCATGTAATTCATTTATTCGCTGGGGAGTACCAGAATGCTCCTTAACAATGATGTCTCGAACATGATATGTCATATCTATATCACCAACAACCAATGCTGCAACTTCTGAAGCAGTTGGCATATTATAAGTGCGACCATCATTTTGTCTTGTGCCAATCAAACACAACTTCAAGGGCAAAGGTGTTGGATTAGATAGGATAGAAGAAGCAAGTCGGTACTGTTGCACAAGTGGATTAACTTCATCTAATTGTTGTTTGATTTGATGAACAATGACTGGATCAATGGAAGATTCCTTTTGAAATTTGCTGAAAAAATGTGAAGACACAAATAGTGAGTTATAAAGATAGTAATTTGCATTTAAAGTGGCTTAAAGTAATATTTACATGATTATACCTAACCGCACAAATCCGATTAGAGACTTCATTTTCCGTGTCAAAAATGTACAATTGTGAGTACACAGGTCTAGAGCCTTCTGGTGGTAATAAACTCCCAATATTGTGATAATTCATTCCTGACAATACAAATGAGTAAGGGCCGCTGCCAGAATTTTTGGAATGATCAATTTTCCCTCCCATTGATGTAAAGGCAAACATGTTGTTGTATTGCCTTATATTTTCATGGAAGTTCTTTGATTGGAGTGTTTTCTTATCAAAGAATAACTTTTCAAACAACGGTGGAGGCTTCTTCATATTAGGTAAGACAACTTTTCCTTTCAAGCAACAAAGAGAGAATGTGTTAACTTCCCTCTGATTTTTGTCCTTTCGAACTCGTTCATTATACCAAAACAATGCTCCACAAAATTTGCATTCATACACTGGATCTCCCTCATCTAAATATCCTATAACATAATTTAAGATAAAGCAGTGAGAATTAGAAATTAGAAAATAGATAATGACTATCTAAAATTTCCTTGAAGTTAATAAATATGGTTTTTCACCTTCATACTCAGATGTGTTGTCAGCCCTTATGCTGATGTCTGTCTCAATAGACGTTGGCACTACTTCACCTGGTATCCAACGTTAAGCATTAAACGTTGTTACATAATAATAGTAGTAAAACTACATGTGTTAAATTTAACATTAAGTAGTTAATAATACCTTGATCTTCATAGGATGCAACATTAGTTTCATCATCACTATCATCACTGATATGAAATTGAAAATCAATGTCTTTGTAATATGTTGCTTGGGGTGGATCTTCATATTCAGGAAACCTCATTAGACATATATATTTGATAAAAATAAACATTATTACATTTAATGGATTTATAGGATTATAAGTTCAAGAAAGCAGCGTACCTATTACATTGACAGGTGTATATTCATTTGAAGGCTGACATTGTTGGTTATGAAATGCCATTTGTACCGATGGAGAAGCAATTTCTTGTGTTATAACTATTTTCATAATATGATATAGGTATATATATTAGTAACATAATTAACAGTAAATATTACATTTGCTAATAATCTAAACATATGTGCATCAAATATTAGTAAACATTAACCTTCATGTGTTGTTTGTTTGACTCTTCTCCTTGTCCTTGCTGGAGTGTGGTCATTGTTATTTTCTAAACCCCTCCATCTAGCACTCTTACGTATGTAAGGTTTTTTTATTGATTGTTGTGTGGTGTCTCATGAAGTGGGATGAAAAGAAAACAATAAACACACGGTTAAGTTGATAAATAACCCAATCAAGGAACATGTCATCAATAGGAAATTTTTATTGCTTCCAAAATTTATATGGCAAATTAAGGTATTGGAAAAAAGAACACAACTTTTGAACTGAAAAGCAAAGAGGACAAACAACCTAAGTAAGGAAAATGCACAATATATGAGGTAACGATAATATGATAACCAACTTGTTGATGAACTGAAAAGCAAAGAGGACAAACAACCTAAGAAACATGCGCAGGGATAATTATATGTATACAACAGTTATATCTCTGCATCCCCAAAATACTAATAAATATGAAATAATGTAATAGCGGTTAATTTAAATTTACACATTGTGAAAGCGTAAACTCTACCTTTAATGCACCAAGGAGAATTGACACACGAGTTGCATCTGATGTTGAGAGTATCCTGTACTCTGCCGAAATATGTGATTTCAGTGTTGTTACATTTCATTAGCACCTCAGATTTTACCACTTGGACCTAAGTTTCCTCAAATCAAAACTAGCAAATTACCTTAAGGATTGTTGCAGCATAGTAGAGCAGACTTAGTTACCCAGGGATGTGTCACGACTCACGAGTACATTGGTTGTCTCCAACTTTAAGCTCAACGATATCACCAAGCACAAGATCCTTCGCCGGCAAGTTTGGAATGAGACTGTGACTGAGAGGAATCACGAACGAGGCCGAAGATGGAGAGGAATCGCGAATGAGGTAGGAGACACAGAGGAATCACAAATGAGTGTTGGATTTAAGTGCTTGTTTGGAATAGCTTATTTTTGGGTAATAAGTGCTTATAAATCCTGATTTACAATATACGAGGTAAGTATGTGAGAAAAGTTTTATCTCGGCTTGCGTAATAAGGACTTATTTAACCCAAAACGTGTTTCCAAACACAGCCTAAAACTTTTTTAAATTTACTTTTGGAGTCCGTTTTCCTGAAACGGACACCAGAAACTGTTTCTGGCATCCGTTTTCTCAAAACCGACACCAAAAGCCTTGCCTTGCCAAGGCTTGCAAGGCTTTTGGCATCTGTTTTGAGATAACAGATGCCAAAAACAGCTTTTTGGAGTTTGTGTTTCGGTAAAACGAACGCCCACAGTAGTGCAAAAAATTATGTAAATTAATTAATAATGAGTGGAGGGAAGACATGGAAGAGTGAAAGATTTTTGGGAAGTCAAGCGATTATGGTGTGTATGTTGGAAGTTGTAATATGAAAAGCAAGTAAATTAATTAATAATTAGTAAATTGAAAATATTAAATTTTATAGATTTTTTTTCCAATCAGCAACTCTTTATACGTAATATTTGGAAATTAAAAATTTGGGGCCTGTTTGGTATGCAGGAATTGGTGTGGTGGAAATAGATTTGGAATTAAAATCCATGCTAAGTGTATGTTTGATTTGCAGGAATTGGGCCTCCATGTGGAAATAAAATCCATCAAAATGGGTCAATTGAATTCCAAGCCAAGACCCATGGAAATGTAGTGGGTTCCATGGAGGGCATAATTTTCGGACTAAAATGTCCTCCAATGTTTTTGGCTAAATGGGAGGATTAACTCAATTTATTTTTATTACTTTACAATTAGGGGCAAAATTGTCTTTTTCTTATATTTTCATATTTTTAATATACATTCCAAATAAAAAATATATATGGATTCCATCTTCATTTCCATGACATACCAAACATCTTTTTAAATATCATTTACATATCTAATTTCATATCCATTTCCATTTCCATCAAAATCAATTCCATTGTACCAAACAGGCCCTTGAAATTGAAATCTTAAAAGTATGCAGGCTACTTAGGGAAACGAAACCTCATTAATGCCACATTTGAAATTTGAAAATATTACTAATCAAAATGACCAAGAGACATCATTTGAAATGGACCAATCATTTATGTTCATATATTGTTGTAGGCAACATAAAAACTTCCGTAATACCTTGCAAAAAAAACAAAAAAAAAAGGTTCCTTAATATATGAATTAAGCAATAGAAAAGGAAAAATAAAAAGTTAAATACTATTCCATATACTAATATAATCATGATTGATCTTTCCAATTTATTAAGAGTTCCATTTCATTTAAATCGAGCACAAAATCAAACAAATTATTCCATAAAAGATGCAAAGGATTTAAATTTGAAATCAAAATCTAGAGAATGAACAGAGGAGGGTAGGTATGGAGAGTGAGAGATTCTTGGGAAGTAAACACTTATCATGGTGTATGTTGAAAGTTGTGATATGAAAAGTTAAGTAAATTAAGGGTATTAAATTAAACAAGTTAAAAAAAATATTAAATTTAATAAATATAGCCCCAAATATTCCTAAAATCATGGAGAATAAATGAAATTAAATTAAAATTATACTAATTTTCCCGAGATTTAATGGCTCATCAATTAAAATAATCTTCCTAGAATAATGGAGAATAAATCAAATCAAAATTATCCTAATAATGTGAGGTTTAAGGGCCTATCAACTAAAATGATTAAATGCAAAATAGCCCTAAAATATGTGAAAAAGTGATGTTTTCCAACGGATTCCTATTGGCATTTCTTTTTAATTCTTGCAAGAGGTGTCTCCACCAATGTACAAAAAACCGGATCGGGCATTAAACTAGTGAAGGAAGTGGTTCAAGGGTCAGTAGGTCAGATCGGGGTCAACCCGAGATCAAACCGGTCATATTAAAATAATATAATTTAATTGAGGGATGCAAAAATATTCATATTTAAGTATAAAAAATATTTAAATATAATTTAGAAATATATTTCAAATTAAAAAAAAACTTATAAAAGTGTATAAAAAAACAAAAGCTTGGAAAAGTATGATAACATCATAAGCAAAATAAAATATCCGTTAAGAAAATTTTAACGTTTTAAAACAAAAAAATAACAAAGTTTTTTTTTCATCGAAAGAGGTGCATGCTGTAACGCCCCAAATTTTGATCAAGGGCTAATGAGAATTTTTGAGAGTGTAATCATGAATTAAAGTTGAATTACTGTGTATTTGTGACAATATTATCTAATATGTCATAATTGATGGAAAATTGATAGAATTGGATTATTGACCTTAAGTTGGTGATTAATGGGAAAATTAATTACTAACTATGGGAAAATGAGAAGTGAGATTGAATGGTTAATGGATGGACTAGAGAAGCTAATTGGTGATTTAGTGAGTGAGAGCCAATGAGGAGTGGACACATGTCAAGCTCACATGTGGGGAGGGATATGAGAAAAGTCAAAGGCATTTTTAAAATATATTTTTGCTGAAATGGTATGGGGAGGATGGAATCATCATTTTCCCTCTTTCTTCACTCCTCCTCACTCTCATCTCTCTCGTTCTCTCTCTCCTCCTCTCTCTTGGCGCCATTGTTGCAGAAATAAGGGGGAAAAGCTTGCAAAAAGGTAAGGGAAATGATCCCAAATGCTCAACCTCATTGTATTAATGTTGTTCCTTGCATTAAGAGCTTTAATTTGATGATCATAGTTTGGCATTTGGGGTTGGATTGAGTTCTTAAGGAATTGTGAAAGTTGGACATCTTGAGGGAGAGGGGAGAGAGGGAAGAGAGTTTAAACCTTTGACCAATCCAATGGTCCACAATTTGACACTTGGCATCATCTCCTTCCTCCTTCCATAAATTCAAAAACACATGCACACTGTAACCCCCTGCCTTGATTAACATAATTATGATTCGATATCGTATAATTAAATTGGATTAGAGACCGTCGGATAATTTGAAACTCATTTCAATTTCCTACTTTACAGTAGGATTTTCACAGAATCTTTAAAATACTCTTCCCTATCCTAGTCTCAATTTCAAAATTCAAATATAATTACCTGTGCAGTTAATTTACATTTATACATATTAGTGTGTATAACCAAATCCCCGGCAACTCCCGGGTTCTATACATATATAATCTGAGGGTTTATAAGTCTCCACTAGGGGATTACATAACCAAAATCAAATATAATATTTACATCTTAAAATATACAGTAATCCCAAGTTCATAAGTAGATAATCAACATCCCCAAAATCAAATATACCCCGTAGGGTCCTAATTGCTCTGGGTTGCCCGCTTCTCTTTAGCGCCACTAGCCCTGTCTCAAATGTTAGTCATTGGAAAAAATGAGATTCAAGAGAATCCCAGTAGTCACAAATCACTCATACAGTGCACAAACACATAGCCTATATGATCGTGTTAATCAGCATCACAATGTATCATGGCTCACGCCATAAACGACAGTACTCATGGCTGTAAACTCTATGCATCAGCTTTCGCTGCGATCTCTATGTATCACAAAGTATCACTATGCATCAGCTTTCACTGCGAACTCAAAGTATCACAATGTATTCACAAAGTATTCTCAATGCATGACAAACATACATACAATGTTTCACACACAGTATAAGAGAAAGAGTCACTACCTTATTCCTTCTTGACGTTCTTCGGCACCTTGGGCTCTCGAGGGCGGCAAATATCAAATCCTATAAATCAAATCAGGGACAACCCGTCAATCTCTTTTCCAAGTTTCCCAATTTCATAGTACTTTATGTTGGTTATCATTTAATCTCTTTAGGTGGCTATTATAGACCTAAACATATCCCTAAAAGGTTGGGAGAAACTACCCTAAAGATACCTTTTTCGGAAAAAGAACACTAATTTTGGGCTGACTCACTTGAGTGAAGAAGGCTCACTCGAGTGTTGCTCACAATTGCATTCGAGTCCCAGCGAGTGAGACACAGAAAGTGTGTACCCAAGAGCATCAACACTCTTTAGAGTGGTCAGTTCACTCGAGCACAGACACAAGTACTCAAGTGATGGTACTCTAGTCATCCAAGTCCCATCGAGTGAGATGCAAGAAGTGACAACCCGAGAGCAACTACAACTCCCAGGTGACAAGTGAACTCGAGCACTAGCCCTAGCACTTGAGTGACTTCTCAATGCTCGCAAGTGCCCACGCGCACTCTTAACAATTTGCTTACGAGTGATAACCCAAGACGCACACCCATAGTGCTACATACACTTGCACTCGAGTTATACCATATGCACTCGAGTGATAACATATGTCACTAAAGTTGAAAAAGTTCACTCGCGATTTCTGCCTGAAAACTTAACCAAAATACCCAGAATTTCATACTGCACTTGAGTAAGACCCTACCTCACTCGAGTGAAGCTTATCAGAAGCCAGATCGCAGCAACTGATACAGTTTTTCAGATTTACCAAAACTGGTTCTAATGGTCCCAAAACTTATACCAAAACTCATTCCCCTCTAAAATTCCATAAGGAACCTATTGGTAAACTCAAAACAACCAAAATCTTACTACAATGACACATTCAATACTTCTAACCACATTGCAACCAAAATCACCTAATGACCAAACTTCCTCTTTTCAAATCCAAACCAAAACTATGGACTCCAAAACACAATTTGGCATCTATTCCACCACCTTATACTACTCAATTCATGCATTTCAAATTTAAGCCAAAATCAGGGCAATAATATAAAATTCTCAAAACTTAACCAATGACAAAGATAATTATACCGAAGTGCATCAACTACTCACCTCTTATTTCTTCCAAAACCAACTTCTTGATTTCACCACTTTCAAATTGGTTCAAACACCAAAACACCACCTTTCAAAAATCTGAAACCATAGCCATGAAGCCCTCAATACCATGAACAACTTTAGAGAATAGCATTTGGGCCAAAGAAATCATTTTCAAGGTCAAATACTCACCTTTGTTTTTCTCTTTCTTGCCTTGTTTGAGCAAAAATGGAGAATGATGAGAGAGAGAGAATGAGATATTGATGAAGTTGCAGATTTTCATGCCCTCCCATGCAACTTAGCCGACTTGGAGGGAGAGAGGAGAGAGGAGAGTGTTTTTGAAACTTTGACCAATCCTATGGCCATCATAATGACACTTGGCAAGATCTCATTCCACCCTTTCATGAACTCTCATATTCACATACACCTTGATTCCGCCCCATTGATCACTCAAGAATCAATCCTAGCCTTTGATCTTGAGTTACCTATGAGGTTCCTCTTCGGTAACTGACCAACTGGTCGGTAAATTTACCATTTTGCCCTTGATTATCACAATGCTTACTAAACCATCACCAAACACATTTTACGTCATAATTCACATCATATACTTCAAAAGTACTTAATTAACATTAATTACATCACTTTGAAGTTATTAACCCTTAATTAAAGTTTAGGATATTACACACACACACTCCCTCTCTTAGAATCAACATTCCTATCCACTGACTTCAAGTTACCTATAAGTTCACTCTTTGGTAACTGACCAATTGATCGGTAATTTACCATTTTGCCCCCGATTATCACAACATTTACAAATTCTTCATCAAACACATTTACATCACAATTTACATCATATACCATATAAGCATTGGATTAACAATAATTACACCACTTTAAGGGTCATTAACCCTAAGTTATAATTCAGGATATTACAATAAACATGTCAAAATGCTTCAAATACTCACCTCTTCCTCCTTCCAAAAGTAGATTCTTGATTCCACCACTTCCAGATTTCTTCAAACACTCAAACACTACCTTTCAAAAATCTGAAACCATAGCAATGAAGCTCTCATTACTATGAACAAGATTAATGAAGAGTATTTGAGCATTAGAGGTCACATGGAGCACTAACCTTAAGCTTTTCTTCTTTCTCTTTCCTCTTGAGATCACACGAAAATGGAGGCAAGTGAGAGAAGGTGAAATGATGATGATGAACCAGATTTTCCCCTTCCCCATTCACACAACCTACTTGGAGGGAGAGAGAAGAGAGGAAATGAAATTTGACACTTTAACCAAATCCATGGCTCACACCTTGACACTTGGCAAGATCTTGTTTCTCCTTCCATGGCACACATGAGTTCACACACATATGATTTTACTCTTTTGACCATAAATCTCAACCATTGATCTTTAAGTTACCAAGGAGTTCCCTCTCCGGTAACTGACCAATCGGTCGGTAACTTTTCGTTTTTCCATTTTGCCCCTGATTATGGCAATTCCACTTGAATGATCACTAAGCACATTTTATCATTCCATTTCACATTACCATGTGCCCTCCTTCTTATTTAATTCAATATAGATATTAATCCACAATTGAACTTAGATATAGGGTTTAGGCACTAATTAAAACGCATTCGAATCGTAATTCACATCATATTCTTCAAAAGTGTTAATTTAACAATAATCATATCCACTTTTGATGTCATTAACTCTTAAGCCCAAGTTGGGGCATTACACTTATGACTTGATCCATGTAGCTTTCTCATAGTGGGTCAGTCCAGTACCTTGTACTCTTACAAGTGCCTAAGCTTCGATTCGTATCTCCATATCTTATCAAAGTCATACTGGTCTTACTTCATCTTTGCTCCCGCATAGATGACCAACCAGGGACATTTAGAACAATCTTTATGATTTATTCAAAGATACAGCATCATAGTGAATATACGAATAATATGATAACATAATGGAGAAATTCATTAAATAATAATGTTTAAAGTACAATGATTAGCCTTTAGGACACAATTTCCAACAATCGATTCTTGTTTCTAGTCTAATTTATTGTAATCATCTTTATCCATGGGTACAGCTTGAGCTTGATGGTGATCACCGATGGTTTTACGGTCCCTACGGATGTTTTGGGTAGAGCTAGGGATTTTTAGAGAAAGGCATATTAGTCTTTTCATATTTAAAATTAACATATTAATTAAAAATTATATCACACTTCCATGAGCATGCCAAATACAGTTAACTCACTTCCACCTCCAATCCACTTCCATAAAAAAACTTTTCCACTGTACCAAATGAGGCATTAGGATCATTGTACTATTTTTTGGGTATGGAAGTTCATACAGATAGAATTGGAATTTTCTTAAACCACAATAAATATATTTTGGATCTGTTGAAAAAGTTTGGAATGTGGGATAGCGTTATAGTGTCTACTCCCATAGTTATAGGTTGTCATTTTTCGGCAACTGAAAGAAAGCCTATGAGTGATCCAATTTTGTATAGAAAAGCAATTGGTTATCTTCAGTATTTGGCTAATACTAGACCGGACATTGCCTTTTTAGTAAATAAGCTTAGTCAATCTTTATCTTGTCCCACATATGTGTATTATCAAGGGGTGAAAAGAATCTCCAAGTATCTTAAAAGAACATTCAATCTTGGTTTGTATCTTAAACCTCTTCGTTCATTAAGTTTAATGGCTTATATTGATGCAGATTAGGCAATCGATGTTGTTGATAGAAGATCAATGGCTGGAATGTGTGTATATTTTGGAGGTACTCTAGTGTCTTGGGCTTCTAGAAAACAAAAGTTGTTTCTAGATCAAGTGCAAGGTCAGAATATCAATCTTTACCTGATGGTGCTGCTGAATTAAAATAATTGTTATCTCTATTATCTAAACTTGGCCATATATCATAATACCATCTATTATTTGGTGTGATAACCTAAGCGATGGTGCTCTAGCTGCACATCTTGTTTAGCATGATAGGAGTAAACACTTTGAAATTGATAATCATTTCATTCATGACCTTGTTTTTTATGGTGTGATTGATGTTAGATACATTCCTTTATCACAGCAAGTTGCAGATTGCTTGAGAGGGAATGTTAGAGATTAATCATTTCTAGAATATTCATGTAATTATAGTTTTAGGAAATCTAGGAAAATCATGTACAGCTGTAATATTGTACATTCTTATTTACGTGTACAATTCTGATTGGTTCAACAAGAATATTGCATCTACTGCATAACCAAATTCTGTTATGATTGAGATTATAGTTAAGAGGCTTGAGCTCTCACTATTGCTCAGTGCGAATTACTGCAATTCCTCTGATTCCCCATTTTCTATTTTTCATTTACTAATCTTCAAGGGCAGTTTTATCTTTTTACTCGATGTCTTATTTACTCTCAGAGACCGTTTGGTTAGAGGGATTTGGAGGGGAGGGGAGGGAAAATTTTGATAAATTGAATTTAAAGAAATTGGAGAAATGGTTATTAAATTTTAATAAAAAGAACATACAAAATAAAAGAGTAAGAAAAATTAATTAAGAAAATGTTAACCCCACTTCTCTAATTTTCTTAAATCCAACTTAAAAAATTCTCCCTATGCCCACTTTTCCTCCCCTCATACCAAAGTGTTTGGTTCAACGGAGGTTAGATTAAGTGAGGTTTATTTAAATTAGGTTAAAGGAGGTTATAATGTTGTTTGGTTGAAACAGATGTTAGGTTAGATTTGGCATCTTGTTTGGTTCAGGAGGTTAGGTTAGGTGAGTTAATTATAATTGAACAAAAATGCCCTTCTACATATTTTCCTTCTTCTTTTACAATATATTTATTACTCGAGGAGGTGGCGACGGCGGCTAGATCTACAGGACCCGAGATGACGTTGGAAGAGCAGCGTGGCGAAGGAGTCAACTGCAGAACGCGCAAACAAGATGCGAGAAAATGAGATTTTGGGCAAGAGAGGGAATGAAAGAAAGTGACAAGTTTTTACAGGGGAGGGTCGTGCTGAAATTTTAAAAAATTGTTATGGGCAATTTAGTCACAATTAAAGATAAATATTCTCTCACCTAGGAAAAACCTCAATTTTGGAGGGTTCACAACCTAGATTAGGTGACCACTAGAAGACAAAAAAACATCAAACACCTAACCTAACCTATTTCCAACCAAACACAACTTTTTTACCTCCAACCCCACTCCAACCTAACCTAGCCTAACCTAATAAAATCTCCAACCAAACAAAACCTTCAAGTACATCGAGTTTCAGGAACCATGATCCAATTAATTTGTCAATTAGGGATATTTCACCAATTTTCCTTGGGAAATATGTTTTTCAATTTACCAACAAAACAAAGATCCAGCAGTCCTTGTCTGTGGAGCCCAGCGCCTAGCCGGTCACAGCACGCACTTCAAGCAAAATCAAACCCTTGCTCTACGCTCACCCGACTCTGCGTCTTGTGTTTCGAATTGCCTTCTTGAATGGTTCCGCTAATCTCACTTCAGATTCACACCCATGAATCCCTGCACTCTACATTCATGTACTCGTTTCAATCCTTCTCCTACCTTGTCCTCTCCTCTCTCTCTTTCTCTCCCAATTCTCAGTTCTTCATTTGTTCCCAAACACAAACTGGTAATAATCATCACTCTCGTTGCCGCTTCTTATTACCAGTTCCGTGGCTTACTTTTGATTTTCCTGTTTTAAATCGCAGATTAAATTTAGGCTCGGGAAACGCACAACTTGCAGTGCTCACCTCGTTGATGATGGTCCATTTGCTGTCGCAATCGGTGCTTGTATGCTCACTTCTTTGGTCTTCCCTGTCTCCGATGGTCGACATGAGGAGGATGGTGATTCCGCCATTGATGGAACTGATACTAGGTTTGCTGTGATGGGCATTGTTAGTTTCATTCCTTATTTTAACTGGCTGGTAATATGCTGTTCCTGGTTTTTCCTCTTTTTTTTCTTACAAAATATACAATTTGATTATTGAAAGTTCAGCTTTCGGACCTTGGATTTTCTGATTTCTTTCAAACTGCAATCCACGTATTGAGTTAGATTGAGATATCATTTGATCAAATGAAAGGACAGCATGTATTTCATTAGAACTTTGAGAGCTGAAATAAATCTGAGTGCTAAAATTTACTCTTAATTTTGTGATAGCCCCAATCTATTGTAATAATCTTGCTTGATGTTTTTTTGGTTGATAGAGTTGGGTTTTTGCATGGCTTGACTCTGGAAAAAGACGTTATGCTGTGTATGCACTTGTCTATTTGGCCCCCTATCTAAGGTTGGGATCTCAAGATTAAGCTTAATTCATTTCATTGCTTCATGTTAGCCATTTGTCCCCCTCTTTTTGTTGATGCGCATGATAAAATGTTTACTTACTTGAAAGTGTTCCTTACTTTGACATATCGAAGGTACTCCGTATATCTATTGTATTGGCTACTATGCTGTACATTATGTATTCTTGAACCCCCAAAAAATTGGCTGTTTAATTATACATTATCATCATTACCAATATATTATAAAAAACTAAAATCATTTGGTACTAATCACCAATAAAATCATTTGGTACAATCATATTAGTATTCATTAATGTGGTATTCACATAATATCAAATTAAACTACTATTTATTAAAAGTGACACTTTTTGAATACACCAACACTTGTATATTTTCTTGAGTTATTGTTCCGTAAAAGAAATTAAAATTTAACAGATGAATAATTTGTAAACATTCGTTGCTCTGGCCTTTGCTACCTGCTATTTTTCTTTGGCAAACTCTTTCAATGTCATGGAGTTTGGGGTCTTCTGAGTGTGGATTATTTGTCTGAGAATCTATTACAAACGTAAAATGCTTGATCCTTATTGTATATACTGCCAATCATTTTGTAATAGCTCCTTCTTTGGGCAATCAATAAGAAACATCTTGAATTTTCGTTATAATTCGAGTCTTGGGACCTTGCATTTGATGTGTGTGCCCCAAAGGCCCAAAGACAAATAGAATCATCTTGCATTAATAGCAAATAAATAAATTGCAAAAAATAAAATATAAAACACATTGCATTTTATTGTTCAACCAATAGTGACTAAAGGCATTTTGAATTTTACATGATACTGCTATTGAATGTGACTAACAGGTGTGAATGCTTGTTTCATTAGGTCAAACCTATCACTTTCACCGGAAGAAAGCTGGCTGCCTATTGCTAGCATTATTTTCTGCATCATTCACATTCAGGTCAAGCTAATGACTTTGTTTTCTGTATCATTATTTTTTTTTTACGTTATACTAGTAAATATAACTTCAAATCAAATCTTTATGTCTTGCTATTATATGGCTTAATAAGAAGCTAAGATCGGGTTATGAACATACTTGAAAAGATAATACATTATGGGGCTTGATTGAGACTAACCCATTTTGAAGCTATGTTGTAGCCTATGTCTGTTACAGTTCTGAAACCTATTTTAGATATGGGTGTTAAGTCAAATTGCTCCTGAACACTATATATGTTGATCTGTTTAGTAACCCTTCGCTTAGCTTGTCTTGTGTTTGTGCTTCTTAGGTTGTAGCCCGCTTTTTTTAATGATGAAGTAATTTCTAATGCAGCTAGAAGCAAGCATCAGAAATGGAGACATTCAGGGGTTTCAAATATTCAGGGAAGTTTCAAATCAGATATCATCAAGTAATAAGAAGAAAGACCATTTGAATCAGAAGGAAGAAACGTCTGAGGTAGATGCCTGTGTTAATTTAGATTCTAATCATAGCATACATTATAAACAAGCTTCTTGTACTCTCTCTAAAATGAACTTCCTTCGCTATATATAATGAAGGGACGCAAGAAAGAGAACAGGAACCTGCCACCTGTCCAAGAACAATCAAGGGAGATTGGGGACTGGGTAGATCCTCAAAGGTCCACACCATTTGACCAAAAAAACTTGAATGACAACTTACTTGAGGATGATGATGAGAAAAGCAAGCACTAGGATAATGCAATTTTTGTTTAGTTGTTCAAGTAGTTTGTTAATGCAATGTTCAAATGTGTTGGATTAAATGTGTATGGGATATGAATCCAAGTGCTGGCAAACAAGTAAACGCTATGCACATGACTCTGTTTCATGGCTAATGCAGCTTTTGTAAAGTTGTTCAATTAGTTTGTTAATGCAATGTTCAATTGTGTTGGATTAAATGTGTATAGAATATGAATCCAAGTGCTGACAAACAAATAAACACTACACACATGACTCTGTTTCATGGCTAATGCAGCTTTTGTTAAGTTGTTCAAGTAGTTTGTTAATGCAATGTTCAAATGTGTTGTATTAAATGTGTATTATATAGGATTTTACTGCAATTTATACTGCAGTTATAGATTTGTGAACATATAGGAAGAAAGTATGGTTTTATTGAAATGGAGCAACAACAAGAAGTTTTATCCATATTTAGTAGAGTTAGCTACGTGCATCGCACATCATTATTGTGCTTTATCAATAATTAAGTTATTGGATAAATTGTTAAATATAACTACTCCATCACTTTATACATGTACCCTGAATTAGGCTATGAAACACGCCAAATCAACTTGAAGAAATCTTTCTCAAAACGTGTTACCTCGAGAAGTCCCTCGTTTCATTACCTTGCATGACAAGAGTCAATCAAACATCAACCTGACAATAGCTTACTATTGGAATACTTTGGTTATTAAAACTACGATTGAGATAGCAATCTATAGGAATGTAACAAAATTACAAATTATGTTAGGTATATGGGTTTGTCAAATTTCCATGTTCTTTAAATGCCTGTGCTGAGAATATATTATCTATACATGAGATACATGGGAACATGAAATCCTCAATTCAGTGGAAGTGTTGTACGAAGACCCCCCACGCATATTACTCAATTTGATCTACAGCTTAAAGATCTTTGTTATTCAGTAAGATTGGAATACTCAAGCTGAAACAATTGGCGCATGAACTAGTTTTATGTGAAATTCAATAAGATAGCGGTAAACAAAGCTTTTCCTGCAATTGGAGATGAAAAAGATTAAGCTTAATGAAAAGGAAAAAAAACTCTGAAATTTCCATGGGATCATCAATATATACATAATAGCAATAGGGGAATAAGCCGTTCATTTTTAAAATCTTATACTTGTCTCACAATTTACTGTTCACAACAACAATAGAGGCTAACTCTCACAAGCCGATCTCACTGCAATTTGGCTTGGTCCATTTTCAACTCCAAGTAAACAGTACATGATTGTAAAAAGTAGACTCAAGGACACAGTCACATCATATTTGCTTTGCCCATTTACATTGTCATATTCATTGTCAGGCATTGAATTGGAGTTGGTCAAGTTGGAAAAAAAATAGCTATTGCTTCTGTAAAAATCCCTTCAATCCTCCGTAGCCCACTCCTTTGTGATCAATCGGTCTCCATTACAGAAGATCGAAGATTCAGCTCTAGCCGTATCGCAATGTTCTGTGTATGTTGTCGACGGAAGCCCAGGCCACCGTTCGGGTATTTCGTTTTTTTCCGTTTTTTTTTTTTTTTTGTGTTTCTAAATTTGTTTTTCTCGGCACTTTTGTGGGCATTGATCTCTTAAACGCTTTCCACTTTTTCCTCCGAACGACTTATCGCTACCAAAGCCTTGATGTTGTAGCTGTTCAAAGTAATGAAGTCACTCTTTTGGTGAAGGTTGATCGCGAGTTTTGGAGGACAAAGTCCAATATCTATGGGTCAGTCTTAGGTTATCCAAAGAAGATTGTTTCTATCGATTATGTTAACTTCGATGAAAAGGTATTTTCTTATGTACTCATGGTTATAAATAGACAAGAATTACATATAGACAAGTGAATGAGAATTACTCTCAATTTTTTCTCTTGAATTCTCAATTTTTTCTCTTGAATTCTCTCTTCTTTATCTCTTGTTCTATTTTATCATTCATATTTTTATAACACGTTATCAACACAAAGCTTTAATGAAGGTATGATCTTCTTATCGTCTCTTTAACGATTTCATATACCTTGTTTTATTTGATAGATATGGGATAATCTGAGCCACTATATGGGATTAAAGAGATTCTTTTACCAATTATTATAAACATCAAGTTCCGTGCCTAATATTGGAGATTGTTGTTGTGGATATCCTTTATAAGTTCTTTTATATTATTATAATTATGGCCAGAAGCTATACCATCTGATTCCTGAAACTATATGACCAGAAGTCATATTGTTTTTATTCTTATTTTGATATAATATGACCAGAAGCCAAAAAGACATAATCTTATATTTTAATTTCATGCATTGTATTGTTTCTTGCATGCCTCCTTCTTGGAAGGTTTAGATAATCCTCCTTCATAGATGGTATAGGTTACCACATAGATGGAAGATTTTATCTCTTAACTGAAGCCATATTTCTTTGAATCCTATTTTGAAAATATATGGCCATGAGTCATATATCTTTCATCTTCTATCTTATTGTATAGCCAAAAATCATAATCAACTTTTATTTATCCTGAATAGTTAGAAGCCATATAGATTTAATTTCTCATCATGAAATTAGTTGGCTCAAAGCCAAGGGAATAATTGGCCTATAGCCATGAGAACTAAATGGCTTGAAGCCATAAAATTTTAATTTTGTTGTAATATTTTAAGACTTATTTCTTTTCTTTACGAATTTCCTATTATTATATTGTGCTTTTACATTTCATATTTTAATGATTCTCGTTTATTTATTTAATTAGTCTGAACCATGTCAGACCTTGCA
The DNA here is from genome assembly GCA_963242795.1 of Inga leiocalycina. Taxonomy (NCBI): domain Eukaryota; kingdom Viridiplantae; phylum Streptophyta; class Magnoliopsida; order Fabales; family Fabaceae; genus Inga; species Inga leiocalycina. The sequence goes on from OY725326.1 coordinate 68,188,338, forward strand.
AAACTTAAATTTGTGGCTCTTGTCATTATTGAAAAGAACTCTTTATCTTAAATGCTTGATCCATGTTTTTTCTATGCCACCATTTACATGAAAGCCTCAAAATTGAATATTTGGCCAAAAAAGACCCACTTGTTCTTTATAACAATTTAAAAGAAAGGCATAGCTACCAGAAGATGATCGTTCTTCCAAAAGCTCATTATAAATGGCTACATCCAATTTGCTCCTTCAGTAGTAATATCATGAAAAAGGTTTAAGAAATATGTTGAATTAATTTCTTGTCTCTATATGGCCAAACAAAACAATAAGCTTTTATTTAAAAATCATGAATCCTGTCCAACAGGCTTGACTCTATTCCCCGAAGTGAATGTAGTAACGAATGAAACTAATTGTGGCCATGGATGTGGAAGTGTACGTGTTTATGGCCGTGGGTATAATCATGGTGGTTCAAATTCCCACCTCAAGTGAGGAAATGTTAACATAAATCAAATTGATAAGACTGAAAATTCTGAATATGGTGATATGAATATTTATCCATTTGGATGGTGCTAATTTCTTAGTATAAATTATATCTGTTCATAAGCAAAATGTGCTTGTAGAATTATTGGTTAAAGGGTTGCAACTGATTGTAAGACCCTTACTTATGAGATTTAATTTCCCAATTTCTATTTGGAGCCTTGCCATTTTGCATACTGCAATGTTAATTAACATTAAGCCAACAAGTTATTTAAAGGTTTCCCCCTTACAACTCGTTTTTAGTCAGGAACCTAATATTTCCCATAAAAGTACTTTTGGATGTACAGTATATGTGTTAATAGCACCACCACAATACACCAAAATGGGTTCTTAAAGAATATGAGAATATATGTTGGGTATGAATCTCCTTCGATCATAAATATTTGGAACCATCTATAAGAGATTTATTTACCACACGATTTGCCGATTGTCATTTTGATGAATCACTTTTCTCAACATTAAGGGGAGAAAACAAGCAGCTAGGTAAAGAAATTACCTAGAATGAATTATAATTAGCTCATTTTGATTCTAGTATAAAACAGTGTGAACTGAAAGTTCAAAAGATAATTCATTTACAGAATTTAGCTAATCAAATGCCAGAAGCATTTACTGACCCAAATAAAGTGATAAAATCACATGTCCTAGTGGCTATTAATTTATTAGCAAGATACAGTTCTTCACCAACACGAAGGTATTGGAATGGAGTAAAACACATTTTTGTTACCTAAGAGGCACTATAGATATGGGGTTATACTACTCAAGTGTATCCAAGCATGAACTGGTTGGTTATGCAGATGCTGGATTTTTGTTTGATCCACACGATGTCAAATCACAAATAGGCTATCTGTTTACATATAAAGGTGCAGCTATTTCATGGCGATCTATGAAATAGACTATATCTGCCAAATCATCTAACCATGCAAAAATTCTAACAATACACGAAGCAAGTTGAGAATGTGTGTGGTTGAGGTCAGTGATACATCACATACGAACAATTTGTCATTTATCTTTAGGCAAAATGGTTCCAACAGTTTTATATGAGGACAATACTGCATGTATTGTCCAACTTAAAGAAGGCTATATCAAAGGTGATAGAACGAAGCATATTTCACTAAAATTCTTCTTCACTCGTGACCTTCAAAAGGATGGTGAAATAGTTATCCAGCAAATCCGTCCAAGTGAAAATCTAATAGATTTATTCACCAAGTCACTTCTAGGTACAATCTTTGAAAAGCTTGTCTATGACATTGGCCTTCGGAGACTTAGAGATATCAACATTATCAAGAGAGGAAGTCGATACATGTTATACTCTTTTTTCCTTATCTATGTTTTGTCCCACTGGGTTTTCTTAGAAAGGTTTTTAATGAGGCAGCACTCGACAGTATATCAATGAATGATGTACTCTTTTTTTTTTGCTAGGTTTTTATCCCACTGGGTTTTTCTTAGTTAAAGTTTTTAATGAGACACATTCATAATGGACATTCAAGGGGAGTGTTATGAATATTAATTATGTGGATGTCCATTGACTCATATCCAGACCAACTTGATCTCTAAAATCAGACATTACTATTCATACGTAAAATATTGTTCATATACGGTTATTGTAGCAAAGCACTGTTCATAAGTATGTTACTGTAGCACGCGGTTTACTGTAGTAGTACGCGTAAATCACTTTTCATACGCTTTTATGTGCCTATAAATAGAGATATTGGGCTAAGAATTATGTACAGACAAGTGAATGAGAATTTCTTTCAGTTTTCTCTCTTGAATTCTCTCTTCTTTATCTCTTATTCTCTCTTACCATCCATATTTTCATAACATATATGATATTTTCTCATTTATTCTTTTTATTTTTTAAAATTTTCATGGCCTTGAAATTAAAATCCATCCTTATAATTTAAAATTCACCTTTTTAATTTTTAATAAGATTATAAATCAATCCCAACAAAACTACACCTTTTACTCCAAAGGTTGTTCAATAATATTTTTAATTTTTAACCTATATCCCAAATGAGTGCCAACGTCCTCCACTGTTTCTATCGTCGACTTTATCTTCAATATGATATTCATCAATCATCGACACAAATTATCTTTAATCTTAAGAGCTCAACAACAACACTTCTTCCTCTAATCGTTCCACAAAATCTTCAGGCTCATATTTATGGTCTTTTTCCCTTCCCTTTCTTCTTTATCTTCCATTGTCTTCCACCTTAGTATTATTCTTTCATTTGTTTCCATTGTTTTCTCTTCGGTCTTTCTTCCTCTGCCCCCTCCCTTTCCTTTTTACATTCCTTATTGGTCAAGATCTATGATTTTCTTTCTTCTTCAACCTCTTTGTTAACCTATATCTCTTTTTTCAAAAAGAAAAAATAATAAATAACAAACCATCTCACCCATTCAAACCACTATTTCAAACAGTTTTTGACCAGGCTACACCAGTTTATAACAATTTTCATTGGGTCACATCTCCTCTGGTTTAGTCATCAAACCAAATCGGCTAGTCTGGTTTTTTGTTCCATGCTTTTTTTATAAATGGGCTTGTCCTAAATATAAAATCTCTTTTGAGTTAATTTCAATTATAAATGTATTTTTTCCCATTTTACCCTCAATTAATTATTATACTATTAAACGGAAAGTTTTATCTTTTTCTCATTATTACTCCTCTCTATCACCCATTCATAAATATTAAATAGGCGCATTTTTTTAAAATAAATTAAATCTCCTACATTATTATTATATTTAACTACTTTTAATTATTTTTTAGAATCTCGCAATTTGTTTGAAAGACACTTGTATATAGAGATGGAGGGAGTAATTAGGTTATTGGTGCAATAATTTTAGAAATTATGTCTTAATGATAATGATATGATTTTGAAATAGTTATTCCCAATTTTTGTTATTGGTGAACAAAAATTATGTCTTCATCAATGGTATTAATACTACAAAAGTGGAAAATGAAGGTTTCAAATATTGATTAATAATTAGGATATTAATACTGCAATAATTACAATTAGTGCATTAATCGAGAAATTTAAAATATTTCAAAAAATATTGTTGACTTTAAAAATTAATTGGCTTTTGACTCTCATGAATGATAATAATTATTGTATGAGTAACCAATTAGACTTTATAAAAAGAAATTCCTTATTTTCATATACATTATAGATTTTTGAAAATACATAAAAGGAAGTTTATGGAATATTATCAATTAGTATATTAATCGGGATACTACTTTTGTTGATAATTAGATATTAATAACTTTAAAATTAGATTTTTTTTTTTTTTGTTTTTCAGGAATGATAGTAATTAACTTTATAAGCAATCAATCAGATTTCTAAAACATAATTCATAATTTTCCAAAATAAATAGAGATTTTTATTAAATTTTGTTCTCATACGTCTAAATTTTATTCATAATTCATCAAGAGCAACACTCCTCGCACGAGGATATATAGCTTGTTTGATTAAAATAAAGTGAAAATTTAAGGATATGATAAAAATTAAAATTTTCCTTCAGTTTTTGTATCTTAATAGGTATAATTTAGGGAAAATCCCATAAAAAGACGGTTGAATTACTTATATTTTAAATTGGGTTGATAAATTCGATAAATCCTAAATTAGGTCAGATGTCCTAAAATAGGATTTTAAAATTTGATAATTTTACCTTAATACCCCTAATTTATTCTCTCTAATCACTGTACCCCCTCCCATCCACTATTTCCTATTCAACACTATTTGCAAATGACTTCACATTGCAGACCACTTCTTTCTCTTAGTCTCTTGGTGGAAAAAGCTTGCCTCTTGGCGGCCTTTGCAAGGTGAAGATGGAGATGATCACTGGAAAATCCAATTGGAATTTCAAAGATGAATCCAATCTTTTCTTGTTGTTGATGTGAATTGGGTCAGGAGAAGAATTACCTGAAATTCCTGATGATTTATTAGAATATGGGAAGGATTTTGTGAGAAGGTGTTTGGTGAAGGATCCCAAAAAAAGATGGACAGCGGAGAAGCTCTTGGAGCATCCCTTTCTGGCCGACAAAACTATTTCATTAGAGCATATCAAAGAACAGTCGACGTCTTCGAGAAGTCACTTCAATTTTCCAAATCAGGTTTCCAACACAACAACTTCAACTCTAAATTCACTGGAATCTAATGACTAGTGCGAGTGGAAATCAAAATTTAGATCTTCTTGCCTAACTAGTACCTGTTCGTTGGAGGATAGGCTATGGGAGTTGGTGATGATTCAGACGCCAAATTGGTCGAAATGTGACAGTTGGATTTGTGTTGGATAGAAGTAGGAATTTTCTTGTAGCCAGTGGCAGAGGTTGAGGGGTCGAAGAGGGAGTGGATTCTTTGATACAATTCTTAAATGTTAATATCTGACTGTAAATACCAAGTACATCAATTGATCATATTAATTTTTTCTCATGTCGAATGTGACCCTCTGTATAATACCATTACATTCCACCAAGCCACCCTTTTTGAAATAGTATTTTTTTATAGTAGTCTGATTGGGAAAAAGATGATAATTGAAGTTTGAGCGCATACATCACCAACGCAACGATTCTCTATGTCTGAAACAAAGGGATAAACAGATTTTGGATATGAGCTTGGTTCTTGATGAGGCTACATTCCCATGGGTGGTGGCTGCAATTTGGGAGAGAAGTAGTAATTAGGGGAGACAATTAAATGAAGGGCATCAACGTAAAATTATCAAATTCTAAAATCCATTTTTAGGGCATTTGACTTAATTTAAGATATGTTAAATTTATTAACCCAATTTAAAATATAGGTAATTCAACCGTCTTTTAAAGAGATTTTCCCTAATTTATTAAGATAATACCTCATCTCCTTAATAGTTAAAAATATTGGTTGGTTTCTCTAAAATATACTTAAATCATTTGCTTTGAAACTATACCAAACTTCCTTAACATGTGCAATCAATAAGAATAATTTAAAAAATACTCCTCCATACCTTAGTATAAGACATATTTATCTAATTTGATTATATTAAAAAAGTTAGTTGAGTTAGTTAATATGACATGTATTTTCTAATACACTTTAATCATCTTCCTTAATTCCTTTATTTTCTCTCTTCCTTAATTATTGTTAAGAAATGATCAATATGGCTAAATAAGAAAAAAATTGATAAATATAAAAATTAAGTTTTATATTTAAAACCAAAATCACCTAACTTTCCAAATATATTTTATATTAAGGACCGGAGGGTACTAAATAAGGGACACAAAACATATCAAGTTCTTATATTTAAGTCTTATATTTAGGACAACTGATTGTAATTGAAAAACTTTCGCATTTAATTTCGTTCTTTTTTTTTGCCGGTTTTTTTTTCTCTGCATTGAATTGTAGAATGAATCTATCATTGCCATGTCATGACTCATGACTACCAATAATTCTGCGGAAGCTAACGAAGGAGTTGATATTCTAGTATTATTTTGTGAATATAAATATGACACCCATTGGCACCCTTTCAAGGGTCTTGCTAAGATTATGTGTTTGGTTTCATTTTTGAAATCATGGTTTTAAAAGTAAAATGCCTAAATAAGTGAAAAATTTAGAAAAATGCTTTCTTGGGTTACATAGAAAAATGCTTTCTAATTCAAAAACTTTGAAACTGTGATTTGAAGCCATCCATTTTTTTTTTTGGGCAATAGAAAACCATACAATCACTTTTATCAAAATCATCTTTTTCACAAAATTTATTCTAGTTAGAATATGTTGTTTAAAATCACTTTTTCTTCTTAAGCTATTCCTTAAAAACTTTGAAAATGATAAAGAATTAATCGCGTCACATAAATAATAAGCTTTTTGTAATTTATATTTATCTATACAAACTATGAATATAATCGCCAATTCTAAAAATAATTTGGAAAAGAATCTCTCCTTTTGATAGACCAGCTTACATGTTCCAACTGGCTTGTCGAAAACCAAAATCCTTAAAAACTTTTTGAATTATATCTCTTTTTATTAAGTCCAGAGGGAAAAAATTGTCTTTTATTATTAACTAAACTGTCTTTTATCCAAAAGAAGAAAAAAAAGTCCAGGCGTAAAAAATCGATTGCTGGAAATATTGCGGGACCCGGGAATAGCATACTACGTCGTTCAGAAAGCCCTAGCCAATTTTCTGGATTTCATCTGATCGGGCTACTACTCTTCGTTTCACCGTCTACCCCTGTCTCTGCGTCTCTTCCTTCAGCTCTGCCGTTCACATCCAGCGGCCGAGCTACGCCGCGGAGACCCAATCCGGTGAAGCCCCAACCGGAGATTTCTTCCCTTCTCGCATTACCCTTTGTTAGCAGGGTCTTCTTGCTTCTCCATTTCGATTATTGATCATACATTTACGGCTTCTTCCTGCATAAAAGTTTTCAAAGGTGTCCATTAGTGAGTTTCACTTGTGCATACCTATTATTAGCTCTCTGTGAATCTGTTTCTATATGCAAATATCCATTTTATGCGTATGCAATGCAGGGTTAAAAAAATATGGACTGTAGGAAACCAATCAATTGGTTGAGATAGAAAACGTGGTCATATCTGTCTTTAGTTTGGTAAACCAGATACTGCTTATACCATGGAATTTGGTAAACCGCAATATTTATGAATGATGGAATTGGAACCGTAGGAGCTTCATATGGGTCTCAATCTTCTAAAATGGTATTGAAAAATTTTATGATGCTTAGTGTCAGTTTGCTCAAAGGAAAAATGAGATGGGAACAGAAGTTTTGATGCGTGTGTGCTGACGCTCGTCCTTTAATAAGTACAAGATTGACATTTATCTATCTAAACTCTCCATCCGTCCTTGCGTTTTAACTGTTATCAGTGTTTGATATTGATAATTCATAGTGGATTAGATACTTGGAAAATGGAAATTTGTAAGACTCCTTTAACTTTGCTAATTGATTGCTTGGTGAAGCAGATCCGTAGCTGATTTGGCTCCCCCAAAGCAGATAAAAAATGCCTCTTTACGATTGTATGCTTCTATTTAAGCCTCATTTAAAGAAGAAGCCTGTCATGGATTTGGTTGCTAGGGTGGGAAAACATGTTTATAGAAGAAATGGAGTTCTCACTGATATAAAGTCTTTTGGAACTGTTCAGTTGGGCTATGGGATCAAAAAGCTAGATGGCAGATATTATCAGGTGAGGTTTGATAACCCATGATGTTGCTATGATTGTGTTTACATTTTTTTAGTTTCTTTTATGAGTATATATTTAGATAACGTATATTGTAGCATTGTAGGCACTGCATGCTTGCAATGAATTCTATTTTGATCCTAGAGAACTTCTGAATGCAAATTTTGTTTCATTTGCGTTATATGATTTGAAGACTATAGCAGTAAGATATAATATAATTCAATTAAATTGTTTTTTGAGATTAATGAAATGATTCCCCAACCTGTATATGAAACTCTTGGGTCTCATTCTTGCTTAATACATTGGTATATGATTAGAGATTACAATGCACATATATGTAGTAAATAACATATCTGAAACGAGGAAAGAGAAACAGAGACAATGAGGAGTGATTGAAGGAAATAGAAAGAGGTTTCGGTGCAAGTCAAAAACTTCAGGCTTGCACCGAAATTCATTTTGACTTTTAACACTCCCCCTCAAGCTGGAGAGTATATGTCAATCATTTCTAGCTTGTACCAAAATCCTTCAAATTTAGTTCTGCTTAGTGGTTTTGTCATCATATATGCAATTTGATCATCTGATTGTATATGGAATAAATTCATGATGCCTACTTCAATCTTTACTTTAATGAAGTGTCTCTCTATCTCAATATATTTTGTCCTATCATGATAGACTGGGTTCTTGATCATTTCAATGCTGGCCTTGTTGTCACACCAAACTTGTATTGTTCCCTCATGTGGAATTCCCAACTCCTTCAGTAATCCGATGACCCAAATTCCTTCACGTACTCCATTGTTAACAGCTATCAGTTCAGCTTCCGCACTACTTGTTGACACCACAGTCTGTTTCTTGCTTCTCCATGTAATCAGATTTCCCCACACATATGTGCAGTACCCTGAGACTGACCTTTTAGTCTCCCTGTCTTTTGCATGGTCTGAATTTCCAATATTTCTGACAGTGCCTTTTTTAAAGAAGATCCCTCTTCCAGGATTAAACTTCAAATAGCTTAGGATTCTGTACATAGCCGCCATGTGTTCTTCTTGTGGTTGGTGCATAAATTGACTTGCTATTCCGAATGCATAGCTTATGTCTGGACGTGTGTGAGTCAAGTATATGAGTTTCCCGACAAGTCTTCTGTACCGTTCTGGGTTGACTGGGACACTATTTGGTTTGATTCTTAAGTAACAACCTTTTTCCATTGGTGTTCTTTCAGGTTGTGCCCCTAACATCCCAGTTTCATGCAACAGATCTAGGGTATACTTCCGCTGGGATACGTTGATCCTCTTTTTAGTTCTTATCACTTCCATGCCTAGGAAATACCTCATTTGTCCAAAATCTTTCACCTGGAACTCAGTTGACAAGTCCTGTTTTAAATGAGCAATAGGTTCTTCATCGTTTCTCGTAATGACCATGTCATCAACATAGGCGATCAAGATGGTGACTTTGCCATTGACACGTTTGATGAACAATGTGTCATCTGCTTGTCCCTGAGTATACCCAAGTCTTTTCATTGTTTTGGTAAATTTGCCAAATCATGCCCGAGGAGATTGCTTGAATCCGTATAATGACTTGTTGAGTTTACACACAGAGTTGTTAGAAGCTAAAATTCCATCTGGAATTTCCATGTAAACTTTTTCTTCCAAGTTTCAATTCAAAAAGGCATTCTTCACGTCTAGTTGGTGCAACGACTAATCCAAGTTGGATGCGATTGATAGGAGTATTTGGATAGTATTAAGCTTGGCTACTGGAGCAAATGTCTCCTGATAATCAATTCCATATGTCTGGGTGTATCCTTTTGCAACAAGTCTTGCCTTGTATTTGTTGATACTACTATTAGGATTGAATTTTGGGTTGAAGATCCACCTGCATCCTACTGGCTTCTTTCCCTTGGGAAGAGTTGTAATCTCGCATGTTTTATTTTTCTTGAGTGCCCTCAACTCTTCTTCTGTAGCTCGTTTCCAATTCGGATCAGCTATAGCTTGTTGAAACGTGTTTGGGATTTTAATCTGTGCACTATTTACATCAAAGCTTTGCATTTTTTTAGATAGGTTCTCGTATGAGACAAAACAATGAATTGGATGCTGAGTACAAGATCTTACCCCTTTTCTCAATGCAATAGGCCAGCCCAGTTCTTCAAGATTTAATCCCGAATTAGAGTCGTGGTTGTTCCTTTGAATGGGAGAGATAGTTCTACCAGTGTTTGATTCATTGTTGGCTTGTAGTCTGGACTCTTTATTTCCTTGTGGTTCTGTATCCATACCTGTATTGATCTCAACATTTGTTTCCAATTTATTAGGTGTGGGTTCAGGTTGTGGTGGAAGATATTCAGATTCATGATGATTAATGTGGATAGGACTCGGTTGGCTTGTGGAAGGTAGGGAGTCAATGATGGGTATAGGATTAGGTTGTGTTGGTGATAGTTCAGGTTTATCCAGGATTAGCCATTCAATGTCAGTGTACTCCCCCTGAATGGGTAATTTGGGGTAATATGCTTCTTCTTCCGAGAAGACTGTATCCCGGGAGACAATAAGTTTCTTGAAAGTAGGACAGTAGCATTTGTACCATTTTTGAGCAGGGGAATAGCCAAGAAATAGGCATTTGTTAGCTCGAACAGCAAATTTATTACCATCATTGTTGTGAACAAAGACAAGACAACCAAACACCTTAGGAGGCAAGGAAGTGATTATTGAGCAATTTGGAAAGTGTTCTAGGAGTGTTTGGATAGGGGTGTTGAATTTGAGAACTTTGGATGGTATACGGTTAATGAGATAAGTTGCAGTGAGGAGTGCATCACCCCAAAAAATGGTAGGAACATTTCGTTCAATTAGTAAGGTTCAGGTTACTTCTAACAAGTGACGGTTCTTTCGTTCAGCTACTCCATTTTGTTGAGGTGTGTATGGGCAGGAAGTTTGGTGATGAATGCCTTGTTGATCTAGAAAGTTGGTAAAGGTGTTGCTCATGTATTCTTTGGCATTATCACTTCGAAGTACCTTAATGCAGACATTAAATTGGGTTCACATGAAGGTATAGAAGTTTTGAAATACCTTATCTACTTCATATTTGTCTTTCATTAAATAAACCCATGTGGCTCTAGTATGATCATCTATGAAAGTAAACCATCTAGCATGGATGTGAATCGAAAAGATCTTGTTGTTGCCACAATTTATGCTAGGTATTATAATAATTAGTAACTGTCAAGTTACCTTGTCTCAGATCTCGAAGTTGTCGCTTCAAGTGAATTAGAGCAGCATTGTTATCAAGGGAAGAGTAAGTTTGTTTTGCTTTATCCCAGATTTCTTTTGCAGTAGTTGCTCGGAGATAACCTTCACCGATTTCATCAGTTATGGAGTTGCACAACCAAGTCATAACTTGATTGTTTTCGGCAAACCATGTATCGAAATTGGGGTCATTAGGAGGAGGCTGAGGCGTTGCTCCATTGATATATTTCTCCATTCGCTTGCCACGAATATATCTTAGTACAGTTTGAGACCACTGAAGATAGTTTTTTCCATTGAACCTATGGTTAATGGCCATAATCTGACTATCAGAAAGTCCTGGTGTAGTTACTGTGCTACTAATTGTGGGGGAATGAGAGAAGGAAGATGAGTCTTGAGTTTCAAGATTTGTACCGGACATGAGGGCTATTGGTGTGGCTTCGGTTATGGGTTGATTTCTAGGAAGCGAGCCAAACAAAGGAAGAAATTTTGAAGAATCCATATGCTTTTCTTGAAAAAATGGTGGCTGGAAACACTGTGGGCTGTTTTCTGTGAAAAAACGGTGGTTGGAAAAAACACTATGTACGGACGCGTGTGGGGTTACGCGCCGGTGTACGGACGTGTGCGTGAGAGTCACGCACCGGTGCTTCGTCGGCGTGTGGATGCTACGCACGGCTCATATCGACGGCGCACTTATGGGTTTCGCCGATCGGCGGTTTCCAGTCATTCCTGTGCTGGTGGTGCAAGCTCACTCGCCATTTTTAAGTGTTTTTGAGCTTACACCTTCTCTCTCTCTCTGTGTCGCGCATTGCTTCAGCGGCGATTGCGCTGGCTCTAATACCATATGAGACTCTTGGGTCTCATTCTTGCTTAAGACATTGATATATGATTAGAGATTACAATGCACACATATATAGTAAATAACAGATCTGAAATGAGGAAAGAGAATCAGAGACAACGAGGAGTGATTGAAGGAAATAGAAAGAGGTTTCGGTGCAAGTCAAAAACTTCAGGCTTGCACCGAAATTCATTCTGACTTTTAACACTGTAATATTACTTTTAGTTAATATGAGTCTGACACAGTATTAACTTCTTAAACCGCCTGATTTCACTGTTTTGCCTGTTAGTCTCATTTTGGTGACAGAGCTACTACTAAGTTATTGATCAGTAGCCAAAGTCAAATCACCATTTTTTGGATGATTCTGATGGAGTCCTGAATACTGAACTAAGGCCATATGTAAAACATCAAATATATATATATACACACACATACAACTTATGCAAATCTAGTGACAATGACTTCCCTAAATTATTAAAAACATTAGGAATTAGGAATATTTCAAATACTCCATAATGCTTTTCCTCTCCTTCGCTCTTTATTCTTTAATCCTCAACTACTGGCAAAACGTTCCAAAACAGTTACCACTAAAACTACCCAAAAACTGAGTAGAATGGTTTTAAACCATGCTCAAATTGTGTAAACCTGCCCAAACAGTTGCATAACTATCCCGTGCTGCATTAAAAAACTATCTTAATTAGTTACATGATGGTGGGTAAGGAAAATGAAATCCCATGAATACCAGGATCTTGAACCTTTGCCTTGCTCTCAAGGCAAGAATCAAAGTTATGACCAATGGCTGCTTTCCAATTGGATTTTGCTCTAATTTCCTCAAAGACTCTTAATCCAATAGCTTTCCGAATGCCAACCAGCACCATGACCTCTTGCTCCTTGGTGTTCCCTTCTAACTTTATTTCACTAGTGGCAGTTTACCCTGTGATTAAACTCTTGGAAATGTCTGGCACGTATAGAATTTTCATTTTCTTTTGCAATTTCTTCTCCCTTTTCATTGCCATTATTTTCTCACTTCATTTCTTTCCATCGTAGACAGAGATGGTTGCAGATTTTCTCTGTTTCTTCTTGCCCACGATAATAGTGATAGATGATTTTTCTCTCTCTTCGTTTCTTCTCCCTTTTCATTGCCAGTATTTTCTCTCTTCATTTCTGTCCATCACAGACAGAGATGGTTGCAGATTTTCTCTGTTTCTTCTTGCCCACTATAATAGTAATCGATGATTTTTACTTGATTTCTTCCATTTTATGGCTGGAAAACTTGATTTCTTGTTCAATTCCTTCTCCTGTTGCTTCCACTGGATCATTATCTAGGGACTGAAGAGGCTCTAGTTGTTGATCTTTAGAAGTTCCTTCCCTGGCTCTCCTTACCAAATGCATGTTTGGATTAACTTTTGAGGATAGCTTTTACGATTGATGAGGTAAGTATGCGAGAGGGGTTTTGTCTCGGCTTGCCAAAAAGGGCTTTTAAAACCTCGGTTTTGTGGTTTTCCAAACATGCACCAAATTAGGCTTCTTTTTTATTTCTTCTTTTTTCCTGTCAATTATTTGAACAACCAAAATTCTTTTCTGAATTCTGCCAACCCCTTTATTAATTCTAGCAAAAGACTTTCCAGACTTCACTGAAACAAGAAACCTATTAGACATGTTTCCTTTCTTACAGTTTCCATCTCACTTCTATTTACAGCAGTCTCTTTACAACTCCTCAAGTGTATACTCCACTCATGTTCTCCATGTTTCCGACTATCACTGCATTGGTTCCAAATTGATGGAAAGCAGAATATAGAACTAGTAATATATATAAAATGTGCTGGAATGCACTCTACAAATGGGCATCTAGTATCTAGTAATACAATGAATTTCCCTAATTTGTTGAGATGCCATAAATTCTCTCCAACACTCCTCAATATGTTCCTGCACCTCCCCTCGCAGTTCTTTTAAACCTGAAAAAAAAATCCACCCCTACTCCACCCAAGAAGAAAGGGACAAAAAAAAAAAAAACTATCCAAAACAGTCACCATCAATGTCTGCAGCCAAAAACTATCCAAAACCTGATCATAACAGTTTCATTTGGAGCAATTTTTTCAATGGTGCCGATCATGTCAAATCAAGTTGGTGGGATTTAACAATTTGTCTGGTTGTAGTTGAAATTTGAAAGTTAGTTTAGTATTTCTTCATGGGCTCTTTCAAGGGCTGTTTTACCTGACTCTGATTTATTACTAGTTAATGGCGTGCCAAGCATAATGCAAGTCATCTGAGTTCATGTGAATAATTTTTATCCTGTCTTTTTACTGCATCTCAATTTTGCTGTTTAAATTTATCACTGATCTTGCGAGATGGGTTTTTTCTTGTGGAACAGCTGTTTCCTTTCTGACTTACTTAGAACTAATGCATTCTATTATTAGCATCTTATGCTAATAAAAGGAAAGTAGAGGGTCTTGCGTTCTGTGGTTTCTCTACATGGAACCAAGAGTCTAAGGATAATATTACCCGAACGATGCTTTTTAGTTTTGATCATATCAATTATAAAATGGTAGTGAGATCTCGTAGTTCTTCATGTATCTTGCCTCTATAAACATTATGTAGGCATTCTTTTTCTTTTAACCATTTTATTCGGAAGTATTTGTTTGTCACAATTTGATGAACTTGACAAGAACTGTTTCTGGCAGCTAGATAGATTAACCTTTGAAAGTTGTCCCATAATGAGCTGGCAACATCCTATTTACTTGATTGTAGGGTCAAATGATGCAAATGACTATGATGGCTACACCCAACATCAATAAGGAGCTGCATTACTTAAACAAGGAAGACCGGCTACTTCGCTGGCTACTGGTTAAACATCGCACCACGCAATATGGGATTGACTTCTTAAACGAGGAGCAAACTCAACTTGAACTCAGCCGATGGCCTCAAAGCCGATTATATGATGACGAGTTTCACCATGTTGATCCTGAAGTATACGATGACAGTGATGACGAGGAGTATCAAGTGAATGAGGAAGGAGAGAAGAAGTTGGACTAAAGTCCAATTGGGTGTTTCTTTTTGGTTTCCATTGTTAGAGGATCAAAGCATTGAGTTTTGTATTGCAGTGCTAGCTAGACATGTGCTTTTATTAGTGTAAGGTTACAATTCTTAGATGTGATGAGTCAGTATGATGTTATATTGTTGATCTCATGCTCTCAGTATGGTTGTCAATAAAAAGAGCCTCGCATGGAAACTAGGTGGAATATATATATATATATATATATATATTTTTAAAATTTACAGAAGTGAATGACCTTGCCTAGGAATTTATGAGCACTTTAATTTGATTTTCTTTATTTTTTTTTTTTTGCCAGCCATTTTAATTTGAATAACATTTATTCAAGGGTTATGGAGTAAATTTACCAATAAAATTTTAAGGAAGGAGCGTTCGGCATAATTATATTTTAAAATGGGTAAAAATATACATAAGGAATTAAAAATGGAGCATCTAGCACAAAATTATCAAATTTGACTTAACGATGTTAAATTATAAGAGAAGAAACCCTCTAACGACGTTAGGTTAACGGTTTTGTTTTGAATGCTCTACTTTTAATTACTTTTGTGTATTTTTACTTTTTTTAAAATATAATTGTGTCAAGCGCTCTTTCCTTAAAATTTTGTTGATAAATTTACTCATTAACCCTTTATTCAATCAATAAGAAGAGAATCAAATTTATTACCTTAGTAATATTGCGAAAAGACTGGTTTAAAAAGCTGGATTGAATCAGTGGAGTATATAGTAATCCCTTTGACGTGATATACATTATCATTTTGTCAATTTAAAATTCAATTTGGCAAATGTAACTTTATCGTCATTTAGAAAATAAACACATTAGGCTTATTTTAGTTCAATTATATATCTAGTGTGTGTGTGTGTGTGTGGGAAAACAATTTGCAAGCATTTATACTTTCCTTCAATTTTTATTTTGACACCGGTGTATTTTTCTCTTTTAATTAACAGTGCTAAAAGAATAGTTAAGGAGAAATACTGAAACATATAGCTTGGTAACTAATCAATTTTTATTTTTAAAATGTAGTATAGTTGTTTGCCATTTTACTGATACTTCGGCTATATGTTTAGATTAGCTTTTGAATAATAACTTTTAAGATTTACAAAGTAAATATATGAAAGGAGTTTTATCTCAACTTGTGAAAAAGAGGTTTCTGAAACCACAGTTTCATGATTTCCCTAATACTCATCAAGGATGAGTTATCTACTTCAGCTTTTACAAGCCGTTTTACAAGTCAATCATATTTCTAAAGATCATAATTGCATTGCAGATGCTTTGGCTAAGGATGAGTTATCTACTCCAGCTTTCTTTGATAGTTGTCTGTCTCATCTTTGGATATTGGTAGCTAAAGATTGTACAGGATTTAATTCCCCACTGGTCTAACTTAATTCCTGTCATCTATTGGCTCTCGTGTGAAGTATGATTCTGCATGCAAATATCTGTAATGCAAGGCTAAAAACCTTGTACACTGGCAAAAAAAATCCATTAGTGTTTGAGGTAGAAAGTGCACTAATACTATTGTATCTTTTCTTTTCTGTATTGGTTTTGAACTGATTCAAGGGAAACGATTCAGAGTTATTAAACCCTTCCTCCTCATACGAGGCTGAAAATTTTCAATTTGTTAATTTTCCTGTTCTCTTATCTTCACTGTCATTTTTATCAAACTTGTCTTTAGCTTTTAATAAACTAAACACCAACCAGTGTTGTTGGATCATAATAGAATGGGATGACAACTCAGAGAGTAAGGCCTCAAGTTCAAGTCTATTTAAATGAAAAATATATCTTTATAATTATCTTAATTGAATATAAAGTTTTGGGAGAGTTTCCTTGATGGCATACTAGGAGGCGGTCAACAAGCTTAAGAAGAATTCATCCAGTTTGAGGCCCAACAAGCCCTCCAACATTTTCAAGGAGACTATCAAGTCTTGAAAGATGACATGGACAATTATATATGTGGCATTTGACGTGACATGTGACAGGGCACCCTCAAAGCCACCATGGCATGCGAGTCAATAGTATTTGCACACTTGGATGTTAAGAAAGACAAGATCTTGTTTTAAGAGCCCAAAAATGATGATCACATTGCTAGAATCCCAATAAGATGATGTACAAAGTCTATGTGCAGTCCATATTGAAGAACTCGTTTAAAAATTAAAATACTATGTGACGATCATGTGCCTTGGAGGAGAATTATTAGTGATGTCCAAGACATCTCAAGAAGCATCGAGAAGACGTCTTTATGCATCAAATTTGATATAATTTTGTTTTGAATTAGTTTCCTTTTTTATTTACATTGAATAAAGCCTTTTGGTTCAAGATTGCTCTTGAAGACTTTGTTGTAGTTTTCTATTTTTACGTATTTGGATTACTCTTGGAGATTAAGTAATTTCCTTATTCCTTTAGGCTTGAAGGGTGTTAACCAAGACAATCATTCATCATTAAGGCATCCATGACTAGGTTTTCAATTCTAGAGTGTTCTTGTATTGTCTATATATGAAGGCCATGTTTTATGTACTAAGATTTAGACTTGATGAGTGATCATTGAGAATTTTATTTCTCTTGTGCGAGCTTTGCTTACATCCTTGTATTCTCGTGCCAATATTTAGACTGTATCAAGGACTGATCATCCTTGTGGTATCTTGATGGTTAGGGTTGTAAGAGATAAGTTCTATTAAAGTCATGTTTTTGATCATCCGTTCCGTTTGTGTCTTTAAACTTTTTTTCTTATATGAGTTTTGCTTGCATCCTTGTATTCTCGTGTGAATATTTGAACTGTATCAAGGATTGATCATCCTTATGGTATTTTTATAGTTATGGTTGTAAGAGACATATTCTTTTAATGTCTTACTTTCGATCATCCGCCACATTCGTGTCTTCAAACTTTTTACCTAGAAGATCCATTCCCCTCATCGTACCATTCTTCTTCTTAATTAAATACTTAACAACAAAGTTCAAATTTTAACCAATAAGTTGTTGGTTGAGGTGGTAAGTGGTCTTATTCCTGAAAGGAAGAGAATACAAGTTCAAATCCCGAAAATCTCATTTATTTGAAGAGACAAAAACCCTTTATTCAAATAGAAAAAAATGAAACAAAAATGAAAATTCTAATTTCTAATTCAAATAATAAATATTGATAAATTAAAGTGCCCAACTAAGTTCAAATAACTAAAATTAAGTCAAACCGTTGTCCTAGACCCTAATAGAAAAATGATACAAAATCACATAAATATCTTAATATTTTTACATCATATTTGATCATATAATTTATAATTGATTAAAGTAAATTCAAAAAAATACTAGTTAACGGGAAAAAAATACAAGAATATAATTATAAAAATGATAAAAACATAGTTTAATTGGAAAAATAATATTATACAGGCCAAAACGGATTGACATTTTAACAGGTTCGGGTTTATGTATTCTAACTCTACTTATTCCTATTTGATATGTATATTTTATTTTTAATTTTCAAAATAAACTTATGTCTTTTGCTAAAATGTGAAAAACTAATAAAACTAGGAGGAAGAGAAGGGGAAAAAAGAAAAAGGAAAAAAAATTCAACGGCGTCGTCTCATTCTCGGCCATCCTGTCATTCTTTCTCACCCATATCGCCGCCGCCGCCCTACTTTCCACGACGCCGTCGCCCTCTCGTCCTCCTCTACGGCCAGCAAACCAAGTCTTCCAGTTCCTGATTCCTGTAGGTTGTACGGCACTCCCATCTCTGCTTCAATCAAAGTTTCAATAGGTAAGCTTACTTATTGCCAAGCCATCTCTATTTTCTTCAGCAAATTGCCCTGGCTGATTTGTCTTTTGCATGACTAAATTTAGCTCAATGCTGCCATGGCTACTGTGGTGAACGTTTGTTGTATTGCTTCTTTTTTAGTTTCGTTTATATGAGTGACTTTAGGCTATATATTTTACAGCAGCGCCTTCTGCAAGCCATCAATCTATTTACCATTATTATTACAAACAGTTAGGTTTTTTTTTTGACCGAAACAAACATTTAGGTTGTATACTTTACTGGTGAGATTATTTTGATGTTACATGCATGAATTTTACTGCAGAAGGACTTTTTGAGTTGTTAGTCGTTAATGGGGTATTAATTTATAAATATTTGGGGCATGCTATGTTTTTCTTTTCTATTTCATGATGCATTCTAATAACAATATATGATGTGAATATATCTCTGAGTTTTTGTATTTCAATCAATATTCAGTGAATTTAGTTTAATAACTTGCAAGTTACTGTTTTTCCTTTCATATGTTATTCTATTCTTAATAACAACTTGTATAGTTTACATACATATATATTACATATGTCCTGACTCATTATTTTAACTTCAGTAGAATTATCTAATCAGTAGCACTTTTGGTTGAATGATTGATATGCTTTTGAAATTTTAATACCTGGTCATGATTTTAGTAGTCCACTAGATTCTTCTCCATCCCTTAAACCCAACATATTCTGGTGCAATTCCATATCTTGCCGTGGCCTTAACTCGTTTTATCCCCCTTTCTTTTGGTTCCAACAGGAAATTGGCAACAAAGATGAAGGTGGTAGCACTTATTAGTGGTGGAAAGGACAGTTGTTATGCCATGATGGAGTGTATTAAATATGGCCATGAGGTTTTAATTTTACATATTTAGACATGTAAATTTTCTGTGTATTCGCTTGGTTTCTGGTCCTAATTATCATTACTTGTTTTGGGTACCTGGTTTGTTGTCGGTATTGCAATAGATTGTTGCTTTGGCAAATTTGATGCCTGATGATGGTTCTGTGGACGAGCTGGATAGCTACATGTATCAAACTGTAAGCCTTGTTTGCTTTTTCCTCTTTGCTTACTTCATAGAACAATTCGAAGATTGGATACATTTAATGGAGTTGAAAGGATTCTATTTAAAAAGAAGAGAAGAGAAAAAATGGAAAATATAATTTTCCTTAGCGCTTTGGCCTTCAAAAGATTGTCTCTAACAACTAGTGTCATGAATGTACAATAGTCTTAGGAGCAATCAATTATAGCATTCTTTCCGTAACTCTCAGATAAGCTTAATGCTGTTATATCTTATTGTAATACGCCTATTAGCATTGTGTTGAATTTATGATGGGGTTATACTGTAATAGGCATTCTTTGATGTTATCGTGCTGATTGTATGATAAAGTTCTTTTGACAATGCCCTTTTTTGTAAACTATATGCTAACACATATTCTCACTTAGGCACTTACTCCTAAAAGATGGAAGATTAACATGACAGGAGGTTTTTGTATAACATGAAACTGGAAGGTAGTTTGTTTAGATTTCAGAAAACTCCTAATAGGTCAGTGTAAATCAAGGTATTGCTAGCTAACCCGGTTATTCAACTGGTCAAATTATTAGGTCAAGGCTTAGTAGTCTGATTGTGGTTGCCGGTTCTAAACAAATCAATATATTTTAAAGTATATAACAAGTATTTTAAATAGGAAAGATAAAAGGTAATAACAAGAATATATCAAAAAATTACTCCAAATATATTAATTGTGTGTATTTCCCTTACACGTGTGACAATGAAAAGGTAATAACAAAAATATATCAAAAACTTATTCCAAATATATTAATTGTGTGTATTTCCCTTACACGTGTGACAATGATGATGGGCTACTCAATGTTTACTTCAGGTTGGCCACCAAATAATCATCAGCTATGCAGAATGCATGGGATTGCCATTGTTCCGAAGGCGAATAAAAGGATCCACAAGGCAAGCCTTATCATTGAAATATTGTGGTTTAACTACGTCATTTTATTTTAGGAAGATAGAATTGTTCATTTTTTCAGCAGTCGGAGGAGAACAACCTCTCAAAATATGATATGACTACCTTGCATAATTCATATGGGATTTTGAGATCAAATTTCTTTTATTGGTAGATTCCCGTGTTGTTACACATTGTTATAATGATATTATCTCATCCTGCTTGTGTTTGAACTAGTGTAATATATTACTTTTTGACATTTGATTACTCTTTATCGTTTTACTTGTATTTATTCTATTAGTAGATAGCAATTTAGGCTTTTCTCTTAAACTTTGAATAGCCAGATTGGTCAATGAACTACAATGAGGAGAAGTTCATCTTTTGGTGGTACTTATATTCTAAATTTTCCTTGTGCAATGGAAAATTACGTTTTTATCCTCAACTTTATAATATACAACATTTGACAATCAAATTAATGATATGAAGATAGCTAAAATTTTTTGCACATGATGACTTTTAGATCATAAAGATTTGACAGAGTTTTACATTGGCAGTCAAAGGCCTAACACAATCCTCCTCCTTTATCCGGGCTTGGGAGTGGCTATAAAACATAGGCGGAGTTACATGATAACTTTTAGATATGAATAAAATGTTTTCTTAAGTATGTTAAGTATTTCTTAAAAAACTTCTTATAATACAGATCATCTGGCTGCTTTTTAAAGTGCCATGCTATTTGTGCTTGAAAAGCTGGCTGGCTTATTGGCATCTCAGAACTGAACTGGACAAGGGTCAAAGACCTGCTGATCCAGTCAGTCTGGTCACATGATGTTAAAAGGGCTACTATAATTCATGTTCTCATTTTATAGTAAACTGATTTTTTTTTTATTTAAAAAAAGTGAGGAATGAAAAGCTAGAACATTGTACTCATTGTGAGCTCATACATCTATTTCGGAGTCTGTAATCTGTGTTATCAATTGTGGATGGGCTGATAACTTTAAATCAAACATCTCTCTCCAACATTGCATCTAACTGCATTTTTCTTAAAGCAGAATGTTCTTTAAATTGCATTCTTCAATTCACATGAAATATCTGGATTTATATAATTATATAAATTATATAATGCTTAATCTAAAAATGATATTTTGTGGATAGGCATCAGGAGCTTGGATACAGACCAACTCCCGGTGATGAAGTTGAAGACATGCTTATTTTGTTAAGTGAAGTAAAAAGACAGATACCCTCAGTTACAGCAGTTTCCTCTGGAGCCATTGCATCCGACTATCAGAGGTTGCGGGTGGAAAGTGTTTGTTCAAGGTTAGGCCTTGTTTCTCTGGCATACTTGTGGAAACAAGATCAATCATTGCTTCTCCAGGAAATGGTAAATTGTGTTATGGCAATATAATGTTACACACGCATGTATTCATTTATGTATATAAATTTGCCTTATTTTTCAAATAACCGTAATTACATTTTTGTTTTGATCAGATTGCTAATGGAATTGTGGCTATAACAGTGAAGGTATAACTTCCTGGTTAGCTTTGCTTCTAAAGTTATATCTGTTAATACTTAAATGGGAGTCAATTACTGTGTTCCTCCCATTTTGGTACTTATCAGCTACTTGGTTAGGGAGATCTTAAATTCTTTTGATTTTGTGGAACATTTTGTCCAATATCAATTGAGATGTTCCAAGTGTATTGCTACCATATGGTAACATCAAAGTTATGCTGGTTTTGGCTTTGATTATATGGCAGCCACTTATACAAGTGATATGCTGCCAAGAAAACAAAACAAAACCATTTCCATCTATTTTTTAATTTACTGTTCAAAACTTTTATATCATTACTATTCTTCGGGACCTTAATGCTTTATATACATTACTAGGTTGCTGCCATGGGTTTGGACCCTGCAAAGCATCTGGGCAAAGAAATAACCTTCTTGAATTCACATTTGCATAAATTGAAAGAGTATGCCTGCGTTCCCCACAAGTTGTGAAATTCTTCGGAGTTCTCTTTATGTTTTTGTTTTGTAACTCTCTTTTCTCTGTCCTATGCAGGTTGTATGGAATTAATGTTTGTGGGGAAGGAGGGGAATATGAAACATTAACACTTGATTGCCCACTCTTTATTGTAAGTTCATAGCATAATTCTTTTGATTGGATGAGACTAGTTGAGCTATCTGGCTCTGTCTGTTACCTTTTTATTGTCTTGTCCATTGGAATCCACAATACGTTTAATGCTGTTATCAAGATATTAGTGGGAGCTTTCATTCTCAAATGCATTTGATCCAAGTGATTTTGAGAATTGAACTTTTTTTAATTTCCTAAAGAAAAATTGATATTGTTACTTGTTTTTTAAAATTATGTTAATTATTTTTGTACAAATTTCTTCAGTCAGCAATATGATTTTTAAAATTTCAGAATGCTCGCATTATGCTTGATGAATATCAAGTTGTGATGCACTCTTCAGATTCCATTGCTCCAGTTGGAATTCTTCACCCCTCGGTATTCCATTTGGAAAACAAGGCAGATGCTCAGCCTTTAAGATCACAAGTCAATGAACACAAGTTGGAGAAACTAGGAAATGTATTTGAAGTGCATGATTGCCCAGAAAGATGTGAAGCCTCATGCAAGCCTATAGATTATGTTGCTGGTCTAATTGATGGGTCAGAGCATAAATTTCAATTTTCAAGAACGAAAAACAAGAGTGCATTCTCCATATGTTGCTGGTTGCAAGAATCATGCAGTGGTCTTAATTCATAATCTTTTCCATTTCGTTCTTCAATGATTTCAGTAGCCTCTTCCACCACCTCTTTAATTTGCATTTCTAATAGAAGTAATGTTGTCTAATTTCCATGGAGCAGCTTTGCAGGAAGATCTTGTGGCTGTTCTGGGGAGAATTGAATCAGAATTAGGGAGTTTTGGTTTTGGCTGGGAGAACGTCCTCTATGTTCATCTTTACATTGATGACATGACTCAGTTTTCTGTGGCAAATGATACCTATGTGAAGTTCATAACACATGAAAATTGCCCGTTTGGTGTTCCATCCCGTAGTACAGTTGAAATGCCTTTACTGCAAATGGGTTTGGGTAGGGCATTCGTTGAAGTTTTGGTGACAAAAAATCAAACTAAAAAGGTTTTACATGTGCAGAGTATTTCCTGTTGGGCACCTAGTTGCATTGGGCCATACAGCCAGGTAATAGTCGTTCCCAGCAGCTCAGTGTGTATCACAAAAACAGCAAGAATGCTTGTGTTTATTCCAGTGTAGCATGTTATTTATTCAATTGAGTATTAGGACAACTGAAAAGAGTTAAAGCTTAAAATAACAACTGCTAACATATTCCAGCTCTGGGCGTAAATTTGGCATGCTTATTTTTCTGTCCAGTGGCTAGACTGCTGAAGCATCACAATTCATTTGGAGAGATTAGAGAATTCAACTGTGTGAAAGTGTGCATGTGTGTGAGAGAAGTTTTCCTTGCAATTGAATATTAGAATTGCTACTTTTATTTTAGCTGGACTATGCTTAATTTAGTTTAGATAAATGTTGGCCTTGTTTATTATATAAATCCTTGAACATGGGTTTATGTCTTTTGGCTGTTTCTTTAATTATTTTAAGGATGACATGACTTGAAAGTTAAAACTAATTTCTTGTTTATATAATGAAAAAAGACATTGGATTGCAATTTATCGTTTAAATAATTTAAATGCACTAAAAACTGATGGCTTGACTTACTTGTCTCCTTCATAATTTATTGTGTAATTCATATTATCACATCTTAAACGTTCTCTCTATTATCGTCAGTTTTTTCTAATTCTTTTGCTCAGGCAACCTTGCATGAGGGTATACTTCAAATGGCTGGGCAGCTGGGGCTTGACCCTCCCACAATGAATCTTTGCAGTGGGGGCCCAAGTGCTGAACTTGAACAAGCACTTAAAAACAGTGAGGCAGTGGCAAAGTGCTTTAAATGTTCAATTTCAACATCTGCAATTGCATTTGTTATTTACTGCTCTAAACGTGTCTCATCATTGGAGCAACATGAAATTATGGAGAAGCAGGAAACTTTCCTCATGGAGATGAAAACTTCCCTTTCAAGGGAAGGAAATATGCATAAAGCATTAGATCCTATTTTCCTCTATATCCTTGTTCCTGATCTTCCCAAGAGGTACATAATCCTGTCGCTCTCAACTTGGTTTGTGGAAACTTTTGTTTTTGGTTTGGAGAAGAATGCATGCATCTTCACGGGCTTATCTCTTTCTTTAATTATTTTATGGAAAGAAGTGTCCATATGGTTTCCCTTTAGTGCTTAGCACACGGTCTTTTTTAGGGAGAACCCATTATCCGATGAGCAAAGAGACTGGTCATTGAAGGTAAAAAAACACAGGCTGGTCATCACTTTGGGATTTTGTTACTGTTTATTGTTTTGAGCTTTTCATGAATTGTGTTCTGATGAATTCTTACCCTCTACCTAGTTGTAGATTCTTCTCATTCTAATAAGTTTTATTCTTGTCTGTGTCTGGTCTCATATTAATTCCCTTTTTACGGAGTGGAGTGGGTCTGGGGAATGGACTATCCATTGAATTCTTATGCTATCAACATCCCATAATTTATGCATTTAGTTGGTTTCACTCTCTGGATTTGCAGAGCTTATGTAGAAGTAAAGCCCATTCTCTATGTTGAAGATGACACTGAAGCAGAAATTGAGAATGTAAGGGAAAGATCTTGTTTAAATACAGAGAGCTATTGGGGTTTCAAGCACGAGGGTTGGCATGATTCTTGCATTCAGAAATGTGTGGTTCATGGGAAGATATGTGCGCTTATATTACATATTACAAGTGAGATGGCTGTGAAGACTTGTTCTGAATCTCTTCCTTTTGGTGATGTCAATGACGGTCAATTTTCTGTCTCCAAGGTGCATATGGCGAAAATTTCAAAGTTCTTGATCTATCTACTTGACAAAGCCATGACAAAAAATACTTTCGCCTGGGAGGATATAATGGTCAGTTTTCTCGTTATAATCCAACAGGCCTTTCAAACTTTGATTCTTTCACTGTCCTGACCTTCTGATGATATTTTAAAGCTGAACATTCTATTTATTTGGTGAACTATACTTGCTTCTTAAAATCTTCACTATTTCTGTGACTCTAAAGTATATGGATAATGTGATTTCCAGGTACAAGTTATTACTTTGAATTTAAAAGATCCGGCGCATTTTTCACATAACAATTGGAATATACCACCATAGGAATAGTTGATTTAGCAGAAGAGCACCCGCAAACCATAGACAGGAGAACTACATTTTACCCCTCTGAACTAAGGCTTGATAACGAATCTAATGTATACTTTAACATGATAAGTATTTTCGGAAATGTAACAAAATACCACCCAAAAAAATAAAACACAAAAGAAAGAAAGAAAGAAAAAGTAAATTAAAAAAAACACCTGACACTGCTTTTGGAGGTATTTTGTCATTTTGATTATGGTTTTGTTCATATACCAAGTTTGCTATCAGGCCAGACATTCAGGAAATATCTGCTTTGTTCTACTTCCTCTTCTCCGGTTAGATCCGAGTCGTTGTCTTACAATCTAACATATGCTCCTTGCTTGTGCAGAATTTACGATTCTATATTCCAGCAAGCCTTGAGGTGTCCATGGAAGAATTGGCAGCCTTGTTCAACAATGCACTTTCAGAACTTGCCGAAGCGAGTAAGAAGGTTATTATAAGTGGCGAGGAGCCAATCTTCAACATAGTTCCTGTGATAGGTGCTGGAATGTCTGCTTCATCAATGGATGATATTGTAACATGTGAGTTACTAGCTAGGAAATCCTGAGTCCATCTGCTTGCTTTCTGGCCAAAGTGTTTTATGCTTCTCTTTGTTGCAATTGAGGGTTTCTTGGACTGCAAGGCAAGAGGGGTTGTTTGGTATGTGGTTTTCCAGCTCCATTTTAGACTGGACTGTCCTGCTGGCGGGCTTTCCCTTCCTTTGTGCTGCCTTCAATTTAAATTTCATCTAAGGATGTTATGGCTGGAAAGAAGTTTTAGGCCACATGAATATACTTGTATCTAGTCTACCATGCAATATATTTTATTTGAATTCGCTGAGAAGAAATATAATAGGGTTAATTTTTTGTACCTCAAGTTCGCCCTTATGATGGTTTTGGTCTCTCAAGTTTCAAATAATGAGTTTTAATTTTTCAAAGAGCAAAATGGTCCAGGTGTTTATTAGGTGACAGGGACTAATTAATGTTTTAAATAGAATGAAACTTGAAGGATATTTAAAATTTGAAGGACTAAAACCAAAATAAAAGAAACTTACGGATTAAAGATTGTATTAAGCTAATATAATACTATCTTTGGTCGATCATATATTATGGACCATAGCAAGTATATGGTAGGAGTATTTTTATGTGAAATGTTCTGAAATAAAACATGGAAAAATGAATATATGTATGCATAATAAATATTACTAAATTATTATTCAAGTAATTATGCTTCAAACTATGAACATTAACGATGCCGTTAGGGAAAAAAATTCACTCTTCATATTTTCTCAATTATAGCCTTGTCACGTTTAAGCATTAGAAACTAATGATGCAACATATGTTAATTATGATACAAAAATTGAACCACCATGGCACCATTATCTCTAATACAGTTCAATTATTCATACTCCAGCTATCTATAACGTCCAGAATATAAATATATGATCATAAGAATTTCTTGTGCATTGAATGTTGGATTCTGATTTTTTTTTTTAATAGAAAAGTTGGTTTCTGATTTGTTCCAAGTAGAATGCTGCAATAAGGATTCAGGGTGATTAGATTTTGCCTAATTTTTAAGTAAATTTTTGAATCGTACATAAATATTTCGATTGATTTTTATACATTAAAATATTTGTATGTTTTAAATAGTAATTTATTTATTGATTAATGGATAAATTAGTAAATATTTACATTGGCAAAAGTGCATATTTCGTTCTCTAACTTTATACAAGTCTTCCATTTAGTCCCTTAATTATAAAACGCATCTTTTAGATCATTTAACTCTAACACCATTACTCTCAAATAATAGCTTTTTATAACTATAATTGTTATCTTGAAACTTAAACTTAACATGTAAATATTTTGAAAATTTGAATGTCAACATTTTTTTTGTTATTAATGTTAGGTCTAAAGGACAATTTCATAAAATTAAGTAATTAAAATGAAGCATTGTATAAAGTTAGATGATTAAAAGTGAACTTTTGTTTATTCACTTCATACATATATATTGAGAACAACTAGTTAATTCATTTCCTCAAAGAGCACCTCTTTCCTAGTTTACCCTCTTTAGGCGGGTCATTCTTAAGATCTTATAATTTAATTAAACAAAGTTAAGATATACAACATTACCCGATGTTTAGTTCAGTTGCATACTCTTGATGTGATCTAGCTTCTCTCATTTTCTTTTCCTATCTGCTGCTATCCTTTTCCCCCTTCATGATCTCATCCTTTTCTCCATTTTCTTCTCATCCTTCTCTCTACTGTAATAATATTTTTAAGGGTCAAACTCATCATTGGATCATTGTTATGGTGACATTTCACGTTTTTTAACATTTTCTAGGATAAAAAAAATGCTTCAAGATACTCACAACTCCTTTATAAATACTTTCAGGACAAAAATGACATTTAACCCTATAACAAAATATTAAATACAATAATAAATATAAATTTATACTTTAAATATTTTTAGTTATATTTATTTATAATTATTATATTTATATTTTTAGTTATATTCTCACCATGTTTCCAAATAAGGCATCAAAAGAAAAGTCCCCCTTAAAGTCATCAATGTCCATAATGGGAGGGAAAGAGATAGCTTATGCAGATTTCGAACTTCTATCATTCTTTGTTCCATTTTTTGTCTCCAGGTATGACTAAAAGAAAGCTTGAGAGTCTTCTTCTGGGTTACAGAGACAAATAGGTCCAACGAAAATTACAATGCAGAAGTGACTTCTCTAGTTTTGAAAATTTGATAATAATCAAAATCCATAAACGAGAAAAGCTTGAAAGAGCCAGATGTCGTAGACAAAGAAATGTGTGCTTCTATAGCCACACACACACACACACACAAAAGGTGAGTTCTGAGATGGACCTATCTTATATAACCTAGCAATAGAGCTCCGTAAAGTTGATCATTACGAATATTATGATTCAGGGAGGTTCAATTCATTTCAAAACCCTCCTCCTCATTTAGATTCCAGCTCTTGCATTGGGAGTTAGGAGTCTCAGCCTGTCTGTCCCTTTATTACTCAAAAGGAAGTAAAGTCTTGTTGAACCCTTTCAAGCATTCTTTTTTTTCACGGCTACCCCTTCAACATTTTAAGTAGACGTTTGGGACTGGAAACAATAAGTTGTTGTGGTGCCAGTAGGGACCTAGAGTAGGATTGAATCCAACCGGATGAGAATAGGCCCATCTCTATTGTAGTTGCATGGTAAGGGAAGGGCAGTTTGGGAAGGGCAAGGCGAGAAAGGGGATAGACGAACAAACAAGCCCAAGAAAGGACCCAAACGAACCTTAATCTTACTATGTTCAACTAAGCCACTTCATCCTTAGAGCCAACTCTTCTTGTGTATGGGATCTCCTAGCTATTTTGTGTATGATTGGATCTTTAACATATCCACACACATAGAATAGGCTCTTAGCTGCTTTTAGTTATGAGTTTGTAGCTTGATCAATTTGTTAACGCTCGCCCAATCAACTCTCACCCTTGCCTCTTTTGTTTTTGTAACATCTAGGGTTTTGCTCTTATTGCTTGCTCCTTTTTGTCTGGGTAGCTTTATGGGACTAGAAGGCACATAATCTGCTTGCTCTCTATATAGACTATAAAGTAAGTTAACTTCTCACCTGCGTCTTTTCTTGACCAGACAAATTTAGTCCCAGGGATGAAACCCATCCAGAAAGAAGGGAGAATCGTCGCTCTTTCCTTAGGTTCTGATTATTTTGCCAAAATAATTAATTGAGTTTTTATAGGCATTTTAGATGCTGCTATTGCAATAGCTTTTTCTAGCTATACTTACTATGACTCCACCCATTTCATAAAGTATTCTACCTAGTTTAACAACATCTACTCAATATTCGAGAGATCCTTTTCTTGACCCCATACATCTTTTTATAGGTCTTGCTCTAACTGATTTGTCTAAAAATATGCGTACTCATATTTATCCACCGTGGATGGCATTTTGTGATGTTGCCCATTGCCCTGCTTCAATTTGTCTAAATGTGATCCAAGTAGGCTCAAGTGCCTAAAGAGCATATCTACCGAAGCAAATATAATTATCTCAAAAGGATATTCCTTTCATTCTTCTTGAATGTTGTTTACAGAATCTGGTTCTTTTTCAATTTCATATCTACTACAGAACCATACATGAGATCCTCATACAGCTCCTCGAAGGCCATAAATAAATCAAAGGACCAGACCGGTTATTTATCTTGATATAGAAATATGATTTAATCTTATAGCTCTAGTTATTTGTCATTTATTATAGAGTAAATTCCTGACCTCTGAAAAGGTTTAGGCAAAGTAGTTAGGACATGAAGCATAAACTAACTCAATACTCGATAGAGGGCCTCGAAATAGAGGATAGATAGGAATGCCCTTAGATTAGGGGTAAGTTTCCACACTTAAGGACTAATCTGGATATTAGCTAGTTTATGGGAGATGGACTGACTCATCACTTTCTTTGGTTTAGGAGTCTTTCTTTATCTTTTGCTCTGAGCGAGTTTCACCAACTAGTCTTGATTATCCTAATAATCAAGATAAGCACAATTAAGCCACAACCTAAATTCAAGACAGGTTGTCCTTAGCTCAACAAATCGTTATGCTCAGGTACCTTAGACAACTTTTAGCCTTGTCTCCACTTGCTGAAAACAACTTCGCTCCTACAGAAAAGATCCCATTCATGAGTAGTAATGCCTAGGGCAACATTAAGAAATTAAATTGCAGTGAAGAAAGATGGTTTGAGTCATTGAATTTAAGTTGCTGTCCTTTTTAGCCTAGGAAATTTCTCAACATAAGAGGAACTCAAACATAAAAAAGAGAGCTACTTCACTATGAAAAAAAGATATAGCTTTCCTAGAAATGCGATTTAGAAATGAACTGATTTGATTATATTTCATGATTCTTATTAGAGTTCGAGAACTAGCAAACTCAATAGTGTTAGGACATAAAGTCATTCATCGAGACGCATTATGATAGCTAGGCCGGGTGATATTAGAGAGGATTTAATTTATTTAGCTCGACGGTAAAGGAGAAGTAGGAAGTGACTCTCCCTTTAAGGACACTTTCAAGATAAAAGGGAAGGTTTGGAGATCTCGAGCAAAGTGAGAGGAAGTAATAACTGATAGTCTAAGGATGGGAAGTTGCTTGAACTTTAGGGCATAGAAAACTTTCCTTTCTCTATAACTAGAGAGAATTGAAAATCACTCGATTGAAAGGAGAAGAGTGTGGACAGCTGAAGCCAGAGGTAAAATATATCTTGATTTTCTTCTCTAGCACCTGCATGAGAGACGAAGGTAAGGGAATGTTATAGATAAGAGATCGATGTGAGACCAATCCAAAGATCCTAACCCTTAGAGGAGGAAGTGCCTCGAGCGACTACGTACCTTTTCTTGCTGAAAGAAAGTATCCCTACGGGGATAGTTACACTTATTAGTATAGAAGGAGACATTGCTCTTTCAGTCACATTTCCTCTTCCTATGCTATTCAAAAGCTACAAGCTTGCTATTCTCTTTCCTTAGTCGCTAGTCAGTCTCAATCTTAGTAGTTAGTGAATCCACTCCTTAGCCAACAGACCATACATGATGCTACAACAAGGGCATTAAATTACATGCTTCAGTAGTCTAAGAATTAAAAGGCAATATCGTTACATATGCATATTCAAAAATAGTGTGAGTTCTACCATAAAAAAGTAATAGTGTTAGGTTATATTTAATGGTCCTGACATTTTTCTCCCATTTTGAATGTTAATAGGCACTTGTGCACCCCTCTAAAAAGCATATGGTTCTGGACGCATTTTTGTTAAACACTTATGGGTATTACCAACATAGAGTTGGTCTAGTGGTGTAAGGCTATGTTAGATCCATCTGGGTCTCAAGTTCAAGTCCTAAAGGAGTCATTTGTGTTAGAAGGGGCAACCACGAATCTCGAACCATATGCTTGATTGATATTGGAAAAAAACTTAGGGATAGTTTTACACCTTAACCCTAAATTTCATCTGGTCCAATCAAAGTCATCCAATTTTGAAGATTCAAAATCAAATTGAGATGCAACCATAATCAATGTCTCCAAAAATCTCCTCCTTGGATCCTAACCAACGTGCTTGACAAATTATCTTCTAGATCAAGAAACATGGAGATGAATTACCAGAAATGGACATCACAATGGGTCTCAATATTATAACATTGGTTTTCTAAAATAGGAGGGAAGCTTTTGTAATTTGGGTAAAATAGGAGGGTGTATTTTACTCTTTATTAGATACTCCCTCCTGTCTTTAATATAAGACATATTTGGAGAGTTGATCTTGTTCTGAATATAAAACATATGTAACACCCCAAATTGTATTCTTCAATATACCTTGTAAGTATTTGTGGCATTTAATAAAATGGAAGGGTGAATTTTGGATGATGTGATTATGCTGCTAGTGAAAATTCCCTGTGAGGCAGAGTTTGGCATGTGATTTTGGATGATCACATAATGACTAAAAATTATGAAATTTTACAGGGTAAAAGTAGACATCCTAAGCTTTGATATGATAGGTAATGAGTAATTTTTGGAGCTGTATGTAAAAAAGTTATGAATTTTTGAAGTTAGTCCAGAAAAATTGTTGATTTTCTAGAACAGTGTCCAAAGAATTTAATTCTGTGAATTTTGTCCTTTCAATTGGTAAAGGGTTATTGTAACATCCCAAAATTTTATACTATAATATCATAAATCTAATTATGAATGAGTGAGTTGTTGGGAATTTTAGGGCCTGATAAAAAAATAAATCTCTAAATATCTTTTGTTCTAATAAATTATCAATTCTAAAATTAGAAAAAAAAATACAAATATATATACACCCACATATAAAGGAAGCTGTGCGTGCGTGTATTATATTTAAGCAAATATATATTTTTATAATAAGCTAATAGGCGTTGATGATAGATGATGTCATCTAGAAGGCTTGAAAGGGAAGTTAAAACAAATTAAAGGATAAGCATTTAGAAAGCTTGGAGAACAAGTAGGAAGGAGATAAGTTACTTGGATTGGGTAGGAAGTAAAATAAAGATGAGAAGGTAATTACTAGGATTAACTCCTTTTGCAAGAAACCTTCTATATATATATATATACCCCCTTGGTTTCCAAATGGAATGTATGAAGTAGAATAGAGAAAAAGAAAAGTGATGAAAATAAGTAGGCGGCAAAAGGAGGAGAACAAGGTGCTGCTACTCATAAAATTATGTAAAAATTTTCTTACTGAGTAATACACCCTACTTTTATTTCTCAAAATTATTTCGAATGTTTTACTATCTAACTATTCTCTATGTGATTCATTTAAATACTTCTTGTATTTGGAAATTCTTGGAATTGTATGAGAATATGCAAGAAAGACTATATTATTGTATTCATAAATATTATGATCTCCCTAAGAATGATTGCTATGTAAACTATCCTATGGGGTTAGATTTTTGTGTGAATAACTGTGGATCCACCTAGGGGACACCCTAGTATTTCTAAGTGACAAAATTATAGTATTGTGAATGCTTGTGAATTTAATACTTTTCTATGCATATTCACATATAATTATATTACAGGGATTTAAATTATTTTCTGCTAAATTAGCAGGTGGGCATTATTGATTAAAACTTATTTATTTAGTATCACTCATATCTTGTCGTAATGTCTCAGAAATTGTAAATCATGCTAATATGAAGGCTAATGTCTTAAAAATTTGACTCATAAAATCAGTTTATGATTGTAAATACCAATGTTCAAATCCCACAATTAAGGCTAAAACAATTGCATCTTTTCATAAGTTTTTAATTCAATATATCATTTGAATTTTCACAAAAGGCCTTCATAAAAGGTGCCTGGTTTGTTTTTAACTTGTGCATATCGCTGGATTTCAATTGAGTTTGCCTCCGATGGCCCATTATTGTGCGAGTTCATTCCTTCCCTTAGACCAAGATCGCTTAATCCTCATATCCCACAATCGCAAGCAAAGTGAGATTTTGTTTCTTGTGACACAACCACTCATTACTTCCAATAACAAATACTCACTATTAAACTTTTCAAAGGATAGACGAGTTCAAGTGAGAATGACCAATATGCATAAAGGGAATCATCAGTCAGTATTAGCACACAGGGTAAAAACAAGTTAGCAACATGCAGGTACACTTAAACCTAAGCCAATTCAACCTATAATCATAATGGATTCCTTTTGGTGGAAATGAGATTTGAACCATGTAGACTCTGATATCAAACCTTATGAAGAATGGTTGAGGAACGGAATGTCAAGCATCATACTAAAAGCTTAAGCGGGTAGTAAAGGCACCCCAACCGAACTTGATCCACAACAGTACCTTTCAATAGAAGTGAAATTCGAGCATGTGCTGCCTTTGATACCAAAACCTAGGAACAAAGCATCAACCATCATACCAAAAGCTTAAATCAATATTTTTTTAACCTAAAAAAATCAAGTCATAGTGTGGGGTTTACAAACAATTTTGAGATGGTGAGAAAATTTGACCCTTTTGCCCTTCTCTAGCGAAAAGCATAGATTTTGCCATTATGAGGAAAAACAAATGAATTTCGCAACTCCTTTTAGCATTATGGATTACTCGTGAAAATTTGAGCCATTATGCGTATTTCCACACAATTTCAAGATGGTGAGAAAATTTGACCCTTTTGCCTCTCACCAAAATATGGCCCATTCCATTGCAGTTAGAGATATTTGTTTTAATAATGATGGGACTAAGTTTTTGAGTGTTGGTTATAATAAAAATACTATTTATTTTAGTAATGACAGGACTAAATTTTTGAGTGTTGGTTATGATAAAAATATTAAGTATTGAGATACAAAGAAAGATCAAGTGATATCAACTTTCTCAATTGGGAAAATAAGTTATGTGGTCAAGTTTAATCCTGATGAAGATAAGCAGAATGTTTTGTGAGCTGGCATGAGTGATAAAAGGATTGTTCAGTGGGATATAAGTACAGAACAAATAATACAAGAGTATGATCATGTTAATGTCAAGATAGGAGATGATATAAGTAATAAGTTGCTTGCAATGACCTGTCAAAAGTGAAAGAAGTATATGATGAGAATGGGGAATATGTGCAAAAAGAGGGTTAGCGGAAGAGCTAGTTACCATCTTCGGATTGAACAGCTCTAATACTAAATGATAGGATCCAAAATCGGTAGATGATAGGATCCAAATTAGTGGAAAATATTCCTATAATAATTTCCATATGAAAGGACTCACTTCTACATGTATTGGTCCTCTATATTAATAGATAAAAAAAACACCAACAAAAGTTGGTTTAGTTGGTAAAGAATTGGCTCATAACTCACAATGTCGTGAGCTCAAATCCCACTGTCGTATTTCTATAAGTGCTTTTTGAGTCCGAAGGTATGCCCTATCCTTAATTAAGTCCCATCACCCAACTCACCTAAACCTTTTTTAAAAAAAAAAAGAAAAAAATAGCAATGACTTCCTAAATAAAATAACAATATCTAAAATAATATTAATAAACATTTATTATTAATAAATAAATTATAAAATATCCTAAATAAAATAAAAATATCTAAAATGATTTAATCCAAATATCTAAGATATAATCCATATAATAAAATAATTAAGATTTTTTTTGCCAAAAAAATATCTTAAATATAATCTTTAGATATAATTATAAGATATAATATTCATATTTAATTTTAATATATAATAAATATTAAAAGATAAAATCAATCATAATATTAAAATAATAATTAACTAAATGGTTGAAGTACTATTTCACAACCCCCTCCGCTCAGTTTGTCACATAACTTGTAATCGAAGTTGATACTTCTGACTGTATTCGTTCCTCCCATTCCTCCATCACCAACGCCTAAATGGATATTCTTCACAACTATTCAGATCAAAATGATGACTGTATTTGTTCCTCCCATGATCAACAAAACACTAATTCCTCCCCGGAATCCTCTCCGCCCGGCCTTCTTCCTACAAAATCCGCCGCCCCCAAGGTCGACGACACTATGCTTGCCCTCACTGTTGGTGAAGCCAATCGAACCCTTTCAAAACCCATTGACCCCACTCAGCATGTCGTCCCCTTCAACCCCACCTACGACCAGCTATGGTCACCTCTTCATGGCCCAGCACATCCGTACGCCAAGAACGGCATTGCCCAAGGTATGCGCAATCACAAGCTAGGATTTGTAGAAGACGCCTCTATTGAGTCCTTCGTCTTTGATGAGCACTATAATACTTTCTACAAGTTTGGCTATGTTGTGGACCCGTCAACC
This sequence comes from Inga leiocalycina, assembly GCA_963242795.1. Taxonomy (NCBI): domain Eukaryota; kingdom Viridiplantae; phylum Streptophyta; class Magnoliopsida; order Fabales; family Fabaceae; genus Inga; species Inga leiocalycina. The sequence goes on from OY725326.1 coordinate 68,224,362, forward strand.
TCTGCTGGATATAGTTATGTTGGGGACTTGGATTCACTGCACAAGAATGATGGGGTTTCGGTTTACAACATTCCACAGCATGAACATAAGAGAAGGAAGCTTGAAAAGGAAAAAGAATCAGCCAACGATGATTATGCAAATGGAGATGATGTTGACATGACTGAGGTTGATAACCCAGCCACTGATACGTGGTTACTGAAGAATAAGAAGAGCCCATGGGGGTGTAAAAAGGAAGGGTTGCAAATTGAATTAACTGAGGAGCAGAAGAAATATGCAGAAGAGTATGCCAAGAAGAAAGGAGAAGAAAAGGGTGGATTTGGAGGTGAGAAAGGAGAGGTTTTTAAAGATAAAAGTACTTTTCATGGGAAGGAGGAAAGAGATTACCAGGGTAGGTCTTGGATTACACCTCCTAAGAATACAAAAGCTAGTAATGATCATTGTTATATTCCCAAAAGGCTTGTACATACATGGAGTGGGCACACCAAGGGTGTATCTGCTATTCGGTTCTTCCCCAAGTACGGGCATTTGATTCTGTCAGCAAGTATGGATACGAAGGTGAAGATTTGGGATGTGTTCAATTCTGGTAAATGTATGAGAACGTATATGGGACATTCCAAAGCAGTTAGAGATATTTGTTTTAGTAACGATGGGACTAAGTTCTTGAGTGCTGGCTATGTGGTCAAGCTCAATCCTGATGAAGATAAGCAGAATGTTTTGTTAGCTGGCATGAGTGATAAAAAGATTGTTCAGTGGGATATGAATACTGGGCACATAACACGAGTATGATCAGCATTTAGGGGCTGTGAATACCATCACATTTGTAGACAACAACAGGAGATTTGTTACTTCCAGTGATGACAAGTCTCTCCGAGTATGGGAATTTGGTATTCCTGTGGTTATTAAGTACATTAGCGAACCACACATGCACTCTATGCCATCCATTTCCCTTCATCCTAACTCCAATTGGCTTGCTGCACAAAGCTTGGACAATCAGATCCTTATCTATAGCACTAGGGAGAAGTTCCAGCTTGACAAGAAAAAGAGGTTTGCGGGACACATTGTTGCCGGATATGCGTGTCAGGCGAATTTTTCCCCAGATGGGCGCTTTGTCATGTCTGGAGATGGGGAGGGTAAGTGTTGGTTCTGGGATTGGAAGAGTTGCAAAGTATTCAGGACTCTCAAGTGTCATGAAGGTGTTTGCATTGGATGTGAGTGGCATCCATTGGAACAAAGTAAGGTAGCAACATGTGGCTGGGATGGATTGATAAAATATTGGTGAGTAAATTTTCTTGCCATGTCATATTTGATTTAGGAGTCTTATCAGGTGCATTTCCTTTTATGATATATTATTATTGTTCCATGTTTGCTGAACCAATGTGAGGTTGTGCTAACTACTCTGTGGCCTTCTATTCTATACAATTTAGGGTTAGATTTTGAGGATATTGACAAGTAGCAGCTAAGAATATTTATATATGTGTCTACTTATATACTCCTCCGGTTCTTAATACAAGATATATTTGGGGAGTTAATTTTAGTCTTAAATATAAGACAAAGTTTTCATATTTATCAATTTTTTTCTAATTTACCTCTATTGATTCTCCCTCAACTATAATCAAAGAGGAGAAAGAATGGGAGATAAGAAAGATAACTAAGATGTTTTAGAAAATGCATGTCTTATTAACTTTTTTTTTTTTGCTCAGCATGTCTTATTAACTAATTTAACCAACTTTCTTAATCTAATCAATTTAAGTAAATATGTTTTATATTAAGAACCGAAGGGAGTATATGACTTGTTATATTAGAATATGTATATATGCAGCTCTGTTGTGTGCTACTATGGCTTTGATTAAAAAGCCGTTAGATGGAGAAATTTCAATATCCTGGATGTAGGGTATATATAAATTTACCTTTTTGGCCCATTGGTCTTCATGTACAAATATCTGATTATTAAAGGCTAGGATGTCTCATTCACTAGTAATTCAATACATTAAGCTTTTTTGAATTATAGTTCTATTGAATTTGGTTAGATTGCTTGTAAATATAGTACTGTTATCCGTTAATATTTACATTTCTACCAATTCCATTCTTTATGATTATGATTAGACAGCATTAGATAGATGAATGCAAGTGTATATTTATAAAGATTAATGTGTTATATTTTGATTTGCAGGGACTAGTTTCATTTGGAGTTAGTTTTGCAGAAGCAGAGTAGACAGAATCATCAGCTGAATTCAGATTTTAGCATCATGTATTTTAGTTTTCAAATTTTGTTGCCCTTGGTGTTAAAGAAGTAGACTTGTTTTCAAGATGCATACTTAGGAGTTAGGACTTGATTTTTATATTAGAAAAAGCTTATATGCAAGTAACTTAGGACTTAATTGGTGACAAGAACGTGATACGTTTTTATACAGAGTATCAGAACTTTGAATTTTCTGATATATATATATATATATATATATATAATGTAAATATGTATTATTTAGTAAAATTTATGTTCTTTTAGTCATTTTACATTTAAACTTGTTTTTCTATAAATTATCCAAACAAGTTATAATTTTGTCAAATTGACTTTTTTATTTTACAAAAGCCAATCCAAATATAAATTGCAATACATAATTTGATTTTTACTATATCTTACATTTGTAAAAGTCAGACTAAAAATAAGTTACTTCTACTACTACCTAATCTAAACACTCATGCAATCAATAATATTGTGAGTGTTTGTCCTTACCTAATATCTAAATGGTATGTGCCTCCCATGGGAAATGCGCTTCTGGGTGTGGTCGATAAATATTTGTGCTGACAAATTAATAAAACATTTTGAAGTCGCAAATTTTACGATATTTTAATTCAGTAGAAAACTGTTTCACAACTATAATAATACGTTTTACAGAACCAAATTAATATTAAATTTTGAGATGCTTGATTTTAAAAATAGGAAATTAGTATTATTTGTTTGAAATTAAAAATAAGCATCTTTAATGACGGGGTAAAGTAAGATCAAACATCATGATAGTATTATCCTATTAACTAACTCTTTAATTCATTATAGTTATAAATTTGGTTAAACTTACGAGTTTGCACACCAGAATTTATTATTTTTATTTTTTTACCCTATAAAATCGTGTTAACTTATTTTTAAATTCGTATTAGTTTTTTATTTAATCACGTTTAGTGGTTTTATATATGAATTTCATAGAATTTTTTTTATTGTATATGATAAATTATAAATGTTAATGGATTTAGCTTCAGTTATTTGGATTTAAAATATATTTAAATCAAATTGTTTTCATGGTTTATATTTTAATTATTTAACTATACATTTTTAATACCTACTTATTATTAATAAAAGTAAGCTATTATAAATTTACGATTTGAGTTCATGATAAGAGTTTATATGCTAATAATAAGTTTATACACACTCATAAATTTGACAACCTTAGCTGTCAATAGTCTAATCTTATTTATCGTGCATCCAGCACCTTAATTTTAACCATAAATCTTAAAACTCTAAACTTTAATCTTATTGGATTAAGCTGTTAGATGTAACTAAAAAATAACTTCATGCTATGTCAATGGCAATACCCAGGAAAATAACATCACCAAAGTGGATGCATGAAATATAAGATTATGTTGTTGGATGTTACTCTACCTTTAACAATTTGATAATAATTTTGTTGACAGCTAATAATAATAATAATAATAAATTTATTATAATAAGACTTGGTTCAAAAATTGAAATATAAATAAATGGGGCATATTTTTTGGTTTTTAAAAATACCCACAACCTCCAAACACTTTGCTCGTCCCCGCTGGTCACTAGCCTTCCTCTGCTTGCCCCCTCCCGCGTCGCCGTTCTTCTTCCGTAAGCTGCCGTCAAACCTCCACGTTCCACTCCTCCCCTGCCATACTCGTATATCACCCATACCGTCGTCACAACGCCGCCACCGCCGCACACTGTCTTCTCTCACGTCTCGCCGTTGCGTCATTAACCTTCATGCACTCAGCTTCAACTGTACTGGCTCAATTTTTTTCCTGATAAGGGTTAACTGAAATGGAGCAAAGGTTGGCTAATGCTTTGCATTTGACAATAAATGAAAAGAAGTTCATTGAAACGGCTTTGCTTTCGGAGCTTCGAGTCGATGGTCGCCGTCCATTCGACTACCGTAAGCTCACTATCAAGTTTGGCAGGCAATTAAATTTCTTTCCTCTTGCACACTCTACTCTGTTTAAAGCTGGTCATATTTTTTCGTTTTTTCATACTTCTAAATGTTTTTATTGGGTTTTACAGGGAGGATGGTTCCTCTGAGGTGCAGCTAGGGCAGACACATGTGATGGCTTTTGTAACAGCTCAGCTAGTTCAACCTTACAGAGACAGGCCTAATGAAGGCTCGCTTTCAATCTACACAGAATTCTCTCCCATGGCTGATCCTTCGTATGAGCCTGGTCGTCCTGGAGAATTTGCTGTTGAGTTAGGGCGAATTATAGACCGTGGTTTAAGGTGATTTTTGTTTTCTTTGCTGTTCTCATTTTGTTGTTTAATATATCTAGTGTAGTCTCATTTAGAAATTGTGTAACGAGGAATTGATTTGCTTCATATGGTAGTCTTGTAAAGGAATAACATGATGTTTCGTTCTTGTTTTACTGATGTGGTAGCTTATGTGGAGAAATAAACTCATCGTCTATTTAAATTATAGATAATTGTCTGTTCTTCTTATTGTTTACATAAATTTGTCTGAAGATTCAAAGTGAATCTGCAGGGAAAGCAGAGCTGTAGACACTGAGTCACTGTGTGTTCTTTCTGGAAAACTGGTTTGGGCAGTTCGAATTGATATCCATATACTAGACAATGGAGGGTGAGCTGTAGTTTAATTTTCTTTGTATGTTGTCCGCTTTGGTTCTCCCCTTTTTCTTATTTTACATGGTAGTAGTATAATTGAATCAGCTCAACTTAGTTTATTTCCAACTGCTTGGAGATACTAATGCTAAATATGTACAATTCTTTTGTTGGGAATAGAAACCTTGTTGATTCTGCCAACATTGCTGCTTTGGCTGCTCTCTTGACATTTCGGAGGCCTGAATGCTCATTAGGAGGAGAGGATGGTCAGCAAGTTGTTGTGCATCCACCTGAGGTTGGCTTTATTTTAAGAATGAACATTACTACTTGGAAAATTTAAAACCTTCCTTTTTTGTTATTCTGATGGGAAATACTGTTAAAAAATTCCCACTTTGTGGGGAAGTTTCAACATGGAAGTGCATTATGATCTTGCAGCAATCCGTGACTCCAAGTATTGTTTAGTTAGGTTCTATTGTTATTTACACAAGTAAGCTGGGAACTCATTCATTTTGCTGTTTGAAGTACATCTTGTTTAAATCTTGACAGTTTTTTTTTTTACTATTCTTTCTTATAATTTGTTACATTGTCTCTTAAATGTTACACTTTCTGGCTATTCTTTCTTATATAATCCTGATTACAGTAGAAACAAAAAAGCTTATTGATGTAGGATTAATGGCATAAAGAAAATGAGATGGGAGAAATAACTCAGAAGAGAAGAGAGGGTGGTAGATATAAAAGAAAGGAGGGAGAACTAGTAGGGCTCTAGTAATGATAATATTTTATGCCTAACTAGTAAGCGCCTTATATAGAGTCCAAAGGATAATTTTTTTTTTAAAATGTAAAATAGTAGAGAAAATTGACAAAATATTTCAATCCTTTATGTCCACTTAAAATTATAAATTCCTGGAAAATTAATAAAATAAAACAAAATAATCATGATCTTGTTGAGAAACTTCTGTACTTATCTATAATTCCGAACTTACCAATAATTAATTTCATATTTTTTAATCTATTTTTATCCTCCACTATTTAATGGAGTTGGATTCCAATAGAGCATAGTATGTTTACGTAAGGAGGACAATGTTTCATGAATATGTACTAGTTATATCTCCTTTTATGATCCTTGTACTGTATTAATGAGCATTAATTGACAGGTTCGGGAGCCACTTCCTTTGATTGTACATCATCTTCCTATAGCTGTGACCTTTGGATTTTTCAGTAATGAGAATATTATGGTATAATATATATTTTCCCCCCCACTTATGTATGCATCTCTCAAGGCTAATTTAATATACAATATCCATCTAATTTCTAATGTTGCTTTCTAGGTGATAGATCCAACCCACCATGAAGAGTCTGTGATGACTGGGCGAATGACTGCTACACTAAATGCTAATGGTGATGTTTGTGCTGTTCAAAAGGCTGGAGGAGAAGGAATCTTTCAGCGGGTGATCATGCATTGTTTGCAACTTGCACATGTGAAAGCTGGTGATATTACAACCAAGATAAAAAATGCTGTAAGTTTCCCATGTATGGTGCCTGAGTTTTTAGGACTTAGTTAGTTTTGAAGCCATGACCATTGTTCTTTCAAGTCCTGAATCCCATTGGTGTCAAATTTTAATGAAAGTCTCATGAAATTTTAGCAATTTTAATCCAACATACATGGTCTTCAATACAGCTTATGATCTTGAAGTTTATTTGCTTATTTGGAATAATAAATTTTATGTTTTGGAACGTTCAGGCTAAATTTTTCAGGACTGATTGTTGGATGCGGGTTAGTGTTAGGTAAAATTACTTTTGAAGAGCCTAACTATTAGAAAAGGGACAAAAGATTTTGTGACTTGTTTGTGAGTACGGATTGCTAAAATTAATGCGCAGATTCAGGTCTACGTAACCTTGAGAAGTAGATTGAGGCTTTTGTTACTTTTTCCCTTACCAATGAACTCTGTCCACTAGCATCCTATACGCTAAGTCTTCATGCCTAATGAAAATGTTTCCTGTGCAGCACTTTTATTTTTTTAGTCATATGACCTCTATAATGTAGATTTCTGCTTATTCGTTTTTGTTATAAATGAAACTGGTGTAGGTTGATTCATACAACACAGAAAGGACCCTTCGGAAGATTAAGCGTCACTCTACTGATGCCTTAAATGTAATTAGTGGTTCTGCTGTGAGGTTAGAGGAAAAAGAAAGTCAGTCAGCCGGTAAGAAGAGTGGTGGTTGTTTGGACCAATTGAAGCCAAAGGATGAGGGCAGTTTCATGGAATGTGATGCCACATCATCAAAAGTACAAAGTAGCAACAAGGATAAAGTCTCGCAGAATTTCATTGGGGGTCCCTCAAGCTGGTATGATATCATCCTGTTCAAAAACTAATGAATTCCTTTCTTATTGGTTTTAAATAAGAATCAATTGTTAGCAAATTCATTTCAAGTGTTGTCCATTTTAACGCTAAACTTGTCCTTTCATACATGCTGAGATGATTCATAAAGTTTTTTCAGCCAGAAAAAAAAGGTTAAAAAAGTTGCAGTTTTTCCCGCTAAATTTAAAAGTCTAAGAAGAAGAAAAACAGCCTATAACATCATCTTCAGGAATACCATATCCAATTTATACAAAGACTAAGTATGATTGTAACAGTGGGAAAAAAATAAAGTAGTGGAACAGTTTGGATGGAAGTAACTTTAGTATGCTTAGAAGCCTCTGCATCACGACACTTGGAAGTCATGTCATCCTGAGTTCTGTCTTTATCAAGAACAAAGTTATGTTGGATTTAATAAAAATTGTTCTTTATATAACCAAATTTCCCACTTTGTCCAGGGATCCATACTCCGAGGGAGTCAATTTTGATGATCTTAGAGCTTCTCTGGCATCCCGTGGTAGTAACTTTTTCTCTATATGCTTTTAACTTGATTGTACTTCACTTTTTCTATCTACCATTGTGATGTTGGCTGTGCTATGCCTTCCAATTGGGGCTCTTTAGTAGTGCATATTGATTCACTGGTACTTGCTTACTTGGGGGTTATTAGACTGCAAGTGTAGAAAGCAAACACTGAATACTCGTTATTTTGAAATAAAATGTATTTGATCGAAGGTTACATATGTATGTTTCATAAAATAGTATTACTTGATCTTCTAATTATCAGGCAACATTGTCTGTTTAGTGTTGGCAACAAACAAATAAATAAATTGTATGTTTGGCCTTTTTGGTGTTAGGAGTGGAATGGTTTTTCAAGAATGGTTTGTTAAAGAATGCTCTGTGGCTTTCATTTAAGGGTCAAATCTTATTGATGTAACAAAAAAAAAAGTCATAATACTCTCATTGAAGCACTAATCTAGGAACCAATGACAAGGACCCGTGTTGACAGACTGAATGGACACCCTTGAAGTCTAAGAGGCAATAATTCCTTCTGCTGACAGGTTGCATCATACTTAGTGTCTAGGCAAGCACCTGTTATTCAATAAAATATTTTTAAAAATTGGCTCTCTAATACAACTTGTCAAGATAGTTTTAATATCATCAGCTTATAGTGAAGGAAACAGAAGCAAATCAACAATTGTGCATAGCATATGCTTGTAAAAGTAATCATCATATAAATGCCTAATCTTGCTAGATCTTTTCTAAAATCAGCAGGACAGTCAACTGCTAGCAAACAAGTGGATTCTAGTAATGAAACAATGTCTACTGAACCTAAGGTAGAGGAACACCCACAAGATAGTAAATCAGATCCTTCAACAGTAAATTCAACCTCAACTGCCGCGCAAAAGATTGAAGGCATGACTTTGAAAGATGCAGTGAAGCCCAAGAACAAGAGAAGAAAGAAGAAAGCTGCCTCTAACCATGAAAGTTAGATGAGCTGTTGTCAGTTTACGTACTACCTCTTACCATGTATGTTGCCTAAATTGTTTGCTTGGATATTCTCGAATTCTTTTTTGGAAGAAAACCCTTAAGGCTACATAAAAATTTAATGGATAATGAAGACTCTACTTGATTTTTTTCCCGTGATTAAAGTAATGCTTCATACTGAAAGATGTCATCGTTTGTTCAATAGTTATCATTTTCTTTCTTTGTGCCCAAAAGTCCATCCTTCTGTTTTCTCGTTTCTCATCCCTTTTCTGTTGATGCTGAAGTGTTTCTGCTGGCATCTCATTTACATTTTTTTTTATAGGAACATCTAGTTTTTGAGCAATCAGTTTTTGTTTTCAATTATTTAATGCATTGCCTGGTACCTTTTTTGTATTTTAGATAATTGACAACGTGCATTAAAATCCGTGGTTGAAATGGGAAATGGGAGAATGAGGCGTAGTGTTCTTTGGCTCTGCGTGATATGTTAGCATTTACCTTGAGTAATTATTTCTCATGCAATTTTCTCTTTACTGGGACAAATTTTTAAAACATTTAAAAAACAAAACTTAAAACTTGTGGTATATTTTATCTCTTGGCATCATTTTATCAACAAAATTCAGTTAATGGATTTGCTCAGACATCATAGGACTCAAGGAGATTTGATGATTAGGAGCCTGCGAATGTTTGCCAGATTTTGGGCCATTCCTAAAGCTGAGAAGTTCCCTGCTACAGGGTGGATCAATTGTTGCTCCATCACCAAAGTTGCCGTAAGGATTTCTCAGTTTCTTGTTTCTCAGTTTATATATTTAGCATTTTATTTTGACTTGGGTACGCAGATAGGTTGTGTTTTTACCCCCCACTAAATTGTGACGATGTATTTTTTGATGCCAGAGTGAAAAAAGAGAAGAAATTCTTTTTGTTTATCAGTGTTGAATAGTTGGCTTTTGGGTATTCCGCTCTGAAGTAAAAATTGTCATATCTGTTGGTATATTTGCTGTGTTATTTCCTTGGAATATGACTCACAAAACATGAACTACTTATGAAGTAAAAATTGTGATCTGGAAAATGTCACAAGCACTTCTCAGATCAATGATTATAGTCCTCAACGGTAAAATGTAGCGTTGGTGATGTGCTCCTCAAAGGCCGCATAATTGTGTGATGTTTGACCTACCAAAACCTCATGAATCACTCTGATATGGAAATTATATGTTAATTTACGTGTATTTTATTGTGTTGTAAAGTTTGAATATATTATCTTTTATTAGTCGTTTTTCTCCCCTCGCCATTTCTCGTATCGGCAAACATAAATAAATATTTTTTGAATCACATTATGCCCTTTCTTTTTATTGTTAACAAAGTTCGCAATCCAGTTAGTTAAATAATCTTTTTAGGCCTGATATTGATTTTGTTCACTTTTATTTTTGATCCCCCACTATCGTATAAGGGGGTTGATTGATTTGGACTGCTCTGTTTGTTCCTCTTATAAATTTATGGTTTTGCCATAGCCTTTTTTTTGGGTACATTTTACCATAGTCTTCCATCTTTTCTCAGAGTTTTGTTTCATCGTTTTTTTGGGGTACATTTTATGAATACATAAAGCAAGCTTTGCAATCCTGTTCACCAGAGTTTTGTTTCATCTTTTCCCATGCTGTTAGATTGTTCCATTACCTTGGCACTATTGCACTTGATGGGATTATTCAAGTCTTCATACTATTGAAAAAAAACCCCCCAAAATTCAAGCTTTCCACGTTGGATGATTCAAAGATGAGTTTGATCGCAGGGCCTAAATATTCTTGTTCCACCTCAACGTGATATTAAATTTAAATTAGCTTTGGTAATCTTAACCAAAATGAGGGAGAAAATAAGCGTTATTACTCCTCCTAGCCCTTTTTATAATAGACAAATAACTAATTCTGAAATGTACTTGTAGTTAAGTGAATTAATAAATGTGTTTAACCTATAATTTTTTCGTAAAAAAATACTACCATTAAGTAATTAGTTGGTGATTTTTAATAATTGATTTCATTAATAAAATGCCCCAGACAAGATGTTTTTTTTAATAAATAGAATCAAGTAACTGGTGTCAACCGATACCAATATCCATAGGATACTCTTACTCATTTAGATTTCTCCGAATTCTTGTTTTATTTTATCTCATTTCATTCATTCAAAGCAAGAAATAAAAAAATTTGAATTTATATACAAATGACTTGGATAGGATATATTAAGTATAATGGAAAAGAATTAGAAAACTTAATTAAAAACTATATACTCTACTCCTCTCATGTTTTGAAATATAACTTAACATTTTTTCTTGCTTTGCCCACTTTCCATCCCCTCCCCTCGTAGGGCTTATTTGATATGAGGGGAAGGGAGGGATAGTGGGCAAGGGAATTTTGTGTTGGATTTAAAAAAAAAATAAAAGAAGTGAGGTTAAAAGTATTTAATTAATTTTTCTTACTTTTTTATTTTATATTTTTCTTATATTAAAATTTTATAATCCCACTATACTGATTTTCTTAAATCCAACTTTCAAAAAACAAACATTGACGTGACCAAACCCAACTGTCCGTTTAAGCATTCATGTGGTGGTGCGAAATCAAACGGAATTGCGCCCTTTCGTCCTTTCATCGCGTACAAATAAATCTATAATTAAATCTCATTTTATATTACAACATCTTTAAACCTATAATTAAATCTTTTCGAGTAAAAGTTATTAACTTTTTTTTACGATTGAATTATTGAAATTAAAATGTAAAAATGTCAGAAATTTTGTTTTCAATCTGCTGATGGGAAAAATATCTTGCATCAATTATTATTATTTTTCATTGGTCAAAATCTTGCATGAGTAGCTTGACTGAAGTCTTGAACTTTAATTTATATGTCATGAGCATTTTTTTTTCTTTTCTTTGGTATAAATAATTAAATTTATAAAACATTGAGTACTCATATTTTTTAAAAATATATATTTGCACCTTTTTGTATTTTAATTCATACAACAAAAATATTTTTTAGACAATTAATTGTGAAATTTATTATGAGTAAACTAGTAATAATAAAGTATAAGTATGCACGTGAGCAATTTTTTTAACAATTTTCTCATGCCAGGAAAATAATATTTAAATGAATTGATTTGAAATTGAGAATATATATTTTAAAAATCTGAGACTGAATTGATTGTTACTCCTTCTAGTTTTTTATATAAAATTTAGTTTATAGTTTAATTTATTCATGAACGTGGATTTTACATTAAAGATTTGGAGGTAGCGTTTGTTTTAAGCAAATGGAAGGGTTTGAAAAGTAAGCGAAGCGTTACAAATGGAAAGGTTTGAAAAGCAAGCAAAGTAGTTCCAGAGTCCTGTTAGGGGCATGTAGACTGTCAGGCAGACAACATTAAATTCATAAGGGTTCAGGACACAATTAATTATAAAGACGTACTTTATGTGGACTCAGATATATTACTCGGAGACAATTAAAGACTAGTTCTATCACAAGTTAACCAAAAAAAAAAAAACACAGACAAGTTCTATCAAATTGATTGTTTGTTAATGAGCGATTCAAAGAAAACGAAACACGCGCGCGCATATATATATATATATATATACACTTCCTCCGGTCATAATTATAAGACAAAGTTGACTTTTTTAGAGAAATTAAGGAAGCCAATTAAATTACTTTAAAGTATTTAAATTTTTATTTTTTTTCTTCAAACTAATTAATTTGACTAATAAACTAGTATATAATCTAATGATACTAAAAATATAAACACTCTAAAGTAATTTAATTGGCTTCCTTAATTTCTCCAAAAAAATCAACTTTATCTTATAATTAGGATCGGAGGGAGTATATCACTAGCAGGAACTCCCTGCGCGTTGCGCGGGAGCAATTCCTCCAAGAAAAATTATACTTTCTCTATGCAGTTAAAAAAAAACAATACTACTAATCACATAAATGGCAGACCATCCATTGGTATTTAGTTGGAACAAAACTTCCAACACAACAATTAAACACTTTCTCTTTAGTCAAAATTTGATTATCAAGATAAATTCGATTATTTTCAATTGCAACAAAATATAAAGCACCTTCTGGTGTGGTTACATTTCCATGAACTTTGTATCAATATTTTGGCCGTAGGGTAATGCATGCATAAACATAGATGTTCCATGCTTCCAGATTATGATTAACTCCATAAAACTAAGCAACTATACTAAGAGGTCAGGATGTTACCGTCGAAGCATTTATATGAAACCTATGAAATTCTATTGTACTCAACCAAAAAGGCTCTTGTAACTTCCAGATTGCTGTGAACCTGTGAAGTTTTAAGTAGGAACATTTAGATTGCTATGCACTTGACTATGAAGATTGCCGGCGTTTTAACTTCCAGAACAGAATCAATGAGGGGAAACAAATCCTACTACGAATTAATATAAGGAGAATTAAATGTAATCCTTCAATACTAAACCTACATGTTTAATAGCTTTATAGGTTATGGAAGCAACATGTGTTAAATCTTGCAAAATGTTCCTACTTCCTCTTCCATGTTTTCTTGAACCATTGCCCACTGCAGACGATTGTGTATAGATATAAGAAGCATTACTTCTATTTTCTATATCACAGGGGCTTCCTCTATTTTCCTTGGAAGTTGAAGGAGTTGACTCACTCATTATGCAGCAGCCGCTGAAGAAGAAAATCAAGGCATAAGTGTTATACAGTCAAATCAGTTGTCATTGCAATTGAAAATCTAATCTAAATATAATAAAGATGAAACCATTCAAATGTATGCAAGTATGCTCTGAAAAGATGAATGAAGTAGCCCTGTTCCAGTAGGGTTATGAATGGTATTCAGTTTTTCATGCAAAAGAAAAGATGAATGAAGTAGCCCTGACCTTGTAAACTGTAACTATGGATGGTTCAACATGACTGTGCTTTAGACATGGATGACTTGATAAGTTTACTTAAAGAGGGTGTTCATTGTAAACTAATGTAGTTCAAAAGCAATGGTCTTCTGTAATACGTTTTAGGGATGCATTGAGAATGGAGAGTTATTTCAGTTTGGCACAAGTGCTAATCAAAATGTACTTCCAGCTACCCAGGCACTGACCTCAAAAGCAAAAATTTTCATGACAATGACAAGTCAGTTTTCTTATGCCTATGTCCTGCTGCATGAAGTCACTTCTTAACTTATCACAATTTTTTGTTTAAAGGGGTTTACTCATTGACCGCCTAATCTAAAATCTTTGAATATATCAGTTACTCTCTAGGTATATGATGATATCATCACTTGGTCTAATATATAGACAGACAATAAGACAAATTCCTAATAGCAACATGGACAAGTTATAGGGATACAAAGTCTGCAAGATCAGATAGTAACAGATATGGGTTGATGTGAAGAAATTAAGTGTCAACCTTGTAACAATATAACATATATATTAGTTATCATGTTTATTACAGCATAACAGTAGTAACTTGCGATCAACATATTCTGATAAAAGTTGCACGATTGAATGAGAATTTTTAATTCTTCCTTCAACATCTTCATATACAAATCACTCTTATATCTTTGATTTTAGATGTTGTTCACACTTTCATATCAGATTTTTGTTCACTCATTCCACTGAAGTATTGATTTCGGTTGTAAGCTTATTATTAACATTTTGAGGTGCCAAGTTTGTGTTATCTTTAAGTGGATTTAATAGTATATATTTAGAACTGATTTAAAGTGATCATGTCATTATTGGTACCCAATATAATTCGTTCTCAATATATAGATTGCAGTGCTTAGACTGTTTACTGCACAAATCAAGTTGACAACAAGTTTCTTGCTATGTAATGGTAAGCTTGCAAGGTCAAAATTCAAAAATCATTTGAAATTGAAACTGGAACTGAAATAAAAACTAAGTACAACAAAGGAAAGCTGGACCTAAAAAAGCACTAGAAGTAATACAAGACCAAACCTAGAAACAACTACAACTAACATGAAAGTGGATGAAATATTAAAGATGCTTAGGAAGTGCTAAAGTTTTATAGTAGGTAGATACCCATAGTAACTCTTTAAGCCAGGAATGACGGGCCACGAATAGTAGAAAAGTAAGAAATCTAGAAAATATTATTTTGAGGGAGGCAAGTTGATGGAATTGTGAAGCGTTGATAGTCAATTTAAAGGCAAAATTTGAAACAAAAGTATGCAATTTGAGACCAATACCTCTATTGGAATTTGAATTTTTAAAATTTTAATGTTCTTCCCTCCTTATTCAAATGTATGCAAACATGTTCTGTTAGAGATTTTTGGCACCCATTTCATTATGATGCTTTCAAAATGTTTCCAGCACAAAAGTATCACAGCCTTTATGAGGTCAAGAAGTTTTTGGCGCCAGTGATCATATCAAGCAAAAAGGATTCTAATGGTCATTAATGATAATGACCCATCTGTGGTAATATCTTCACATGTATGGAAAACTTGAAGAAACCGATCAAATTAGGAAGGAATTGGAACTATACATGCTGGTTAGAATTAATTCCAAAAGATATTGTGTTTAGGAGTAGCTAGGCAATCAATGTTGGTATATGACAATTCATTTTAGGTTTTTCATTTTTAAGGTAGCTGCTTCTGCTAATGTGAAAAAAAAGTCTCTAAATAGGCAACCATCTTAAAGAAAGATTATTAGCATAAATACCAGAGGGACAAGAGGGTGACAGTTGTATAATGACAACAACATCCACATATTTCATCCATGTAGGACCTGCAGTTGCATGGCTTGAAAAAGTAACATGTATATCCATGTGGAAAAATATATTTAATCATGAGGAATACTTACATACTCTAGGAGCACCACCTCATATGTATTCTAACTAATTAAAATACAACAACTCATCTTATTTTAATTTTACATGGCTGATGAGTTATCTAGAGAAATTCAAATTTTATGATTTTGAAAAATAACAACTCAAGGGAGAGAATTGTTTTTTTTTTGTTTTTCTAAATTATAAAGTTCATGTTTTTTAAAATCATAAAATTTGAATTTTTTTTCAGACGACTCGCCATCCATGTGGGATTAAAATGAGATAATTTGTTGTATTTTAATTAGTTAGAGTACATATAAGGTGGTGCTCTTAGAGTATGTAAGTATTTCTCTTTAATCATAATGTCAAAAGACAAAAAAATCTGATGCATACTACATTGACTTCAACTTGAAAGAGATGGATCATCAAACCTTTTGTGTAAATCATTGATGCCATGTTGGAGATCCTGGAGAAAAGGAAAGGCAAAAATTATGTGTTTAAGGAATCTTTTAAGTATTATACCCATCCTGCGATCAAGTTTGAAATATTATGCTTGTGAGTGAACCTGGATATAATACTTTCACTATGCTGATATATTTCAGAAAAGGACAAAATAATATGTCTGAACACTGAATACACTTAAAGATGCAGGTATGTATTAGAAAAGGCACACCTTTTTCATACCCCATGTAAAGAAAGGATCTTAACCATAAGATAAAAGCAAAAACCCACATAGCACACTAATTTTTTACAATCTATTAACCACATAGATAAAGTGAATGTGGGAGTTAGCATGATTAGGGAGAAAGGGAGGAGGCCTTGCAATTGAATGACCTTAGAGTTTTAACTTAAAATGTGTCAACACTTTCTATCAAAGTGCAATACTAATGGGACCGGAAAGTATGGAACAAACTTATGATATAGATCTGACAGCAAGAAAAAGTGGCAAATAGAAGGTAATACCTTCTTCAGGTGCATCTCAAGATATGTATTTGGGACATCACTCTATCAACTTTACTTTCTCAGTCCAAGTCATGAAATCATCAACAATAAAATTAGATTTAGATATGAACATAAAGCACTATTTAATATAAATGTCCCAAAAAAAGAAAATGAGGTAAAACTCAATCCTCTAATGGGATATATAGAACCAAGCCATTCTTGCTTTTCTGATCAGATTCCTTTGTTGGTCAAATTTTCCTTCTCATTGTATCATGGTCTCATTTATGTTGCTGAAAATACTCATTTAGCCACGTTAAAAAAGCATGTGTTTAACATAAGGCTTTATCTCAGCGGGCTTAGGTATGAACCTTATTTGGGTTATCCTTTTCCGTTGCACCATAACGCGAGTTACATGACAAGAAAGGGCATGCATGAAGCAAAGATAGTATATGACAAAATCAGGTTGGTCTGCTTCCTCAGTAGTGATACTTTAAACATGTAATTCTCATTTATGGTGACTCATGTCCCTATAAAATGTTTACTAATACAATTTATTAATTAGCTCTCATTACCCATATTAAATACAACATATTACCAATTAAACTATTATAATTTGAATAAATGCTTCCTAGGAGATTGTGCATAAAGGCAACAGAGTAGGCTAACAAAAAAGCTGATAAGTTATGCACTCTGGACAACAAATACTCTTGACTCCTTTCTATCCATTTGTAGAAAAACATTGGAATTATGCTGCCAAACCATATAATGCAAAAAATTATGTGCTTATTTATTTATGTTTCCTTTTGACTTGAAACTGCTAAACCATAAGGTTGTATTCAACCGCACAAAAACCATGACACTACTACATGAAGATAAAGTTTTATGAAGACTATCAAAGATAAAGCACATATTCCCATCCACTGGTGTATTAATGAGGAGTACAAAAAGGAAAAAAATACTTCAACATTGAAAGGAAACAAAAGCATATATCCCGATCCACTGGTGTATTAATGAGGAGTACAAACCATATATAAAAGCACAGAAAAAACAAACATAAAACCAAAGAAAAAAAAGATTTGGAAGCTGATATTCCCATTCACGTTGGAGTCATGGCATAGCAATGATGAAGGACTTCCTTAATGTACCAGTGATTGCTTCAAGAACTGGACTTCTGTGTAACGAGGGTCGAAAAACACTAGTCACATCACAGTAAGAGGAAACATCAGGGCAACATGCATATGAAAATACACCACTACCAAGAGTTTAATGTTGAACTTATAAACAGTATCTATGACTCAACTAATTGTTGTATATGAAAATACACAATTATCTAGATGAAGTAGCTAGACAAGCCAAGTTTTGGACAATGACTCGATTATGATAAGGAAGGTCAGCAATGGATGTCTCCATCTAGATAAACTAAGGATGAACAGAGGGTTAACTTGAGACTGAAGACATCTCTGTTTCAGGAAGTTGTAAGACTATTTATATAAACCAAAATGTGGAGAGCAATAGAGGTCATAAGATCACACATAAACCTCCGTTCATAAGAACACACATAAACAGAGGTGCAACCAGGTCGGACAGTGTGAGGAGAAGACAATGATAGACTCACCTTTTTCCTTTAAAGATAGCATTGAGCTAAAGGAGATATGATACCATGAACACCTTGGCTGAAAATTCAGGAACACTTCAGTCAAAATATAATTGTTCACAAATCAGTATAGGTTCCTTCTATTTAGCATCATTATATGACAAAGTACAGGTTCCAATCAAAATATGATTGTTCATCAAACAAAGTACAAGTTCCTTCTTTACCTGCATCCACTTCCTCATTTGAGATATAGAAGATCGTTTTGTTGTTTTGTGTCTCCTTGGAGGAGGATTTCTTTAGAAGGATGTCTTGCTTTGTGAAGATCAATGACGACAATGGAAGCATCGCTATGGCCTTATATTCTTTACCTCCTCACTTCTAGGGCAAGGCTACTGAATGAAAAAGAAGAATGGGAAGGGATGGAGAGATTGTGAGGCCCCAAGGTTGGAAAGGGCGAAATAATAAAGAGAAGAGAGAGGGAGATGATAGGCATTTTGAAATTCAAAATTTGAATGAAATAGAAGGAGAACCTCAGGCAGGGCGAACGAAGCCAAAATGATGGGCATTTGCCAAACCTAAAAATCAAATTTGAACGAAGCCGAAAAGGAATATTACTGAGCCATCGGCTTTGATAGGAGCCTGAAGCCTTTTTTTTTTGGCATCCAAGCTGCAACACTGTTAGCTACAGTGATATGTGTCAGTAGTCGATGGGGAGCCGGTATAGAGCAATCGGCTTGGTGGAAAGGTATTATAGGATATATTGATTAGTGTGGTTTCGTGCTTATGAAAACAAATTCAATGGTGCAACTCCAAGATTAAACTTGAAACACTATTGCTCTAAGGCTTGAAAGCAACCAATTGGAGGGAAATATAACAAATGAAGTTGTTTAGCATCCAAAATTGAAGTACATTAGTTTGAGTAGGAGATACTATGGTCACATTTTAGCAAAGTGAGGTAGGTTCCCGAATCTTTCTCACTATCTTTAAAATTTACAATGTCATTGTTTCTGATAATAGCCTATCTATACCAAAATACAAGTAGCTATGTGTGGAAGAAATAAAAAAAAAATTATAAAATTAAAAAGTATACAAAGCTCGATCTCTTGTATTCATCCTTCGGACTGTAAACACTCTTGGAATAAGAACGACAGTATGCGTTGAGGGAGACTTGGAATTAATGATGTAAAAGGGTTCAATAGTTTGTGTATTGTTTTACTTATTTTTTGATTATTATTATTATTATTATTATAAAAAGGGATGACAGTAGTATCGTGAAGGAATAATGACACAAATGAATAAGGATTAGAGAAATCTACTTAAATATTGAACGTAACAACAATTTTAAAATATTGAGAGAGAATTTTCTCTCACATATTTTTTAGGTATATGTATTCTCTTATTTTCATACTTGACAATCATGTATTCAAGCTGCTGTAGGGTGCTAAATGTGTGTATATCTGTCAATACAAATTTGAATCTTATTTCATCACTTTGTGAGAGAATAGTTTTATCTACTAAATTCAATTCTCTCATAGCTTTATTTCTTGTTGAACTTTGGGTCCAAGTCCACCCTTGATAGGTTGGACTAATTGATTAGGATATAAGTAGCTCAATCAAATAAGAATCAAATCAGTATTAATTGTGGATTGGGAATAAGTTAGTATAAATTATGATATTGTTAATTGAGAAACAAGTCATCATAATTTAAGAAATTAATTGAGAATTAATTCTCCCGATTACTAACTTGGAAGGCAAGAAGGAGTGCACACAATTTTCTAATTAGTGACCACCGTAAACCACAATAAATAGGGTGTGCCTCCCTTAGTTACAATCCACCCCCCGCCATTGAGCTATTTGACAATCTCTCCTCTCCTATCATCTTTCTTGTTCTGGTGATCTGTTACGCCAATCCTAATTAGGTTCTAGTTGTAATATCTCAAAAAGTGATTAAAAGTTAATGACTTCAAAAGTAGATGCGATTATTGATAAATAAACACTTTTAGAGAATACGATGTGAATTGTGATTCGAATGTGTTATGAGCAGTGCCTCAACCCTGTATTTAAGTTTAATTGTGGATTAACATCTAAATTGAATTGGAATAGAGGGAGGGCGCATATTTTGGTGAAATGAAATAATAAATGTGATTGGTGGTGATTTAGTAAGAATTACCATCATCAGGGGCAAAATGGGAAAAAAGGAAAGTTATTGACTAATTGGTCAGTTATTGAATAGAAAACACAT
This sequence comes from Inga leiocalycina, assembly GCA_963242795.1. Classification (NCBI taxonomy): domain Eukaryota; kingdom Viridiplantae; phylum Streptophyta; class Magnoliopsida; order Fabales; family Fabaceae; genus Inga; species Inga leiocalycina. The sequence continues at coordinate 68,244,602 of OY725326.1, forward strand.
TGGTAACTCAAAGATCAATGGTTGTGATTAGTGCTCAATTGGTCAAGAGGGTGAAATCATGTGCTTGTGTGCATATGGGAGATGTTGCAAGATCATGACAAGTGTCACCATGTGAGCCATGGATCAAGTCAACATTCCAACTACTCATTCCTCGCTCCTCTCTTCCTTTAGGTCGGCCAAGAGGCCCTTCATGACCCAAAAATATGATTCTTCATCTTCATCTCATCTCTCTCTCTTCCATACTCCATTTTCGTACAAGTTCAAGAAGGAAAGAGAAAGGAAACGGTGAGATTTTGCTTGCTTGGTGTCCTTTTTAGCTCAAATAGTCTTCTATAATGTTGTTCATGGTGATGAGACCTTCATATTTATGGTTTTAGATTTGTGAAAGAAGGTGTTTGAGTGCATGAAGAAATTGGAAAGTAGAGGAATTAAGGAACTAGCCTTGGGAAGAGGAAGAAGTGAGTAATTGTGGCATTTTGACCTAAGTATTGTGATCATTGGTTGAGTTTAGGAAATTGTGGATTTTTCCATGATTTTAGTGTGATTTTGGAATGGATGAATTGCCTAATATATTGTGGTAAAAATGGTGTCATATTATGCCATTGTGACATTGAAATTGGTTTGGAACTTGAAATGGAAAGTTTGGCAATTTGGTGTTTTGTGTTGCATTGTGGTTCAAAACTGAATATGTGTGGATGTGATGAGAATTTGGTTGTTTTAGTGATTCCAATGGATTCCTTGTAAAAATTTGTGTGGGGAGTGTTTGTTGTGAAATTGGAACCATTGGGAACAATTATGCAAAAGTTGGAAATTCTGTCCATTGAAACTCTATATAGGACAGTCAGTTTGTATGGACGTTTTGAATGGGCAAATGGTGTCTAAAAATTCTGAAACTTTCTAATCTTAAAGTTCACCGCCAAGCTTCAATATGGATATATAATTTGTGTCATTTCGATTTTTGAGCTAGGAGTTATGAATTTCCAAAATTTTGGGTTGAAACTGGAAGCTATTTTAGAGCAGTGTGGGATTTCGTATAATTCTGTATTTTTTTGGTTATGGACAGCATTGGTTCATATTTTTCCTATGTAGATGACTTCAATAGCTTTCCATAGAACTTGAGATCACCTCATTTCAATTTTTCTAGAATTAGTTATTATTTTTGGAAGTTCAGCTAAGAAACAGAATTTTCTTGGCCGCAGCCAAAAGTTCTTGGCTAGACAGCGTTTGGCTGCAGCCAGAAAACTTTTGCCTTATTTTTTGCTACAGCCAACTTCCAAAAATCAGCATTTTGGAGCTATTGAAAGTGGTTTTTGGTATAGTTCTTCCCAAACCTTTAGGCTTTCATTGAGCTTGTCATAGCCACCTAAGGGACTTAAATGACAACCAACCTTAAAGTTAAGGAATTGGAAAAGAGAATAACACTATGTCCTTGATTTTGATTGATAGGATTTGATATTTGCCTTGAACGTGAGCAACCTGTACCAGAGCACACTCAGAAAGAACAAGGTAGTGACGCTTTCCCTTATACTATATGTGATGTATGGTATGTTTGATTTATCATTATTTTGTAGTGACTTTGAATGCTGTGAAGTTTGTGTGTGTAAAAGCCGTAAGGTTAAGTGACAGCCGAAAGGCTATTTGTGGACCGCAAGGCTATGTGAATTACAGTGTGCACATGTCAACGTGAGAAGTTGTAGGGAGTGACGCTAGTCATCTCTACCCCTACTGTTGATATACCGTTATAAATGTGAATGACGTGAAGGCAAGGTGTATATGTGACAGCTTGTGTATGCCATGTTCATGCTGCTGCGCTGCTTGATGATTTACTTGTATGCTATGTGATTATATGTGGTATGAGCGATTTGCTACTACCAGGATTCTTTTGAATCTCATTCTTTCCATTGACTAACCTTCAGACAGGGGAAGCGGCTAAAAAGGGGAAGCAAACAACCAAAGGTGGCTAGGACTCCATTAGGAATGTAATGTTGGTAGTTGGTAGTTGGTTGTCAATTTTGGTTGGGATTACTGTATATGTTTTGGATGTCATTTTGGATTGATAGCGAATGCGCCTTGTATACCCTTTAGTAAAGGTAGGAAACCCAGGGTTTGATGGGAATTTTCCTATACACTCTTATATGTATGAATACGACTTAACTGCGCAGGGTAATTATATTTGAGATGTGAATATGAGACCGGGTAATTGGATTTTGAGAGATATTTGTGAAAACCCTATCTTGAAAATATGGGATTGAAAATGAGTTTTGATTATTCGCTGGTCTCTAATCCATTTTAATTACGTATTTTGAATCATAATTATGGTTTATAAGGCAGGGGGTTAAACTAGTAGTCTAATAATTGTGTGGGCACTATTATGTTCGAGTTATAGAGCATTGGAGCTTTGACCAGGATTTGAATTTTGGGAAAAGTACAGCCGAAGGACTACGGCGGGGCTGGGTCGGGTCCCCGAGGGCATTTTAGTAAATTTTCATAATATGCTCATATAACCCCGCAGAAGCACTATGGAAGTGTCTAAATTGTATATTTGGAATTGTAGGACCAAATTGTGAGCCCAGTCATTGGCACCCTTTATGAGGCACATGTTTCGAGGCGTAAAAGGGTTAAGGTAGGGACTATTATCTCTCATATACTATGTGACTATTGTATGTTATATGTTACTGTATTTGTGATATGAATGCATGCTAGAGGCACAGTACCTGGTTGTGGTTCGGTGCCCAGCCAAGGTATATGAAAATCCTAGCTGTGGTCGGTGACTCGGCTGAGGTACATGTAGGGAACTTACCTCAAGGTATATGAAAATCCTGCATGTATTTTGTAACCCCCTCACGGTAATTATATTCGGATTATGAAATTTAAGTGAAATAGAGACCAATAAGACAAAAATCACATTTATAATCACTTATCTACAAGAGATGGGGTGTCCAAACAAAACGTTTAAAAACAAATTCATCTGGTCTCACATTCACTTTCGGATACAATTACCTATGCAGTTATATCACATAATAAATATCAGAGTACGTAACCAAAATCCTGGCAACCCCGGGTTACTTGTATATATACAATGGGTTTGAAGTTTCCCAAAATAGGGATTACATATCCAAAAATTTATATTTACAATCCATATATACAGTAATCCCAAAATCCAACTAGATAACCAACAGTCCCAAAATCTAAAATGTCCCTACTAGCCCTAACTACTCCTGGTTGGCCGCTTCCCTTTTGAGCCACTTGCCCTGTCTGAAAATGTTAGTCATTGGAAAGAGTGAGATTCTAAAGAATCCCAGTAATAACAAATCACTCATACAATATATAAACACAAGGCATGTATATTCATCATGTTCAGTAACAACACTATGGGTTATGGCTCGCGCCACAACCGACAACACTCATGGCTGTAATCACAATGAACTATGCCCGCTTTCACGGTAAACACTATGCCAGCTTTCGTTGTAATCACTATCCCGCTTACGCGGTAAACACTATGCAGTAGTATCACAAGGCACAAAGCTTCATAAGGCACAAAGCTCCATAAGGCATCTCAATGCATCTCAAAGCAGCAACAACAACACACAATGCATGATAGGTAAACATACAATACGTTTACACAAAGTATAAGAAAGAAGTCATTGCTTGTATCTTTCCTGATGTTCTTCGGCACAGTGGGCTCACGCGTTTGACGGATATCAAATCCTATACCAATTTAGGGACAATTGATTAATCTCTTTCCCAAATACTTATTTCCATAATACTTTAAGTTGGTTATCATTTAAGACTCTTTAGGTGACTATTAGAGGCCTACACATATGCCAAAAGGGTTAGGAGAAACTACCCTGAAGACCCCTTTTTAAAGGAAAAACACATATTTCTGGCTGACTCACTTGAGTGAAGATGACCTCACTCGAGTGATGAGAGACTTGCACTCGAGTGAGAACGGCTCTCACTCATGAGTGTTTCACAGTGAGCAACAACCATGACCAGAAAGTGCTCACAACACTCGAGCATAGGGCCTTGCACTAGGATGATGACTCCAAATCCACTCGAGTCCCCGAAAGTGCAACACAGAGAGTGACGACCCGAGAGCACAGACAACTCCAGTGGGAAAGGCTCACTCAAGCACAACCTCTGGCACTCGGGTGAGAAGACTTCACTAGCGAGTGTCAGAATACACTCTTGAAACTTAGCCAGCGAGTGAGGACCCGAGACATAGCCCTTAACATGAACTCAAAGCTTCACTCGAGTAAACCCATGCTCACTCGAGTGATCCTCAACATCACTCGCTGTTACAGAAGTGCACTCGAGCTTTCTTCATGAAAACCCAAGAAAACACAAAGAAATAGGCAAGAATCAGACTAACGTACTCGAGTGATATCCTCCCTTACTTGAGTAAGGCTTATCAGATTGTCAGATCGCAGCAATTGACAGAAATTCCCAGATTTGCCAAACTTAACCCAATGGTTCCCAAACTTCACACAAAGCTCATAACCACTTAACACTACCTAAGGAACACAATGGTAACCTCCAAAACACCTAAATACCATTTTAAACATAATCTAACTCTTTGGGTCTCAATAACACACACAACACCTAATTCCAATCAATACACTTCCAAAACTCAAAACCATATCCAACACTCAAATGGCTTCACAATGAACTAATCCCAACGTCATCCACTATGAAATTCATACATTCTAAAATGGGCATAAAATCAGGGCAAATTTCCAGAATTTCTTAAACTTATCCAAAAATCACAACATATATATCAAAAAGCACTAAATGCTTACCTCTTCACTTTGCCAAAGTCAGAATCTTGATTCTCAAACTTTCAAATTTCTCTAACACCCAAACCACTACCTTTCCAAATTCTAAAAACACCAAAATGGAGCTTTTAACATTATGAACAAGTTTAAGGAAGAGGATTTGAGCATAAGAGGACCATTACCTACCCAAAATCAAAGCTTTCTCTTCCTTTTTCCACTTTGGTCGTCAGAAATGGAAGAAGGAGGAGAGAGAAGTGGTGAGATATAGAGGTGATGATGATGAGTGTACAACTTTGCCCTTTGCTCATGCACCTAGCCGAATAGGAGAGAGAAGAGAGAGGAAAGTGGGTTTTCATGATGATGAGTGTACAACTTTGCCCTTTGCTTGATTATGTGAAACATGTATGAATGATTTGAAGCTATGTTTCAATTTATGCTATGGCCCTAAGTATATTGTTTGAAGCATTGGGCTTACAAACTTGTCATTATGTGAGCATGAGTTATGTGATGCTAGCATGTCATGCATTAAACAATTATTGTACATGCATATTGGTATTGTTTTCCTACTGAGATTCTCTTAAATCTCACCCTCCCCTACCAACAATTTAGACAGGAGAAGACAAAAGATATGTTGAGAATAATGCAAAGAACCATATGAGGGGATTACAGTGGTGGAATGAAGATGAGAAGATGTCTCTGTTTCACTGGGACAGGTTTAGATACCCAAGTAGCCCTGTGTGGCAACATTGATGGTAATGATCATGTACAAACCTCTATGGGGAATTTATGTAATCATGCACTTATTATCAGTATATTCATATTATTCCTGTGTTGCCCACCGAACCGCATATCATTTTTCATGAATACTCTGAAAAAAGGTTAAAATAAGGTAAGGGAGTGACAATGACTGCCATGTCTCGGTCAACCAAAACCATGTGGCACCAGTGAGAGAGTGCCACGCCAGTGCCCATTGACGCGTCATCAATGCCACAACATTGGTCAATGTTAGGATATGTCATCCGTTGACTAGTGACATTGAACGACACACATCATCGCCTTGTCAGTGTAACCCCCTCACCGTAATTACATCCGGATTACAAAATTTAAGTGAAATAGAGACCAATAGGATGAAATCACAATTTATAATCCCACATCCAAGAGATGGGGTATTTCAAAATCTTTTCAAAACATATATATATTCATGGTCTCACATTCACGTGCGGGTATAATTATCAGAGAAATCAGAGTACATAATAAATATCAAAGTGCGGAAACCAAAATCCCGTCAAACCCCGAGTTACTTACATATATAACTTGGGTTCAAAGTTTCCCAACAAGGGGATTACATCACCAAAACATTCATTTACATTAAATGTACAACTTGCAATCCCAAATCCAAAACTATAATAACCAACTACCACTTAGATCTCAGAGTAAGCCTAACTACTCCTGGTTGTCCGCTTCCCTTTCGAACCACTCGCCCTGTCTGAAAAGATTAATCATTTGGGAGGGTGAGATTCTAAAGAATCCCCGTAGTAACAACTATTTCATACCACATGCAATCATATAATATGCAAACACATCATCTCATATCAGCAGCAACACAACTCACTCCACCCTCATCCCCTTTTACCGCAGGGAAGGCATACGACCTTTACCCGAACCGTTGTTAGCGACTCAGGGACTGTTGGCGTGGCAGTGCATACAAATAGCCACACGGCTCACATATAGCCTTTCGGCTTTCACAATGGCCCGTCGGCCTTCACAAATATCACACCCTAACCTCATCCCCTTTTACCGCCGGGAAGGCATACGACCTTCACCCGAACCGTTGTTAGCGACTCAGGGACTATTGGTATAGCGGTGCTACCACAATATCACATAACGCATATATGACACCCTAACCTCATCCCCTTTTACCGCCGGGAAGGCATACGACCTTCACCCGAACCGTTGTTAGCGACTCAGGGACTATTGGTTTAGCGGTGTTTCCACACAAAGTTTTCACAAAACTTGTAGCATACAAAATCCATTTAATCACAATGATATAGCACACATATCATATATCACATAAGGTATAAAGATAGAGTCACTACCTGTATCTTTCCTGATTGGCTCCGGCACCGTGGCCTCACGAGGGCGACAAATGTCAAATCCTATATCAATTAGGGACAACCAATCAATCTCTTTTCCATGTGTATATTTCATTATTACTCTAAGTTGGTTATCATTTAGGACTCTTTAGGTGACTAAAATAGGCCTAAACATATGCCTAAAGGGTTGGAAGAAACTACCCAAAAGACCCTTTACTCGAAGGCAAAACACTCAGTTTTGGTCATCTCACTTGAGCACAAATGCTCTCACTCGAGCACAAGTACGGACATCACTCGAGCACAATAGCGAGTGAGACTGCGAGTGAGCACCCGAGAGCACAAGGAAACCCTCGAGCACTGGCTCACTCGAGCACGCTGACCCTCACTCGAGCACAAGGCCAAACGCCTCACTCGAGCACCCGCGAGAGAAGTCCAGGAAGTGAGGACCCGAGAGCACCCAAGGCTCTCCAAGCACGGGATCACTCGAGCACAGCCATATGTGCTCGAGCACACACCTCACACCCGCGAGTGAGAAGGCACACTCGAGCACCCTACTCGCGAGTGACCACCCGCAAGCACAACTCCTACCTGAAGCACAACCTCACTCGAGCATGACCCCCAGTGCTCGAGTGAGAAGGCTATGCTCGCGAGTGTCAGAGCACACTCGTGGCATCCACCAGCAAGTGAAGACCCGAAAGGACCCTTCACTCTGAACTCCCACTATCACTCGGGCAGACCATGCTCACTCGAGCAGGTTCTTCGTTCACTTGAGCACAAAACGATGTGCTCGAGCATTGCCCATAAGTCCCAGGCGCCCTCGAAGCAGAACAGGGAAAAACTTCTCCCATCACTCGAGCATGATCATCCTGTGCTCGAGTGATGCTCATCCGAGACCCAGAAATGCAGAAAACCAGAAAACACCAGATGGTCAAATTCACTCCCAAAGGTTCCCAAACTCTACCAAAAGCTCACACATTCTTGGCACTACTTAGAGAACACAATGGCAACTTCATAAACACTCTAAAAACCAATATGACCACAATCATTCATTAAGGTCTCATGATACACATTCTCCAACTTTCCCTTAACACATTTCCATCATTCCAGATTATTTCCAATAATCAAATAACTTAATCATTAACTCATTTTTAACATCAACCACAATGAAACTCCTAAAATCCACATTTGGTGCAAATTAGGGCAAATTTCCAGATTTTTCCCAACTTATCCACAATTCACAAACAATATATCAAAATGCTCAAAATACCTACCTCTTCTCTTTGCTCAATTCAGAACCTTGATTCCTCAACTTTCAATTTCGGCCAAAATCCCAATCAACACCATTCAAGGCTCTACGATCATCACAATGTAGCTCTCATTGAGATGAACAATATTAGAGAAGAGATTCTTAGCAAAGGAGGAGCATTTCTTACCAAAATTCAAGCTTTTCTTCTTCCTCTTCTTGCCTCAATGTCGCCGGAAATGGAGGAGAAAGAGAGAGAAGATGAGAGATGCTAGAATAACCCAATATGATTATGAGGAGTAGCAATAGATAAAAGGAGTATGTTTCACCTCAAAGAAGGGCTACCATAGAGTACCATTTAACTACAATGAGGAGAACAAAAAAAGGAGGATCTCTCAAGCATCAAGTAGAAGACTCTTGGAGTTTATATATTTTAAGAGAACGTTGCCAGCACCCAAAGCAAGATATTCAAAGTATCAACATTATAGAAAGATACAGTGGGTAAGCAAAAGCAATCCTCCAAGTATTTAAGGCAAAGGTACATAATAATAAAACCTCCTATACTATTATCTGTAATATTTATTGAGGTTTTATATTTTAGAACCTTAGGAATGACCATTACAAAATATGTTTTCACATCCTTTAGAAAATCCATTTAATAAAATTCATTTATAAAGGGAATACAATGTTCAATACTTTAACTATTTATGCTTACACGTATATTTCAAAAGAAACTATTTTTGCATAAAGTCATGTTTAATTTATTATGCTCAATTGTCTCAAATTAACTATATTCTTAGAGCATGTGAATTATGATTCCTACAAGGTAACTATGAGTAGATCCAAGTAAAGCTGGATACCAAAGGAAGAAAAAAGATCTATATGGTTTTGTAGCAAGAAGAAAGGAAGAGTTTCATCTCAAGATTATGACTACATAGGATTTCACTCAAATCTTGATGAAGTTGGACCTTGAGGCTACATTTTAAATGTGTATACAAAAGGAGGCATTACTTAAGGCAATGCTACAAGTACCTAGCTAACAATAAAGGAAGAAACAATGCACAATAAAGCGACACTCAAGTAACCAATCCAGTGATCATCATCACTGCGTGACAACTGGGAGTGAATGCTCAAGTGATAAGACCAACTGAAAGATTAGAAGGCAAAAGTCAAGGAATTATGCACAAATGAACTTTAAAGGATAATTTCTCAACTAATTACGAGATTACTTGAGAACGATATTGTCTTCTTTATTCTTACTTGATACTATGCTTATATAAATTATTTATTTGGGTAATAAATAACTTGCTCATTATTGCATACCATTAGTAATCAATCATTTATGGCTTTCAAATTGTTTTTAGATTGCTAAATGGAATAATAGTGAAATTGTGAATGATCTTTCTATGTATCTGAGTTTTGAAATGCACATTTTAAAAATTTACTTAGATTCCAATTCATCTTGTTTATAAAAATGCATACACATTATATGAAAATTATTCATATCTTGTTTGCATTTAAATCGGTTTCAAAATTGGAAGTTAATATTTATGTATACTAAAAGTCAGAAATTCTTCGAATTCATCTACCTGAGTATTTCCCCATCATTGATCTTAAATGTGTTATCCAATGCTTAAAACCTTTAGTCTTTATTCTCTAACATGTTAGACATTATGTCTAACAAGTTAACCATTTATATGAGGTTCAAGTGTATTTCTCATAAATGAATTCAATATATGAAAGCCTTATGCCTAATTCATAAATCTTTGGTTGGCCATGTTATTCCAAGTATTATGAATGTTCATTAGTGCATTGAATCTTAATGCATTAACCATTATAGTGGAATAACTTACTAAGATAATATTCTAGTACTCTAGTCATTTGGACCAATGAGTATGTGATTAATCATTCATAATTCATTTGCACTCATTTTGTTGTTCAAATACATGAACCATTGATATCATATATCTTCTTAAAGACACAACTCTAAGAGTCAAAATTATCTCTCGGTTAATAGCAAAGTCATTGTGCTTATATACATCCTTGAAGCTAAGCCTTTTTGGCTAATTCATTTTCCATATGAATTTTTGTAACCCCCTCCGTAATTATATCCGAAATACATGATTAAAATGAATTAGAGACCAATAATAATCAAAATTCATTTACATTCCCATCCTTAAGATAGGGTTTTCACAAATACATTTATCAAACACTTTAACCTGGTCTCACATTCATATTTTGAATACAATTACTTCGTGAAGATAAATCACATTTATATAAATATTAAAGTGCACAATAATAATACCGGCAAACCCGGATTCATACCTTAACTAAAGATTCATAGGGCACATACGCCCTTTACAATTCCTTAACAGGGATTACACAAATCTATCTCCAATACATAACCAAATAACCCAATAGACATCCAAGCACTTATACATCCAATATCCAATTATACATTATAATCTATCATCCGAACATATACAATTGTCCCAGCATATAACAATAACCAACTACCAAATCCAAATGCCCATAAGGGATTCTCGCCGCCCCTAGTCGCTTACTCCTTCCTCAAGCCACTTGTCCTGTCTAAAATGTTGGTATGGGAGGGTGAGATTCTAGAGAATCCCAATAGGAAACAGATATCAATATGCATGCAAGATAAGTGTTTAATGCATGACATGCTTGCATCACAAGAACTCGTGCTCACATAATGATATATCCGCATGCTCAATGTTTCAACAACATACTCATGGCATAGCATAAATAGAAACAAAGCTTCAATCATTCATATATGTTTCACATAATCAAGCAAAGCAATAACATGCATCAATACACAAACACAAATATCAATACATGCAGGAGAGGTAAGTTCCCTACACTTTTTCTTTCCACATATGCTCCAGCATCGGCTACTCACAATCCGAGCGGATATCAAACCATGATCAGGGCGAATACCCAACCCTATAACCAAATCAAGGACATAAGATCATTCTTGAAAAACTTGATTTCATTCATGATTTATCCTTTCATAAAAGTTGGTCATCATGGATAGATTCTCTATTATTTTGATCCTAAATTGCATGAAAATCTAATCAATTTTTAAAGTGTATTTACAAATTTTCATTGATCTTTGAAAACCATCATTCTTGGTATTATTTGTTTGTTACCCTTTATGATTCAATTGTTTGAATTTATTTAATTGGGTAAAATTATATTCTGGTCTTTGTTGATTATTATACTCTTTGCTCGAATATCATATGATTCAATTGTATAAGAGCATAAGAGTTATAATGTCTAATACTGTATGGACCCAAGAGAAAGTTAGGTACCAAAGAGTATATATTTATACTTTTGCAGGAGTTGATCAAAATGCTCTACTTTCGGATACAAAGATCAGAGGCTAATAGAGGAAGCGTGACTGGTGGTGTTGCAGTATGAGCAGAAGCTAAATCTTTGGTATCACTCAAGTAATCAATCGAGTGACACCCCATCATTACTAGCAAGTAATTAGCTAGTGATGCAATCAGAGAAAGAGGAAGACATTGAGATATACAGAATCATCAAGCTTGGTGAGCCTATGAGGATTCTCAACTACCATCCAGCTCTATGTCTAATCTTCACAAAATTATATGATACATCTAAATGATGGCTATAGTGAACAAGGCCAACAACTTCACTCACTTTATTGAGAAGAATTATCATACAATGGCCTATATTACAAGTAAGGAGGAGAGGAATACTGGAAAGATCATGTCTGTTAGAGAACAAAATGTATATATATACTTCTACAGGACTTACTCCAAGTAGTTGAAATTACTTAAAGTAATCCACAATTACTTTAAGTAGACCTTCAAGTATCGGCAATTACTTCAAGTGGACCTTCAAGTAATTCACAATTACTCCAAGTAAGTCTGAATCTCACTCCAAGTTAACACAAGAGGCGTAGAGGATGGGAACTGATATTTCAAGGATAAATGAGATACAACACTTTGCTAGAGTTGGTCTCCCTGGTCTTTTATTCTTTGGTCCATCTGTCCAAGGCTATCTGATAAAGGAACTTCAACAATCACACAGAACTTGCAACAAACAAGTTGAGTTCATCACTTCTATGAATGGCAAGATTAGGAAACTTTGTAACTTGATCAACCAGAACTTCAAGGCCTTATTCCAAGCTCATTTAGGTATCCTACAGTGCTTACAGAGATTATGCTTTAGAATCCCTCAATACCAATCACATCATCCAACATTGACTAAGACACGATGCATCAATGGGCTGCAGAGGATTATAACTCGAGTGATTACGAGATTACTTGAGTGAGGTATTGTATTCTTTAATTCAAATCCTCTAAGTTGCATTACTCAAAGTGAACACTTCAGTAATGACTCAAGTAATACAGGGTTACAGCCTTAAAACCTTGAATAGCATCATTATTTTCAAAACTTAATTTCTCTCCAAATCTTCATACTTTCACAATCATTCTCTCTACAAAATTTCCAATGATTTTACTAATCCAAGAGAGTTATTAATTGTATTGCTCATGACGATTTTCTTTTAAGCCATGCATTCATTAAGAGGGAGCTTCACATTCATATGTGTTTTATATCTTAAAAAGCTCATCTCCTTTATTTGAATAAAATCATTCTAGCATACTCATATGCATTCCCTATCTCTTGATTAGTTTTTTATTATAAGCTACTTTTATATTCTTCTTTCCATAATCTTAATTTGCATATATTTTATAGAAAGGAAACTTTTGATACTTGATTGCATAACCATTCTCCTTGCAAGAGTGTTTTTACTTATAGCAGGAGAATTTGCTCTATGCTAGATCATTCCTCAACACAATAAAAGTAGCATATATCAACTATGAGGACATATGCTTTAACAATCTATCAAGGGAGATATATTGACTGCAACATTAAAAGCAACAAAAACATATGGTAATACAAATGAGAATTAAGCATGTTGAACAGAAGCTCAACTCAATTGAAGAATCCTAGCAATAACATGAATATACATTAGAGTTGGATAATAGAAGTGTGGTGAACACAACATCATAAACCAGCATTGCCAAAGAATAAAGCAACGGATTTCATGGAGCGCTTCATCATTTCCAAAAACTGCATTTCTAAACCCTCTCTTTTACATATTCTTGATTATGAAAGTTTTCTTGAAAACCTCTCCAAATTGTTTTAAATTTTTTTTCATGAAAACCATTTTTTTTCATTTGCATCAAATTACAAATGAAACTACTTTCAAAATGAGGGAGAGAAACTTGTTTTCCTTATGCATTTATTTTGATTAATGGGGAGAATGACATTTCTGATTTGATTTCATATTTACTTCTCTACAAGCATTCCTTCCTTATATTTCAAACTTTTTGCTAATGTCAAATAAGGGGAGAGAAAGGCAAGAAAAATATGTTGTTTTTAATTTACTTTTATAACTCATACATATTTTTCTTAAAGGATTTGCCATCATCAAAAAGGGGGAGAGTGTTAGATATGATTAGTTTTGATGATGTCAAATATAGATGTCAAGCATTAAGAGTACAAAATCTTCTATATTGACTAACTACTATATTTAATGTTGTATATCTGGTAGATTAGTCAAGCAAGAGCAAGAACAAGATTGAAGATATTCAAGAAGATATCTAGTTAGGTTATGAAGAAAGATCATCAAGAGGAAGATATTCAAGAAGATGATATTAGTCAAGCAAAAGAAGAAGAAGATTGAAGATATTCAAGAAGGCATCTAATTGGGTTATGAATAATGATCATCAATTCAAGAAGATATCTAGTTGGGTGATGAAGAATGATCATCAAGAGGAAAAACAAGACGAAAGATATTGAAGAAAGAAGAAGAAAGATTGAAGAAAGAAGAACTTGCAAGATCAAATGAGAATATCAAGATTCAAGCACTTAGAAGTGATACCGGAGGTTGGAATAGGTCAATACAAAGTTAAAATGACATATACAGAAGTTATGTCACCTCTAGAGATGATGACTTAAGTAATATGGCACTGCCTCATTTTGAAGGTAATTACTCGAGGTTTCACTCTTTAAGACAGAGGTTTGGTATTTTGGTGATATCTCTCTAACCACATATTGGAATGAACTGAAACCAGTTGCATATGAAAATAGACTCCCAACACGAAAAATAAACACCAAGATCACATTCAAAGGAGTTCAGATGAGGTAGATATGATCTGTTGAATTTGACACATGAATAAACATTTTTACAAGAATAGTTTCAGTATTTTGGACATAACTCCCAAACTACGCATCAGATTGAGACGAAACTGGTGCCATATGAAACTAGACTTAAAGAGCTTTCCACGGATATATAATATGTTACATTTAAAGCTATATACTAAGAATTATGCCTTCTGGAAGTTGCTGCTTGTGATTTCAGACATTGTCAGGAACAGTAGATACTCTTTGGATCATAACTTTCTGTATACAATGAGTTTAGAGGTGATTCTTATTGCATTAGAATGTAGACGATGAGAGCTTTATGATGATATATAATTTGCCATTTTTTGAATTAAAATGAAGAGATCACTCAAGTAATCTCCTAAGTTATTTGAAGTATTACTCGAGGGATCACTCGAGTAATATGAAAAGAATTGCTCTCTGTCAAAATTTGCACAGGATTACTCGAAAGGTTTACTCGAGTAATCTACAAAGTTATTTGAAAGCTTACTCGAGGGATTACTCGAGTAACTAGAGAAGAAGTCATCTAGTAGCTCTTGGCTAAGAAATGACAGACATTACTCGAGTAATTACTCAAGTAACATGAAATGAAAAGATTGAATTACTCGAGTAATCGGGTAAGTAAAGAAGTAGTTACTCTCGGCCAGATTTGAAGAGGATTACTCGAGGGCCCCCTTGAGTAATGACCCAAGCTTACTCGAGTGACCACTCGAGTAATGCTTCCCAAGAGAATAAAACAACGTACTGAAGCTTTCAAAAATCATGGGAATGTTTATGTAACCGACTCTTCTTGCTTCCAATCATTCTTACACTTCATTGTATTAGTGTTTAATGTGTTTCTTCAGGAATACAATAAAGAGATTATGCGAAGAGACAAAAGTTGACTTTACAAAAGCGGAGCGTCCACCGAACGTAATGACTAGTTTTTCAAATATGAAGAACGGTCAAACGAAGCAACAAAACTCTAACAGATGAATGCTTACAACGGTCATCTACTATAATTCAACTATAAATATGGAAGCATTCAAAGAAGAGCATACAGAACACAATAACGAGAAACATGAAAAGATCATGAATCATCTACTCCAACCCAACTACTCTATATTCTTATCTATTTTTTATATCATGTATATTTGAGAGAGCGATTATTTGTATTATACTTTAGTGTTCATCTTATTCACTTCTTAGAGAGAAGATTCATTGTAATCTTTCATCATCAAAGTTGTATCCTTACGGTGTGTAAGGGGGATCAACTCGGTTACAACCTTACCGTGTAAGGGGGAGCAACTCAGTACGAGAATTTTAAAGGTTTCACAAGTGCCCGGATTAAACTTCTGAGATTGTAATGGGTCTCAAGTACCAGGTTAAACTTGAAGAAGATAGTGGATTGAAAAGCTCAGGAGGAGCCTGGGGACTGGACGTAGGTCATCGTGGATTGGGCTGAACCAAGATAAATCACAGTTTGCATCTTCTCTTCCCTAAGCTCTTATATTTCCAGCATATATGTTTTAGATACTTACTTATGGTTTCATGCTTCCATACTTATTGATTTCATAAGATGCTAAAAGATATTTAAAGTTATGGCAAAAAAAAGATATTTGAAGTTATTAAGTTTTTATCTTACACTAAATTCACCCCCTGTAATACCCCGAATTTCGAGACTCGAGGCTAGAGAATAAGCCTGAGATTAGTGGATTGCTAAGCCCCGGTTTAGCAAGATCCCAAATTGTGATTAAGGGTTAATTACTCCAAAAGTGGATGTGGTTAGTGATAAATAACCCTTTTGGAGAATATGATGTGATTTGATACTCGAATGTGAATTGTGTTGACATGTTGAGATTGTTGTGAAAACATGTCAATGAGATATGAATTTGATTGATTTGGTGTTTCCAATGGATTCCTTGTGAAAATTTATGTGGGAATGATGTTTGGTATGAAAATGGAACCATTGGAAGCAAAGATGCAAAATCTGAAATTCTGTCCAGTGAAACTCTATTCTGGGCAGTCTTCTTGTGTGGATGTTTTTACTAGGCAAATGATGTCAGAAAATTATGAAACTTTCCAGCCTTAAATTTCACATCCCAAGCTTCAAAATGGACATATAATTTGTGTCATTTCGTTTTGGGAACTGGGAGATATGACTGTCCAAAGTTTGAGGTCGAAAATGGACTCTGTTTTGGGACAGTGATGAAATTTGTGCAATTCTGGAATTGTTTGGTGATTTCAAGTAATGGATCATATTTTTCCAATGAAGAGGACTTAAATAAATTTCATTTGGCTTTGGAATCACCTCATTTCTAATTTTCTAGAATTAGTTATGATTTTTCAAAGTTTGGGTAGAAAATCTGCCAGAAAATCCGAAAATGGGAATTATGACATCATCTCAATAAAAGATGACATCATCATGGAATTAAACTATTTCCCATCTTCTTCTTTCTCTCATTTCTGTCGTGAGCTTCAGCTGAAAAGAGAGAGAGAAAGTTGAGAGCTCTTAGAGAGAGAAAGAGGAGAAATCTCGCAAGGTAAGCCGATTTCTCCGACGATCTAGCTCCTAACGCGTATAACCTTGCTTCTAAGCTCCTCTTTCATGTTCTTTAAGGTGTTGGAAGCTCAATTTTCATGTTTTAAAAGGGGCTAGGGTTCAGCCATATTGAGTAAAAGCCAAAGGGAGCTTGAGGTAACTTCTGAAACTTCAATCTTTGATTGTTCTGGCTGCTGTGGTTGATTTAATCGGTGAAAGTTCACCGGATTGTCTTTGTTTGTAAATTTGGAAAATGGGTTGGCCTAGGTGTTATGCTGCCCAAATTGATACCAAATGATAGTTCTAACCCAATGTAATGGTCAATAAAGTGGTTAGGAGTAGAAAGGAACGCGTTTACGGAGCTGAAACCGAAAAACCCCAATTTTTCCCGGGGAATTGAGAATTTCGGCCAAGCCTAGTTTGGAGGGGTTAGATATGGATTTTCAATGATTTGATGATTCCATTGAGTTCAGGAGCGAAAATTAGGTGGGGTTACAGTTGGTCACTTTTTCGGAAAAGGCCGAAAAAGCATAATTACGAAAACGCCCCTAAAACCCTAAAAGTAGGGCTGCCAAGGGCAATTTCGTAATTTGACATTGAATTTGATAATTCCGAGTCAGGAAATGGATTCCTTGGGCGAAAATATGTAAGAATAGCCCACGTCAAAGTTTCAAGAAAAGTACAGCCGGACTGGGTACGGCGGGGCTGGGTCGGGTCCCCGGGGGTATTTTAGTAATTTTTCCATATAACTTCATATAACCCCCAGAAACACTATGGAAGTGTCTAAATAGTACATTTGACATTGTAGGATCGAATGTGAAGCCCCGAGTTGCTGGCACGCAAATCGAGGAGAAAAGACTGGAGGTAGGGGCTTACCTTACTTGCATGTATTCGATATCTTTGCTTGTGTAGTGATGTATGTGATTGCTTTACTTGATTGTGTAGAGCATATTTGAATAAATGAAGCTCTGTTTCTGTTTTCGCTGTGGCCATAGTCTTGTTGTATGAAATATTGAGCATGCAGAATTATCATTATGGGGTATGCATCTAGATAAAGCTAACATGTCATACACATAGCATCTATCATGCATGCATTATGGTATCTGTTTCCTACTGAGATTCTCTCGAATCTCACTCTCCCCTACCAACAATTTAGACAGGGCAAGTGGCTGGTGGAGGAAGCGGCTAGGACTCTTTCGAGATAAGATTGTGTAATCCCCATTTGAAGAATTGTAATGGGCAATTGTACCCTGTGTATCTTTAGTGAAGGTATGTACCCGGGATTGCCGGGATGATTAAGTTGTGCACTCTAATATTTATATGAATGTGATTTATATTCGCGTAGTAATTGTATTCGAAATGTGAATATGAGACCATGTTTATAAATGATTTCAAAAAGTATTCGCGAAAACCCCGTCATGTGATGGGTTAGCAAATGTTATTTGATTATTATTGGTCTCTATTTCATTTTAATCGCGTATTTCAGATATAATTATGGAGGGGGTTATACCCCCTCTTGGGTGTTGGCCAGTTCTTACATGTATGTGTGTGTGTGTGAACATCGATTCATATGAAAATTAAGGCAATAACTTATTAATATCGTTCAGTTTCACAAACGAGGGAACTGATTAAAATTTTTTTCAAATGTTTGAACCAATAAATATGTTCAGGTAAAAAAAATCGATAAATGTGTGATAGATATTAAATACAAACTGGGCCTTCTATTACACACACACGTATGCGCGCAAGCGGTCACCTGTAATTTTAAAATACAATAAATATATTATTTAAACATAATAAATATAATTAAGAACTTAATCTACTTTGTTTAAATATTTTTCTCAAACTGTCCCTATTAAACGCAATATTTAAAGGAATTTCAATCAATTAGAGTATTTTCTAATGATCCATGTTCATAAAAGGCCACATGTGTGAATAAGTTGGGGGTGGCATCTATTGAAGAAAAAATGCTAAAAAATTATTTAAAATGGTTTGGACATGTTTAAAGAAATCCATTAAGTACGCTAGTGAGGAGAGTTGATGAAACAGTATGGAGTTATCTAAAAAGGTCGAAGAAGATCGAAGCGAACACTCATTGAGGTTATAGAGTAGGATATTTTGGTTAATAATCTATCTAAAGCTATAATTTTTTACAGAGTACAATGATGTTATGTGATTCATTTAGCCAAACCTACCTATTGGGATAATGTTTTGTTGTTGTTGTTATTGTAGAGTAGTTTCTAATGGGAATAATTAAAGAGCTTATTTTAATAAAAGCAAAATACATTTTTAGATAGTTAACTTAATTAATTGTCTTAATTTAATGAAATTAGTTATTTAACTCTTATATTTAGGAAAAAAATAGAATTTATATATACATGTGTGTGTGTGTGAAAGAGACCATAGAGAAATGCATGGATGGAATTTGATAAAATATTTAAAATATCTGATCCCTCTCAAACTTTCGTTGAATAATTCAGATTGTGTTTATACATTGAAAGTCTAACTTTGATGGTTGGGTCCAACAAAAAAGGTTAGTCCTGCTCAATATGGCATATCAATGTTTGAATCTTTATTGGGAGATGTACCTACATTTAATACCCAACAGTATCTCGAATAAGATTAATTTCAATAGTATGATACTTATACTAAGCAAAACGAAAACGTACATTGGTTAACTATCATTAACGTGATGGAGTTTCTAATGATAATTAAAGGCTTGTTTTAGGAAAATCTATCTAGGAAGATCGAAGCGAACATTCATTGAGGTTATAGAGTATGATATTTTGATTAATAATCTATCTAAAGATCTGCTTTTTGACAGAGCACAATGACATTATGCGATTCATTTAGCCAAACTTACCTATTGGGCTAATGCTTTATTGCTGTTGTTGTTGTAGAGTAGTTTCTAATGGGAATAATTAAAGGGCTTATTTTAATAAAAGCAACATACATTTTTAGATAGTTAGATTAATTAATTGTCATACATTTTTAAATAGTTAGATTAATTAATTGTCTTAATTTAATGAAATTAGTTATTTAACTCTTATATTTAGAAAAAAATAGGAATTTATACATGCATCCATATGTGTGTGCGCATGAGAGAGAGACCACAGAGAAATGCATGGATGGAATTTGATAAAATATTTAAAATATCTGATCCCTCTCAAAGTTTCGTTGAATAATTCAAATTGTGTTTATGCACTGAAATTCTAACTTATTAATAATGTTACCAGCGGTGATTGGATCTAGCAGAAAAGACTAGCCCTTCATGATATGGCGTATCAATATTTGAATTCTTATTATGAGATGTACCTACATTTACTACCCGACAGTACCTCGAATAAGATTAATTCAACTAGGATGATACATTGGTTAACTATCATTAACGTGATGGAGTTTCTAATGGTAATTAAAAGCTTGTTTTAGGAAAACCAACATACATTTTATTAAAATAATTCATCGAATTAATTTTCTTAATTTACTAAAATTAGTTATTTTTTTGGTCAAGACTGAAATTTGTTATTTAACTTTTATTTTTAGGACATAATGGAGTTTATATAATTATAACCACATAGAAATGAATGGAATTTGATAGAATATTTATAATATCCAATCTCTTTCAAAATTTCGTTGAATAATTCAGATTGGGTTTATATACGAAGAGTCTTACACATTAATAATGTTCATTGATCATTGACGTGATATTTATTTTTGGGAAAATCCCTCAAAAAGAACTTTTAAATTAGTAAAAGACAAAAAGGTTATCCAAAATTGCATATTTCCAAAAAAAGTGCGAGTGCTTGAACTGTGATCTTGAATTTGAGACAAAATGATGTGCGTAACCCTGAAAGTTTTTAAATTGAAAAACGTTGAGGGAGCCGTGATAGGAAGGGCGAAATTGTGCGAAAACGCAGTCGGGACTCTTCATCTTCTTCTGGCGTCATCGGTGCCGTTGGTCGACCCTGGTTCAGTGGCGTTGAGAGAGGATAGTGGCAGCAACACTGTGGGGCGAATTTGGGGTGGATTTGAGGAGGAGTGAAGGCGAGGAGAGGTTGTGGTGAAAGGCATTGGATAGTTGTAGAGGTACCGGTGTTCGGATGCGAATTTGAGCTTCGGTGCTGGAGTTCGGTAAGTGGTTGTGTTAAAAAATGTATTTCATTTTAACTTCTCCAGCTGATTAGAATGATGGTCCAATGTGCATGGGTTAAAATAAGTTTGGGAAATGTGGATAAAATGTAACGGTGACAAAACCAATGAACTCTGTTGTGAGAATGTGCATGGGTTAAGATAAGTTTAGGAAATGTGGATAAAACATAATGAGGAAGGTTGTAAAATAAGTTGTGAAATTCTGTTGTTAAGTGAGGAAGTTTGAATTTCAACTTTTGAAATTTCTAAACCGTTAAAACAGCATATGAACGTATCAATTGGTGAAGTTGTGAGACGGTGTTGAGATGTAGGAAATTGTGATTTTATTGTTGTGAGAATGTTATACATAAAGTTGCGAATGGCTTCAATGAAGTTGTGAAATAAAATCTATGAAAACCCAAAGATAACCTGTGAAAATCGAATGTTATAGGATACAGAACTCGAGTTTTCCATTCACAACTCGAGTTCATATCATCACTAGAGGGTAACCGGCGAGTGATTAGCTTATAGGATGTAGAACTCGAGTTATGAATTGATAACTCGAGTTTATCAACACAATCTTACATTTTCACGACATCCCGTTAGACTTTCACAACTCGAGTTTGCTATTCACAACTCGAGTTCATATCGTCACTGGAGGGTAACCGGCGAGTGATTAGCTTATAGGATGCAGAACTCGAGTTATGAATTGATAACTCGAGTTTACCAACACAGTCTTACATTTTCACGACATCCCATTAGACTTTCACAACTTGAGTTTGCCTTTCACAACTCGAGTTCATATCATCACTAGAGGGTAACCGACGAGTGATTAGCTTATAGGATGCAGAACTCGAGTTATGAATTGATAACTCGAGTTTACCAACATAGTCTTACATTTTCACGACATCTCGTTAGACTTTCACAACTTGAGTTTGCCATTCACAACTCGAGTTCATATCGTCATTGGAGGGTAACCGGCGAGTGATAGCTTATAGGATGCAGAACTCGAGTTATGAATTAATAACTTGAGTTTACCAACACAGTCTTACATTTTCACGATATCCCGTTAGACTTTCACAACTCGAGTTTGCCATTCACAACTCGAGTTTATATCGTCACTGGAGGGTAACCGGCGAGTGATAGGCTTATAGGATGCAGAACTCGAGTTATGAATTCATAACTCGAGTTTACCAACACAGTCTTACATTTTCACGACATCCCGTTAGACTTTCACAACTCGAGTTTTCCATTCACAACTCGAGTTTATATCATCACTGGAGGGTAACCAGCGAGTGATAGGCTTATAGGATTCAGAACTCGAGTTATGAATTGATAACTCGAGTTTACCAACACAGTCTTACATTTTCACGACATCCCATTAGACTTTCACAACTCGAGTTTGCCATTCACAACTCGAGTTCATATCATCACTGGAGGGTAACCGGTGAGTGATTAGGCTTATAGGATGCAGAACTCGAGTTATGAATTGATAACTCGAGTTTACCAACACAGTCTTACATTTTCACGACATCCCGTTAGACTTTCACAACTCGCGTTTGCCATTCACAACTCGAGTTCATATCGTCACATGAGGGTAACTGGCGAGTGATTAGCTTATAGGATGCAGAACTCGAGTTATAAATTGATAACTCGAGTTTACCAACACAGTCTTACATTTTCACGACATCCCGTTAGACTTTCACAACTCGAGTTCATATCGTCACTAGATGGTAACTGGCGAGTGATTAGGCTTATAGGATGCAGAATTCGAGTTATGAATTGGTAACTCTAGTTTACCAACACAGTCTTACATTTTCACGACATCTCGTTAGACTTTCACAACTCGAGTTTGCCATTCATAACTCGAGTTCATATCGTCACTGGAGGGTAACCGGCGAGTGATTAGGCTTATAAGATGCAGAACTCGAGTTGTCTATTGATAACTCGAGTTTACCAATACAGTCATACGTTTTCACAACATCCTATTAGACTTTCACAACTCGAGTTTGCCATTTTCACAACATTGCAGGGTGATCATCCCACTTCTGGAGATAAGACCATATTGAATAATTCAATTTTCTTCGTAAAACAATTACTGAATAGAAAATTTACCAACCTTCCCATGTAAATATGTATGCATAATTTTAACTACCACAATCAACAAAATCTAAATTATAACGTTTACTATTTTGGCAACCGAAGATTATCCAGGGTGAAGGAGCAACAACATCAGATGTCATACGATCCAAATTTGTAGAAGAAAAAAGAGTCCAGTCTAAAGAATTTGAGTGGCTTTTCCTGCTAAAACCACTTAATCTATAAGCATAGCAACACCAATAGTATTAAGGGTTATGCAATAAAAATAGCAAGATAACATCACAAGTGAATAATAATTCAAAGTTTTTCGATTCAGACATCTTGAAAATTCATTGCAATACAAGTGTTTTTCATATTGCATGAAAAATTCAGTTACTTTACCTAAATGAATGCCATCTCCTCTTAGAGCAAGCTACAGGAATATCACTAAGATTAGGAGCATACTGCATAGATTCATAGCAAAAGTTTCTAAAGAGTAAATATAAAGAATACCTTATTTAGCATTAATATAGTTAGGGCGGCTTGCTCCTAACTATAACATTCACATTACTTGATTTAGCATTAAAATTTTTTTTAAAAAATTTAGCCTAATAGTGATATCACCTTTAATTGATCACAGTGATTTGAAGTATTGTAAAGAGTAAATATAAAGAATACCTGCAATTTGTGCAAGGAATTCCTATTAAGCATATTTCATTGGTGCATATTGATTGGAACAGAAAGTTGAGACAAATATTAACATTAAACCACAAAGAAATTGTGCTTATACTTTTCTGTTAATGCTTTCCCTCCCATTTTCTGTGACTCGTATGCAAGAATCTACAACAGCACTTCTAAGAGGATCCTGACAAACAGTTAAAGAAAGGTTTCACTTCCTCAACCTTGATCAAATAGAACAAAAACTTAATTATAACACCTCATATAAAAGGTCGATATCCAAATTAGTAATTTACTCCTTCATTTTCAAACATGGATAATCAAGTATTTTTATTAAAGTCAAAATTTTCAATTTATACATGAAAAGTAGATGACTGGTTTCATGAGGAGAATATCATGTAACTACTCTCTGGAAAAAAACTCTTATACAAACACAATAAGCAAAACTCAACTTCTGCAAGATGTTTGCTTTTACTCTGCCATTGTCAGACATCATCTTAAAGGATATATTGATATGCAGGCTCCCAAAGTAGGTTCAAGACTTTAGGAGTTTGACATGCGATTATCTTAATCTAATCATCTAGAGTTATTACAGACAGATGCATGTACAGGCATGAGAGTACAGCATTGGCGCCCAAGGTTTTACGAATCGATTGCATCGTTTTCCTCTGAATCGATTAACAGACTAACCAAAAGTGAAAATCTTAAAAACCAGTTCAATATATCTTGCATGCACTTCTAAAGAAACTAAAACAAAATGATCTAAACTCATAACAATTAATGTCCAACAAGAAACAACAACTACCAGTCGAACAATCTAATCCTGATAGAAAAGAAATGATAACCTTTGCTAACAAACAATAGCAAAGAAAGTTGGTTCAGCTTTATTATGATAACCTTTACTTATTTTGTAGGATCCTCTGTATATGCGCTAAAAAACAGAGATAAACAAAGGATGACGGTGATAACTTATGAGACAGAACAGACAACAACAGACTAATAATAAGTTTCTCTTTAGTTAACTTGAGGGCTATAGAAGTCGGAGGTCGAGTGGAGTCAACAGAAATGTTTGGGGATTAAGGGATTTAAAGCGTAGAGGGCTATTTAACTCGAGTTATAATCAATCCACTCAAGTCCTTCTTCCCCTTTTTGTTCCTGACTTTCCAGTTACCCTCTAATGATGATCTTCACTCGAGTTTTAATTGGTAAACTCGAGTCTAACTATGGATTGACAGCACCACCTAATTGGAGTGTGTTATTTACAACTCGAGTTCTGTGTATATTGACAGGATAACTCTCTGGTTACCCTCCAGTGATGGGAAAACCTTGAGTTTCTAATGGGCCAACTCGAGTTCACATGCGGATTGAACACAGGAACTCACTGGAGTGAGTTTTGTACAACTGGAGTTTGGTTCTACTAGACACCATCACTCTTCGGTTACCCTACAGTGATCAGGATAACTTGAGTTTTTAGATTAGGAACTCGAGTCCGTCCATGGATTCATAACACTGCCTCACTGTCGTCTGTTCTTTACAACTCGAGTTCAATGCAGCTTGAAACACACACTATCTGGTTACCCTCCAATGATGTTTATAACTCAAGTGATATATGGGCCAACTCGAGTCGTCATGCGGAAATAATACAAGTACGCACTGGAGTTAGCTTCTGAACACCTCGAGTTTAATGCAGCTTCACATCATCACTCTTCGGTTACCCTCCAATGCTAAGCAAAACTCGAGTATAAATTTCATCAAACTGGAGTTTAATGTGTGCTTTAACAAGATCTTGTTTCTACCTCATTAGATTAGATTGTTATCATATTCATAACAAGATCATACCTTTTCCTCAGCAGAGAAAGTTTCAATAAATACTCGGTAGCATCAACAACTATAGCCCTGCTTTTCCCATCGTGATCCAAACAGAAGATTGTATTTCCAAAAATCGTTGAAATATAAACTGGGATATCAAATGCTTTTATTAGCCATTATCTCCGTTTGGAAGACAATATTTGATGTGATTTAAAGTTGTGTAAATAAAAACACCATTGTCATCCCAGCCTCTACTTTTTACACGGATTGTCTCATGCAGGATACATTGATGCACAAGCTTGTTGCTAGCGATGACAATGCCATGTTTGCTGAGCAAGGCAACATGTTCCATATCATTAGACCAAACAACATACTTCACAAAGGGTATCTGAATATCACCAAGAACTATCCTCTGCTGAAAATCAAATATAACCACCTCATTAATCTCAAGTTTAATGTGTACTTACATTGGGTTACATGAACATAGATCTTTTTTGTAGCATAGTTGCTGTGGTCAAGTATGTTTTAGAAGGTTATGATAGCAGAGTCAAGTGGGTTGCATTCTCATACCATTTTACAACCTTCCCATCACAACCACAACAATTGGAAAAATCTATCTCCCCACAGTTAAATAAGGTCTCACAACTTATGGAGAATCATTCACAAGTTCTGCATAAGGATTCACAAGTTCTTCTATGAATTTCACAATTTCCTCACCTAAATTGACCTCTACACATATTTACCAACTTTTTATTAGGTTTTCACAAACTTCGATAATGTTTTCACAGGATAACATTCGATTTTCACAAGTTATCTTTGGGTTTTCATAGGTTTTGTTTCACAACTTCACTGAAGTCATTCGCAATTGTATGTATAACATTCTCACAACAATAAAATCACAATTTCCTACATCTCAACACCGTGTCACAACTTCACCAATTGACGAGAATGGTTTTGCTTCAGCTCGACCACGCTGGGGAAGAACATTGTCGACTCAATAAAATACATACCTCACTCCTGTTTGTCTCGCCTCCCACTTACGTTCCCGCGCGCTGACGCTCACCCTGTATCGCGTCACTTTCTTTTGTCATCAACTTCTTTTCTTTCATCAGAGGGCTAAATCTGTCATTTTACATTCAATTCTAGTATTCCAGTTCAGACACTCGCACTGATCTGGGATATTAAATTTCGGAGCACCTATGCGTCTTTTACTAATTTAAAAGTTCTTTTTGAGGGATTTTCCCTTTATTTTTTTAGGGAGAATACCTAAAAAAGAATCTGAAAATTGGGAAATGAAAAATCAATTATTTATAAAAAAAGTTAAAAATTCTTTATCATGTTTCGACATTTTCTAATCAACTCTTAATAAAAAAACTCATTTGTCATTTCCTAAATTTCAAATTTTTTAAGGGATTCTCCTTTTTTTATATAAAAAAGTGGATTTCGAAAAGGCTTATTCCACTATTCCCTTTCGCGTATTAAATCCGTCCAATTTTTCAACGGTGTTTAAAAATAGAGATATAGTTATTGATGACGTAGGGCATGTGGCTAACGGATGTTTTGGGAGAGAAAGGGTTAAAATATGCTCTGTCTTTTTAAATTTAGAATAAAACACTCTAATCACTCTTTTATGAAATTTGAATAATTTCATTTTAGCAAGTAGTACAGTTTTTTTAAAAAAAAATATTATACATATAAATAAATATTTGTTTGTTTTATAAATGGTTAATATAATTTTTGGTCTATGAAATTTGATTCAATTTTGGTTTTGGTCCCCCAAATTTAAAATTGGTGGTTTTAGTTCTTAAAGTTTGACCTTGGTTCCTCAAGTTTAAAATTTTTGGTTTTAGTCCCTTATGTTTGAAAAGGACTTGATTTTTCCGGTTCGGTTCTGTTTTCCACAAAGTCTTTCTTAAACTTGAGGGACCAAAAGTTATAAACGGAGTAAACTTAAGGGACCAAAATTAAAAATTTCAAACTTGAGGGACCAAGGGTCAAACTTCAGGGACCAAAATCATCAATTTTAAACTTGAGGGACCAAAATCACAATTAGATCAAACTTCAGGGACCAAAAGTTATATTAACCCTTTTATAAAAAAAATCATAAAATAAATTAAATATCCTTTTTATCAAATAAACAAACTAATTAAAAATGAAAATAAAATATCAATTAAATACTGTTGAAATAATAAAAAATTGGTTGCATCTATCTATTCTACCTTCAATTTTCCTTTTTAATTATAGGAGGGTGTTCTAATCTTTTAATAACATTCAAAAATTCTTAATCAAGCCTCTTAGCCTCATTAATAATTTATTAAAAGTACAGGTCTAAATTTAGATTTTGATATTTTAATTGGATTTTATATAGGATTCTCCAATAATGTAATTTATAGTAGTTCCTCCTGTCCATTTTATAAGACATTTTCTAGAAAATATTTTTGGTTCGTTTTACAAGATGTTTTGATAGTTTCAGCAAGTATTAAACTTTTATTTTTCATATATATGCCCATATTTGATAATGAGAGAAAGTAGAAATTAATATGATATTGAAGTTTAACATGATTAATAAGGATTATATTGGAGATCCCTTGAGTTTTATGATAAATTTAATATTTTTAATTATATATGTAAATTAGCTAAAAACATCTTATAAAAAGGACAGGAGGGGGAGTACATTAATTAATTTTTATATCTCAAATGGTTGGACGTTTTGATGAAGCTGTGGACTTATTTTATAATACTACGTACTTTTGGTCTCACACACACACACATATTCGACCAATATATATATATATATATATATATATATATATTTATAACTGAATTCTGTGGATGAAAACGCTCCTTAAAATTGATCAAACGCAGTAAATGTGTAAAATAATATATTATGTGTTTTGAAAATATCCTTTTATATATGTGTGTGTGTGGATCGAGAGATATTAGATGAGAGAGATAATGAATAGGTAGGAACAAGAAGTGTGTGCCAGGTAATTAATAGTACAATGATGTAACATATAATTAACAGGGACCTTTCAGACATCCATTAAGTTTATTTTATAAATAGGACCATGACTATGCACATGTCTTCACATTGAGCTTAGTGCTATTACATGGACCATATTAAAGTATACCATTTTTATTTTATTTATAAATCATTTTTTATCAAAAAAATATAATTCTATTTATAAGTTTAGTCTAAGTATAGTAAATGAGATTGTGATAACTTTACTCCTATTTATTGTATCAATGAAGAAATAATTTAAAGATAAATAGAAAAGAAAGAGTTGAAAAATATTTATTCATAACTAAAAATATAGTTAAAAATTTATCCTATAATCATTGAGTTAATTACATCTCCTTAATATATAAAATTTAGTTAAAAAATACTTATAAATAAGATCATAATTATAATCCAACTTTCAAAAAACAAACATTGACGTGACCAAACCCAACTGTCCGTTTAAGCATTCATGTGGTGGTGCGAAATCAAACGGAATTGCGCCCTTTCGCCCTTTCATCGCGTACAAATAAATCTATAATTAAATCTCATTTTATATTACAATATCTTTAAACCTATAATTAAATCTTTTCGAGTAAAAGTTATTAACTTTTATTACGATTGAATTATTGAAATTAAAATGTAAAAATGTCAGAAATTTTGTTTTCAATCTGCTGATGGGAAAAATATCTTGCATCAGTCATTATTATTTTTCATTGGTCAAAATCTTGCATCAATTAAAACTTTGAAAAAGTAAGCAAGTTTATGTCGGGGTCATGAAGCGTGTGAGATGGCAGCATTAATGTCGTATGGCCAGGGAAAGAGATAACGACAACGAGGTTGACGCGGACTTGGAGCTATTGAACATAACAAAGATGCTTAGAAACAAAACTTTGGTCAAGTTCATACTTGAATCCACATTGGCATAACCATATGTTAACAACTAATAATAACTTAATAATTAGTGTCCATATGAATATTTAAAAATCCTAATTTATATTATAAGAGCTAATACAAAAATTTATAAGTGTATATACCCATTTTAATAACTAATAATAACAAAATAACAAGTAATGATTGGAGAACATGACCTAATAAGCATGAGTTAATTGACTTGAGTTTTGAACTTTAATTTAGAGAAAATCCCTAT
The DNA here is from genome assembly GCA_963242795.1 of Inga leiocalycina. NCBI lineage: Eukaryota > Viridiplantae > Streptophyta > Magnoliopsida > Fabales > Fabaceae > Inga > Inga leiocalycina. The sequence continues at coordinate 68,274,295 of OY725326.1, forward strand.
AAAATGTATTGGAAATAGGGAAATGCCAATTCAGTACATTTAAATTCAAAAATCCGGATCAGTCCACTGTCAGTACGGATGAACAGTGCCGGCGCTCTCAAAAGACGATTTTGCCCTTCAGCCCTCATTCTCACCACTTCGGAAATAACAACACCTGGTTCTTAATTAACAACTCCGGATTCTTGATTAACAACTCTATATTCTTAATTAATAACTCCAATTTCATCTTTTTTCTTTCACAATAACAACACCGGTCTTGTTACGAAGTTGTGAAACAAGAAATGAGAGTTGTTAATGTAGAATATGGTGTTGTTAATAACAAAATCGGTGTTGTTATTGTGAAAATAAAAAGATGAAACTGGAGTTGTTAATCGAGAATATGGAGTTGTTAATCAAGAATGAAGAGTTGTTAATGAAGAGCGCGTGTTGTTAATAGAAAAAGAGGTGTTTTTATTGGCCTTGAAACTTAAATTCAGAAGTTGTGAAACAAGAAAGAAGAGTTGTTAATCAAAAATCCAGAGTTGTTAATCAAGAATCCAGAGTTGTTATTTCCGAAGTGGCGAGAATGAGAGTTGAAGGGCGAAATCGTCTTTTGAGGGCGCCGGCACTGTTCATCCATACTGACAATGGACTGATCCGGATTTTTGAATTTGAATGTACTGAATTGGGATTTTCCTATTTCCAATGCATTTTATAGGGATTTTCCCTTTAATTTATATGTCATGAGCATTTTTTTTTTCTTCGGTATAAATAATTAAATTTATAAAACATTGAGTACTCATAATATTTTTTAATATAATATATATTCACTTATAAAAACGGGTCAAAATTATAGAAGCTTGCATATTAATTGTTATATTTTTATTAATATAATATAAATTCACTTATAAAAATAAGATGAAACTTCAATATTTATATTGTATTTGGTTTGTCTTTTTCAAATGAAATGTTTGGAAGAACACATAAATTATTGTAAAAATGGAGCATTTAAATTTTTTTTTTCAGCATTTGCATCTTATTTATATTTATTTATTTATTATACAGAGAGTGAGAAAGGCACACAAATACATGTTTAGAAATTTGGCCCTTCTTTACCTTAAGGGAGAAGGAACTACAAAACAAAGAGACTTGACTTTCCTCATCTGCTCTTGCCATCCACTTCTCCACTGCCCATCTCTAACTTTTGATTAAAATTTGAATAGTCTAAATTTAATGCTTTGTAGAATTCTAATTTAAATATTTTTTGTAGTTTTAAACTATCATGATTAAAATTTAGCAGTTTAAGTTTATTTATTTATTTTATTTAATATTTTGATATTTTATTAGTAATTTTACAAAACATTAAATCCATACAATTCAAATTTCAATCAAATGGTGGAGATAATTCGTGGATGGTACGGGAAGAGGAGGAAAGGTAAGTCCCCAAACAGAGAGATGCAATTACATTTTATCACTATAAAAGAAAGCTTCCCGCCCTCCATAATGCTCACTCATTCTCCCTCTTGGAATCGATTGAGCATTTAAAATTAATCCCAGAGTTTTCAAATCATGATGGTGTTCAAGTCCCAAAAGGCTGATTCCGCTGGGACACTTGCAGCATCATGGCAAATTCTGTGCATGTTCTTATTATTATTCAGTGTCTCGTTGACGTTCCCTTCATCTGTGGCCACTGATGAGGAAGCGAATGGTCTTTTAAAGTGGAAAGCCAGTCTTACAAAGCAAAGCCAATCTATCTTGTCTTCTTGGAATGGCACTGATCCTTGCAATCACTGGAAAGGTATTACTTGTGATCAATCCATGCACATCTCCACCATAGATCTCACAGGACTGGGAATACAAGGTACACTTCATAATCTCAGCTTCTCATCCTTCGCTAAATTTGGAGTTCTAGATATCGGTTATAATGAGTTTTTCGGAACTATTCCCACCCAAATTGGCAACTTTCCCAATATTTTAACATTGAATATGCATCATAATTTCTTGAGCGGTTTCATCCCTCTAGAGATAGGAAACTTGACTACTCTAGATAAGCTTTCAATTGGTGCAAATAATCTTACTGGGAGAATCCCCAAAGAAATAGGGGACTTGAAAAATTTGGAAGTACTATCCCTTCGCTCAAATAATTTGTATGGTCCTATTCCTCATGAAATCGAAAAGTTGAGTAATCTCACAGAATTATACTTGTTTCAAAACACTTTCTTAACTGGAGGAATCCCTTCTTCATTAGGAAACCTGACCAAATTGAAAAGTCTTCTCCTCCATGAAAATAGATTGTCGGGTCCCATTCCTTCTGAATTTGAGAACCTCCATGATCTCACTGAGTTGGATTTGGAAGAAAACAACTTGTCTGGGCCAATACCAACATTCTTTGGAAACTTGACAAATCTGTTTTGGTTAAGCTTGTCAGTCAACAGACTTTGTGGACCAATCCCATCCTTTATGGGAAACTTGGTCAAATTGCAAGGCCTCTTCCTTGAGGAAAACTCTCTTTCTGGACATATTCCATCTCCCATTGGAAATCTGACCAAATTAGAACAACTTTACCTTTCTCATAATAGAATTCGGGGATCAATTCCATCCTTTTTGGGAAACTTGGTCAATTTACAGATACTCTCCCTCTACAGTAGCTCTCTTTCGGGAACTATCCCAACTACTTTAGGAAATTTGAAACAGCTCACCCACCTATTCTTAAGGTCGAACCAACTTAATGGGAGCATTCCACTCGAGATGAATAACCTTACCTACTTGAAAAGTTTGCAAATTGCCGACAATGAGTTGACTGGCCATTTGCCTCAACATATTTGCTTTGGTGGATCACTATTATATTTGGATGCTTCTAAAAACAAATTCACTGGACAAATTCCAAGAACATTGAATAATTGCTCTAGCCTACTTAGACTCCTACTTCAAGATAACCAATTGGTTGGAAACATAACAAGTGATTTTGGTGTACATCCAAATTTGAAATACATTGATTTGAGTGGCAACAAATTTTATGGCCACATTTCATCATTTTTGGGAAAGCTTCGTAATCTTACAACACTTAAGATTTCCAACAACAATCTTTCTGGTAGTATAACTTCAGAAGTAGGAAAGGCAACCAATCTTGGGGAACTCAATGTTTCTTCAAATCACTTGACAGGAGAAATTCCAAAAGAATTAGGGAATATGCTTTCATTGACTAGACTTTCTTTGAGTCATAATCAATTTTCAGGCAAGATCCCTATAGAAATAGGATCATTGAATCAACTTGAGGAATTGGAGTTGGTAGCAAATAATCTCATTGGCCCAATACCTAAAGAGCTTGGAGGCTTGCGCAAGCTATGGTTCTTGAACTTGAGCAAAAATAAATTTGAGGGAAGCATTCCTTCTGAGATTGGTCAGTTACAAGCTTTGAACGAACTTGACCTTAGTGAAAATATGTTGAGGGGAACAATACCACCAACATTTGTAAAATTGAAGATGTTGGAAAATTTGAACATTTCACATAATAATCTCTCTGGCACCATTCCATCTGATTTTGATGACATGTCAAGCTTAACATCTATTGACATATCATACAATCATTTAGAGGGACCTCTTCCGAACATCCATGCCTTTCGAAACATTACATTTGAGGCAGTGAGGAACAATACAAGTTTGTGTGGTAATGTTACTGGCTTAGAGCTTTGCGATAAACAAAGCAAAGATCCAAAAGGCCATATGAACAAAAAACCAAAGTTATTGGTGTCATTACTTGTTTGTTTTGTGACTCTAATGCTGGTAGTGGGCGGAATTTCCTATGTTCTGATTCAAAAATCAAAGAAAACAAAGAATCATATTGGACAAGCACAAGCTCAAAACCTTTTCTTCATGGGGTGCTTTGATAGCGAAATGTTGCATCAAAAAGTTGTTGAGGCTACAGAGGATTTTGATGACAAATATCTTGTTGGAGGAGGAGGACAAGGAAGTGTCTACAAGGCTGAGTTACTTCCAAGTCAATTTTTTGCTGTGAAGAAACTTCACTCAAATTCATATACAAATTTCTCCAATGTCAAAGCATATGTAAGTGAAATTCAAGCACTAATAAACATCAAGCATCATAACGTAGTGAAGTTGCTTGGATATTTTTCAAGCCCACAAGTCTTGTTTTTAGTCTATGAGTTCCTAGAAGGTGGTAGCTTGGATAAGATTTTGAAAAGTGGAGAGCAAGCATCTAAACTTGATTGGGACAAGAGGGTGAATGTTGTTAGAGGCGTTGCTAGTGCATTATTCCATATGCACCATGGTCTCTCATGTCCCATAGTTCATCGTGACATATCAAGTAAGAACATCATGTTAGATTCTGAATTTCAAGAAGCTCATGTCACTGACTTTGGAATAGCCAAGTTTCTAAAGCTTGACTCGAACAATATGACCTCATTCGCTGGCACCTATGGTTATGCTGCTCCAGGTGAGGCCTCCTTTTTTTAATTTGTAGCCAAAAATCATTGTCATTATTCTTTGGAATTCAATGAAAATATTTCATGGTTTATAACATACTTGATGCAGAGATTGCTTTTACAATGCAAGCAAATGAGAAATGCGATGTTTACAGTTTTGGTGTTCTCACGCTAGAAATTCTAATGGGAAGACATCCAGTAGAATTGGTTTGTTCTTCGACAGAGATTCCCACTTCCTATAATTTGCCACTTAAGGATGTGTTGGATCAGCGACTTCTTCCACCCTCAAACCTAGTTGCTGAGGAAGTAATGTTGATTGCAAAAATAGCACTTGCTTGCTTGAATGAAGATCCTCGATCCCGACCAACCATGGAACAAGTATCTTTAATACTTGAGAGGCCTAAACCTTTTTCAGTGAACCAGTTCAACAACATCACACTTGTACAACTTGTGCGAGCTTAATCTTCTTCCATAGTTACTTTTCTTGTCTTTTGTATTTGCCATTGAGTATGTAATCTTGTATAACGTGAAGTCGTCTTTGTGATCTGTATTATATAAGTGTTGGTGGCTCAGTCGTCTTTGAAACAGGAAGTTGTCTTTGTGGTTTGTTTTACGCAAGTTTTGTTGGTTTGATCAAGAATAAAGTAGGTACCAATTATTATTGGTCTCCTTAAAATTAAATCTATAAATGTGCTATACTTTGCGGGCTACATAAGAAAAAGTAGCTTAGATTTATTTATAGTTTTTTATTCCTTATCCTAAAATTCTATCTGTTTTTTAAAAAATAGTATTTGCTTTTTTATTCTTATATTTTTTTAATTATAGATTGACTGTAATTTATATATTCTATCTTAATAATAATAAATTTAATTGTTAAGTTTTCTAAAAGCAAAACAAGTTATAATGAAATAGTTAGATATATAAATTCTATATATCATATTGATGATGGCTTATCACTTTTTTTGCCAGAAAGATAATGACTTATCACAAACTATATTCACACGTAATGAATAAAGAGATAACATTTTTCAGACTTCATATAATGTATGAGTAGCTTAACTAATTATTTAAACATTAATTATTATTTTCATTATGTAATTTCTACATTTTTCCTTTAATGAAAAAAAGTTATATAACATTAAATATATTTCAATCATATATATCACAACTATTCAATACACCCCATTTTTTACCAAGTCCATGAAAAAGGTCATTAGTGTCTGTCTTAGCTTTTGGAGGAGGAGGGACTCCACGATTACTTGACATTAGGAGCTAAAGCCGATTTTGAAAAACTAGGCAACCTTCTATATATTTTTGTCCCTTTGGGTTAATGAATTAAGTGGATTTCCGTACATTATATATATTGGAAAAAATTACAAATTCTCATTAAAAAAATTACAAATTAAGCTATTCATAAGTCATAAATGCCGTTTGTTTTCAACATTTTGTGCAATTCTTGAAACATATACAGTAGTTGTACAAAATTAGAGCCGCGCGTTTAATCTTTCGTAAGAGGTGTAACCAATTTTTAGATGCTGTAAGAGTTGTAATCATCATCATCTTTAATTTGATGATATTTTTTGCCAACTAATTTGATGATATTATATATTACTCTTTTTGGTACTTTTATAAAAAAAATAATTAATTAATTTATGACGACTAAACAATGTAGTAAAAAAGTTGTTGATTTTATTAATAAATATTTTTAATTAAGATATAGAAATGAAAATTTTTAATAAATACTGTAAATGAGAGAATGTCATTTTTTGTAAAAAAGGATTATGAGAATCTTCTTGAAATTCTCTTATAAAAATATTATGCTATTATGGTGGAAATAAAGAATCTCAAAGTCGTTGGTTGGTGGAATTAACTAAACATACAAAAAGAGGCAATTCAAGTGGAGATACGTTGGCGAACGCAGCCCTTTCTTATCCGCAAGGGAGGGGGCTTAGTTTCCTCCTTCCATTAACCAAAAAAATTACAAAGAAAGAGTATGGGCAACAATTTTGAATAAAATCGAAAGTTTTCTTCACCTGAATAACAAAATCGAATGTTCACCCCGTGATGCATTTTGATTTGCGTACAACGATTATTATGTTGAATATTAAGTCTTTTTTAACATTTTACAAAAAAATATTACCTCCAGTCCCTAATACAAGAGTTAGTTGGGCTTGAATTTGATATTAAATACAAAACCCTAATCCATTCCCCCCCCCCCTCATTTTGATTACATATGTAGACAACTATATATTTGAGTATTTATAATGCATAATACATAGCAGTTACAGCTAACAAACATAATGTATGTCAAGGCAAAGGTAGCGCAAGGATACATAGCGCTAAAAAGTAATGGTTAATTATGTATACCATCATATATTGCAAGGTGAAATTCGTAAAAACACAAATAATTGTTATAATTAATAATTGTCATTTTTTTAGTGACAAAAGTAACGGTTCTTTTGAAATAACCATCATGTAACGCTTACACACGATTTTTCTTCCAACCTTATATCAGTGAAAACACATACATAATGGTTATGTCAATTGATCATAAAGTATGAATGACAAAAACAACATTTCATAATAAACAACCGTAATGTAAAGTACAAATCTAAAAAGCACATTTTCAAAACCTCGTTTGGTCCAACACCAAATACCAATTCTCCTAAAGTTAAATGCTTTAGAATAAAGTATTCCTTTTGTTCATAGTGCTTTTCTAAAAAGTGTCTTTGCATAACCTCTTCATTCTCTCTCTCATCCTGGTTAGATGCTAAGGAGCTCTTTCCATTTACCTTCCTCGTCATCCTCACCCTCCTCCTCCACCACAGCCTCTGTAATACCCCAAAATGTGATTCAGGGTTAATGACTTTAAAAGTGAAGGCAATTAAGATTAAACCAACACTTTTGGAGGATATGATGAGAATTATGATTTGAATGTATTATAGTCAGAGCCCAAAACCTTGTATTTAAGTTCAATTATGGATTAACATCTACACTGAATGAAAATAGAGGGGAGGGCGTGTGAATGGTATAAAGAAATGAGAAGAATGTGTTTAGTGGCGATATAGTAAGTATTGTGATAATCAGGGGCAAAACGGTAAATTACCGACCAATTGGTCAATTACCGAAGAGGGAACTCATTGGTAATTTAAAGATCAATGGTTGAGATTGATTTGTGAAAGAGATCAAAGGGTAGAATCATGTGTGTGTGTGCGCGCGCGCGCTTATGTGAACTCATGGGAGATGTGGTAAGATGTTGACAAGTGTCAATATGTGCACCCTTGATCATGGTCAAAAAGTCGACCATGGATTTTTTATTTATTTCCCATCCTTCTCTCTTCATTTCAGATTTTGTGTGTATGAGGAGGCAAAAATCTACTTCTCATCTTCATCATCATCATCTCATATTTTCCCTCTCTCTCTCTCTAAGTTCTTGTGTGCCATTTTTGAAGAGGAAAGAGAAAAGAAAGCCTTGTGATTAAGGTAAGGTATTGACTTCAAATGCCAAAATCTCCTTCTCTAAAGTTGTTCCTCTTGTTAAGAGCTTTCTTTCTATGGTCTTAGAATATCAAGGGGAGGTGTTTTTGTGGTTGAGAAAACTTGAAGGTTGAGGAATCAAGAAATTAATTTGGGAAAGTGAAAAAGGTGAGTAAGAGCTTTCTTTTAACTTAAGTATTGTGACTTTTGGTTGAGTATTGCGGTTTGTGGAATTTACCCTGATTTTAGTGTAATTTCAAAATGGAGGAATTGAATGATATATTGTGGTATAAATGGTGTTTTGTTGTGGTATATGGTCATTTGAATTGGTTTGGATTAGTTTGGATCATTGAATGGAAGTTTGGCCACTAGGTGGTTTTGTGTTGCAATGTGCTCAAGAACTAAATATGTGTAATTGTGATGTGAATTTGGTGGTTTTAGTGTTTCCAATGGTTTCCTTGTGAAAATTTATGTGGAAATGGTATTTGATGTGAAATTGGAACTATTGGAAGCCATTGTGCAAAAAATGGAAATTTGTCCATTGGAACTCTGTAATGGGTAGTCAGTTTGCACGATATTTTTGAATGACCAAATGGTGTCTAAAAATTCTGAAACTTTCCAGTCTTAAATTTCACATCATAACCTTCAAAATGGACATATAATTTGTGCCATTTCATTTTGTGTGCTGGGAGTTATGATTGTCCAAAGTTTGATGTAGAAACCGGAATCTGTTTTGGAGCAGTATTGAGTGTTGTGCAATTCTGTATTTGTGTGGTGATTTATGATAATTTTCCATATTTTTCCAATAAATAGGACTTAAATATCTTTAAATGGGCTTTGAAATCACCTCATTTCTATTTTTCTAGAATTAGTTATGATTTTTGGAAGTTCAGCCAAGAAACAGGATTTTCTTAGTTCAGCCAAGAAACAGGATTTTCTTAGTCGCGGCCCAAATGTTTCTGACCTATTTTTGGCCTCGATTAGTGGATTTTTGGGCTACAGCCAACACCCAAAAATCAACATTTTTCATGTCTAAAAGGTGGTTTTTAGTATAGTCTTTCCCAACCCTTTAGGCATGTGTTTAGGCTTATAATAGCCACCAAAGAGCTTAAATGACAATCAATCCTAAGTGTTTTGGAATTAAGAACTTGGATTAAAGAATGACACTACGTCCTTGGTTTTGGTTTTAGAATTCGATATTTGCCCTGCTCATGAGTAATCGGTGCTGGATCACGTATGGAAAGAACAAGGTAGTGACTCTTCCTCTTATACTATATGTGATGCATTGTATGTGTGTTATATCATTGGTTTTTGATGATTTTGAATGCTGCAAAGCCTATGGATATGTGAGCCGAAAGGCTATTTGTGAGCCGTAAGACTATGTGTATGCACCGCCACGCCAATAGTCCCTGAGTTGCTAACAACAGTTCGGATAAGGACTGCGTGCTTTCCCGGAGGTAAAAGAGGATGAGGGTGGGGTGTGGTTTGTGCTGCGAAGACATTTGTGAGCCGTAAAGCTATATGTGTGCTCTGCCACGCCAATAGTCCTCTGATACCTAACAACGGCTCGAGTGAGGTTGTGTGCCTTCCCGACGGATAAAAAGGATGAGGTGGGGTGTAATTTGTGTTTGTGTTGCTGCTGCTGTGAAATGATTTGCTTGCATGATTTATGATTACATATTGTATGAGTGATCTTTTACTACTGAGATTCTCTTGAATCTCATTCTTTCTATAGACTAACATTTCAGACAGGGCAAGTGGCTCGAGGGACAAGCAGGAGATCAAGGGCAGGTAGTACTCCATTATAGTCTGTGGGTTGGTTGTTATTTTTGGATTGATTACTATACATAGGTAAACGTTATTTTGGATTTTGGACATGTAATCCCTTACATGGGAATTTGTAAGGGGTGAGTACGCCCTGTAAACCCTTTAGTTATGATACGAGGACTCGGGGTTGCCGGGAATTTTGGTTGTACGCTCTGATATTTATGAATGCAACTTAATTGCACAGGTTAATTATATTTGAAATGTTAATGTGAGACCAGGATAATAGATTTTGAAAGAAATTTTGAAAACCCTGTTTTAAGGATGGGATTTTAAATAAGTTTTAAATTGATTGTGGTCTCTAATCTAACTTAATTACACACTTTTGAATGATAATTACGGTTTATAAGGCAGGGGGTTACAGCCTCTACCTCCACCACCACCACCACCTCCTCCTCCTCCTCCTCACATGGAGGCTCTGCTATAGACATTGATCAACCTTGATCGCTCCATAAGGTGTTTTGCTAGACACGCCCGCAGTCCGAACAAGATATTGGACCTCATCCTTAATCACGATTAGGTTGTATATGATCACTTCCATTGATTGAACCATATTTTTGTAGGCTTTTTCATTACTAATTTGGGACTTTTAATGCATTTTCTAGGGCATTATTGCATGATTAAGCACTAATTTGAATTAGGGACATTCGTATTGAATTAAGTATAATTAGGGGCAAAATGGTCATAATTTGTTAATTATTCATGCAAATGATTTTTGAGACTTTTGATGCTACATTGTTCTTAAGCTTGCATTGTAGACGTTTAAGAAGAAAATTGGAGATTTTGGAGGGTCAGAATGAATATTTTGAGGATTGGGGAAAATTACAGAAAAGGTCCCTAAAATTCCTAGAAATTGTAAATCAATGAAGAAAAGGGACCATAGAAAATGACAAAAAAGTGACCAGATGTTTTGAAAATTACAGTTCTTCCCTACAAATATTTCAAAACATTATAGTTTAGTCCCTATAGGAACTTTTAAACTTTTCATATTGGTCCTAGTCAAAACACATCTTCCTCGCAAAAAAAACAAAAAAAACACAGAGAAAAGGAAGAGAGTTGCATCGTGGAAGAATACAACGAATCAGAGCATCATCTTCAGCTTCGCTTTCATCACCATTACTCCTTGGTCATCGGCGACCTTCCCTTCCTTCACTATTACTAGTGACCCTCCCTCAACCACTATCACTTTCGTTGGCAGTAAGAGACAGTTTCACAAAGCATAGCTTATACGAGATCCAAAATCAAGAGTATTAGCACTGTGAAGAAAGAGAAATGAGTTTGAAAGTCGACGACGTCAATGTTGATAGTGAGGACAAAGAGGAATTGAGAAGAGGTGTCATACCACTAGCTTCGTACTTACCATTAGGTAAAAACATGACACACCTTCCTCTATCTCTGGCAAACTCAAACCAGAGACCACAATGCCGTTCCCCACCTCCACCTTCCCCATCCAATAAGCCACACTCACTGTCGACCGATAGAGCTCAGAAGAGAGGCTCGAGCTTTAGGGCATTCAACACCAGCTTCGCCTTCCTCTTCTGTTTTTTTGATACACCTCTTCCAATCATCAAAAAATCAATATTCCAGCCACACTTCACTACTCCAAGATCAACGATCTCTACTTTATTTTCTCCACCATCACATATTCATTGCTTTCTTTTCATGAACAAGACCCATCAAAACCTACCTCAACTTTATTATATTGATTCAGTTCTTCAATTTCAATGAAATTCTGTTGGTGTTTTTGAAGAAGCTAAGGTTGCAATTGAGCTTATGTGTAGCTAGATTCTCTTGAGTTTTGGTGGTGAAGAAGGTGGCTAGAGCTTCAATGAGCTATAAGGGGGAGCTTATCAGCTTTCCATAAGCTTTTATCATGTATTTGGATATGTTGATAATGATTTTGTGTTGATACATGAGTAGAAGACTTAGATAAGTGATTATTTGTCTATGATGGATTGTTGTTGTGTTGAATTTTGTTATTGATGCAACTAGATTTTATATTGAACATATTTTCTTATATTTTAATGAGATTATGCAATGTATGTGATTACTATGGTGTATAGTTGAGTTAATTCATGTTGAGTGTCACGATTGTGCTCTCATTTAAGAGGAAGCAAGTCCATTAAAATGATTTTCAATTACACATCAAGTGGTTTTCAACAATTTATCTAAGAGATGATAATATATGTTATCGTAGGATTATTTATTAATTAGATAAATTAGACTCAATACGATTGCTTGGGGTCTTCAATTTGACTTGATGATAAATTAACTCCCAAATAGTTTTAACAAGATAGAAAAGCCATTAAACTTCACTACCAAAACTCATTTCCTCATATTCATTCCATTTTATAAAGAAAATACCAAAAACAGTAGCTTATTGTTTAATTAAATTGCATTACTCTTTTAGTTTATTAGTTTGAAAAATCCAAAACCAATCTCCTATTGTTTTATTGCATTTGCATGACATTTAGATTTTTTAGGAATCAATAAAATGCTCTTTGATAAGAGAGAACGATCTTAGGTTTGCATATATATGCAATCTTAGGTTAACTTTTAATTGTAGACCCCAAGTCTAACATATGAAAGGCTCTAATCAAATGGTGTCGTTGCCGAGGAGCTAAGTAATTGGCTTCCAAAGTAATCTAATTGTCAAATTTACTTTTGACAAGGGGTTTCTTGTGTAAAGCTTGTTAGTTTCACATTTTTTGTTTTTCTTTGCATATAGTTTAGGATTTTTGCATTTAGGTAGCTTGCATATCATTCATTGCATTCTTGCATTATTTTGACTTGGTAGCTTCTATGTGGTGTTGTTGCATTAGTTTGATATGATTTTGAGCTCACTTATTTGAAATCACCTTGTCTCCAAATTAATTTATAGCATACTTTCATCTTTTGTCATTTTGAAACTTTTCTTTCTTTTTCACTTGCATTTGTATTTTCTTATCTTTTTTTAATTACTTTTTATAGTTTATAGTTAGATAGTCATCGTGATTCATTGGGATTTTATTGAATTCTTATGGCTTGGTTTCATGGTAAACAAGATTCACCCTTTCAGTCTCACTCTTTTGTAAGAGATTTGATTAGAAAGAAAGATCTTATCTTCTAATCCATCTATTACATTCAACATATATTGCAACTGCTTCAAGTCAAATTTCTAATTGGTCAATAATGTGATTGTCCATTACACTACGCATACCATGAACTTTACCACCATACCTACCCTATAGATCACACTATGAGCCTTCTTTGCCACCATATAACTCATATTATGAGCTTTATTCTAATCCTTCACCATACAACCACATGCCATGTCATGAACCTCCTCCTTCATTCCATCCCACTTTTTGACCAGGTCATCCACCTCATGAGTCTCTATACCCACCATTTCAGCCACATTTTGGACCTCCTTCCTAACCATGTGTGCCAAACTAAGAACCTTCCATTTGTAAAGTCATTGGAGAGTTCCAAAATCAAATGACTTGGGCTATAAATGAGGAGTGGTCACACAAGCACAACTTTCATCATCACATGGCCTTTATAATAAGAAAAATGAAAAAAAAACAAGAGAAAGCGCATAAGAGCTTGGAAAAGGAAATTGACCCTCTCATTCAGCAATTACAAGTGTTGAAGAAGAATTTCTAAGAAAATCCTCCTTCCATGTTCACATATATGCAAGAAGCAAAGCAATTGAAGAATGAGGAGTTGGAGAAAGCAATGGAGTGCCTTACACAAAAGTCTTCTAAGTGCAACACTCCACAAGAGACTCATCCTCCATTGCCTACATGTTGAGACAACAACTCAAACCAACAATGTCAACACCCATTTCCATTTCGATATTCGAAGAGTAATAAAGATAGGATTCTAGGGGCATACATAAAAGAACATATATACTGATAACAGTATTCATTTACAATCCCAAAGTAATTTGTAGACAAAATACAGAATACAGGGGAAACTTCATGTAACCCCCTTCAGGATCTAGACCGAGATTAGTGTTTGATAAACATAATCATGTTGAATTAGAGACCATAAGATGATTTGCGACTTAATAAAAGTAAATTACCCAAAATCGGGGTTTCCAAAAAATTTTCTAAACTTGATCAACAATGGTCTCATATTCACATTTCAATTACACAAATGGCCTGTACAGTATGATTTCATTCATAAATATCATAGTACAATGTAAATTCCCAACACACTTAGGTTCTATTAAACAATAAAGGGTTTTACAAGGCACAAATTGTAATACCCCGAATTTCGAGACTCGAGGCTAGAGAATAAGCCTGAGATTAGTGGATTGCTAAGCCCCGGTTTAGCAAGATCCCAAATTGTGATTAAGGGTTAATTACTCCAAAAGTGGATGTGGTTAGTGATAAATAACCCTTTTGGAGAATATGATGTGATTTGATACTCGAATGTGAATTGTGTTGACATGTTGAGATTGTTGTGAAAACATGTCAATGAGATGTGAATTTGATTGATTTGGTGTTTCCAATGGATTCCTTGTGAAAATTTATGTGGGAATGATGTTTGGTATGAAAATGGAACCATTGGAAGCAAAGATGCAAAATCTGAAATTCTGTCCAGTGAAACTCTATTCTGGGCAGTCTTCTTGTGTGGATGTTTTTACTAGGCAAATGATGTCATAAAATTATGAAACTTTCCAGCCTTAAATTTCACATCCCAAGCTTCAAAATGGACATATAATTTGTGTCATTTCGTTTTGGGAACTGGGAGATATGACTGTCCAAAGTTTGAGGTCGAAAATGGACTCTGTTTTGGGACAGTGATGAAATTTGTGCAATTCTGGAATTGTTTGGTGATTTCAAGTAATGGATCATATTTTTCCAATGAAGAGGACTTAAATAAATTTCATTTGGCTTTGGAATCACCTCATTTCTAATTTTCTAGAATTAGTTATGATTTTTCAAAGTTTGGGTAGAAAATCTGCCAGAAAATCCGAAAATGGGAATTATGACATCATCTCAATAAAAGATGACATCATCATGGAATTAAAATATTTCCCATCTTCTTCTTTCTCTCATTTCTGTCGTGAGCTTCAGCTGAAAAGAGAGAGAGAAAGTTGAGAGCTCTTAGAGAGAGACAGAGGAGAAATCTCGCAAGGTAAGCCGATTTCTCCGACGATCTAGCTCCTAACGCGTATAACCTTGCTTCTAAGCTCCTCTTTCATGTTCTTTAAGGTGTTGGAAGCTCAATTTTCATGGTTTAAAAGGGGCTAGGGTTCAGCCATATTGAGTAAAAGCCAGAGGGAGCTTGAGGTAACTTCCGAAACTTCAATCTTTGATTGTTCTGGCTGCTGTGGTTGATTTAATCGGTGAAAGTTCACCGGATTGTCTTTGTTTGTAAATTTGGAAAATGGGTTGGCCTAGGTGTTATGCTGCCCAAATTGATACCAAATGATAGTTCTAACCCAATGTAATGGTCAATAAAGTGGTTAGGAGTAGAAAGGAACGCGTTTACGGAGCTGAAACCGAAAAACCCCAATTTTTCCCGGGGAATTGAGAATTTCGGCCAAGCCTAGTTTGGAGGGGTTAGAGATGGATTTTCAATGATTTGATGATTCCATTGAGTTCAGGAGCGAAAATTAGGTGGGGTTACAGTTGGTCACTTTTTCGGAAAAGGCCGAAAAAGCATAATTACGAAAACGCCCCTAAAACCCTAAAAGTAGGGCTGCCAAGGGCAATTTCGTAATTTGACATTGAATTTGATAATTCCGAGTCAGGAAATGGATTCCTTGGGCGAAAATATGTAAGAATAGCCCACGTCAAAGTTTCAAGAAAAGTACAGCCGGACCGGGTACGGCGGGGCGGGGCGGGGCCGGGTCCCCGGGGGTATTTTAGTAATTTTTCCATATAACTTCATATAACCCCCAGAAACACTATGGAAGTGTCTAAATAGTACATTTGACATTGTAGGATCGAATGTGAAGCCCCGAGTTGCTGGCACGCAAATCGAGGAGAAAAGACTGGAGATAGGGGCTTACCTTACTTGCATGTATTTGATATCTTTGCTTGTGTAGTGATGTATGTGATTGCTTTACTTGATTGTGTAGAGCATATTTGAATAAATGAAGCTCTGTTTCTGTTTTTGCTGTGGCCATAGTCTTGTTGTATGAAATATTGAGCATGCAGAATTATCATTATGGGGTATGCATCTAGATAAAGTTAACATGTCATACACATAGCATCTATCATGCATGCATTATGGTATCTGTTTCCTACTGAGATTCTCTCGAATCTCACTCTCCCCTACCAACAATTTAGACAGGGCAAGTGGCTCGTGGAGGGAGCGGCTAGGACTCTTTCGAGATAAGATTGTGTAATCCCCATTTGAAGAATTGTAATGGGCAATTGTACCCTGTGTATCTTTAGCGAAGGTATGTACCCGGGATTGCCGGGATGATTAAGTTGTGCACTCTGATATTTATATGAATGTGATTTATCTTCGCGTAGTAATTGTATTCGAAATGTGAATATGAGACCATGTTTATAAATGATTTCAAAAAGTATTCGCGAAAACCCCGTCATGTGATGGGTTAGTAAATGTTATTTGATTATTATTGGTCTCTATTTCATTTTAATCGTGTATTTCGGATATAATTACGGAGGGGGTTACACAAATGCCCATAATCCATTTCCCTTAACTAGGGGATTACACAAAACTATCAAATATCCAAAATATCATATACAATTATCCAAAATGATAACCAAAATCCAATGTAAACTCCTAGCCCGGAGCTTTATCCACTCTTCGTCACCCATTTTCCTTTAGTTCCTTCGGCCCTATCTAAAAATTTGTTTTGGGAGAGTGAGATTCTAAGGAATCATCATAGTGTCAAATCACTCATAGTATGCACAACCACAAAGCATGAAAGCAAATAATCACACATACATAACAACTACAACGGCAGTTACAGTGGCAAGGGTAGGTATGACTTGCGTCACCCTTACGTTTGCTCACGCTGTATTGCACAACCACATGTTCATATCACATATATCACCACAGATGGGATCCATATAGAATATTTCACATACACACAGCCACACTGGCCGGATAATCAAACAGGAATTCACATTCCATAACGCAGCCTTGACAATTACAACGGCAGATGCAACGACAAGGGTAGGTGTGATAACCATCACCCCCTACAACTGGTCACGTTGAACTACTCACGCTGTAATGTCCTACGGCTGATAAAACATACACAAGTACGCAATGTCCTTATGCCAAAGATTTTTCTCAACAAAACAATGATAAGTCATGCATACCAAGCATCATACACAACATGAGAGACAAGTCACTACATTGGTCCTTCCATGCGTACTTTGGCACTGGTCTCTCCCGGATGGGGCAAATGTCGAATCCTATAATTCATAATTATGGACGAAGTGTTATACTCTTATTCCAATACTCAAATAACTTCATATCACTTAAATTGCTTATCATTTATGTTCTTTAGGAAGCTACAAATACCTTTAACAAAAGCCCTAAAGGGTTGGAAAAACTATCCCAAAGATTCCCTTTTGGAAGCTCAAGCACTGGTTTTTTCACTGTTGCACTTGAGTGAAGAAGACCTCACTCGAGTGATAATGGACTTGCACTCGAGTCCTAGAAGAAACACTCGAATGATAGCCAAATGCTCACCCGAGTTCTAGGAAGCGAGATACAGAAAGTGTTAACCCAAGAGCAAAAAGGAATGACAGAAACCAGAAATGCTTGTTGCACTCGAGCATAAACCAAATCACTCGAGTGATAGCCTATTGCTCACCCGAATCCCCCAAAGTGAGGTTGAGGAATTGCTCACCCGAGAGCACAAGAAACTTTCAAAGAGGAATCACACTCAAGCAGGGATGTTTCCACTTGAGTGACATCTTAGCACTTGCGAGTGCTAAGGCCCACTCTTGAAAAATGGATCACGAGTGACAACCCAAGACGCGAGTTCACAATGTCAGATACACCTTCACCCGAGTAGGATGAGGCTCACCCGAGTGATAGCCCGTGAAACTCGCAAGTAAGACTACACTTTTGTATTTTGAACATGGAAGCACAACAGAAACATTGAAGGAAAAACAAAAGTATCATGCTTCACTCGAGTGAGACCCCATGTCACTTGAGTGAGCCATAAAAGAATCCAGAAAACGCAGAAAAACTGATAGCACTTCCAAATTTTACCCAACTGTTTCCAATGATCCCAAAGCCTCAACCAAAGCTATCCCCACATAATTTCACCCAAGGAATCACATGGAAGCATCAAATTTACCAAATTTCTATTCCATTAT
Source organism: Inga leiocalycina (assembly GCA_963242795.1). Taxonomy (NCBI): domain Eukaryota; kingdom Viridiplantae; phylum Streptophyta; class Magnoliopsida; order Fabales; family Fabaceae; genus Inga; species Inga leiocalycina. The sequence continues at coordinate 68,292,320 of OY725326.1, forward strand.
CATTTTTTGGTTCTAGGCCACATTCAACACCAAAATTCCAAAATCTCCAAACATACCATTCTAATCTCGAATCAATCTATATATCCAAAACACATACCAAAACACCCATTTCCATATCAACGACATGTCAAATACCCAATGACCCTTATTTTCGAAATCAAAGCCAAAAATTCCAGAATTTCCAAGCTACATCATTTGGCACAAAACATAGATAGAAAAATTTGTTTCACTTACCTCTTCAACTTTTCCAAAGAGGTTTCTTGATTCTCCAACCTCTAAAATTCCTTGAGAGCTTAAATCAACACCAATGAACAATCTATAACCATAGAATTAATAAACCAAGAACTCTATCCCTTTATCCCAAATATCAACTAGCTAGGCACATTTCTCTTGCATACGTATCCCCAAATATGTATGAATTCACCAAATAATGTGTGAAATTAGATGTAAATGTGCCCAAATGACATGAATTTCATGAGATTAACAATACTAAACTTAAAAATTTATGAAATGGTTGGATATTCACATTCTTTTGAATCTCGATTTACATTACAAAATCTTTAAACCTATAATTAAATCTTTTCTAGAAAAAGTTATTAACTTTTTTATGATTGAATTTTTGAAATTAAAATGTAAAAAATGTCAGAAATTTTGTTATCCATCTGCCGGTGGGAAAATATATTGCATCAATTATTATTATTTTTTATTTTCCTGAATTCTTGCATCAATTAAAACTTTGAAAAAGTAAGCAAGTTTCTGTCGGGATCTTTTTTTTTTGCCAATATTCTGTCAGGAACATGAAGCCTGGAGATGGCAGCATTAATACCCTAGACCCAGGGAAACAGAAACGGATCACGAGGTTCACGTGGACTTAGCTATCGAATACGTAACAATATTTATTTATTTTTTTGAATAAACACTGGAATTCAATTAGCTGCTAAAAAGCAATACAAAGACAGAAACCTAAAACAAAAACAAACTATCAACATTCCTTCATCAGCCACCGCCTCCAAAATAAGAAGGTAGTGGCTGATCAAGGATAACAAAATTCTCTACCAGACTATGGGACGATTTCGCTAATCGGTCAACCAAGGTATTCTCCTCCCTCGGGATATGGTTAATTAGAACCTGCCACTCTTTACATAGCCAAAGCTTAGCATCTACTATTACATCAGAAAAAGGATGAGACATGAGACATCTTCTTGACATCATATTAACCGCTTTAATAGAATCCGTGCTGACAAGGATCTTCCTGTACCCCTTACTCCAACATATCTGAAGTCCTTGTATAACTCCAATAATCTCAGCTATTGTCGGAGGAACTATAGTAAGCTTGGACATGAATCCACAAATCCATGAACCATCCTCGTCAAGAATAACACCACCGCAACCACTCTGACCAGACGCCAACACAAACCCATCAACTTCCAGATTAACGAAACCTGAGTGTCGCAATCTTCCCCCTCCATCAGAAGGCCATCTCTAAGTGTAGAAGTGACAATGAGAAATGAGGTCCTGGTCCCAACTGGCCCGAAATACGCTTGAAAGTGCATCAGAGTTGCCCAAGTCTCCCTCCTCACCAAATAGCTTCCTACAGCGAGTCACCCAAATATCCCAGCAAACATACCCAAACAAGACAGACCACAGAACCTTCTTGGTGAACTCCCTACCCGCTTCATGCTTCAGATTCCAATATATCCACTCCTTTCCTTGCAAAGAAGAAAACACCGGCCACAAAGCAGGTTTGACAATAGAGATCCACCACTCCCTTGCATTGATACAATCCCTAAGTAAATGCATTGAATCCTCCGCCAGATCACAGTCGAACGGACATTTGCTGTTTTCACATAGTCCACGTAACCACTAGCAACCTGCCTCGTCTACCCTTCCCATCCTTTTTTTCGTTTTTTAACCATTATTTTTTTGCCAACGTTTTTTTAACCATTTTAACATTTCAATGGTGTAGATTTAATTTTTTATAAAATTATTATTAAAATATTAAATTATGAAAATAAAATTAATTAATTAAATACAAATTGTAAAGTTTTAATACGAATAATTCAATACCACAATAAAAAAAATAAAAAAAATATTTTGTATAAAACTAAATATGAACCATTCAAATGTTAATTTTATAGCTAGAGAAGGAAGAGAAGGGGAAAAAATAGGAAGGGAGGAGGAGGGGTTTCGAGCTAGGTTTTTAAAAAGAAACTCTTTCAAATTTATGTTTGGTTGTTCAAAAGAAAGAATAGAGAATTACCTTTTAGAATGACCATATAGAAGTAATATTGTTTCATTTAGAACAAAACTTAGATCAAATTAGTTATATTCATTAGGTTAAGTTTATAGATGAATTTATAAGTGCACATATGTATTTTAACAACTAATAATAACAAAATAACAGGTATCCATATGAAAATTTATAAATCTTTTTTTATTTGATGAAATGTTTCTCCTTGGAGGCTTAAAGCGCAAAGGGCATTTCTCAACAAGTGTGATTCTTAGGTTTAAAACTTGTGTTATCCTCTAATCTCATTATATTTATGAGCTGATACAAAAATTTGTAATTATTTTTAGGCCAATTTACAAGTGAACATACCCAGTTAAACAACTAATAATAACAAATTAACAAGTGTGATTAGAGAATTTGACCTAATAGATATAAATAATTTGATATAAGTTTTGTGCTCTAATTTATATGTCATGAGCATGCTTTGTTTTCTTTCTTCGGTATAAATAATTAAATTTAGAAAACATTGAAACTACTAAAATTTTCTTAAAAGATATAGATTCGCATCTTTTTGAATTTTAATTCATACAATACAAATTGGCGGCAAAAAATATATTTCGATGAGTTAATTTGAATTGAATGTATATTTTAAAAAGTTGAGACTGAATTGATTGTATATTTATAAAATGCTATAATACTCCAGTATTTAATATAACATATGTGGTTGTATTATTAGATTACATATTAGTTTATAAGTTGGATAAATTAGTTTAGAGAAAAACGATAAATATATATACTTTAATGTAACTTATTTAGCTTCTTTAATCTTTAAAAAAAATTATCTTATATTAATAACTGTAGGTAGTAATAGTTTTATATAATATTAAATCTAAACCATTTATATTTTAATCTAAAGATAGAGATGAGTTTTGAGAAAAAAATGAGAAAAATGATTATGAAACTATCCTAACCTCAAACGTTTAAAAGGTGAGCACAAATTAATTCCGGTGACCTTTCAGAATCTGGTTGGTGTGAGGGATTTGGAGGGGGGGAATTTTTATGAGTTGAATTTTAAAAGATTGAAGAAGTGAGATAATAAAATTTTATAAAGAGAATATATAAGATAAAAGAATAAGAAAAGTTAATTAAAAATTTTTAACCCCACTTCTCTAATTTTTTTAAATTTAACTCAAAAAAATTTTACTTCCGTCTACTTTTCCTCCCTTCTTCTAAGACCAAACAAGCCCTTAGAGTCATGAAGACCGCAAGGCAGACGGAATTAAAGACGTATATGTGGCCTTAGATATTTAACATAATAAATTATAAGATATTTAGAGATAGTTAAGAGACAAGTTCTCTATCAAGTTTATTTTTTTTAATGAGCGATTCAAAGAGAACGGGAAAATGTAAAATTATTGTGGTTTAGTGCTTATGAAAACAAATATAATTCAGTAGTCCAATTTCAATTGGAGGGAGAAATAACAAACGATTTTGGTGATCATCCAAAATTCAAATACATTAATTTGAGTGGGAATAAATTCTATGGCCACATTTTAGCAAAGTAAGGCAGGTGCCCAATCGATCTCACTACCTTCAAAATTTACAACATCATTATTTCTAATCGTAGCCTATCTATATCGAAATACAAGTAGCTATGTGAAGAAGAAATAAAACAAAATTTTAAAAAAACTGAAAAGTATACGAAGCTCTCTTGTATTTATCCTTTCGATTGTCAACGCTGTTGGAATAAGGACGACAGTATGCGATGAGGGAGACTGGGAATTCATTATGTAAAAAGGGATGTTCAATAATGTTACAAATGATAAATAGGGACGCAGATAACCTATAATCAAGTTCAAAAGATAATATTATTATTATAATTTTTTAAATTAATCAAAATGCTTACCTATAAATGCTGCTAAATATTAGATAATTATTACCATTAAATATTAATTAATAATATAGAAATTAAAAAAATTCCCCCATTAAAAAAAATTATATATTCCACCATTAAAAAATATTAAAATATCCCATTAAATATTAAAAAAATTACCATGAACCCAATTTATACATGGAAAAATATTTTCATCATTAAATATTAAAAAATTGTTGTGAACCCAACATGTATACTGCAATAAATTAAAAAATTATCTTGAAATAAATGTATACATTATACATATACGGTAGACAGAGGCAAGTTTGTCTCTTATTATATTATTCTTATATATTCTCATATTTCTTAATGACAAACAAAACAAATTCATATGCTTATCATTATATTACATTTCATTTTATTGTATTATCTCTGATTCTGTGAACCAAACGGCCATTATAGTAGTTATAGCATGCTTTATAGTAAATTTCTACCTACGCTTTTTTTTATTATTAGTATTTATAAAAATTAATATAAAGTTTGAAGATCCATGTTCCAATCATTAATTTCCAGTGACGTGTGGAAATGTCTGGAAAATATGAAATTTTCTCTATATTATGTATGCTTTTCTTTTAATTAATATGATAGATACATAATTTCACTTCGTACACTTTTATAAAATTTCAAAAATTCATACACTGGTCCCGCCCCCTTTTGATAAAGATGTGTGATTTATATGTTACATGTAGGGTCGACCATGTCGTAACTGACTTCCTTATGGGTAAGGAAATCAGAAATGTTACTTGTTCAAAAATTGATGGGAAAATGATACGTAGATCCTAAGAACCAAAAATAATTACAGTGAGGTCTCATAGCAGTAAAAAAAATAACTTAACATGTTGTAAAAACAGTTTAATGAGTTGTTGTTTTAGATTGTTGAGATCTTACTGTAATTATCTTCGGTCTTTAAGACTTGTGCGTCATTTTCCCAAAATTTAATGGGTTTTGAAAAATATGCAAAGTTGTGGCGGTGTCAAGGTAATTAAACCCGGACCGGTCGGGGTACTGGGTCAAGGGTCAGTGGGTCAAACTGGAGTCAAACCGGAGCTAAACCGGGACCAAACCGATAAGAAATAAAATATTTTAGACTTATAGTATGAAATTCTAAAATAAATTTTTTTAAAAAAAAATATTTAAAAAATAAAAATCTGACCCGGACCGGGTCACCGAACCAGACCGGTTTAGAGACCGGGTCGCTGGTTTCCAGTCTGGTTCGGCCGGACCGGTTCGGGTTAGATAACCCTGATCGGTGTCCAATTGTGGTCATTGAAGACTGTGACGCAGACTGCATTAGTTCCCTTCGATAAGTTTTTGTCTAGAAAATATTTAAAATTTCCTGTTGAATTTTCCATCAATTTGCTTTTATTGATCCAAATCTTTTCTAATTATAAGATAAGGTTATCTTTTTTTTTGAAAAATTAAGGAAGCTAAATATGTTACTTAATTATATCATATGTTATATATTCTTATATTATATATTAATTTGTTAGTCAAACTAATTAGTTTAAAAAAAATTAAAAATAAAAATACTCTAAAATAATTTAATTAGCTTATTTAATTTCTAAAAAAAATCAAATTTATTTTATAATTAGGACCGGAGGGAGTATCTCTTTCCAATAAGCTTGTGAACAACGTTCATAATTTCTTGAGTGGTTTCATCCCTCCAGAAATAGGAAACTTGACTACTCTAAATGTGCTTGAAATTGGTGTGAATTATCTCACCGGGCGACTTGTAACCCCCGTTCTTATTAAGGTCGTGATTTGTGTTTAAACACGTTTAATAAATAAATGAGAGATCAATGATAATTAAAAACTTTTTATAAAACTTACAAAATAAGATCTCCATTCATTTTGAAATAAAAACATTGGATTTGTTCGGTTTGTCACATACAGAACATCAGAGTGCTAGCAAAATTTCCAACATTCACCCGGGATAATATCATTAATCCAAGAGTTTTACAGAGCATCATTGCCCATTTTGATTTCCCATATCAGGGATTACACAATAACAAAAAATCTATGGTCAACCCAATATATACAATTGTCCAAATAATAACCAAAAACCAAAAGCTAAGACTACCGATGGCAATCCTAGATGACCTTGTTCACTTGCTTGTCCCCTAACCCGCTTTCCCTGGCTAAAATTGTTAATTGGAAAGAGTGAGATTCAAAAGAATCCCAGTAGTAACATCTCACGTATATGATGTATAATTAAACAAAGCATGCAAGCATATATCATAATTCAGCAACATCAGCTTTCAAAGCCGGGCTACTCGCCACGACTCAATCATTCATTCAAGGCCGGGCTAACTGCCACGTCCCAATCAGCTACATTCAAAGCTGAGCTAACCGTCACAAACCCAATCCGTAACATTCAAGGCCGGGCTAACTGCCACAGACCCAATCAGTAACATTCAAGGCCAAGCTAACTACCACAAACCCAATCAGCAACAACAGCATTCAAGGTCAGGCTACCCGGTATGACCCAATCGATCATTCAATGATAAATAGACACATATATTGCATTAAACATGATATAGGAGAAAGTGTCACTACCTTGTTCTTTCCGTTCTTGTTCAGTTGTAGGCTTTCTACATTCCGGGCAAATATCAAATCCTATAATCATAATTAAGGAACAAGTTATCACTTATCCCAATACTCAAATGACTTTGAAACACTTAGATTTAGTTATCATTAAAGTCCTTTAGGTGGCTACTAGAAGTCCAAACAAACATGTAAAGGGTTGGGAAATACTATCTCAAAGACCACCTTACAATAGGGAAAAATTCTGATTTTTGGGTATTAGCCGTGGCCAAGAATCTTTGGCTGTGGCAAAAAACATGTCAGAAATTTTTGGGCTATGGCTAAGGACTTTTGGCTGCGGCCAAAATCAGGTCAGAAAGTTTTGGGCTGTGGCCAAGAGTCTTCTGGCTGCAGCCAAAAGAAGGTCAGAAACTTTTGGGCTGTGGCCAAGAAAATTTCAGTTTATTGGTTGAACTTCCAAAAATCATAACTAATTCTAGAAAAATTGAAATGAAATGATCTCAAGTCCTACTTAAAGCTTTATAAGTTCTCTTTTCAGGAAAAATATGAATCACCACTGACTATAATCACAAAAATACAAAATTGCACCAATCTCCTCACTGTTCTAGATTTGATCCCAAATTTAACATAAAAATTTGGAAATGCATAACTTTTAGTACACACATCAAAATGGCACAAACTTTATGTCATTGGAAAGCTTGAAATGTATACTACAAAACTATAGAATTTCAGAATTGTTTGACACCATTTGCTATTTCAAAACGTCAATGCAAAACAACTGCCAGCACAGAGTTCTCATTAACCAAAACTTGCAACTCTTAAACCTAAATTTCTAATGGTTCAAAATTCACATCCAACACTAATCCTACATAATTTTCCACAAGGAAACCAATGGAAATATCAAAAGAACCAAATTCTGACTCCATCTATATGTTCTACTTTGGGGCTACAATTAACACAAAAACCCCAAAACTTCAAACTTCACATTTCAAGTTCAATTCAATTTTATCTATCCAAGACACACCACAAGGCACTATTTCCATGACCGCATTTTGCCAAACTCATTAAGACCCTAATTTTTGAAAAATATTTAAAAAATCCCAGAAATTCAAGACTTAACCAAATGCCACAAGACTTGTATAGAAAGGTTCATTTTACTCACCTCAACCACTTTCCCAAGCTTGTTCTTTGCTTCTCCAACCTCTAGATTTTCTTGAGGGCACAAACCACCACCAATGGAAAATCTAAAACCATAGAAATAAAGCCCTTAACCCATGGAACAAGATTAAAGAAGAGAGTTTTGGCATAGGAGTTCATCTAGAGGGTCAAATACTCACCTTTTTCACAAGCTTTTCTCCTCTTCTTTGGTCTCCAATGGATGTCGAACTAGAGAGAGGAATGAGAGATGAAGAGTGATGAAGAAGATGAAATGATCACTCATCCTTCCCTATGCCTCCTTGTCAGCCGAAAATGGGAGGGAGAGAGGAAAGAGAAAACCAATAAAATATGCAATTTGATTTTTCCAACACCCTCTCTCATCCTCTAATCTAGCAAAGTATCCAACTCTCATTGGTTCTCATAAAGTAAGTAACTAATTAGTTACTCTAACTACTTCATTAGCCATTTAGTCTCACTTCTCATTTCTTTTAGTTAGTAATTAATTTCTTCCTTAATCACTAACTAATTGGCCAATATATTTTCCATTCTTCCAAATTTTCCCTTGATTATGGCACATTCACAAAAACTGTCATATAACACATATTTTAATTCTTTTCTTCTTCTCCATGCATCATTTCCCTCTATTTTAGTCCAAAAATTACTTTGTCACATAATTATACTAAAATATAGGGTGTTGGGCATTTTCAATAATTAATTCAGGTATCAAATAAACTTAAATTCATAAAATCATTCTCAATAATTGTCATTAGCCCTTAATCAAAATTTGGGTTATTACACAACTTCCCAAAGAAATTGGACCTTGAGGAATTTGAGAAGGTTATCCCTTTACACGAATTTCTATAATTTTTCTTGAATCTAAACTCAATAAGGGTTCTATAGGCTTTGGAATCACTCCAATTTGATTTTTCTAGAATTAGTTATGATTTTTTAAAGTTTGGGCAGAAATCTGCCAGAATTTCTGAAAAATCCGAAATTATTGGAAATTAAATTAATAATTAAATATCATATAATATATGATATTAAATATCATCATCCTTCTTTCTCCAGCCATTTTCATGCACTCATATCTGAAATTAGAGAAAGAAGAGTTGAGAGAGTCTAGAGAGAGAAAGTGAAGAGAACTTGTAAGGTAAGCAGATTTCTCCGACGATCTAGTTCCTAACACGTATAACTCTACTCCTAAGCTTCTCGTCCATGTACTTAAAGGTTGTTCGAGCTCAAATTTGCTATTTAAAGAGAGTTAGGTTTCAGCCAAGGAGAGGAAAAGCTAGTGGGAGCTTGAGGTAACTTCCAAACCTTCGTATATTGACTATTCTGACTGCTATGGGCAAATTAATCGGTGAAATTTCGCCAGATTGCTGTTGGTTTTAAATTTTGGAAATTGAGTTGCCTAAGGGTTATGCTACCCAATTTTGGTTCAAATGGTAGTTATAACCTAATGTAATAGTTAATAAAGTGGCTAGGAGTATAAAGGAACGCGTTTACGGAGACGAAATCATAAAACCCCGATTTTCCTTGGAGAACACATAAATTTTGGCCAGCTCTTGAAATGGGTCTTAGAGTTGAATTTTCAATGATTTGATGGTTCCATTGAGTTCATGAGGAAAAATTAGGCGGGGTTACAATTGGTCACTTTTTCTGAAAAGGCCGAAAAAGCATAATTATGAAAACACCCCTGAAACCCTTAAAGTAAGCTGCCAAGGGTAAATTTTTAATTTAACAGTAAATTTGATAATTCTGAGTCTGGAAATGGATTCATTGGGTGGAAATATGTTAGGGTAGCTCAGGTTAGAATTTTAGAAAAAGTGCAGCCGAACTAGGTATGGTCGGGCCGGGCCGGGTCCCCAGGGGCATTTTTATAAATTTTCATTATAGACTTATATAACCCCCAAAAACACTGTGGAAGTGTCTAAATGGTGCATTTGGAATTGTAGGATTCGACATTTGCCCTGATCATGAACGACCTGTGCCAAAGCACGTTCGGAAAGAACCAGGTAGTGACTCTTTCTCTTATACTATGTGTAATGCACTGTATGTGTATTGTATCATTGTTTTGTGATGATTTCTATTGCTACTATAGTTACAGCTGGTGATAGTTGTCGTTATACAGTGAAAGCTATTGTTTACAGCACAAGCTGTCGTTATTGTAATTACAGTGTAAACTATCGTGATTGTGATTACAACTAGAGCTGTCACATTGTGTATATAGCCGTGAGTGATGTCGTTTGTGGTAAAAGCCATGTATCTTTGTGCTACTGCTGCTGTTGCTGTTTGTGATTTACTTACATACTGTGTGCTTATATATTGTATGAGTGACTTGTTACTATTGAGATTCTTTTGAATTTCATTCTTTCCATGAACTGACCTACAGACAGGGAAAGTGATTCAAAAGGGAAGCGGACAACTAAGAGCGGCTAGGACTCCTTAGAGATCTTTGATGTTGGTTGTTGTTATCCATCTTGATTTGGGATTATTGTATATATGTGGAATGATTTTGTGTAATCCCCTACATGGGAAACTGTAAACCCTTAGTGATGAATGAAACCTGGGGGTTGTCGGGATTTTGTTATACACTCTTATATGTATGAATGCGATTTAACTGCACAGGGTAATTATATTTGAAACTTGAATTTGAGACTAGAAAAGGAATGAAATTTTGAAAGAGTTTGTGGAAACCCTACCGTAATAAGGGGAGTTTGAAATGAGTTTAATTATTCATTGGTCTCTAATTCATTTTAATTACGCCTTTTCAAATCATAATTATGGTTTTTGAGGCAGGGGATTACATTTGTGGTATCAGAGCTGTAGTTCCTGGCAAGGGTAGAGTTTGCTAGGATAACTCCCTTACTCTAGTCTTAGTGATAGAAGATGATTGTGAATGGTTGTTATGTATACACATATACTCTTTGCTATTGTGAATATATGAGATTTGTGGACATATGTGTATACCTATTTGTGATATTGATGGGGTGAGTTATTTGTAAAATGAAGAAAACAAAAGGTCGCCCCAGAGTACAGCAAGTAGACCCAGAGGTGGAAGAAGTTAATGACAATCCACCAGATCCTGTGCAAGAGCTTATGGGTCTGATAAGAGATTAGAAGGATATGATTACTGAGCTGAGAGAAGAACTCTAAGAAGAGAGAGCGAAGCATAAAGAAGATCGGGTTCATTCCACCCAAGAGGAGACTCATGAAGAGACACCACTTGAAGAAACTGCAGAAGGGTCTACATGACCACCAGAATCACCTCCTTACACTGGACTAAACCAAGAATCACATGGGATTCCAGTTAGATAGGAAAGGGATCTTTAGTATTGGGTCTTCAAATTATACAAGTACCTACCTCTAGTGTTTAAAGGGAGATTTGATCCCCAAGCAGCCGAGGATTGGTTGAACAGGTTGGAAAAGATCTTTGAGGTCCTTGAGTACCCGGATGAGGTAAAGGCACGATTGGCAATATACAAGCTCGAGGGAGATGCAGATTGTTGGTAGCGGAATATCGCCCTAATGTTGAGAAATAGAAATGTGCCACTGACCTGGGAACTGTTCCAGCAACAATTCAACGAGAAGTACTTTTCCAAGTCGGTGTGGCTCGAGAAGGAGACTAAATTCTTTTCCATTAAGCAGGGTGACACGGAGACCTTCGACGACTACCTATCTCATTTCATCCGACTATCCAAGTATTCCTCATATCTATGAAAAATAGATGATGAGGAGTGGAGTTCAGACATGTTGATACGTGGGTTAAGGTGAGAGTTGAGAAAGAGGTTAGCCATCCACCGATTTACTGAATTTAACAAGGTGGTGGAGAAATACAGGATCACCGAGAATAATTTGAGAGACTTGTATCCGGCCAAGGCTACCAACAACCGCAATGAACCCGCTAAGGGTAATACTTCCCAGAAGCGAAAGGGTAAGGGATTCTCTTCGTCCAAGGGCAGTGCTGAAAAGCCCTATCAGTCCGGGAGTCATGAACAGCAGAGAGCTCCTATATTATGGATATGCCCTCATTCTAACCAGCCACATCATGGCAAAACTTATGAGGGTCTGGTGATATGTTTTAACTGCAAGCAACCCGGGCATATTTTGAGTGAATGCAAACGGCCCCGACCAGAGCAGAGACTGAGGACTCAGGGGAGAGCATTCGCCATGACACATAAGGAAGCTCGGAAGTCCCCATATCTCATACAAGGTAAAATCCTTCTTAATGGTTATTCATTGCAAGCACTGTTTGACTTGGGTGTAAGTCACTCTTTTATTGCTTATGATTGCGTGAAGCGCCTGGGATTACATATGCATAAGTTGCCATTCGATTTAGTTGTGTTGATGCCAATGGGTGTCAAGGCTGTGATCGTTGAAGCTTGTCTAAATTGTGTTATAACTATGGAAGGGCTTGACTCTACTATGGATTTGATTTGTCTGCCGCTGCATCAATTAGAAGTCATTTTGAGCTTTCATTGGTTGACGGTAAATAATGTGTTGCTTGATTGTGGAAACAAGAGGATAGTGTATCCTGCTTCTCAAAGTGTTGAGGATGTGAATGCCAGTATGGATTTCCTCTCGACGGCTAAAGCTGAGAAGTACTTGGAGAAGGGTGTTAGGATCGGTAGGCACAGCGGAAGAATTTTAAAAATTTTACCGATCCTAATTGAGGATTTATCAACGGCGTTTAAATCGAGTTAGAAAGAACTTGTACCTTTTTCAACTTAGGGTTTTCATGATCTCTAGGAGCCAACACGTTAGGTCCGCTCCCTCTACCGATATCCACACGAATGCTCTCCAACCGAGACTGCGTGCTAGCGCCTCCAATGTTTTTAGGGTTTCCCTTGCGACTCTGAATTCTCATGCGCGTATGAGTATATTTGCTCTATCAAGTTTATAACCTATGATGGCTATATTCAAATTTCAAAATTAATCATCATTAATTTCAAAATTAATCAACAATTAATTATCTTGATGAGCTAATTAAATAAATTCAGTTTAAATTAAATATGTCCAACAGTTTTAATTTAACCTATTTTTTTAATCCAAATAAAGAGCATTAGATTTAATTTATCTTCATAAATTAAATCTGAGATACTATATTTCTATCATGTTAGTTATTAAATTTAATATATCTTAATAAATTAAATTTAAAACTAACACAATATAATAATATCATATAATATATATACACATATACATATATATATATATAATATATATATATAATATATGTATTTCGTTAATAAAATATATATCTATATAATATTATTAACGAATTTTATATTATATATATATATATAAATATAAAATTCGTCCACCCTAAATTAAACATTATCTTGTGTTGGGCCATTCTTGTGTGTGACCCTGTAGGCCCATATGAAGAAAGCCTCCACACGGCATGGTCAATCTGTTTTATATTCTGCAACATTGCCTGTAGTTAAGAAAGCATAGGATGTGAAGGTAGAGGAGGAGGTGGCGTAGGAGAAGGCTGATGTTGGGGAGGAGATGCGGGAGGTGGAGGTTGGGGAAGAGAAGAAGGAGGAGGTGGAGGTTGACGCCGAGAGATTTATGGCAAGTCTTCCGCACGGCGTTTCATCATGGCCATTAAGAGAAAAAGAGGAAGATGATGAAGAAACATAAAAAAATAAATGAAAATAAGGAGTTTAAATAGACATCTGAAAGGGACAGAAAAAAACCATCATTGAACGCATTGAAAGTTGAACAAGATGTAATGAAAGGGTACCTAGTTCTCCTGACGATCATTGGATAATAAGGAGGCACCCAGAGTCAGCACAAAGAAGAGGAAAGGTTTCAAAAGTTTTAATTAACGTTTATTAAGTTAGAACCATTAAACATGTTGGTGTTAACTTAAAAGAATAATTTAAGGTTTTTAATTAATAACTGATAAGTAAAATATTTGCATAGTTATTTCCCCTTATATGATGATATTTTTTATGATATCTGAGGTTAATGTAATGAATTGGGTGTAATTGATAAATAAATAATGATTTTAGTATAAAATAGAATTTATCAAAAAATATTAAATTTTAACCTTGTTTCAGTGTTCAGGCATTATCTAGAGCTCTAAATGTCGGATTAAGATGTTTTTTATATGGATAAAAAGCTAAAAAAATCCCTACAACTTTTATGTTGAGGCCAAAACCCAGTTTTGTCTTCAAAAGTTTCGAATTTTACTTAGAAGTTAAGAACATGGGGTTATCCAAGTCTTACATTTGCCCACTAATTTGACCATAACTTAAGCTGTAAATGTTGAAATGAGGAGCTCTCACATGCGTTTTCAAACTAAGTTCCAGATCTACAACTTTCATGAAGATAAATATGTGAGAATCCCGTGTTGACTATCAATCAAAATTTGGCTGAAATTGAGAAGCTTGGTTGCCACAGGGTCAACATTGGTGGCTTAAAGTCAAAATTCATTCCTAACAAATGGAAATCTTTGCACCCCATTCATTTATAAATAGAGGAGTGGAAGACATAAGGAGACACACAATCTTAGAGTTTAATTTCATGCATTGTATTGTTTCTTGCATGCTTCTTTCCTAGAAGGCTTAGGTTGACCTCCTTCATGGATTGTATAGGTTGCTACCTAGATAGAAGGTTTTACCTCCGATAAGAAAGACTAGATTTTTTTTTTTATTTTCATGCATCTTATAGTTGTATCTTTATATTTTAGAATTTAATAATTAATTTTTATGCAATATTTATGAATTTTTCAATTTATTTTGGTTTTTTTAAATTTCATCATGAGCTAAAGTTTTATTTTCCTAGGGTGATGATGTAGCTTACTAATGATGGATTGAATCTTAACTTATTAAATCTAGTTTTAATTTTTCCTTCATAATTAAGTTTTAATTATTGTTCTTAATGCTTTCAGTTGATTGGTCATCTTTTGAATGATTTTAATATGTATGCTGAGATCGGAAGGAGATGTATGTGTGTAGATCCTATAATTAAAATCATAACTTGCCTATGAAATGGAAATATATTCATATGGGTTGTGTAGTCATAATGAGTTCTATAAATCTTAATGCATGATTAATTTTTTTAATTCATATAGGGATATATTGGATTAGCAATTAATTATATAATTGTTTGACTTTTGAAGAGGCTAGTAATTAAATTAGGGAAACTCAACTATCAATTATGTGGAATAAATTGAATTAAAATAGATAGGTGATTAAATATGAAATTTGTGAAGTGAAATATGATCCTTAGGGCTTTTTCTCACAGTTGTTTATATATAAACTACATTCATATTTAATCATTTTTATTTTGTAATCTCAATCTTCAACTAATCGATTGACCAAATAGAATTAAGATTACTAATTTCAGTACTTAGTGATCAATCCTCGTAGAAATGATACTCTACTCACATCTATATTACTTATTTACAACAGTGTATACTTGTACTTTTTAATAAACCATTTATACTAATAACAAGTTTTTGGCACCGTTGTCGGGGATTGTTGTCATTAATATTAATACCAAGTAATTTTAATACTAATTTGGTCTTCATATTACATTTTTTTTGGTGTCTTGTGTTTCTTTTCAGGCTTTTGCTTAATGCATGACTAGATCGAAGGAGACTGAACTACTGCCTTTTGATTCTGAGATCGAGAGAACTTGTCGAAGCAATCAAAGAGTTTGAAAGTAGTCTACTTCAATCTTAAGCAATCTAATGGAAAATTCAGGAGAAGAAGTAATAGATACCAAAACACTTTGTGACTATGCAACACCAACAGTCATGGAGACAATTCTAGAATCAGAAAACTGCCAGTAGCAGCCACTAATTTTGACATCAAGCTTACAATTATCCAAATGGTTACACTCGCTGCTAGTAGGAAGCATGACTATATGGGATATCTTGGCAAAGAAATTTTTGTCAAAATACTTTCCTTAAAAAAACTACTAGATTGAGGAATAAAATTGCCTCATTTACCTAGTATGAACTAGAAAACCTCTACGAAGCTTGAGAAAGATACAAGGAGTTGCTAAGGAGATGTCCTTATCATAGGTTACTAGATTGGTGGCAGCTGCAAACTTTCTATAATAGGATGATGCATACCTCTAGAATTCTTGTAGATGCTGTAGTTAGAGGATCCTTAATGGGAAAAAGTCTAAGGAGATGGCAGCCAATGCATACCAATGGCCTTTTGAATGTAACATTTCAAAAAGAGAACTTAGAGTGCACGAGCTAGATATCCTTACAACTTAGTCTTCTCAAGTTGCATCTATATCCAAACAAGTGAGCTCATTGACAAACCAAGCAAATGTAATCAGCACTCCTATTAAAACTTGTGATCGATGTGGAGGACCTCATGTGAGCACGTAATGTCAAGAAGGACATCCATTCATGCTAGAGAAAGCTCATTACATCGAAAATCAAAGAAATGACCCATTCTCAAACACTCACAATCTAGGTTGATGAAATCATCCAAACTTTGGTTGGAGGAATAATCAAAGTGTGTTTAATCCGCAAGGGAACTACCAGCAAAAAGCTCTCCAACAACCAAATCCATTACAGCAAAAAGTGAATCTGGAAGATGCACTGACTCAACTAACTATGAATACATCTCAATTCATGGTTAGGATTGATGCAACACTCAAAAGCCCAGAGTGTTAACGGCTGTTTTTAGTAAACTTTGGTTGGCCTACACTATTGTTTTTTTTTAAATATTAAAACTTAAGTTAACAAAAAAACTTAATCATTCATGACTATTGTTACTAGTATAAATGATTTATTAAAAAGTGCAAGTATACACTATTGTAAACAAGTAATATAAAGATGAGTAGAATATTATTCCCACGAGGATTGATCACTAAGTACCAAAATTGGTAATCTTAATTCTATTTAGTCAATCGATTAGTTGGTGATTGAGATTATAAAATAAAAATGATTAAATATGAATGAAATTTATATAAAAACAACTATGAGAAAGACCAAATACATAACATTGCAAAGAAATCTTAACAACCTAAACCTTAAAATAGGTGAGAGGGAGCAGCTGCCACAACCAAGAACCTATCGCCTTCATAATCCCTTGACCAGAATCTGTGGGTATAAAAATGCTATAACGCCCCAAAATTTTGATTAAGGGCTAATGATAATTATTGAGGATAATTAGTGAATTAAAGTTGAAGTAATGTGTATTTGTGACAATATTATCTAATATGTCATAATTGATGGAAAATTGATAGAATGGAATTATTAGCCATAAGTTGGTGATTAATGGGGAAATTAATTACTAACTAAGAGGAAATGAGAAGTGTGATTAAATGGCTAATGGAAAGATTAGAGAAGTTAATTGGTGGTTTATTTTAAAAGAACCAATGGAAAAGTGACATGTAGCAAGTTGGGGTTGTGGGAGGAGTTGTAGAAAAGTCAAATGCATTAAAAAATGATTTCTCTCTCCTTTCTTCCCTCTTGTGCGCTGAAGTGGTATGGGGAGGGAGTAGAGATCATCATTTCCCTCTTTCATCACTCATCTCATCTCTCATCTTTTTCGTTCTCTCTCTCCTCTTATCTCTTGGCGCCATTGTTGCAGAAATAGGGGGAGAAAAGCTTGCAAAAAGGTAAGGGAGATGATCTCAAATGCTCAACTTCATTGTTTTAATGTTGTTCCTTGCATTAAGAGCTTCAATTTGATGGTCATAGTTTGGCATTTGGGGCTGGATTAAGTTCAAAAGGAGTTGGGAAGGTTAGATAATCAAGAAACTCCTTTAGAATAGTTAAAGAGGTGAGTAAGACAAACCTTTCTATATATGTTTTGTAGCCATTGGTTAAGTTTGGATTTTCTGGAAATTTTGCTTTGAATTTCAAAATTGAGGGTCATTGTGTTGTTGGCATGTTGTTGGCATGGAATTAGTGCCTTGTTTAGTGTTTTGAATGAATAGAATAGAATTGAAGCTTAAAGGTGAAGTTTAGGAACTTTGCATTTGGTTTTGTGTATTGGTCAAAATAGGGCATGGGGATAGGTTGGGATTTTGGTCATTTTGAGATTATCATTGTGTTTCTTGTGAAAATTTATGTGGGAATAGGCTTGATTTTTAATTTTGGAGCCATTGGACACTTTGGTAGAAAGTTGGAAAATTTGTCTTGTGTGAACTCTGTCTAGGCAGTCAGTTTGCACGAACATTTTGAATGACCAAATGATGTTGAAAAATTCTAAAACTTTCCAGTCTTAAATTTCACATCCCAAGCTTCAAAATGGACATATAATTCATGTCATTTCATTTTGTGAACTGAGAGTTATGCTTTGCCAAGGTTTGGGATAAAAACTGGACTATGTTTTGGAGTAGTGTTGAGTTTTGGGTAATTCTGGAATTTTGTGGTCATTTCTGGTTGTGGTCCATATTTTTATAGTAAAGAGGACTTAAAATACCTTTCATTTGACTTTAGAATCACCTCGTTTTGATTTTTCTAGAATTAGTTATGAATTTTGGAAATTCAGCCAAGAATCATGGAATTTCTTGGCCGCGGCCCAAGGTGGCTGGCCGCAGCCCAAACCTTTCTGACCTGATTCTGGCCACGGCCAGTGACCTTCTGACCATATTTTGGCCGTGGCCCAAGGGAGGTGTAATACCCCAAATTTTGAGACTCGAGGCTAGAGAATAGGCTTGAGATTAGTGGATTGCTAAGCCCCGATTTAGCAAGATCTCAAATTGTGATTAAGGGTTAATGACTCCAAAAGTGGATGTGGTTAGTGATAAATAACTCTTTTAGAGAATATGATGTGATTTGGCACTCGAATATGATTCGTATGTGTTGTGAGCAGCGATGAAACCCTGTATTTGAGTTCAATTATGGATTAACATCCAAATTGACTTAGAATAGAGGGAAGAATTGAATGGGGTATTGTGTTGGAAATGGTGTCATAGTGTGTTTTGATATCATTGAAATTGGTTTGGAACTTTGGAATGGAAATGTTGCAATGTTAGGTTTTGAAATGTGAATTGTGTTGACATGTTGAGATTATTGTGAAAACATGTCAATGAGATGTGAATTTGATTGATTTGGTGTTTCCAATGGATTCCTTGTGAAAATTTATGTGGGAATGATGTTTGGTATGAAAATGGAACAATTGGAAGCAAAGATGCAAAATCTGAAATTCTGTCCAGTAAAACTCTATTCTGGGCAGTCTTCTTGTGTGAATGTTTTAACTAGGAAAATGATGTCAGAAAATTATGAAACTTTCCATTCTTAAAGATCACATCCCAAGCTTCAAAATGGACATATAATTTGTGTCATTTAGTTTTGGGAACTGGGAGATATGACTGTCCAAAGTTTGAGGTCGAAAATGGACTCTGTTTTGGGGCAGTGATGAAATTTGTGTAATTCTGGAATTTTGTGGTGATTTCCGGTAATGACTCATATTTTTTCAATGAAGAGGACTTAAATACCTTTCATTTGGCTTTGGAATCACCTCATTTAGATTTTTCTAGAATTAATTATGATTTTTCAAAGTTTGGGCAGAAAATCTGCCAGAAAATCCGAAAATGGGAATTATGACATCATCTCAATAAAAGATGACATCAGCATGGAATTAAATATTTTCTCATCTTCTTCAGCTCTAATTTTCTGTCGTGCTGAACCAGCTGAAACTAGTGAGAGAAAGTTGAGAGCTCTTAGAGAGAGAAAGAGGAGAAATCTCGCAAGGTAAGCTGATTTCTTCGACGATCTAGCTCCTAACTCGTATAACCTTGCTTCTAAGCTTCTCTTTCATGTTCTTTAAGGTGTTAGAAGCTCAATTTTCATGGTTTAAAAGGGGCTAGGGTTCAGCCATATTGAGTAAAAGCCAGAGGGAGCTTGAGGTAACTTCCGAAACTTCAATCTTTGATTGTTCTGACTGCTGTGGTTGATTTAATCGGTGAAATTTCACCGGATTGTCTTTGTTTGTAAATTTAGAAAATGGGTTGGCCTAGGTGTTATGCTGCCCAAATTGATACTAAATGGTAGTTTTAACCCAATGTAATGGTCAATAAAGTGGTTAGGAGTAGAAAGGAACGCGTTTACGGAGCTGAAACCGAAAAACCCCAATTTTTTCCGGGGAATTGAGAATTTTGGCCAAGCCTAGTTTGGAGGGGTTATAGATGGATTTTCAATGATTTGATGGTTCCATTGAGTTCAGGAACGAAAATTAGTTGGGGTTACAGTTGGTTACTTTTTCGGAAAAGGCCGAAAAAGCATAATTACGAAAACGCTCCTGAAACCCTTAAAGTGGGGCTGTCAAGGGTAAATTTGTAAATTGACATTGAATTTGATATATCCGAGTCTGGAAATGGATTCCTTGGGCGAAAATATGTCAGAATAGCCCATGTCAAAATTTCAAGAAAAGTATAGCCGGACCGGGTACCGCGGGGCCGGGCCCCCAGGGGTATTTTAGTAAATTTTCAATATAGCCTCATATAACCCCCAGAAACACTATGGAAGTGTCTAAATAGTACATTTGACATTGTAGGATCGAATGTGAAGCCCCGAGTTGCTGGCACGCAAATGGAGGAGAAAAGACTGGAGGTAGGGAACTTATCTCTCCTGCATGCTCAGATAACTGTATTAATGTGTTGATGCATGTTATTGCTTTGCTTGATTATGTGGAACATGTATGAATGATTTAAAGCTATGTTTCAATATATGCTATGGCCATATGTGTATCGTTAGAATCATTGAGCTTATAGATTTGTCATTGTATGTGTGCATGAGTTATGTGATGCAAGCATGTCATGCATTAAACACTTATCTTGCTTGCATATTTATAATGTTTCCCTACTGAGATTCTCTCGAATCTCACCCTCCCCTACCAACAATTTAGACAGGGCAAGTGGCTCGTGGAGGGAGCGGCTAGGACTCCTTCGAGATGAGAGTTGGTAGTTGGTAATCAATGAGTTGTGAAAACTGTATATGATTCGGTTGAATATAGGGTTATAAATTTGAGATGAGATTGTGTAATCCCCATTTGAAGAATTGTAATGGGCAATTGTGCCCCGTGTATCTTTAGCGAAGGTATGTACCCGGGATTGCCGGGATGATTATGTTGTGCACTCTGATATTTATATGAATGTGATTTATCTTTGCGTAGTAATTGTATTCGAAATGTGAATATGAGACCAAGTTAATTAGATTTTAAAAGGTATTTGTGAAAACCCTATCTCAAGGATGGGATTTTAAATAAGTTTTGATTATTATTGGTCTCTATTTTACTTTAATCGCGTATTTCGGATATAATTACGGAGGGGGTTACAGGAGGGCTGGCCGAGGCCAACCCCTGTGTTCTAGCACTTTAAGGTTTTGAAAAGAGATCTTCAACCTACTGTTTCCCAACCTTTTAGGGGTTTTATTAGAGGCATTTGTAGCTTCTTAAGGGTCATTATTGATAACCAAATTTAAGTGTTGAAGAGTCAATTGAGTATTGGAATAGAGAATAATGTTTCGTCCTTAATTATGACTTTAGGATTTGATATTTGCCCGGAGCGTAGAAGGCCTGTGCCTGCTCAAGAACGGAAAGACCAAGGTAGTAACATTTTATCCTATATCATGTATATTGCATTGCTTGTTTGCATTAACCATTTAATACAGTGAATAGAATATGACGTAAGCCTGATCTCAAATACAGATACAGTGAAGGGAACGTGGCGTAAGCCCGTTCTCAAATACAGATACAGTAAGGGAACGTGGCGTAAGCTCGGTCTCGAATGCAGATACAGTAAAGGACATGGCGTAAGCCCGACCTTGTATACAGTGAAGGGGATGTGGCAATGTGCCCGGCCTCGAATATTGATTGCTGTATTGTGATATATGTTTACTTGCTTTGTTTATATGCATCATATACGTAAACTGTTGCTACTGGGATTCTTTTGAATCTCACTCTTTCCAAATAACATTTTTAGACAGGGCAAGTGGATCAAGAGGCAAGCAAGTGGATAAGGATGACTAGAACTGCCGGTGGTAGTCTTATCTATATTCTTTTTGGTTTTTGGATTGGTTATCTTTTTGGATAAATATATGTATATATTGAATAGATCATAGTATTATAGTTTTGTGTAATCCCCGGTATGGATACTGAGATAGGCAATGGTGCCCTGTACCAACTCTTGGATTAATGTGATTATCCCTGATGAACGTCGGGAATTGTGCTTATACTTTGATATTATACATGTGACAAACCGAATAGGCCTATTGATTTTATAAATGAATGAATGGAGATCTATTTGAACAAGTGTTGTAAAAAGTTTTTAATCATTCTGGATCTCTTATTCAATTATGAAACACATTTAAACACTAATTGCGGCCTTAATCATGACAGGGGTTACAAATGCCATCACCAATAATAAAGTCATTGTAAGAAATAGTTGTTTGAAGAACTATCCCAAAGGATATATTGCTTTTATCGGCAATGAAGCAACCAATAAAGAAACTCCATGAGAAGATCTCATAGAAGGTAAAACACCCATAAACACCAATAAGAAAGATGAAGATAGAGAAGTCATCAACTGCATAATAAATCATATGGTCTCGACCATGACATACGCTTTGGATTTGCCGTTGCCAATAACCCGTAATAGTCTTTTGAAAGATGGAGCCAACAATATATAAGACTATAGTTACCAAATCTCAACCCCCAAAACCACGAAATGTACTCGCCAAGTGAGTTTTGTTACCACTGAAACTCCCAACTTGATTTATTGCTGCAAAGAACATCAACTCCGAGATAAGAAGCCAGAAGAAGCATGAAAATAAATGGAGATCAACACAGAATATAGACATCTCCATCCCGGACAAAACTAGAGAGGGAGACACTGTGAAAAAATCTTGCCCAACAATAAGAGAAGAGCTCCCACCACCCAAGAAGTCGAGAGGAGTGGAGAAAAAAACAAGAAAAAATGTATTTACCTAATTTGAATTATTAGGGAATGATAAAAGTATAAAATAGATATAGTAACTTTAAGAGATACTCATCTGGGTATTTGGATTACATGGATCGCACTCTTCTGGGTATTTTAAATAGTTTATTTCTACCTAATTTGTACATTAAGAAAACGAAAGTTGGTTATAATGCCACACCCTTTCACATTCCCTTAAACAGTGGAGTGCCATCTTTAAAAGGTCAATTAAATGCTAATTACGAATTGTTTAGAAAACAAAAAGACACTTGAATATTAAGTATAAATAGTAAATGAAAAAGTGAAACAAGTGCACTTGATTCTCAACTATACGCCTTTCATATGCTTTGATAAATTGTAAATATTAACCTATATGTCATAAGCTAAGAGGCACGATCCATGTTTGCAGTCACATGTAAGAAATCTTTCAACTCATTTTGCTTTTGCACTAGAAAATATTACAATATGACAAATGTTCTTCAAGATCATTTCAATAACATAGATGCCCAAAAGAATATATGGGTCATTATATTACACGTGTTCTGATAAAATTTGTTCCCTAAAAGAAGACCCTATCGTATGTTCCTGACAAAAAAAAATTATCATTAAAAAAATTTGTAGGTCCCTGACAAATAATCAATATAAAATGACTTAATACATCTGAAAGCTCATATATTTTACAACAAAACATATTTTCAAGATTTAGATTTCTGAATTCTTAAGGAAGCATTTAACTAATTTGTTCCTATAAAACACATTACAAATCATAGCAAACAATTGAGAACTAATTGGTTAGGAACATTCAATATTTTTAGTTTTGATAGTTTGCCTATTTCAAATTGTAGTTGATGTATTTAATATATTTTGACAAAATCATTTTTGTAGACATATCAAACAAAGATGAGGATCCAGTACTTTGTGACTCGGTTATCAATTACATGATACATGGACCTTGTGGGGTATCAAATCGGATTAAGAAGCATTCAACTTTGTCCCTATAAAAAATATTACAAATTAAATAGCAAACAGTGAAGAACAAATTAGTTAGAAACATTCAATATTTGTATTTTTATAGTTTGCTTATTCCAAATTGTAGTTGCCATATTTAATATAGTTTAACAAAATCATTTTTACAAGGATGCCTGATAAAGATGCAGATCAAGTGCTTTATGACTTGGTCATGATACATAGACCTTGTGGGGTTCATCAAATCGATTACAAAGGAGAAATGAATATGAAAAATTATTGGAATTTTACCAGTGTCACTTTTTTCGCCCGACTACAATTTAAGCCATTTTTAAATTTATCAACATTGGTTTTATTACAATGGTTAAACATTGGAAGGTTATGATTCTAGTTGTAAATTTCCTTCATCAATTTATTTCCATATAATATAAAGTGAGCCAACACTCAAAAGATCATATTCCATCACAAAACATATTTCCAATATTCATGTTTCCCAATTCTTAAGGAAGCGTGCAACTTTATTCCTAAAATACAACATCTAATATCCATTTAACATATAAATCATTGATTCGTCTTATGTCAAAATATATGATTCATTTACAAGTTCACTAGATTAAAAATTGATGGTACTCAAAAATTAATGGAGCCAATGTCCCATTTAGTA
This sequence comes from Inga leiocalycina, assembly GCA_963242795.1. Classification (NCBI taxonomy): domain Eukaryota; kingdom Viridiplantae; phylum Streptophyta; class Magnoliopsida; order Fabales; family Fabaceae; genus Inga; species Inga leiocalycina. The sequence goes on from OY725326.1 coordinate 68,316,719, forward strand.
AAGATTTAGGATATATGTATAAAATGTACCCATTAAGTCTAAGCTTGCCCTAAAAATGTATTAGAAACAATGCCTTGGGGTGAATGTAAAGCTAAGAAAATAGATTTTGCATCAAGAATAGAGGACTATATTGGTTGTAAGAGGTATGAATTGCTTGTTAGACAAAATTCTTGAGTGTTCAACTTTATTTGTGGTTTGAAATTACTAGAGGCACAAATCTAGCTTATTGATACATTTTGAAAAACCACGTACAAATTCCATTTTCCTTTGCTTCCTCTATTATTACATTTATTTTTATTATGAGCCATTTTCTATAGTGTGTTTGTGACTTTTGATTAAATGTACAAATTCATTTTAATTAACTTTTAAGCTTGCAGTCTCATAATGTGAACACCCCTATGTAGGCAAAATATAAGCAACATCAAAAGGAATAAAATGAAATTTAAAGATAGCATTCAATAGCCATTAAAATGCTTACTTCTGAGGAATATAAAGAGATTTTTCATTCATACATTATTAATTAGAATATGAGCGATCATTAAACAATTACCTCTTGACAATCTTGTAATATGAACAGTCATATGGGGGCAATAATATACGTAACATGAAAAGGAATGAATGAAATTTAGAGACAGCATTTATCAACCATTAGACATTCATGTGACTTTATGAGGATCCGTACAAATTTACACTTACAAAATTGTCATGAAGAACATGCTCATTCATGTGCTATATCTAGAGAGCCAATATCATTATATGTTTGTTTGAAGGGACACAAAAAAAGTTCAAACTGTTGAATCCTTTAGCTAATAAACTTCCTTTATCTAATTGATCCTTCAGTTGATAAACTTCTTTTGTCTGATTCAAGTAGTTTCAAATGATAACCTTGTATTATAAACTACAAGCCCCCCAAAAACTCTTTTTGTGATTGTGAGATTTAGAATAATAACTAATTCATTTCTCACAAATATGTTTGGAAAAAACAACTAATAATAGCTCTCTTTTTGGGAAGAGTATGCCAAAAAGATTTTAACAAGATGTGGTCTCTCACATAGGGTCGGCAGTAGCATTTATTAGCTTAATCGTATTATGTCACATTGAACACAATATGAAAAAATGTTTAAAAAAAACTCCATTAATAAAAATAAACCCAATAAACTCATCACTTGCTATATCAAAACACACATTTTGCATTGTCATCACTCTTACTTCCATCTCCATAATAGAATAAATACGCCACATGCTTTGCTATAGACATGTATATCAAACAACCAAATGATAAACTAACAAGGACAAAATGATAAATAGAATCCCCTTGCTCAAACTAAATGTAATAATCTTATATAGGTCTAAAACAAGGCATGTATTTTCTTAATCTTCAAAAAATTTCAAAACTTTCACCAAAAAAAAAAATCTAAACTTATGCATGATAGCATAAGTACCTCATAATAAATGACATAATTCTCCAAAACCAAATTTTGGATATATTGTCAAATAATGCACATCAGTTTGTGCAACGCATTGGGGAGAATACCTAGTTATATATAAGATATAAATATATAAATCAATGATCATAATTTTCAAACAAATTTGTCAAACTTCCATCATTAAAATAACAAATGCATACTAATTATATTAAATGGTTATTGATTAATTTAAGTTAGATGAGGCCTAATTTAGATTTTTTTTTTCTTTTTAACTATCTTCAATTTTCCCTTTTAAAGATATGGGGGCATTCTGGTCTTTTAACAATATTCAGAAATCATTAAATATGTCTTTGTGTTTGATTAATAATTTGTTGAAAGTGTAGGCCCAATTTTGGTTTTCATCATTTCAGATGGGCATTGGGTGTCTTACAGTTTTCAAAGGAGCATGTATACAGTTCTGAGGTGGCCTATATGAAGTGCCATGTAGATAAATTAGTAAACTTTAATGGTTAAAATTAACGTTTTAAACAGTGGGCAACATTACACAATTTTTTAAACTTTTATAGAAATATTGCCCCTTCAAAAACTTCTAGACACTCAATGCCAATTGGTGAAAACTTTCAAAGTATTTTTACCCTTTAACTCTTGTACTTTTACTTATAAATGAAAAAATATTAATTTGATTGATTTTTTTGACCTGGGATTAATTTAAATGATTTTTTTAACAATAATTTTAACTGATTTGGATCTAATCACACTTTGATTTTTTTTCCCAGAAGTCACTCTTTGATCATGATTTAACCTTCGAATTTCGTATCTCACCTATTTTCAAAAACTCATTATATAAACATAGCTAATGAAAATGTAACTACTGCCTCCCACACTTAATATAAGACTTAATTGATTAATTTGAAAAGATTAAATAAGCTAAATAAAATATGAGAATATTAGCATACATTACATGATCTATTTGAAAATATTTATGTGTATCATTATATTATATATCAATTTATAAGTTGAGCAAATTAATTTGAAGTTTGTTGCTTTGTCAAAAGAGTATTGACTCGTTAATTCTATATAGGATAAGCATACGGTTGGTGAATCAACCGAATAAATCTCAAAGTTGGAAGAGAAGTCCAATTGAGATAGGGACTTTATCAATAGGAAAAGAATGAGAAAAAAATAGAGAAAAGCAAAAAAAAAGAAGAAAAGGACATATTGGTAAAATCAACTAATTCTCAAATCCTAATGAAGTCTCTTGGCCCAATTAAGGATTTGATAAATGTGTAAGCCTAAATCTGAATTCAAGCAATTCAAATGGATTTAAATGGGATTTTCCCATATAAATATTTTAAAGCTCCAAATTAATCAATCATGTTTTGTATTAAGGATTAGAGGTAAGATATCTCTCTATTGAAATTAATTAGTGATATGAGGCTAGTTAGGGTGTTAATAGGGATGAGCAAAAAATCCGATGGTCTAGGTAACCTGGTTTGACCCGACCCGGTTCGATGAAAAAAATTCAATCCAACGCAGTATTGGTCAAACCAGACCAGACTAGTCTTCTCGGGCCGGACTGGACATCTGACCAAGGCCTCAGACACTTTAGTCTGGTCTAGTCTGACCCGAGTTGTGTGTCTATATATATATATATATATATATATCTTTTTTTAACACCAACACATTGTACACAGTACACACACGCCACACCATAGGGATTCGGCTTTCATCCTTGTCCTTTTCGTCCGCTTCCTATCATTTTCTCAATCTGGACCGTTGGATTAAGATCTCAACGATCCAGATTTAATATATTATAAAAATATAATAATAATAATAATAATAATAATAATAATAATAATATTTTTATAATAAAGAAAAAATTTAGACCGTTAAGATCTTAATTCAATGGCCCAGATTGAGAAAAGGACGAAAAGGGAACGGGAAGAAAGAGGATGGAAGCCGATCCATACAACAGTGCCACACATGCTCAGGAATCCACATTCCATGCTCATCCCAAAGATGAGCATGTAATGCTCATCCCCCAATTTTAGAGTTTTTTTAAATTTTTTTTTTTTGAAAAAATGCTCCATGTACAAAAAGTTAATTAGCTTAAAATACCAGGTGTCAAAAAAATATTTAAGATATTGGGTGTTATTAAAAAAATATTTTAGGTTACTGGTGTTACAGGAAACATATTTTTGAATACAGAATTAGAAATTAATTAATTTAAAATATTGAATGGTAAAAATATTTTAGAGTACAGTATACAATTTAATCCAAATAAATAAGAATACATAAAAAAATAAAAAAAAATGGCCCTCACCTCAAAATTGAAGGGATGAGCATGTTGTGCTCATCTTTTAGATGAGCATAGTATGAGAACCCCATGCTCAGTTGCTCTCTGCTGTCACTGACCACTCAAATTCAGAAAGGAAAGAACGATCTTCATTCTTCAGTCTTTAGATTCGAACTCAGAACAGGCTCGCAAAAGGAACCCCGAACCCTACGTGACTCCGACAACACTCCCGAGTCCCGTCTTTGTCGTTTGCGGCCTTGCGTCTTCGACGACTATTTCAGGGGCCTCTCTTCTTTTCCTCATCGGTCACATCTCAATCCGTCGGCGCCTCAGCGGTCATCGGCATCTTCAGACTCAATGAGGTAAGTTTTACTTGATTACTCTGGTCTCCCATTGTTTTCCTCTGGTTTCTCTTCCTCTGCATCTGAAATCGAATGAGGTTTTAGTGTATTTTTATTTGGTGCTGCACAGAGAGAGAGAGAGAGAGAGAGAGAGAGAGGTGTTTGTGTTGCTCTATATAGTAAGTAAGGTTGTGTCTAGAGCTGGAATTTGGCATGCGTTTAGCAGGCATTCATAAGTTTGATTCAACCAAAGATGGTAATCTCTTTTGGAGCTCTGAGGAATATGTTATGAATATTTGAATTTAATCCTAAAAGTTGCCATAAACCAGCATTGTATTTTCTGTATAGGATCTGATGTTTCACTATTTTCCTAAACCAAATGGACTCTGATGCCTTTGAAATTCTGGCCGTAGATAATGCATGACTATATATAATCTTCTCTTTTCACAAACATTCTCACTGTAAAGCATTGAAAATTTGCTAAACATGTGCGATCAAATTTATACCCCAACTTGAAGAGTTTGTGATAACTATGTCTCAGAGATTGAGTTGAAATCTATATATAATTTGTTAATTAATTAGGAAGTATCTCAAAGAAGGAAAAAAAATACAAAATGGGCCTTGGACTGTCCAGGCAGTTCACTGGACCTGGTCTGGTCCAGCCCGAGCTCGGGCTGATGTTGGACCAGACTGGAGGAACTATCCAGACCAGGCCTCCTCAGGTTGAGGCCAAACCCGATCTGTCTGGTTCGGTTCATGATCAACCTAGGTGTCAATATTAAAGTAGAATGAAGTATATCTATGTCACTTCTCCTCATTAGTTTTTGGCAAAATTATATCAAATAGCCCATAAGCTAATATATTTATATTAAAAATTTAAATGTTATAATATTTTTAAAGTTAAACTTATTAATTATGATCACATTTTTTTAAATTGTTATTGTATTTTAAAATATAATTACTTCACTTTTAGGAATTTAGAATTATAATTCTAAATATTTATATATTTTAAATCCAAAAGCTTTTTTGTTGTCTAAGTGTGTTCTTCCGTTAGAGCTTCTTGGGGTTGTGTAAAATTGTAGTTTCTTCATCATCCTTCTCTTTTCTAATCTTTAATTGGACAGCTTTATAACAGAGTTTACAATAGGCATTTTGGGGCTTTTGAATGGGGAGGAAGGTTGAGCTAGGTGGCTGGCTGAAAGTTGGGTGTCTTTTGATTAGATGTCTTCTTATTTTATCCTTTGGCTATTATTTTCATTATTGTTAGTTAGTAATTATGTTTTCTTCCTTTCTCTTTTAAGTCATTGATGGTTTGGTAATTGTAGTGAGAAATTGATTAGGATAGGCATCTTATTTTTCAAGTTCCTTAGTCTTTTGCAGCCACTGTCTTTGTTGTCCTCTTCATTCTCCATCTCTTCTCACATTGCCGCAAGCATCTTTTGGTCTTGCAGCTTACATCTTCCCTTCCTATGGTCCTCTTCACTCTTCATCTCTTGTTGCAGCTTAAATTGTAGGCAATGCCAAATAGGTTTGTTGGATATGATTCTATTATCAGCTTTTCCAACTTTGTTCTGTAACTGTCAAGTTAACAGGTAACCTAAACATTTATCTCAAAAAATTGATTTTTAAAATTTTTTGTTGATTAGGTGCTTGGTGAAATTCCTACTAAGAATAAAGTGAGATCTTAAACTAAAAATGGGAAAGAAAGAAGAAGCAAAAAGATTACCAAATTCAACAAGTGGGACTCAAAATCCAATATCATTAAGGGAAGAAGCCACTGGGAAGTTTCATAAGAAGGCAGGCTCAAATGCCAAGTCAATGTGGAAGCTTGAGCACTTGAAAAACCTGGCTGTATTGGCTACTCGTGAGGTTTCAATACCATCTTTGGGTGCTTTCTACGGGCAATGTTTTGCTAGTGCCGAGGAGGTCATGGGCATACCACCTGATCGTTCTCTAATAACTTATGAGAGGTATGCTTTTCCATTCGTTTTTCCCTTATTCTTTTTACTTGCACATTGTTTCTCTCTAATCCCTTTAATCATCACGTTGCACGCTGTTATTTACTTCAGTTTATCAATGGAAATTGTAACATGAGCACATGACAGCATATGATCCACATATTATATGTTGTAACTCTGAAGTTTCAAGTTAGTTGCGTAATTTTGTAAAGCCGTGTGCTGTCACTGTACTAGGATTTCTCCTGTTCCCATCCCTGTGTGTGCCAGGATATAAATTGATAAAATTAAACACTTTCAACTTTAGCCACAAAATGTTCTCAATGGCGTCATGCGGTCCTTATTTTGGGCCCCATTTACTAAGATAGGGCTTTTGTTGTTTATGTATTTTGTTTTTATCAACATTGATGCTTAGCATATTTGTGATGTGTTTTGGAAGCCTTGGGGTTTTTATATTTCAGTTAATGATATAATTTAATACCTATCAAACCTAGGAACATGAGATAATCTTGAAGTCTGTACACTCTTTGGATGATTTTTAGATTAGTTGGAATATCATTGGACTTGCTGCTTAAGCTATTCTAAGTTCACTCGCTAATTATAATAGTAATTGAGTCTTATAATAGCCACATTTAAAGTATGTATAGCAACCATAATCATCATTTAACTGCTTTACAGATGTGAAATTGTTCTGCATCCAGGCTTCAACTGTACTATACGAATCAAGAAGAGAAGAACAAAGGGCAAGCATAGGCGTAACAAATTTGCCTATGTCACTCAAAATTATGTGGTGTACAAGTGCCATTACTGTTTGCATCAGAATCTGAAGAATGGGCCTACCAAAAGAGAAATCATCGAGCGATTCTAAACATGGACAAATCCCATCACATGAATCTGGCAAATCAGGAAAGGGAATTATGAACAAAGATGAAGCCAATGAAACAAACGTGTTTGCTTCACAAGTTGCAGCCACAGAAGTTCCTGCAAAACATTGTCCAGGAACGCCGCCGATTACAAGTCTTAGTACAGCTGTGGATGGAAGTAAAAGAAAGTGGTATATGTTGGGGTCTAATAAAGCAACTGAACCTATAATCATGTCTGTGAACAAAGATGCAGAAAAAGGAACTAGCACATCAAGCAAAAGAAGAAGAAAATCTTGGACTAGTTTTAACATAATTGCTCAGAACAGTGAGCATAATAGCCGCATTGCTAAATTATCTATTCCATTCATCTTTTAAATAGGAAAATGCTCTTTATATTGGAAGAGGTAGCTATATAATATTGTTTTTTAATTTTATTTTTCATCCTTGATATTTCTTTAAATTATGTCGAATAGTCTTTTTCTTATGACATTTCTCTTAGCATGAGGAGTTTTTGATGGTCAGGTGAATGTGTTGGTGTGTGTGTGTGTTTTTGGCCTGCAGCGAAGAATGTGTTTGTACTAACTTCATTATTACGCATAAATGTGGATGCGATCAATCAATAGTGTTAAAGGGCATAAAAGCTTGTTGAGGGTAGTAGATAATCAAGATCCTTCATTACATAGTTTTCTTCGCATTGTATGTTAATTGTTACAACATAAAGGATTACATACCATACACTAAGCAATAGTCAAACCTATCAAAGGATTGTGATTTTTATGTAAAATAGATGGACAAGTTTATTTGGTGTGATCTAATAGTTGCAAAGATTGTCTAAGCCTGACTAGATTAGATTAATGATATGAAATTATTGAAAAACTTATTTTTACAAGGATAACGTTATTTTCTTTCATGAACAAAATTTAAAATATTCGTATCACTTTTTTTTTTTTTTGTTACAACGTGTTCATATTTTATTAATTAGTTAATGAATGATAAATTAGACTAGGTACTATATATATTTGCACACATTTTAAGATGAATGTACAGTATTTCTATTTCTGTGAGAGGTTTATGAAAAATATGACCATCTACTAGTAGTTCTCTAACTTCACGTAAGGTTTGGTTTTAGTCCTTCAATTAAGAAGCAAGGACACAACAAAAGCAGGAACAATTAGAGCCAAAAAATTGGGTCAGCTCATTTAAGCCCTGTTAAATCTCGGCCAGGTTTGTAAATTAGAGCTTCAAAAGAAATTGAATCTAAAATGACCAGCTGTTAAGCCCGTTTGAATATATATATATATATATATATATTTTTTTTTTTTTTTTGCCCCTGCCCCGGAGCGATTACTAAAAAGTAAAAACTAAAGAGTAAGGCTAGCCCTAAATCCCAGTCCCATTCCGTGTCTCCGTCTCCCACTCTCCCAAAGTCCCACTCGGCCTCTCCCTCGCGAGTGCCGACTCTGCAATTTGCCATTGCTGCTTCGGCGCTTCTGCCAGTTCTCTGCCTCTGCCCTCTGAAGTCTGATCTTGCCGCTGACTTCCCTTCCCTTCCTTCATGCCAAGCTCCGTGCGTCGAAGGTCGAAGCTCGCCATCGCCAGACACCGTCTCTGACTGTTGCAGTTGTCGCCGTGTCGCAGCTCGTCCCTGTCTGTTTTTTGATCTCTCTCGGCAGCTCGTCCCTTCCCTTCCGGCCAAACCAAGGTTAGCTACTTAGCTTTGAATTTTGATCTCTCTCAGCTTGTCCCTTCCCTGTCTTTTTTTAATCTTCTTGTTAGTTTCTGTAAGTATTGATGCAAGTAATATTGTTGTTGTATCTGAATTTTATAGAAAAGATTTAAGTTGCTTGTATGTTTGTTGCATTTTATTGTGCCTATGAAGTTATGTAGGCTTCCTGGTTTTTAATTTTTTTCTACATGATCGTTCTTGTAGCTGATGAATTGCCATAACATTATTTCATATAAATGTCACAGAATTATGTTTATTGGAGTTCTGTGACTGTGTTTTTGTGTTTAAATCGCACAAACATACAGTTTCAGCCATTTGGATCTGTATTAAAAAGTCATACAGGTCATTTTGCAGAAGGCGATATATATACAATAGATATATTACAACTCTGGTTTTAATTAAAATGATATATAGAAACCTGGAGAGAGTGGCATTTGCTGGCATTGTAAATGAATATATATTATCTTTATAAATTGACGGGGGCTAGAAACTTGAGTATGAGTTTTGAGTATACTATTCTGCCTAATTGAATCATATTGCTTCGAGGTTAGAGTGTTTAGTTGATTGCCTTCTTATGCTTTGGCCTTTATGTGAGAGTTATTAAGAACATTATTTTACTTTTGATTATGCATTAGTAACTATGTTTGTTTGTTGCATGAGATGTGTTTAAACTTTAATGTTGACAACAGTTATATGTTAAATTAGAACTTTGTATATCTCTCTGAAAGAAAATACGCAGGAAAAATAGTTAAATATTGTGAAAAGGACTTCCCGGCCCACAAGGCCGGCCCTCATGCTCTCAGGCCGAGCCTTGAAAAACTGCAATTTTCCTGACCCCGGGCTCTTTAAGGCTGGCCCTGATTCCCAGCTCTAGGAACAATATATCACCATTTGAAATTGATCATTAGTTTAGTGTGGGCAAGTAAACAAAATATCAACAGTCTATGACTGAATCATAGGTGGTCAAAAGAATAATAAATACATAGACATAAGTACTTCATGCTGCAGTGAACCAAAATTTCATAATTTAGCACAGTACAAGGATAAGATGTTCATTCCAAAACTAAATAGATCCGAGTGTCTCTTTCTATTCCACGTGAACAGGATGATTGAATTGTGGTAAGTTTGTTAAAGAAGCAAGTTGATCCACATATCATGGTACATGAAAAGAAGCTCTAAGTATTTAACGTTTGACTCATTGGAAACTTTTTCTTGTTTTGGCCTTTCCTGGCTTTTTCCTTTCTACCACATGAGGATCCCTAGTCAAGAAACCAGCTGCACAAATTATTACGTACAACAGATGTTCAGAAAAATTGTAGTTTCTTCATCATCCTTCTCTTTTCTAATCTTTAATTGGACAGCTTTATAACAGAGTTTACAATAGGCATTTTGGGGCTTTTGAATGGGGAGGAAGGTTGAGCTAGGTGGCTGGCTGAAAGTTTGAGTAAATTGGGTGTCTTTTGATTAGATATCTTCTTATTTATCCTTTGGCTATTATTTTCATTATTATTAATTAGTAATTATGTTTTCTTCCTTTCTCTTTTAAGTCATTGATGGTTTGGTAATTTTAGCGAGAAGTTGTTTAGGATAGGCATCTTATTTTGCAAGTTCCTTGATCTGTCGCAGCCACTGTCTTTGTTGTCCTCTTCACTCTCCATCTCTTCTCACATTGCCGCAAGCATCTTCTGGTCTTGCAGCTTACATCTTCCCTTCCTTTGGTCCTCTCCACTATTCATCTCTTCCTTTTGCAGCTTAAATTGTAGGCAATGCCAAATAAGTTGTTGTTTCTTGTCTTAGTTGTTGGATATGATTCTATTATCAGCTTTTTAAACTTTGTTCTGTAACTGTCAAGTTAACAGGTAACCTAAACATTTCTCTCAAAAAATTGATTTTTAAAATTTTTTGTTGATTAGGTGCTTGGTGAAATTCCTACTAAGAATAAAGTGAGATCTTAAACTAAAAATGGGAAAGAACGGAGGAGCAAAAAGATTACCAAATTCAACAAGTGGGCCTCAAAATCCAATATCATTAAGGGAAGAAGCCACTGGGAAGTTGCATAAGAAGGCAGGCTCAAATGCCAAGTCAATGTTGAAGCTTGAGCACTTGAAAAACCTGGCAGTATTGGCTACTCGTGAGGTTTCAATACCATCTTTGGGTGCTTTCTACGGGCAATGTTTTGCTAGTGCTGAGGAGGTCATGGGCATACCGCCTGATCGTTCTCTAATAACTTGTGAGAGGTATGCTCTTCCATTCGTTTTTCCCTTATTCTTTTTACTTCTTTTTACTTGCACATTGTTTCTCTCTAGTCCCTTTAATCATCACGTTGCATGCTTTTATTTACTTCAGTTTATCAATGGAAATTGTAACATGAGTACATGACAGCATATGATCCACATATTATATGTTGTAACTCTGAAGTTTCAAGTTAGTTGTGTAATTTTGTAAAGCTGTGTGCTGTCACTGTACTAGGATTTCTCCTGTTCCCATCCCTGTGTGCGCCAGGATATAAATTGATAAAATTAAACACTTTCAACTTTAGCCACAAAATGTTCTCAATGGTGTCATGCGATCCTTATTATGGGCCCCATTTACTAAGATAGGGCTTTTGTTGTTTATGTATTTCGTTTTTATCAAAATTGATGCTTAGCATATATGTGATGTGTTTTGGAAGCCTTTGGGTTTTTATATTTCGGTTAATGATATATTTAATGCCTATTAATCCTGGGAACATTAGATAATCTTGAAGTCTGTACACTATTTGGATGATTTTTAGATTAGTCGGAATATCTAATTGGCCTTGCTGCTTAAGCTATTCTGCTTAAACTATTCTAAGTTCACTCGCTAATTATAATAGTAATTGAGTCTCATAATAGCCACATTTAAAGTACGTATGGCAACCATAATCATCATTTAACTGCTTTACAGATGTGAAATTGTTCTGCATCCGGGCTTTAACTGTACTATACGAATCGAGAAGAGAAGAACAAAGAGCAAGCGTAGGCATAACAAATTTGCCAATGTCGCTCAAAATAATGTGGTGTACAAGTGCCATTACTGTTTGCACCAGAATCTGAAGAATGGGACCTTCAAGGGACATATAAAGGGGATATGCCCCCGTAAAGAGAAATCATCGAACGAATATAAACATAGACAAATCCCATCACATGAATATGGCAAATCAGGAAAGGGAATTATGAACAAAGATGAAGCCAATGAAACAAACGTGTTTGCTTCACAAGTTGCAGCCACAGAAGTTCCTGCAAAACATTGTCCAGCAACGCCGCCGATTACAAGTCTTAGTACAGCTTTGGATGGAAGTAAAAGGAAGAGGTATATGTTGGGGTCTAATAAAGCAACTGAACCTACAAGCATGTCTGTGAAAATAGATGCAGAAAAAGCAACTAGCACATCAAGCAAAAGAAGAAGAAAATCTTGGACTAGTTTGAACGAAATTGCTCAGAGCAGTGAGCATAATAGCTGCATTGCTAAATTATCTATTCCATTCATCTTTTAAATAGGAAAATGCTCTTTATATTGGAAGAGGTAGCTATATAATATTGTTTTTTAATTTAATTTTTGATCCTTGATATTTCTTTAAAGTATGCCGAATAGTTTTTTTCTTATGACATTTCTCTTAGCATGAGGAGTTTTTGTTGGTCAGGTGAATGTGTTGGTATATATATATATATATGTTTTGGCCTGCAGTGAAGAATATGTTTGTACTAACTTCATTATTATGCATAAATGTAGATGCGATCAATCAATAATATTAAAGGGCATAAAATCTTGATACCAAAAAAAAAAAAAGGGCATAAAATCTTGTTGGGGGTGATAGATAATCAAGACCCTTCATTACATAATTTTTTTTCGCATTGTATGTTAATTATTGGTTTATTACAACATAAAGGATTACATACCATACACTACGCATTGTCTAATAGTTGCAAAGATTGTTCAAGCTTGACTAGTAGCACTGGGAATGCGGGCCGGCCCGCGGGTTAGAACCTTAGGCGGTAGCCCCCCCCCCTTGCGGGTTGGCTTTTGCTAGCCTGAGCCTGTTTAGGCGGGCTGGCAGCCATCCTTTTTTTTTTTTAATTTCTTTTTTTTTAAAAAAAGATTTATTCTCTTTCTCTTTCATCCGTTCATATCACACTTCTTTTTTTTTTATACATTTGTGTTATGAAGTCAGTTTTATTCTTACTTTCCTTTTTTTTTTCATCTACTCACATAACAAAAATATATAAACACATCTCTTTTAAATTTAATAATAATAGAATAAATAAATATAATATGAAAATAAAAATGTCAAATAAAAAATATAAGAAATTAATTAAACACGGCATCAAATGAAAGGTAATAATAAGGGTATTTGAATTTATTTTATTTAAAAATACCAAAAAACCAAAAAATTTAAATTTAAAAAAAAAAGCGGGCCAGCCCACTAGCCCACGGGCTGAGCCCGTTTAGCCCGCATTTAAACGGGCTGCCAAAATGGCAGCCCGTTTAAAGTTTTTTTGGGCGGGAATTACCGGCTCTACTGACTAGACTAGATTATTGATATGAAATTATTGAAAAACTTATTTTTACAAGGTTAACGTCATTTTCTTTCATGAATAAAATTTAAAATATTTGTATCACTTTTTTTTAGTTATAACGTGTTCGTATTTTATTAATTAGTTAATGAATGATAAATTAGAGTAGGTACTACATATATATATATGTGTGTGTGTGTGTGTGTGTGTGTGTGTATTTTGGGCCAAGCAAGCTTTGGATATTGCATAATACTAGAAAATGTTAGACATCAAGATAGTTGAAGAAGGTCTGCTCTCATCAGAGGAATGCAGCCAGGAAGAGGAACAGGTAATACCACCATACTTTGAACTAAGCTTTGGACTTCTCGTGCTAGATAATGGGCACATTCGATTGTAGCTCGTGGTGCATAACTCAGTTCAACGTCCCAGTCGGAATAAATCAAATCCTGAATGGCATTAATTTCTGGGCGAAGCGAGGTACTACATATATTTGCACATATTTTAAGATGAATGCACAGTATTCCTGTGAGAGGCTTATGAAAAACATGACCCTGTACTTTTGGTTCTCTAACTTCACATAATGTTTGGTTTTAGTCCATCAATTAAGAAGGACGGACTCACCAAAAGAAGGAACAATATATCACCATTTGAAATTGATCATTAGTCTCGTGTGGGCAAGTAAACACAATAACAACAGTCTATGACTGAATCATAGGTGGCCACAAGAATAATAAATACACAAACAAAAGTACTTCATGCTGCAGTGAACCAAAGTTTCATAATTTAAGGCTAGCCTTAAATACACAAGCATTCTTTTTCTAATTTTTAATTCATAGTTTCTTCTCCCAATAGGCCATCAGTTTCTCCTTAAGGCTAATATTTGGAACTCAGAAACTCTCTTCAAAGTGAAATCTTATGTTTGGGCAGTGGTACTCAATGGAATAATAGTGGGATGCTGAAGATTCAAAGACCATACAGATCACCTTCTCCTAACATTTCATTTATGTGTAGAGACGACTCAATACTCAAACGATTAGACACTTCTTACATTGCAGTATGCCTACTTATTCTCTTTCGAATAAGTTGTTTGACGTCGTTGCCAGATTTGGGTTTGTCCAGAAAATTTGGATAAAATTTTTATTGATATAATTTGGGGTAGAAATAAAGACGGCAAAGTTTTGTAGCACTATGTTGGTTTTGCTGTGATCTAGTGTGTTTAGTTTGAAAGAAATGCTAGAATTTTTATAGGTGTCTCAACTACACTCAATGACTAGTGGGGAAAAGGTTTTATCCCTTGCTTTCTTTTGGTATTTTCTTCATAATTCTTTTTTGGAGGGATTTGTGCCAAACTGTTATTTACTTAAGATCATTTTTTTTCTTGGGAAAATCCCTCAAAAAGAACTTTTAAATTAGTAAAAGATGCATAGGTGCTCCGTAATTTAATATCCCAGATCAATGCGAGCGCCTGAACTGGAATACTAGAATTGAATGTAAAATGACAGATTTAGCCCTCTGATGAAAGAAAAGAAGTTGATGACAAAAGAAGGTAACGCGATACAGGGTGAGCGTCAGCGCGCGGGAACGTAAGTGGGAGTCGAGACAAACAGGAGTGAGGTATGTATTTTATTGAGTTGACAATGTTCTTCCTTCCGCATGGTTGAGCTGAAGCAAAACCATTCTCATTAATTGGTGAAGTTGTGACACGGTGTTGAGATGTAGGAAATTGTGATTTTATTGTTGTGAGAATGTTATACATACAATTACGAATGACTTCAGTGAAGTTGTGAAACAAAACCTATGAAAACCCAAAGATAACCTGCGAAAATCGAATGTTAACCTGTGAAAACATTATCGAAGTTTGTGAAACCCTAATGAAAAGTTGGTAAATATGTGTAGAGGTCAATTTAGGTGAGGAAATTGTGAAATTCATAGAAGAACTTGTGAATCCTTATGCAAACCTTGTGAATGATTCTCCATAAGTTGTGAGACCTTATTTAACTGTGGGGAGATAGATTTTTTCAATTGTTGTAGTTGTGATAGGAAGGTTGTAAAATGGTATGAGAATGCAACCCACTTAACTCTGCTATCATGACCTTCTAAAACATATATGACCACAGTAGCTATGCTATCAAAAAGATCTGTGTTCATGTAACCCAATGTAAGTACACATTAAACTCGAGATTAATGAGGTGATTATATTTGATCTTCAGCAGAGGATAGTTCTTGGTGATATTCAAATACCCTTTGTGAAGTATGTTGTTTGGTCTAATGATATGGAACGTGTTGCCTTGCTCAGCAAACATGGCATTGTCATCGCTAGCAACAAGCTTGTGCATCAATGTACCCTGCATGAGACAATCCGTGTAAAAAGTAGAGGCTGAGATGACAATGGTGTTTTTATTTAGACAACTTTAAATCACATCAAATATTGTCTTCCAAACGGAGATGGAAAGCATCATAACATGCAATTTGTGGCATTCGCATAAAAAATACATATTATAGTTAATATAAATAATAATAAAATATGGTCAAATGCACAAAAAAAATTGATAGTTACCTGGGTCAACAAATGATTCATTAGCCTTCTTTTCGGACCACATCTTGCAAGCAACATTACATGACATGAAATTCTGGCTTTGTTGAAGGATTTCACTCCTCAATTTGGTCAAGTCATTTCAATTTCTACCTTTAATAATAATAAAAATAATTTTGAGTAAAAACGATCAGAACAAATCATAAATTATAAATAATAAATTTAGGAAAAAAAAGTATTATTTTTCTCTCCTTCTTAAGATTTACACCAACTCTCGAAACTACACCCTGATTCTCTATATCTAGCCACCATCAGAAGCTTGCGATCTTCAAAGAAACTACACGACCAGTTTTGAATTTTTTAACAAATTTTTACAAAAATAAATTAAAACGACACAATTTTGGAATACTTTTCTTTAACACATAGTAAAAAATAAATAAATTTATGATATTTTATGCCCATAAGATATCAAAATGTCACTCATTTTATGTAGAATCTAGTGGTTAAAAGAAAATTTATTTGTATTTGGGGCATCACAAAAGACATTAAAGACACCAAAAAAAAAAAAAACAGCCAAGTTCCTCTTCGTCATAATTGGTCATAATTTCGTTAGGCATATTGTGAATCTAAACCCAAAAATGACAGCTATTCATATCGTGGCGCAAAATTGTTATATGTATACCAAGACTCATAAGAATTTTCTTTATTTCAATATCTTTGTTCCATATAGCATAAATTTTGCGTTTTGCATGATTATTAGAAACACTATAGAAGGTGCTTCATTTGGGTGCACCCATATAAAGTCTCATGGCACCCTTATTTAAGTTACATAGATATTACATAAAACAAAGTCTTAATTGAAAGTGAGCTGGTATTTAGGCGACTTGTCAGGATTGAAAAGACCAAAATGCCTCTCAGTTTCTGCACCAGGCTTCAAGTTTTCATCAAACATGGCAAACAAATAAGTTTCAATTGGTCCATTAGGCCTCTTGGGGGTCCCACCCTTGACGTGATTAATCAAATTCTTATAATAAGTTGCTGCATTATCCACAGAAGCTGCATCTCCACCAGCAGAAGGCCACCCACTTTCTGACACAACAATTTGCATATTGGAAGCTCCAATTTTCTCCAAAGCAGCATATATAGAATCCAACAACGCATCAAACAAGTTTTGATACCCAGCGTCGTTTGTTCCTTGTTGAGTGAACAAAGCATAAGCAGGAGTAATGCTTTGTGGGTTTCCAGTATAAGAGAAATAGGGATATATATTAGCAAGCAGTGGAGCTCCATTGTTGGATAAAAAGGTGATGATTGGCCCTATGAAGCCACTAGCAGCATCAGTGAAAGCTCCATTATTAGGAGGGTAAGAGTTTTGAATTAGTGAGCTATCTATGGCTGTGGACACCTTAATTTGGCCTTGCAAGTTCGCCGCAGAAATCGCGCCCTGAACGTTTTGTATCACCGGGAGGACAGAGGATGCTCCGGGGTCACCGGGATGGACTTCATTCCCGACTGCGATGTACTTGAATTTGACATCGTTTGAGTAGGGTTTAACGTACTTGTTGACCCAATCTGTGGCAGCACCAGCGTTTGTGAGTGATTGAAGGTTATCATTAGGAACACCAAGAATGACTTCAATGTTTGAGCCTCTTAGGGCTTCAAGGGTGGCTTCATCTGGGTTGTATATACGCATTTTGCCAATTCCATTGGAGTTGTATAAATTCACCACATCTTGTTTGCTTGGTAGGTTGTTCCCATCTGATCCATAACACGCTCCTATTGATTGCGCACCTGCGTGCATGAATATAATTGTGATTTTAGCAATTGCACTCCAATTATAAATATAGCAGATAAAATGATAAATAACTATTTTGCACATACTAAACAAATTAGTTAATTAACTATTTATATTTGTAACAAAATTTGTATTGATTTTCTTAGAATATCATCTTTAATCAATATCCTCATTCATAAAAACTCCGATCCATTGAATATATACTGTCAATAGGTATAGCAAAGGGAAAAAAATATAAATTTATGAGGTAAAGTGGATTAAGGTCAGTAGTCTTATATTAAAGACCAAAATGAACCACTCAACTAACTCCGACATTTGAGACCAAGAGTATTTAACAAATAAATAACATAGTTTGATCTGCATCTCTACATGCTGTATATCAGATTTAGGCCATCCAAATGTTTAATTTGAGAATTCAAATTATATTTTTAAATTTATTAAATTTTAATGTTTTTGTAAAATTTATTATGATTATAATAATAGTAGTTAGACTATCAACTTATAAAAAATATAATTATTTAAATTAATATATAACATTGAAAAAGTTAGGCCTAGACACTTCATATCCATATGCACTTTCTTGAAAATGTGCACCGAATTTTTGTCAAATGTGATTTTGTGATTTATAATAGCTTAAATTAATATTTGTGGATTGGTAAAAAATAATAATATTTGAGGAAGAATATTGGTCTAATTAGATCATTAATCATCTAATATAATGGATAAACTATATAACTGAATAAACAGCTTAACTACGCGTTTAAGATATTTTAGTTTATCATATATTAAATTGGGTGGATTTATATATTGTTATTTGAGTGATTTAATTTTTTGTTAGACCCTCCATTATCTTTTTTGATACAATAGACACTCCATTATCTACACAAGTATAAGTATTAATTTCATAAACCAAAAAGCAAAATTAAAAAGTCACGTTAGAATAATTGGCATATAACTTGAATTTTAAAAAATTAATTAGTTAGAAATAGTAAGTTTTTTTAACTATCTCGGAATTTGGAACTTCTAATTAGTGATGATGCCCATAGAACCAACCAGCTAGTCAACCATTGACCTTGACTACAAACGCTAAATTGCTGAAATTGACCGCCACTTTGTTTGATAGCTTTTACTTCCGTCCTTATCTTAAAAAGATAAATAATTAAATAATTATTTTTCCTTGTACAAAGTCCAAGCTATCGGATAAAACATACCAATGATAAGCACCACACGTTCACACCAATGTGTATGCATTAATTAATCAGACAATATCAACATCAAACATTTACTATAAAATTTATGGAAAGTTTTAGTTATAACCGTAAACACTGTCCCATTGATAATTAGATAAAAATTCAATTAATGACTCTGGAAAACTCAACTCACAATTTTTCTAATTAAAAAACCATTTAGTGACGAAGTGAAGGCTATATAACTTCAACTATGGCCAATCAGTAATAGATTAAGACTTGTGATTTCGTTTAATAGATACATTCTTAAACACATTTCATTTTATTTGAATATGAGAAAAATAAAGTGGGTGAATTATGTCTAATGACTAAATTCACAAATTTTTTTTCTAAAGAACTCTAAGTAAATACTCATTGTTCCACTTATAAATTTGTCTTGTTTGAATGATAAATAGTGTTAAATATATTTTCTGTAGTAAGTTTTTCATTATATAAATGGTAAATACTCATAGTTTTAACTAATAAATTTGTATTGTTTGAGTGGTAAATTTGAGAAACTACTTAATAGTTAATTAATGAATTTGGAATGCTTCAATATGATTCTCTCAAACAAACAAAATATATAGTTGAAAATTAGAGCAAGAAATCTTTTGAAGAGATCTCAAGCCAAGTCCGTTGATCCATGAAACACATTTTTTATTGGCACCATTGAAACAATACTAGATATAGAATTCATAGATAAGGTACATAAGGCTAGCAGCTAAATCAATAAAGAATTTCATCATCAATTAAAAAAGGAAAAAAAAACTCCATTTATCAAAGAGATATAACGCAAACATGTTCAAGAAATTATGTTTTTTGGGGGGAACATTATATATATACATATAAAATTTCGTAAGACTAACACAATGAACAATTTCTCTGTTAATCCATCAAAAACGATAGAGATAGAGTTTATTGATAGTTACATAATGTTGACTCAATAAAGAATTTGTCCATGAATCCATGAAACGGGAAGTTTATAAATAGCTATACATGGCTCATTTAATAAAGAATTTATCCATTATTTTGTGTGTGTGTGTGTGTGAGAGAGAGAGAGAGAGAGACCTGTAAATTGGAGTCCTACGGACGAGAATACGCCAAGAAGCAGCAAAATGGCAAAGTTTCTTGTGGAGAAGAAAGTATCCATGGCTATGGCTTCAAAACAAATTAAAAGCCAATATTAAGTGATAAATGGTATTCGAATTCTATTTGTTTGTGACACCATACTCCACTTCAAGAGCCTCTATTTATACACGAATACTAGAGCCAAAATGTTTGAAAATATAAATCATTAACAACTTCTATACGTAAGACGCCAAGACTTTTACCCTCTCTGTCCGTAAATCACTCCGATAATCACTTTGAATTTTGGCTTGATCACTCTTACACTTCCAGAAACAATATATCATGAGATATCTTCTCTTTTCTTCAAGTCAAGCAGCCTTATTTTTGGCCTCTGGTCAATAGCAGCCTCATCACTTCTCACAAACTCATGCCTGGAACCTAATTTCCATATATATATATATATATTCATATATATGAAATATAAAATAATAGTTGTACTATTTATAACCTCAAATTTATGGACAATATATGTATGGATCCACAATCTAATTTTATAAATAAATATTTAATCTCATATTTACTTTAAGTATAATTTACACTAGAACGACCATGGTGCATGGTCAAAGCATCCGGCACCTTGTCATAGACGTGGTACTTCTTGTATTTTGATTTTGATCTCTAGAATGTTTACATTTTATTGAAGTTTATTTTAACACCCCAAGATTTTAATTAAGATATTTGAAGTTTATAATGGAAGGTTAATAAAAAAACCTCTCTTGGGTTGAATTTTTGGGAGGGGAAAAAAGTGTAACAACCTCTTTAATTTAACTGATGAATTACCTATGTTAATCGAAGTTACAGGGTTTGATGAATTATTTGAATTATTAAATGACATTATTTTGGAATTG
Organism: Inga leiocalycina; assembly: GCA_963242795.1. NCBI lineage: Eukaryota > Viridiplantae > Streptophyta > Magnoliopsida > Fabales > Fabaceae > Inga > Inga leiocalycina. The sequence goes on from OY725326.1 coordinate 68,337,389, forward strand.
GATTTTTGCATTTGAAAGTAGACATTTCAAAGTTTTTATGAAGTCCTAATTCATGATTTTTAGATATTTGTGAAATAAATTATGGATTTTCAAAGTTTATTATAAAAATATTGACTTAGGCATCCAAAGTCACTACTCTCATTTTGGAAGTCGAGACTTCTATGGAACAAAGGCAATTGGAAAACGTTATAACTGTACTCTCCAACTTGTAATTTCATGTTGTAATGGTGAACTTTCTACATAATGTTTTGAATATTTGAACATGAAATTGGAATTGTGGGACTTTTGTTGGTAACTGAATTACGAATAAATGTGTCAAAATACCTATAAACTCTTATTCAAATTAAGCCAAACACCGTATGTTTTTCATATGTGCAAAAGTACCCATACACTTTCTACCATCACCATTAATCTCTTCTTCGTTGACCGTTAGTTTGATTGAAATGCTAACATGGATGATGAATCAGCTATTTTTAATAATAAAAACACTTGATGTCCCAGTTTATGTTTCAAAGATTTCTGGAAATACAATCTTCTGTTTGGATTGCGATGGGAAAAGCAGGGCTATAGTTGTTGATGCTATCGAGTATTTGTTCAAACTTTCTCTACTGAGAAAAAGGTATGATCTTGTTATGAATATGATAACAATCTAATCTAATGAGGTAGAAAAAAGATCCTGTTAAAGCACACATTAAACTCGAGTTTGATGAAATTTATACTCGAGTTTTGCTTAGCACTGGAGGGTAACCGAAGAGTGATGGTGTAAAGCCGCATCAAACTCGAGGTGTTCAGAAGCTAACTCCAGTGCGTACTTGTATTACTTCCGCATGACGACTCGAGTTGGCCCATATATCACTCGAGTTATAAACATCACTGGAGGGTAACCAGATAGTACGTGTTTCAAGCTGCATTGAACTCGAGTTGTAAAGAACATACGACAGTGAGGTAGTGTTATGAATCCACGGACGGACTCGAGTTTCTAATCTAAAAACTCGAGTTATCCTGATCACTGTAGGGTAACTGAAGAGTGATGGTGTCTAGTAGAACCAAACTCGAGTTGTACAAAACTCACTCCAGTGCATTCCTGTGTTTAATCCGCATGTGGACTCGAGTTGTCCCATTAGAAACTCGAGGTTTCCCCATCACTGGAGGGTAACTAGAGAGTTATCCTGTCAATATACACAGAACTCGAGTTGTAAATAACACACTCCAGTTATGTGGTGCTGTCAATCCATGGTTAGACTCGAGTTTACCAATTAAAACTTGAGTGAAGATCATTATTAGAGGGTAACTGGAAAGTCAGGAACAAAAAGGGGAAGAAGGACTCGAGTGGATTGATTATAACTCGAGTTAAATAGCCCTCCACGCTTTAAATCTCTCAATCCCCAAACATTTCTGTTGACTCCACTCGACCTCCGACTTCTATAGCCCTCGAGTTAACTGAAGAGAAACTTACTATTAATCCGTTGTTGTCTGTTCTGTCTCATAAGTTATCACCGTCATCCTCTGTTTATCCCTATTTTTTAACGCATATACAGAGGATCCTACAAAATAAGTAAAGGTTATCATAATAAAGCTGAACCAACTTTCTTTGCTATTCTTTGTTAGCAAAGGTTATCATTTCTTTTCCATCAGGATTAGATTGTTCGACTAGTAGCTGTTGTTTCTTGTTGGACATTAATTGTTATAAGTTGACTAGTTGGCTAGAAGAGAATGCGCAAGCGCACTCACACGGCTGAGTGATTGGATCATTTTGTTCTAGTTTCTTTAGAAGTGCATGCAAGATATATTGAACTGGTTTTTAAGATTTTCACTTTTGGTTAGTTTGTTAATTGATTCAGAGGAAAACGATGCAATCGGTTCGTAAAACCTTGGGCGCCAATGCTGTACGCTCATGCTTGTACATGCATCTGTCTGCAATAACTCTAGATGATTAGATTAAGATAATCGCATGTCAAACTCCTAAAGTTTTGAACCTACTTTGGGAGCCTGCATATCAATATATCCTCTAAGATAATGTCTAACAATGGCAGAGTAAAAGCAAGCATCTTGCAGAAGTTGAGTTTTGCTTATTGTGTTTGTATAAGATTTTTTTTTCCAGAGAATAGTTACATGATATTCTCCTCATGAAACCAGTTAGCTACTTTTCATGTATAAACTGAAAATTTTGACTTTAGTAAAAATACTTGATTATCCATGTTTGAAAATGAAGGAGTAAATTACTAATTTGGATATCGACCTTTTATATGAGTGTTATAATTAAGTTTTTGTTCTATTTGATCAAGGTTGAGGAAGTGAAACTTTCTTTAACTGTTTGTCAGGATCCTCTTAGAAGTGCTGTTGTAGATTCTTGCATACGAATCACAGACAATTGGAGGTAAAGCATTAACAGAAAAGTATAAGCATAATTTCTTTGTGGTTTAATGTTAATATTTGTCTCAACTTTCTATTCCAATCAATATGCACCAATGAAATATGCTTAATAGGAATTCATTGCACAAATTGCAGGTATTCTTTATATTTACTCTTTACAATACTTCAAATCACTATGATCAATTAAAGGTGAGATCACTATTAGGCTAATTTTTTTTTTGAAATTTTAATGCTAAATCAAGTAATGTGAATGTTATAGTTAAGAGCAAGCTGCCCTAACTATATTAATGCTAAATCAGGTATTCTTTATATTTACTCTTTAGAAACTTTTGCTATGAATCTATGCAACATGCTCCTGATCTTGGTGATATTCCTATAGCTTGCTCTAAGAGGAGATGGCAGTCATTTAGGTAAAGTAACTGAATTTTTCATGCAATATGAAAAACACTTGTATTGCAATGAATTTTCAAGATGTTTGAATCGAAAAACTTTGAATTATTATTCATTTGTGATGTTATCTTGATATTTTTATTGCATAACCCTTAATACTATTGGTGTTTCTATGCTTACAGATTAAGTGGTTTTAGCAGGAAAAGCCACTCAAATTCTTTAGACTGGACTCTTTTTTCTTCTACAAATTTGGATCCTATGACATCTGATGTTGTTGCTCCTTCACCCTGGATAATCTTTGGTTGACAAAATGGTAAACGTTATAATTCAGATTTTGTTGATTGTGGTAGTTAAAATTATACATACATATTCACATGGGAAGGTTGGTAAATTTCTTGTTCAGTAATTGTTTTACGAAGAAAATTGATTTATTGAATATGGTCTTATCTCCAAAAGTGGGATGATCACCCTTCAATGTTGTGAAAATGTAAGACTGTATTGGTAAACTCGAGTTCTGCATCCTATAAGTCTAATCACTCGCTGGTTACCCTCCAGTGACGATATGAACTTGAGTTGTGAATGGCAAACTCGTGTTGTGAAAGTCTAACGGGATGTCGTGAAAAAGTAAGACTGTGTTGGAAAACTCGAGTTATCAATTCATAACTCGAGTTCTGCATCCTATAAGCTAATCACTCGCCGGTTACCCTCCAATGACTATATGAACTCGAGTTGTGAAAATCTAACGGGATGTCGTGAAAATGTAAGACTGTGTTGATAAACTAGAGTTATCAATTCATAACTCGAGTTCTGCATCCTATAAGCTAATCACTCGCCGGTTACCCTTCAGTGACGATATGAACTCGAGTTGTGAATGGCAAACTCGAGGGTTGAAAGTCTAACGGGATATCGTGAAAATGTAAGACTGTGTTGGTAAACTCGAGTTATCAATTCATAACTCGAGTTCTGCATCCTATAAGCCAATCACTCGCCGGTTACCTTCCAATGACGATATGAACTCGAGTTGTGAATGGAAAACTCGAGTTGTGAAATTCTAACGGGATGTCGTGAAAATGTAAGACTGTGTTGGTAAACTCGAGTTATCAATTCATAACTCGAGTTCTGCATCCTATAAGCTAATCACTCGCCGGTTACCCTCCAGTGCGATATGAACTCGAGTTGTGAATGGCAAACTTGAGTTGTGAAAGTATAACGGGATGTCGTGAAAATGTAAGACTGTGTTGGTAAACTCGAGTTATGAATTCATAACTCAAGTTCTGCATCCTATAAGCTAATCACTCGCGGTTACCCTCCACTGACGATATGAACTCGAGTTGTGAATGGCAAACTCGAGTTGTGAAAGTCTAACGGGATGTGGTGAAAATGCAAGACTGTGTTGGTAAACTCGAGTTATCAATTCATAACTCGAGTTCTGCATCCTATAAGTTAATTACTCGCCGGTTACCCTCCAGTGATGATATGAACTCGAGTTGTGAATGACAAACTCGAGTTGTGAAAGTCTAACGGGATGTCGTGAAAATGTAAGACTGTGTTGGTAAACTCGAGTTAACAATTCATAACTCGAGTTCTGCATCCTATAAACTAATCACTCACCGGTTACCCTCCAGTGATGATATGAACTCGAGTTGTGAATGGCAAACTCGAGTTGTGAAAGTCTAACGGGATGTCGTGAAAATGTAAGACTGTGTTGGTAAACTCGAGTTATCAATTCATAACTCGAGTTATGCATCCTATAAACTAATCACTCGCCGGTTACCCTCCAGTGATGATATGAACTCGAGTTGTGAATGGCAAACTCGAGTTGTGAAAGTATAACGGGATGTTGTGAAAATGCAAGACTGTGTTGGTAAACTCGAGTTCTGCATCCTATAAGCTAATCACTCGCCGGTTACCCTCCAGTGATGATATGAACTCGAGTGGTGAATGGAAAACTCAAGTTGTGAAAGTCTAACGGGATTTCGTGAAAATGTAAGACTGTGTTGGTAAACTCAAGTTATCAATTCATAACTCGATTTCTGCATCCTATAATCTAATCACTCGCCGGTTACCTTCCAGTGATGATATGAACTTGAGTTGTGAATGGCAAGCTCGAGTTGTAAAAGTCTAACCGGATGTCGTGAAAATGTAAGACTGTGTTGGTAAACTCCATTTATCAATTCATAGCTCGAGTTCTGCATCCTATGAGCTAATCACTTGCCAGTTACCCTTCAGTGATGATATGAACTCGAGTTGTGAATGGCAAACTCGAGTTGTGAAATTCTAATGGGATGTTGTGAAAATGCAAGACTGTGTTGGTAAACTCGAGTTATCAATTCATAACTCGAGTTCTGCATCCTATAAGCTAATCACTCGCCGGTTACCCTCCAGTGATGATATGAACTCAAATTGTGAATGGCAAACTCGAGTTGTGAAAGTCTAACGAGATGTCGTGAAAATGTAAGACTGTGTTAGTAAACTTGAGTTATCAATTCATAACTTGAGTTCTGCATCCTATAAGCTAATCACTCGCCAGTTACCCTCCAGTGATGATATGAACTCGAGTTGTGAATGGCAAACTCGAGTTGTGTAAGTCTAACGGGATGTTGTGAAAATGCAAGACTGTGTTGGTAAACTCGAGTTATCAATTCATAATTTGAGTTCTGCATCTTATAAGCTAATCACTCGCCGGTTACCCTCCAGTGATGATATAACTCGAGTTGTAAATGGAAAACTCGAGTTCTGCTTCCTATAACATTCGACTTTCGTAGGTTATCTTTGGGTTTTCATAGGTTTTGTTTCACAATTTCACTGAAGCCATTTGCAACTATATGTATAACATTCTCACAACAATAAAATCACAATTTCCTACATCTCAACACCATCTGACAACTTCACCAATTGACACATTCATATGCTGTTTTAACAGTTTAGAAATTTCAATAGTTGCAATTCAAACTTCCTCACTTAACAACAGAATTTCACAACTCATTATGTTTTATCGACATTTCCCAAACTTATCTTAACCCATGCACATTCTCACAACAGAGTTCATAGGTTTTGTCACCGTTACATTTTATCCACATTTTTCAAACTTATTTTAACCCATAGACATTGAACCGCCATTCTAATCAGCTGGAGAAGTTACAATGAAATACATTTTTAAACAAATCACTTATCGAACTTCAGCACCGAAGCTCAAATTCGCATCCGAACACTGGTACCTCTGCAACTATCTAATGCCTTTCACCACAACCTCTCCTTGCCTTCACTCCTCCTCAAATCCACCCCAAATTTGCCCCACAGTGTCGTTGCCACTATCCTCTCTCAATGCCACGGAACCAGGGTCGACCAATAGCACTGACGACACCAGAAGAAGATGAAGAGTCCCGACCACGTTTTTGCACAATTTCGCCCTTCTTATCACGGCTCCCTCAACGTTTTTCAATTTAAAAACTTTCAGGATTATGCACGTCATTTTGTCTCAAATTCAATATCCCAGTTCAGGCACTCGCACTTTTTTGGAAATATGCAATTTCGGATCACCTATGCGTCTTTTACTAATTTAAAAGTTCTTTTTGAGGGATCTTCCCTTTTTTCTTTCCTTATTTTTCTTCTTTTCCCTTTTTTGTCTATTTTCTATCATAGGAGGTTGTCTGGCCCAGCAGTTTTCTAATAAATTCCGTTTCTAGTCCAAAAATGAATAATGAATAATTAAATAAATGGGAGATGAAACTATCATAACAGAATCATTAAGAATTTAAATGCAGAGACAAAAAATGTAACAAGTCATTAACCTTACCTGAAACACCACCTCCTTTCACAGTACAATTGACATCCCAAAGCCCTAATGGCTTCATCTCAGAGAACGGTCGTAATAGAGTAGCCCAATGTTCAAGCATAGGAAAGTAGACATCAAATTCTTTATCATTAACTATAAATTTACCATCATCAGGTTGAACCTAAACACGAGCTACACTGCACTCCCTTCTTCCAGTTCCATAGGCATGTCCTTTCTCATCTACTCTTCTCACTCTTGCTTTTGCGGCTTCCTCCTGTTTCTGACGCTCAATTTCAGCTCTTGTACAATTTTTAATACTCTTTTCATAGCACACATCTTCTGTTACTCTAAGGGGTGGCAAGCCATCAACACCTTCAAAGTCCTTCAATGCCATCAAAATGTCAATCATTTCATCCGTAATTTCAGAAGCTGCAATAACATCACGATTGGGTCCTGTAATATCAAATATTAGAATAATAATATATAAACTTTCTATTTTCTCTCAACATTAGGAAAGTGATATTGCTTTCCATGATCTATGACTACGTAAACACAACGCTTCTTTTCTACAATGTGCGTGCATAATGAAAGCAACATCTTTGTATCACATAAATAACAAAAAAAAAATGTAACTTCAGTAAGTAAACCAAACTTTAATAGCCAATAGAAAGAAAACCATGAACAACCCCATGTCCTAACCAAACTTTACACTCAATTGCTCAAGATGAATTCCCTAAATTATATCATCATTGCTCCATAGAATATGTTGAGATACTGCAAGTTATTTTTCCGATTAATCGCTTCATAAAATAAACATCATTAAACTATCACTTTCACATTAGAGGAATCCAATTGTTAAGGTTCGACTCATTAACCACTACAATATCCTATAATAACAGACAAAAAGAATTCTTGATCCAGCGATGGTTGATTTCAAAGTTGAAGATTTTTCTTTTCATACATTAAATGAACTACATTTAGTGTATTTATCACTGTATTGCCTCCTATTTTGTGCAATATTTTCTTTTTATAAGAATCAATAGGGCTGGTTTCATCAGTACCCTTCCTCTCTAAGCAGCAAAAAGAGGACAAATAAGGAATTAAAGATAGTGGTTACACCATATTAAAAGCCCTTTTCTCTTTCAGACTCTGAAGCTGCCATACGTGAAAAGCCCTCCTAGTAGCAAGGAAAACTACTTAAGTTTCACCAGTATAGCAGAAGCACTTTTGTGCATTATCATTTTACTACTGAACTTATTCTTCATTCCATTCACCATCAATGGATTTGGATGTAATTATTAACCATAAAGATGCCAGCATTCTGTTCAACCACTAACTATCAACAAAACTATGTGAAACAATGGCACTTGTAAACACATATTCAGTCCTTAACATTTTGATATTGTCATTCTAGATAAATTGGCAGGCATGAAGAAATCTTACAAAATATTGCTGAAGCTATATGAACCAAATTGCGAGTTAAATTGTTTAAGGCAACAGCAAGAATAATAATAATAAAAATAATAATAATAAAAAATTGCGTGTTAAATTGTCATCTAATTTTGCTCATTTAATTGGACTTCAATCAATGATTCAATGGTAAACACGCTAGTGTCCCTTTTGAAGATATATTTCAATCATAATTTTTTATCGAAATACAAGGTATGGGTGGAATATTGGCTTCTCTCCGCTACCTTTATTGTCAACTTCCATTTCACTAATTAATAGGGTTGGGTTTAGCTCACAACGTGGTAAACCAAGGTTTAAATCCCTTATGGAAGAGGTATCCGTATTTAGTGCTGGACAACGCTACGAATATGATTACCTCCAAAAGGAGGATACCTATGCCTAACAAAAAAAACTTCCACTTTACTATCCATTTTCATTATTAGATTGAAATTTGAGCATCCCACTTTTAATATTTTATAAAATTACTCATAAAATTTTAAATTATTATAAAACAAATAAATAAACTCAAACTGCTAAATTTTAATTATGAAAATTGAAACTGCACTAAAAAATGGGGTTAAAGGGCATTCAATACTTCAAAATATTTTTTAAAGTGCATTCAACACGTTGAAATAATTCATAGTGCAATTTTGTCATTGGCATATTAAAAATAGTTCAATGTCACCTTCAATTAATGGCCACAAAAATGTATATTATCGCCTTCTTTCTCGCTCTTTGTCTCACCGCTTTGCCTCACCTTCTTCTCCCCTTCACTGTTGCAAATTCCCTCCCATACTCTCATCTCCAACATTCTTCTTCTCAGTCTAGAGCTCCCCAAAATAGGGGTAATATTTAAAATCATGAATTACATCCTAAAAATAAAAAAACAAAAAAGGAAAATTCTATCAACTTTAAATATGAATAATCTTTAATAAATGTAATTGTGATAATAATAGCTACTCAATTCTTCTAAAAATGTAATAGGCACCTCCCAATTCTCCTGGTAGCAAGGAATGCTATACTTAAGTAGTACTTGGATTCAATCTTGGTTTCAAGTAATATAAAGCAAGCATATGAACCAAATTGGCATCCGAATTGCTTCTCAAAGATAGGTGATCTTAGATTACTCAAGTAATATGCATTTTGCATGGTCTCAATTCTCTTCTTACTACACACTGAAAGTTCTCATGCGGGAGAGATATCCTTTGGAAGTTCTGCCACACAATATTGAGCAACTAGATCAGCTTGTGGTTCTTACCTTAGGGTGTGTTCTTATTAGCTTTTGGAGAATAGATTCTGGAGAGAATAGCTTTTGGAGAATAGATTATAGGAGAATAGATTATGGGGAAAAAATGATTTTGGTAAAATAAGAGTATTTGGATGATTTGATCAGAATAGCTTTTTTCATGGTCAAATTACTAAAAAGGACATTAACTTTTGTGATAATTACATATAAAGATAAGATTATATTTTATATATTATTTAAGGGTTAAGGTCCAGATTTAACAAAACCGTTAAATTTCACCTAACGAAGTTAAATTATAAGAGAAGAAAACCCTGACGGCATTAAAAATGATGGATCTTAACCCATTATTTAACATTAAATTTCATAATTAATACCAAAAATGAAATAAATTTGTCTATATATAATATTAATTAACTTAACTAATTTTTCTAATATAATCAAATTAGATAAATAGATCTTATATTGATAAGAGTAGGTATTAAAATTTTAAAATTAAAAACAAAACTGACGAGAGAGAACGGAGAGAACATCGAAATTAAAAGAAAAAAGGATGGGAGAGAGAGTGGTGTGGGGCCCATGCAAGAAAAAAGAGAAAAAGCCACTGAAAATAGCTTATACAAATAATAGCTTTTTCCCCCTCAAATCGTGGTTTAGCCTAAAACGGGATTCTCAGGAAATATCAGGTGTTCGGCAGCTTTTACCCATGGTTCTGGAAACCGGACCGGCCCGGTAACCGGCGAACCGGCCGGTTGGCTGGTCCGGTTCCCGGTCCGGTAACCGGCGAACCGGCCGGTTGGCTGGTCCGGTTCCCGGTCCGGTTTCCATTTTTTAAAAAAATTTTTTTTTTTTTTTACTATTTTCTTTAGAAATTTATACCAATAAGCCTAAAATTTCCAATTTCTCACCGGTTTGGTCCCGGTTTAGCTCCGGTTTGGCCCCGGTCTGACCCACTGACCCTTAACCCAGTACCCCGACCGGTTCAATACCCGGTCCGGGTTTTAATACCTTGCTTTTACCCCAAAACCTTGGTTTTGGCAAAAAAGCACTTTTTCAACTGTTAGCCGAACACACACTTAATCACATGGTAGCAGATTTTAGGAATGTTGAAGTTCATGATGGACTTGAGTTTCTCCAAGGAGCTAAGTGTAACACCCCAATTTTCAATTAAAGGCTAATGGTAATTATTGAGGATAATTATCGAATTATTGTGGAATAATTATGGGTTTGGTGGCTATATTAATTAATATGCCATAAGAGTTGGAAAATTGAAAGAATGGAATTATTGGCATAAGTTGGTAATTAATGGGAAATTAATTACTAACTAAGAGAAAAATGAGAAGTGTGATCAAATGGATAATGGATGGATTAGAGAGATTAATTGGTGACTAAGTGTGTGAGAGCCAATGAGGAGTGGATACATGGCAAGCCCACATGTGAAGGGATTGGGAGAAAAGTCAAAGGGAATATTTAAATGCATTTCTCTCTCCTCTCTTCCCTCTTGTGCGCTGGAAAACTGAAATGGAGGGAGTATAATCATTTTTCACTTTCTTCACTCCACCTCCATCCCTCATCTCTCTCGTTCTCTCTCTTCTCTCCTTGGGTGACGCCATTATTGCAGAAAATAGAAGAAGAAGAGCTTGCAAAAAGGTAAGGAAAATGGCTTCTATTGCTCAAACTTCCTTCTTTAATGTTGATCGTTGAATGAAGAGCTTCATTTTGATGGTTGTAATGTGTTCATTGCTGTTAGTTTGTGACCTCAAGAGATTGTGAAAGTTGAAGAATCAAGAAATCTCTTTGGTAAAGTGAAAGAGGTGAGTGTTATCTCCCTTTTGATATATATATATATATATATTGTGATTGTTGGTGAGCATTGATTTTTCTGGAATTTTCTGCCCTATTTTCGAAAATTAGGGTCTTAGTGAGTTTGGCATGTTGTGATCATGGAAATGGTATATTGTGATGTCTTTTGGACAAATGGATTGGTTTGAATCATTAAAAGTAAAGTTTGGGATCTTTGTGATAGCTTTGGTGCATTGGGCAAAACAGGGCATGTGATTGGGTGGTGATTTTGGTCATTTTGAGGTTACCATTGTGTTCCTTGAGTGATTTTGTGTGAGAATAAGCTTGGTTATTAATTTTGGAGTTATTGAACACTTTGGTAGAAAATTGGAAATCTGTTTGGTTTAAGCTCTGTTTTGTGCAGTAATTTTGTATGAGCGTTTTGAATGACCAAATGGTATTGGAAAATTATGAAACTTTCCAGTCTTAAAGTTCACATCTCAAGCTTCAAAATGGACATATATTTTGTGTCATTTCGTTGAGTATTCTGTGAGATATGATTGTCCAAAGTTTGGGATTGAAACATAACTCTGTTTTGGAGTAGTGTGTAGTTTTTGGTAATTCTGTATTTGTGTAGGGATTTTCAGTGATGGGCTATATTTTTCCTTGAAAGAGGACTCATATACCTTTCATTTGGATTTGGAATCACTCCGTTTCGATTTTTCTACAATTAGTTATGGTTTTTTGAAGTTCAGCCAAGAGTCAGGAAATTTCTTGGCCGCGGCCCAAACCTTTCTGGCCTGATTCTGGCCGCGGCCCATGAGTGGCTGGCCGCAGCCCACAGCCTTCTGACCATATTTGGGCCGCCGCCCAAGGAAGGGCTGGCCGCGGCCCACCCCTGTGTTCCAGCACTTGGTGTTTTCGAAAAGTGACCTTCAACCTTTTGTTTCCCAACCTTTTAGGGCTTTCATTAGAGACATTTGTGGCCTCTTAAGAGTCCTAAATGATAACTAACTTAGTGTATTATGGATATAAGTAATTGCAAAAGAGATTGATCAATTGTCTCTAATTTGGTATATGATTTGATATCTGCCGAACGCGTGAGCCCACTGTGCCAAAGATTGTCAGGAAAGATACAGATAGCGACTCCTCTCTTATACTTTATGTAAATGTATTGTATGTTTGTCTGTCATGCATTGAGTCGATGTTGCTGCTGTTGTTGCCTTGTGATTCCTTGTGCATTGAGATGATTTGAGATGCTTTGTGGTGCTTTGTACTTCGTGTTGCTGCTACATAGTGTTCACCGCGAAAGCGGGCGTTGTGCATAGTGATTACAGCGAAAGCTGGCATAGTGTTCACCGCGAAAGCGGGCGTAGTGCATTGTGATTACATCCCTGAGTGCTGTCGTATGTGGTGTGAGCCAGAGATCATTGTGAAGCTACTGAACATGATGAACATACATGCTTTGTGTTTATATATTGTATGAGTGTCTTGTTGCTACTGGGATTCTTTAGAATCTCACTCTTTCCATATGACTAACCTTTTCTGACAGGGCAAGTGGCTCGAAGGAGAAGTGACCAACCCGGAGTGGTTAGGATCTCTTAGGGACATTCAGGATTTTGGGATTGTTGGTTATCTATTGTAGATTTGGGATTACTGTATATAAATTGTTCATAGTGAATTTTTGATTTGTAATCCCCATTTGGAAAATAGTAAACCCATTTGATATATATATATATATATGAACCCGGGGTTTGCCGGGATTTTAGTTTCCGCACTCTGATATTGTGAATGTGAATTAATTGCTCAGGTAATTGTATCCGATAAGTGAATGTGGGACCAGATCTTTGCGTTTTGAACTGTTTTGTGAAAACCCCATCTACAAGATGAGGGATTATAAATAATGTTATCTTGTCTTATTGGTCTCTATTTCACTTAAATTTCGTAATCCGGATGTGATTACCGTGAGGGGGTTACACTAAGTGAGACTCCACATTTCAAGGGAGTTCCAAAACTTGAAAGATTGTTTCCTGAGCAATATTGCATAAATCTAGTTCAGGTTCATGAGTCTGTTGGACAGCTCAAGAAGCAAGTTAAGTTGAGTTTGAGAGGCCACCAAAATCTTATAACCCTTCCAAAGAAATTGGAAACTGAATTATGTGCAAGACTTTTCTTTTTATAGGGATGCTCAAGACTTGAAAAGCTTATTGAATTCGGAAAAAACATGAAATGTCTATTTATTTTTTATCTGAGTAAGTGGAACTAATATAAGAAAGATTAAATGGTCAAAGTTTAGTTTTATCCTAGAAGTTTTCATATAGGAGCTGTATATATCCAAAATTTGTTAAGATCAGTATTGTCATGAAAGTGTTAAAAAAGAACAAAGTTGCCTAGCACTAAGGGTGACATTGCTTTTATTTTAACAATTCTAGGTTGATATTGATAATAAAACTTCTGGATACCCATAACTTATATGTTAAAAAAAAAACTTCCGGAATAAAATTAAACCTTAATGCAAGATTAAATTATACAAAACTTTATGAACTTTATGTCATGTGTAAATAATCTCCATATAACCTTTTAAACTTTACAATAAACCCTCTAAACTTTTAAATTAATTATACAAGGAACTCCTATACTATTAGTTTTGTTTATTAGTTATCAGCACATGCTAAAAGTTTAAGGGGTTTATTTGCATATATAACTTAAGTTTTGAGGGAATTATAGGCATATTAGTAAAGTCTAAGGGGATATGAAATTGATGGTATGAGGTTAATTGCATAAATATAGAAGTTCTGAGAGATTAATGGTAAATTTTTAAAGATTAGGGAGGTTATTTACACATTCATATAAAGTTAGTTTTAGAGTTTTATTTATGGGTTAAGATCCAATTTTACTCTCAAAATAGAAGTTGTAGGTATCTAGAGGTTTTTGTTAGATTAATTTTGTCTTATAAGGATCAAAGTTATCCTAACCTTTAAAAAATTAACATTGATAGTCAAAAAATAAATATTAATTATTAACATTTTTAATGATTAGGAATCACATTGCTTTTTATTTCTGTGAAAAAATAATGTAACAAAAACTCTAAGATATCCATGGCTGATTTCACATGTACCAACATCGTGATTCGTGGGTGGACCTTTGCCTATATTTTTATTTATGATAATTACTAAATTATATAGGGAAAATTTCACAAAAATGCCTCTTAAACTTGCTATACTCAGAAAGGTGATCTGAATTTGCAAAATCCCGTTGAAGCCTATGAGCACCAAACTGGTATTCTAAAATGCTGTCAAAAGATGCCCGTGCCCTGTTTTCTTTTGCACCTTTTGCTCTTCTCTCTCCACCTTCTTCGGCTTTCACCTTCTCCTTCGCTCTCTCTTCTCCTTCGCCAAGCAACACGCTCTATCGTCCACCATCAGACTCGGCAATAAAACATATCACAGGTCAGCTTTCTCTCACTCTTTCGGTGCCTGCTAGCGCTCTTTTGCACAAGTCTAGCCCTTCGCCTGATGTGGCGGAGAGCTTCCATCTCATGGAGGAGTTATACGAGAGGGAGTCTCGCTTGGAGACGGAACTTCTTGAGCATAAGCTCTTGCAGGAGTCCATTGCGATTTTGCCAGGAGAACAAGATTAGAGCCAAGGAAACAGAGATTAAGAGGAATGCCAAGCGAGTGGAGGAGTTGGAGTGATGATTTGATGCGAGGAAATTAATGGTCCTAGATGGAACTGTGTGGCGCAAAATGATGGCTCTGGAGGTTTTAGAAAGAATTCATTCCATGCGCTCAAGCTTCTTTTGATGTAATTTTCGTGGCCCTTAATACTTCTTTGAATTTTACATCATACTTTGTGTCGCTTTTTATTTTATAAGATTTTTTCCTGGTTTTTTTCATCAGAAAAGAGAGACAGAATTGCTAAAAAGGGTTCACCGGCGCTGAAGCTTCGGTTGTCGGGAATGGTGTCAGAGCTTCGGTGGCATGGCTGCGGGTGGAATTTTGTTGAAAAAGGAGCAATATGGTAAAATCAAGGTATCAAAACTCGGATCGGTCATTGAACCGGTCGGGTACGGGTCAGTGGGTTAAACCGGGAACAAACCGGAGCTAAACCGGTGAAAAATTGAAAATTTTAGACTTATAGTATGAAATTCTAAAGGAAATTGTTTTTTTTTTTTTTTTGGAAAACACTAACCCGGACCGGACCGGTTTACCGGCCGGTTCGCCGGTTACCGGGCCGGACCGGCCGGTCAGGTCCGGGTTTCACAACCTGGGGTAAAATCACAGTATTCATTCAGTATTCACAAATCCCAAAATGTTTCTTTTGTATTGATTTGGGATTTATCGGATTGGAGGAATTGATTTGAGTTTTGTGATTTGTGAGGGTAGTTACCATTATATTTTTAAAGTTTATTAAATTAAATTTTATATTTTTCTCCCTGACAGAGAGCAACATTGATTCTGACGTTCTGCGGCTTGAGCGAAGAAGTAAGAAGTTAGCCATCTTGCAACAATCGTATTTATAGTTTCCGGAGTCCAAAAACTGTAAAGGCCCCGTTTGCGACACTGAAATTGGTCTCATAGAAATAGCCAATAGGATTGGAAACCAATTTCATGCTTTTATCCTATTTAATATAAATTTAGGAGGATGGAATTGGTTTCCATTTGGAGGCCAATTTCATACGCCCGACGGAAATGATTTCCACGCCAAAAACCCAGAGATTTGACAATTCCACCTAAAAAATCATTTGTGCCCCTCTCCTTTTTCATCACCCCCAACCCCATCGCATCATCTTTCATCTTCACCGGCGGCGGCGGCCTTCTTCTCCACCCACCGCCACTGCGACCGTCACGGCCACTACCGGCGACCTTCTTCCCCACCCACCATCGACATTCTTCTCCACCCACCGCACTCACCATTGACCTTCTTCGACTTCGTCTTCTTCATCTTTTCCCCCGACCTCCATTGATGAACCATGGCCGACCTTCATCTTCAACCCCAGCACCAACGACGGCGACCTGTGCAAGCGAGCACAGATCTGTGACGGCGACCTTTGCAAGCGAGCACCAAAGATGTCCATCTGCTAAGAATTTCCACGATCTTGCTGCGAATGGCTACCCAGTTCGGTAAGTAAGAACTTTCTCTCTAATGTATTAGCTAGAGCATTGTCTTTTCTCATCTTATACAACACCTTAACTTTCCAATCACGAAGCTGACGTAGTTTACGATCAGGGGTACATATCTTAAGCAACTTTGAGGTCCATTGAATTGAAAAAAACACACCCCCAAACCGAATGTCCATCTACTACCATTGGATTGAACGTGCTTCTCTTGTTCCCTCATTTCAGCTTTACTAAATTTTGTGTGCCAAAGATTGGCATTTGCTTGTGCATCGGATTGGTGATTTATGTAGAAATGGATGGAACCAGGTGGTCCAGAATGTTTCTGAACAAGTGGAGATTCTTTGAAAGAGATATTGTTCTCATTTATTGGACGTGAGAGAAGCCTTTGTTTAACTAGCCTTCTTGAGGTTGTTGTCCAGTTCGGTAGTCTCCTAGAGATTAGCTGATTTTTTATCATAGGGTTGCTTTAGATTGTGGTTATGATTATAGCCTTTTGTTTTTCTATTTTTGGAATTTCAGCTGCTAGAATTTTGTAATGGAGTATTGGACATATTATAGTAGAGTTTTTCTTTCAATGTTGTTTGGCTTCTTTTCTTTTGGCCCATTTTTAGTCCACGGTTGAAACGGTTTTATAGGGATTTTATAAACTGATTTTGCTGAAAATTAAGTTATATTGATGAGAAACAAATGGTCAGTTTATTGTTAGTATGCATCTGGAAGGTTTTATAGTTTCTTTTGTCATTCTAAAGTTAAATTCTTATTTGAACTTGTGTCTATTAATTTGAAGATGGGGAATTATTTATAGTAGAACATCTATAAGCTAGAATGTTTGTGGTTATCCATCTCATTTTCGTTGAGTTGTAACTTTTTAGTATTGTTGTGAGTCTTTATCAGAGATGGTAATGTCATAGTCTAACAGCTTTCGAATAGATTTCTTAACAACAATGACAGTGGCAAGAATCGTGCTTGGGACAATTTACCCTGTCTGACTTTGCTGTGTCGATGGATGTTTTAAGGCTATTAATAGTAGAAGAGTAATAAAACTCTTTTTAGTTTGTGTACTCTGCCATTGAAAGCTCTAGCATTGGTTTGTTGCTCCCTATGAGCTTGATATTATGCGAATTATAAATGTTATCAAATGATTTTGGTTTCCTTTTGGCTGATAGAAATGCAACAGGTAGCTATTAAAATGTTGGCTTGCAGACTAGAAACATCCTAAATAAATTGTAAATTTGAATTTTTAATTTCTTATTGGACATGTCTATTTCATTTTTCTCCACTATACCTTGTCATTCAGCCAGTGGAGGTTCACCTCTGATTAAGATTAGTCGTTTTTTCCTATCCTGTTTCATTTTATTTTCTTATTGCAGGTTTTTGAAGGGAGTTAATGGGTCATCAGCAAAATCATAGAATTCTAATGGTTTCGGATTTTTTCTATCCCAACTTTGGTGGTGTCGAGAACCACATATATTATCTCTCACAATGCCTGCTGAAGTTAGGTCACAAGGTGAGAAAACAAAATTGAATTTGTGAATTTGATGTGTTCTTAGAATCTTCAAACCTTTGGCCATTGACAGGGTTTTTTAATAAATGCTCTTTGCCACTTGAGAATGCAAGGAATCAAGGGGAAGTTTGAAGATTACTAATAAAAGAAGGTTTCTGAACTTTATTCCCATTAGTGAAGCTAGAAAGTGAGATGTAGCCGCATGCAGGATTTCTGGGAGACTTTTGTTACTGTAGAAATGCAGAAAATAAGTTGCCTTTTAATATAGTTTTGTTTCTTATTTGTTTTTTTGATCAAATTTGTATATTTGATTTTAAATTAGCATATTAAATTTTGGGGGAAAGCTACTTATCCATAATTTTCAAATTACCCTGGCTTATAATGTGGATAAAATTAGTTTTTACATGAACTTTGTAAACTATGCCTTTTCAGGTGGTGGTTGTAACACATGCTTATGGAAATCGTTCTGGGATTAGATATATGACTGGAGGCTTGAAAGTTTACTATGTACCCTGGAGGCCATTCTATATGCAGAATACACTACCAACAATCTATGGGTTACTGCCAATTATAAGGACTATCCTCATTCGAGAAAGAATAACCATAGTGCATGGACATCAAGCCTTTTCAACATTTTGTCATGAAGCACTTATGCATGGAAGAACCATGGGATACAAGGTTGTGTTTACAGATCATTCACTGTATGGCTTTGCTGACATTGGTAGTATCCATATGAACAAGGTTTTGCAGTTCACCTTGGCAGATTTGAGTCAAGCCATATGTGTTTCACATACAAGCAAGGAAAATACTGTGTTGCGGTCAGGTTTGCCACCAGAAAAGGTTTTTGTTATACCTAATGCTGTTGATACTGCCATGTTCAAGCCAGCAGATGAGCGTCCCAGCGTAGCAGAAATTGTTATTGTTGTTATAAGTCGATTGGTTTACCGGAAGGGTGCTGATTTGCTGGTTGAAGTCATTCCTGAAGTATGCCGCTTACATCCCAATGTGAGTTGATAAAAAGATTGTTAATTTACCTAGCATAGGAGAATTTAGAAAATTCCTGTGGATGATTGAGGTTGATCATATTCTTTTAAAATTATTGGAGAGCTAATTTCTATAGGCAGAGCACGTGTCCCATGCTACATTTGATGAATGTGTAGGAGTAAATAAAGGAAGTAAAATTTAGAGAGAGAGAGAGCAAAATAAGCTCAAGCATGAAACACATTTTTCTAAGCTCTCTGCATTCCTTAAAGAGTGATTCCCTTAGAACACCCATGTGACAGACAACATAGTGAGGCCATAGGCACCTCTTTATCTCACAACAATATCATGATTGTTAATTTACGTAGCATAGGAGAATTTAGAAAATTCCTGTGGATGATTGAGGTTGATCATATTCTTTTAAAATTATTGGAGAGCTAATTTCTATAGGCAAAGCACGTGTCCCGTGCTGCATTTGATGAATGTGTAGGAGTAAATAAAGGAAGCAAAATTCAGAGAGAGAGAGAGAGCAAAATAAGCTCAAGCATGAAACACATTTTTCTAAGCGCTCTGCATTTCTCAAAGAGTGATTCCCTTAGAGCACCCATGTGACAGACACCATGGTGAGGCCATTGGCACCTTTTTATCTCACAACAATATCATGATTGGAGAAGTTCAGCACTGTTTGTGGCTTGACATAATGCTTTATTATTCAATTTGTTGGTTGTTGAAGTTGGCCCTGTACTGACATATACCTAAATAATGCTAATTTTGAAAATTTTGTTACATGGTTTGGTGTTAACCTGCGCATTAGTGTAGAACTTAGTAGAGTCAGATGTTCAAATGTATCATGTAGTCAGCCATGAGATATTACAGTTTTGTTTGTTAATAGAAACTGCAGCCATGAGATATTACAGTTTTGTTTGTTAATAGAAACTGCTGAATCTATTAATTTGGTGATTTTAAGAACTCCTTGTACATTCTTAAGGTTGCATTGTTATTGCTGTTCTTAAGTTTTCATTATCAGTGCCAGAGATATTTTTATGCAGGAGCCATATTCAATAACCCTCAAATAAACATAACTCTGCTAGGAAATTATTAGAATGGTTACATAGTCATAAATTTCAAAATCATGACACATGATTTCAGGTTCGTTTCATTATTGGTGGAGATGGGGCAAAGCGGGTGCGGTTGGAAGAGATGAGAGAAAAGCATTCTCTTCAAGATCGAGTTGAAATGCTGGGAGCTGTGCAACATGATCAAGTTCGTTCTGTTCTAATATCTGGACATATCTTCTTAAACAGGTATAATTTTCTTGAAAGTGTCCTCTTTTTTAAATTTTTTATGTTTTGATAACTACTCTGATGCGGAAGTTTTATAATGATGTGCTAGTTTTAATTATAACTAGGAGTTGTTCCGTGTAATTGGAATGACTTTCCTTCTTAGATGAGTACTGAGGTTCTTTGGTTTCTCTAGTTATGATGTGACTAGCTAGCAAGAGTTTTCATGTTTAGGGTCTTGCAAAATCTACAAAAAAAGCCAATTATTCTCTTCATGCTTGTTGCTTCTGGCTCTAAATGGCATCTTTAGGAAAGTACATGCTTAGAAATCTGCCTCTGTTTGGGGAACATACACTTTGGTGTTTTATTCATTGAGGTTGGTGCAACAGTTTTCCCCTTTATATGTTTGAGATTGATAGTCAGTTTACTTAGTTTTTAAGGCTTGGAAGTTGCAAGTTAGTTGGATCAACAGATATTGAGACTTAAATATGCCCATGTTTGTGGACCATAATATTGTGTCATTGATGGGCATAGGATGGCCCAACTAATCCAAACCTATCATAGAAGGAAAAAGACGGGAGAGGGATGATTTGGCAGATGGTGGGGGAAAATGCTAACAAACTCTGACAAATATAATGGACGAAGGGAATGTTTAGGAGTAGGGTGGGATTGGTAGTGGAATGTGCTGACCTCTCAAATTCTAGTGTGTAAGGTGGAGAGTGTTCTCTCTTCTGTTTTTCTTCTTCTCTGTGACCAACTGAGCTAAGGCCTTTGTTCTTATACTGATTGGAGGCTTACTTGGTTATTCTGTTAAGAAAAGTGTGTTTGGAATAGCGATAGGAATGCTTAAAAGCAACTTTTCAATCGTGATTTACGGTATACGAGGTAAGTATGTGAGAGGAGTTTTGTCTCGGTTTATGTGAAAAGCAGCTTATAAGCTATCGTGACGCCAATCTAAACATGCACATAATATTTTTCAGTCAGTTTCTCCATTTTAAACCTTGTTCCCATCAGACACTCCAAGGGATGGGCTGTGAAACATGATTTGCTCGTTTGGAAGAGCTTATTTTTGGGCAATAAGTGCTTATAATTCGTGATTCACGTTATACGAGGTAAGTATGTGAGAGGAGTTTTTTCTCGGCTTGTGTAAATTGGGCTTATTTTCTCAAAATAAGCTCTCCCAAACATGCCTGATATTGATCCTGATAGAACTGATTGATGTTGTGTTAACTAGAAGTTATTGTGGGACATTTGAGAGAAAAATATATTTCTCATGTATCAAAATACTAAGATGCAACTGACTATTTATACATCAGGGAAGAAAAACCAGAGAATAAAGCCTAATAAATACCAATAAAGCTCATATGTGGATAATTTGAGAGAAAAATATGTTCTCATATATTTCATACAATACTGAGATACAATGGGCTATATATACATCAGAGGGAAACAAAGTCTCATAGATAAGGGAATAAAGGCCACTAAAGTCTGCTGAATACTAATAAAGGCTATACAATGATAGCAAATATTCACAGTAAATGCACAATATTCCCACGCTACACAATAATAAAGAATATTTGCAATGAATACGCTTCAGTTCAAACAATCCACATCTTAACCAAGTTTGATTCTTTAACACTTCATCATTATAGTTTTTATTTGTCAAAATCATGAATTTCAACTAAAATATGAAGGGCAAGAATTGTAGTACGTGGTATCTTGCTTGTAAACTTTTTGTTTTAAAAATGCCATTCTGTTTTACCTTCTGTCCATTCTTTTTGTCTCCTACTGTTGCAGTTCCTTAACAGAGGCATTTTGCATAGCCATATTAGAGGCTGCTA
Source organism: Inga leiocalycina (assembly GCA_963242795.1). Lineage (NCBI taxonomy): Eukaryota > Viridiplantae > Streptophyta > Magnoliopsida > Fabales > Fabaceae > Inga > Inga leiocalycina. The sequence goes on from OY725326.1 coordinate 68,359,127, forward strand.
GTTGTGGATTGTTAACAGTTAGCACACGTGTTGGAGGTGTTCCTGAGGTATGTATGATTGATATTCTTTCTTTACCTGTTCAAAATGTGAACGTGTCTTTGAATATTTTTAGAGGCTTTTGTTATGAACTTGAGTTTCTGACCAGTTAATCTTTGCCAAAATAATGTCTTACCGGAATTTAGGTTGATTTTACCTTTTTGCTTGTAGGTTTTGCCTGAAGACATGATTGTTTTGGCAGAACCTGATCCTACTGCGATGGTGCAAGCGGTTGGTATAGCAATCTCTATGTTGCCAGAGATTGCTCCACAAGTCATGCACGAGCGGGTGAATTTCTAGTTTAAAAAGTCTCTCTGAGTGAGTGAATCAGTTTATTAGTTTTTTCCTCCTTTATTTTATGCAGATGAGGGAGCTCTACAATTGGCATGATGTTGCCAAAAGGACTGAGATTGTATATGACCATGCTTTAAAGTGCTCTAATCAAAATCTGCTGGAACGTCTTTCAAGGTAGGTATGCTCAGAATATCTCATGTGAAATGTGATTAATACATTATTGTATTAGCAAGTTTGTCATTAATTGAGTTTTTCTTTATGTTTCTAGATACTTGAAAGGAAACAAAATTTTTAATTTTGCCTGATACTTTAGTTTTTCTTGGTAATGCAATATAAATATATTGGGATCTTTTATTGATGGCCCTAAATCTGTGGCGATTCGTTTGCTGGGGTAGCTAAATATATTGTTCAAGTGGAGAATTGCGTTGATGATTGAGAAATATGGTTAGGCGGTTGGTGCAACCTACTAGGCCCATGATAATTCAGTAAGTAGTTGAGATAGGTATTGGCTCAAGTTGCTGATTAAATATGGATCGGATACTTGAATATAATTCAAATATGAATATTCGGAAATCTTCCTGCTTTGTGATTATACATTATTAGCATGGTGTCTAAGTTTGCCTTGTCTAGTTATGTAATAGTCGATTCAATCCTTTCCTATCACAATTCAGTAGGCAATTGTATGGAACTTGGACATTTAATAGCTTAAATACTCACACTGGAACTTCATATTTGTAGCATATATTATTGAAAAGTCCTTGTTTGGGATGTTTAATGCTTGTCAATTTTTGGTGAGAGTCATAAGCTTCTGTTTTCTGTCTTCTAGTGTTTATGATCCAGCATCATAGTTAGTGGTGGATGATCTATGGGGTCCAGCGGCCACAATTTCTCGGTATTATATAGCATTTCATGACGATTGTGCTCATTTTGTTTGGCTTTATCTACTACCTAAGAAATCATATGCTCTTCAAGCTTTCAAGAACTTCAAAACCTGAGCTGCGACTTGGCACAAAAATTTAGTCTTTGAACTGACTTTAGTGGGGAATTAAGAGCCTTTCGGTCATACTTGTGTGAATGTTGTTGACAGCAGCATTCTACCTATCCACATACTTCTAAGCAAAATGGTTTGGTGAAAGGAATTATTGTCAAGTGATTCAGATTGGGGTTACACTACTGGCTTAAGGATCTCTATCCTTGTGTTATTGGTTTGAAGCTTTCACCAGTGTTTGTCTTATCAACAGGTTCCCTATCAGGGCATCACAAGGAAACTCCTTGCAAGAAGTCTAGACTATCCTTTGAGTGTTTGGATGTGAATGCTTCTCCTTTTTGAGGGTTTATAATACTCCCAAGTTAGACGTCAAATATGCTTCATGTCTATTTATAGGGTACAGACAACAATATTGAGGGTAGCAATACCTTGATATGCAATGTTGGTAACTCCCTTAAACAAGATGCAAATTCCTCTGATGGATACTCCGTCTATATGGTGTGACAACTCAGACTGTGCTTTAGCTGCCAATCCTATGTTGTACACTAAGACCAAGATGTGGATCTAAATTTGCATTTTATCAGAGAAAGTGGGGAGAGATGGAATATTACAGGTTATGAGCTTAAGAGCTCATAATGTTATTCATTGATATATAAATGCTTAGGATTACAATGCTTATATAGGAAAAAACAGAGGGACAGAAATCAATGGTAGGTGAGTGTAGGTGAGTGTAGACAGAGGTGTAGAGAGTGTCAACAATGGCATACAATTAGGTGCTGATATTTCTGACTTCTTACACTCCCCCTCAAGCTGGAGAGTATATGTCAATCATACCCAGCTTGCACAGAAACTTTTCAAACGTAGTTCGGCTTAGTGGTTTTGTCAGCACGTCTGCAATTTGGTCTTCAGATCTGATGTAAGACAAATTCATAATGCCTGCTTCAATTTTCTCTTTAACAAAGTGTCTGTCTATCTCAACATGTTTTGTTCTATCATGATAGACTGGATTCTTGACCATTTCAATGCTGGCTTTGTTGTCACACCAAATTTGCATTGGCCCCTCATATGGAATTCCCAACTCCTTCAGTAATCTAATGATCCAAAGTCCTTCACGTACTCCATGATTAACAGCTCTTAGTTCGGCTTCTGCACTACTTGGTGATACCACAGTTTGTTTCTTGCTTCTCCATGTAACAAGATTTCCCCACACGTATGTGCAATATCCTGAGACTGATCTTCTAGTTTCTCTATCCCTTGCATGATCTGCATCAGTGTATATTACGATATTTCTGGTAATGCATTTCTTAAAGAAGATTCCTTTTCCAGGATTAAGCTTTAAATAGCTTAGAATCCTGTATACAGCTGCCATGTGTTCTTCTTGTGGTTGGTGCATGAATTGACTTGCTATTCCAACTGCATAGCTAATGTCTGGACGTGTATGGGTCAAGTATATGAGTTTGCCAACAAGTCTTCTGTACTGTTCTGTGTTGACTGGGACACCTTTTGGTTTAATTTCTAGGTGACAACCTTCTTCCATTGGTGTTCCTTCGGGTTGTGCCCCTAACATTCCAGTTTCATGCAATAGATCTAGGGTATACTTTCGCTGGGATACATTGATACCCTTTTTAGTTCTTGCCACTTCCATGCCTAGGAAATACCTCATTTGTCCAAGGTCTTTCACCTGGAACTCAGTTGATAAATCCTGTTTTAAATGAGCAATAGATTCTTCATCGTTTCCCGTAATGACCATGTCATCAACATAGACGATCAAGATGGTGACTCTGCTGTTGACACGTTTGACGAACAATGTGTCATCTGCTTGTCCCTGAGTATACCCCAATCTTTTCATTGTTTTGGTAAATCTACCAAACCATGCCCGAGGAGATTGCTTAAGTCCGTACAATGACTTGTTGAGTTTACATACAGAGTTGTTAGGAGCTAAAATTCCATCTGGAATCTCCATGTAAACTTCTTCTTCCAAGTTTCCATTTAGAAAGGCATTCTTTACATCTAGTTGATGCAACGACCAATCCAAGTTGGCTGCGATTGATAGGAGTATTTGAACAGTATTAAGCTTAGCTACTGGAGCAAATGTCTCCTGGTAATCAATTCCATATGTCTGAGTGTATCCTTTTGCCACTAGTCTTGCCTTGTATTTGTTGATACTACCATCAGGATTGAATTTTGGGTTGAAGATCCACCTGCATCCTACTGGTTTCTTTCCCTTGGGAAGAGTTGTAATCTCCCATGTTTTATTTTCCTTGAGTGCCCTTAACTCTTCTTCTGTAGCTCGTTTCCAATTTGGATCAGCTATAGCTTGTTGAAATGTTTTTGGGATTTTGATCTGCGCACTGTTTACAACAAAGCTTTGCATTTTCATAGACAGGTTGCCATATGAGACAAAACGTTGAATTGGATGCTGAGTACAGGATCTTACCCCTTTTCTCAATGCAATAGGCCAACCAAATTCTTCAGGATTTAATCCCGAATTAGAGTCATGGTCATTCCTTTGAATAGGAGAGATAGTTCTACCATTGTTTGGTTCATCTTGATTTTGTAGTCTGGACTCTTCATTTTGCTGTGATTCAATATCCATCCCTGAATTGATTTCAACATTTGTTTCCAGTTCATTAGGCATGAGTTCAGGTTGAGGTGGAAGCTGTTCTGATTCATGATCAAGTTGGGTAGGAGTAAGTTGGCTTGTGGAAGGGACAGATTCAATGATGGGCACAAGATTAGGTTGTGGTGGTGATGATTCAGGTTTATTCAGTGTTAGCCATTCAATTTCAGTGTACTCCCCCTGAATGGGTAATTTAGGGTAATAGGCTTCGGCTTCTGAGAAGACTGTATCTTTGGAGATAATAAGTTTCTTGGAAGCTGGACGGTAGCATTTATACCCTTTTTGAGTAGGAGAGTAACCAAGGAACAGACATTTGTCAGCACGAGTACCAAGTTTGTTTCCATCATTGTTATGGACATAGACAACACAACCAAATACCTTAGGAGGCAATGAAGTGAGGATTGAGCAACTGGGAAAATTTTCTAATAGTTTTTGGATAGGTGTGTCATATTTGAGGACTTTGGAAGGCAAACGATTAATGAGATAAGCTGCAGTGAGTACGGCACCACCCCAAAAAATGTTGGGAACATTTCGTTCCATTAGTAAGGTTCGGGTTACTTCCAACAAGTGACGGTTCTTTCGCTCAGCTACTCCATTTTGTTGAGGAGTGTAAGGGCAGGAGGTTTGGTGATGAATTCCTTGTTGATCAAGGAATTCGCTAAAAACGTTGCTCATATATTCCTTGGCATTGTCACTTCGTAGTACCTTAATAGACACATTAAATTGGGTGCGCACAAAAGTATAGAAGTTTTGAAAGATTTTGGCTACGTCAGATTTGTCTTTCATTAAATAAACCCATGTGGTTCTAGTGTGATCATCTATGAAAGTAACAAACCATCTAGCATTAGTGAGAGTTTTTATGCGTGAAGGACCCCAAATGTCACTATGGATTAGTGTGAATGGCGAGGAAGGTTTGTAGGGCTGTTTGGGATAAGAGGATCTGGTTTGTTTTGCAATTTGGCAAGTTTCACACTGAAAAGGAACAGAATTTTTATTGAATAAATTTGGAAACAAATGCTTCATATAATCAACACTAGGGTGACCTGAACGACAGTGCCATAAGTTTACATCATGATTTTGTGAATTAGAGCTAACCAGTGCTCTTCTTGCCTTCCTTGCATCTTCGGATCTCAAGTTTGACTCTTCAAGGTAGAACAGTCCATCCCATTCTCTAGAAATTCCAATCCTCCTCCTCGATTTTAAATCCTGGAAGATACAAACATCATTATCAAACATGACTCGGCACAGTCGACCCTTAGTTAATTTACTCACAGATATAAGATTGACAGTGAGTGTGGGCACAAACAAGACATTATGAAGTTTCAGGGAATTAGAGAGAATAATTGTGCCAATTCCTTCAACTGTAGTGTATATCCCATTAGCAACTTTGACTCGAAGATTCTCATGAATCAGTTTAAGAGTTGAAAACAAAGTGCGATTACCAGTCATGTGATCAGTTGCTCCTGAATCAATAATCCAAGCATTCTCACTAGCTCGTACAGTATTTAGAGCTATAATGGAGTTACCTGATTGTACAAGGTTGATGCCGGGCATAGAATTAGACTTATTTTGTCTGTCTATCATCTTGCGGAATATCTGCAGTTCCTCTTTAGTTAGAGAATAATTATCCTCAGCTTCTGACTCAGTAGCAGAGATATGGCTTTGTTTGTTGCCTCCTGGTTTTCCATGAAGCTTCCAGCACTCTTCTTTGATGTGGCCCTTCTTCTTGCAATAACTACACCATTTGTTTCTTCGTTCGTCTTGTGGTCGTTTTGCTGTCAAGGTTGACCTTTCAATTGAGCTCGAACTACCTTGGTTTGCTGCCAGGGCGGACTTTTCAATTGGGCTTAAGCTACCTTGATTTAAGAGTTTTCTGCTCTCTTCGAACTGTACATGGTTGACAACATCAAAGAGATGCGGTAAAGGCTTTAGGCCCATTATTCTGCCCCGTATCTCCTCAAATGAGTCATTTAGTCCAAGGAGAAAATCATACACTCGTCCTTCTTCGACTATTTTCTTGTATAACTGAGCATCTTCCACATTTTTCCATGGATGTACTTCAAACAGGTCCTGTTGTTGCCAGAGTTTGATCAATACATTATAGTACTCAGTGACGGTCAGAGTACCTTGTCTCAAATCTCGAAGTTGGCGCTTCAAATGAATCAAGGCTGCTGTATTATCAAGAGAGGAATAGGTTTGTCTGGCTGCATCCCAAATTTCTTTTGCAGTAGTTGCGAGGAGATATCCTTCGCTGATGTCATCAGTCATAGAGTTGCACAACCAACTCATAACTTGATTGTTCTCAGCAAACCATGTATCAAAATGAGTGTCATCAGGGGCAGGCTGTGATGCTCCTCCATTAATATACTTCTCTTTTCGTTTGCCACGAAGATACCTTAGCACGGTTTGGGACCATTGGAGGTAGTTTCGCCCATTGAACCTATGGTTAATAGCCATAATCTGACTATCGGAGAGTTCTGGGGCAGTCACCGTTTTGCTAGTGGTAGAGGATTGAGATGGAGAAGCATCTTGAGTTTCGGAATTTGTACCGGTCATTAGTGCTATTGGAGTGGCTCTGAGATTTGTGGGAAAAGAGCCAAAATGGGAAGGAAATTCAGAAGGATCCATTCTGGCTAAAAAAGGTCGCCGGAGCTGCTGCAGACGACGGCGCGTGGGGTTCACGCGCCGGTGGTTCTGCCTGCGAGTGGGATTCACGCGCCAGTGGTTTGTCGGCGCGTGGTCTTCACGCGCTGCTCAGAACGCTGCAATCTTCCAGGGATGCGCCGATCGGCGCCTCCTGCTTCCTTTTGGACGGGCGGTGTGCTCTAACGCGCCGCCATTTGGGAGATCGGAGCACACCGTCCGTCCCCTGTTTCTGCCTCTCGCTCGTCGTCGCTCACTGCTCTCTCTCGTCTCTCACTGCCAGGTCCGTTAAGCCAGGCTCTGGTACCATATGAGCTTAAGAGCTCATAATGTTATTCATTGATATATAAATGCTTAGGATTACAATGCTTATATAGGAAAAAACAGAGGGACAGAAATCAATGGTAGGTGAGTGTAGGTGAGTGTAGACAGAGGTGTAGAGAGTGTCAACAATGGCATACAATTAGGTGCTGATATTTCTGACTTCTTACACAGGTTTAGCAAGTTTCTTCTACAGATCAGAGCAAGACGACCCTTAGATATAAGATAGGGGTTTTCATTCACTGGAGGATTTTGCTTTCACTAACGAATCTTTGTCTGGTGGAATTACTAATGAAGCTGGTAGTTGTCTTCGTGTTATTGTTTTGTACAGACCTGTTTTGGCTTGCTGCTGTTAGAATTGTCCTCTTATTACTCTTCTGTTTTGGGGGCATATAATTCAGATTGAAAAATTCATAAATCTTCTCACTCTCTGATCCTCTGTTGCTAGCAGGTTGATTCATGGTTTATGAAGGACATGAGTTTGATTATATTTATAAATTTCCTATTCATTCAAAGAAATATTGCTTATCTTTTACTACCATATTTCTTGTGGTGCTGATAGTGTTATATCCTTTTTAGATACCTCTCATGCGGATCATGGGCAGGCAAGCTCTTTTGCTTGGTTATGATTGTTGGCTTTTTGTTATGGCGTTTATTGGAACTATGGCAGGTAAGATGGTGCTCTGGTATGTGTTTGGGACAATTATAGTTTGAGACCAAAATATGAATTTGATTTTAATTCACGACCAAAACATTCTGAAAGTTCAGCAAAGGACCAAAGATCCTTTACAAATTTGACATTAATATTCCATAATTTGACATCAAGATTCTGAAATTTGAGGCTGATACTTCAAAATTTGGCAATATTATTCTAAAGCTGCGTTACTGCTAAATTTTAGAATGTTATTGTCGAACTTTGGAGCATCTTCAAGTTCTTAATGATCTCTGGTCCTTTACTAGAAATATCGGTGTCAATTTTTAACGCAAGTCTTTTGTGTTAAATTTCGGAATACCTGTGTTAAATTGTAGAATATCCCTGGGTCATTACTGAATTTTTAGAATCTCTTGATCCCAAACTACCATTAAATTCATCTTTTGGTCTCAAATTATAATCACCCCATATATTTGACATTGCCATGCAACTTATGTTTTGGTGGTGATTTATCACTTTCTTTGGGTTTTTTTCCATTAGCCTGCAGATGAGATTGAGGAGGTGCCAGATGTTATTCTTCCGGACAACCATCATGAAGAGATGAAGAGCATGGTACACTAATATGGGAGTAAATGCTATATGCTATTCTTGAGTTCTACTATTGAATATAAATCACACAGCTTCTAAAGTTACACAAATTTTCTTTTTTATTTTCGAAATCTATGGTACATTTTAAAAACAAGGAATAGATCTCGCGGTTATTTTTCCGTATTTGTTTAGTATTTTAATTTCAAGAAAAGTTTGTGTATATTTTGAAATTAAAAAGTTGTGTAATTTTGAAAAACTTCTATGTTAGTTTGTGTAATTCAATCTTTGTTTTTAGATTGTGTAATTTCTAAAAGCAGGCTGAAGAGTTGTGTAATTTTTATTAAAAATTTAAGAGGTTTGTATTATTTGAACAGTGGAGTTTAGGGAAAAACTCGAGAGAAATCCATGTAATATATAAATGGATGTAGGCTTTCAAGTATGTTTGATGCGATACATGGAAGGTGTAGAGAAGTTTAGAATTTTATTTTATTTATTTTATGTTTCAGTAATAATCTTATGATGAAGATTAGGTTCTTCAACCCAATTTTAAATTAGGTTATTTTGGTTTAAATTATCATCTTAAATTATTGCACTTAGGCCTTTTCTCCATTTGTTGTATGCTTGCAGAGATGCGCTTATTTTATTTATAGGGCTTTTTGAGATGACAATAGGTCAACCAATTCTCAAGTTATTACTCAAAAGTTTTTACTGACAAATATCTCCGGCTCTCTTTTATTCTTTTGGATAACAGATACTAAAATTATACCTACGGTTCCTGTTGCTTTATTCAATTTTCAATTTGATGTTTATAGTTTAGTAATTAGGTCTTCATGTTTTAAATAATTTTTAATTTATTCATTATGAATATCTTTCATATATGAAATAATTGTGCATCATTCTTGAAAGGGCTAAGGAGCTTTCAACATTTTAAAGCGTTTTCGCCATATCTCTTAATCTTAAAATAATTTGTGGTGCAATTTGGCCTTTAAAATATTATCATATTTTGAGAGAAGATGTCTATTATTTTGTTGATTCTAAATGAGAAAGTACATCATATATATATATATATATATATGCGCGCAGGGGGAGAGGGGGAGGAGTAAATGCTAATAAAATGTATAATACTCCCTTCGGTTCTAAATATAGGACAAAGTTTATAGTGTAAATTGTATTACAAATTTTATCCTATATTTAAGACCGGATGTAGTAAGTAATAACTTGATGGGGGAACAAAGGGAAAAGGTAGGAGAGAGGATACAAAATGAGGAAGTCGAGAAAATAGGAAGGGAGGATCCTGTTAAAAATCTCTGATAAATTCTAAATTAGGTCAAGTAACCCAATTTAGAATTTTAGAATTGAGATATTTTACTTATATACCCTCTTCTCCTCTCTCCATTTTCTATCTCCTGTCTCATTCTCCTTCAGCTTTCTCTTCCCCTCCTTAAAAGTTGTAATGGGGAAGCAATACCGGGCCCGTGGGTGGAATTATGGTTTTTTATGAGAGCCATCGGTGTATCTGATTGCAAGCTCCTTCAAACTTGTGGGAATGGAACAACTCACAAAGTTTGCAAATTCTCTGACTCTGGGTCTTAGATGGAAATTCTTGTGGAGTCTCCCTCTTGCCAAAAGCTCGAATTTTTGATATACGGTTGCTAATTGCTCTTATATGCCCAGGAAAAATGAGGAGATTAAGAGGCACGGGTTATCTTCCAATTCTCCTTGGTGCAGTTTACCTGATGATGCTGGGGTGAACATCAATGATAAATACGCAATCATTTTTTATAGGAGGAAATTTAATTGATAACGATAATCAATTAAATTGTAGACAAATTTGAAATTTCAAGTTTATTGTGCTCCTTTACAATCTATGTTGTCGTTGTTCCAACAGTTGAATGCAAACTAGAGGAAGGCCTCGCATAACTTTGTTACTGTTCAAATTTGATTATCTATTTGTTAAACCAAGTCTATTAGCAAATATTAAATTAAATACTAATTTAATTTAATATTATTTAACTTAAATAAATAAGATTATTTAATATTTTTCTCGTCAATGATTAATCCGTAATCTAACCATTTTATGTCAATTCTCTGCAACAAACTAGGGTCTTATCCTTGTGCATTGCACGGAGCGGTGTGTGCTGTATGTTGTAAATGTTCAAATATGATTTTAATCAAGAGTCTTTGTTATTAAAAGATATGTGTATCATTGACATTGCGAAGGGGTATTTTGCCAAACCAATTTGTTTTAAGTGGTGTGATCTACCAAACAAAGACAAATGAGTGTTTTGTTAGTAACAACATTTGTTTCTTTGGTTTAAATTTCTAATGTGAGAATTATTCATAGCAACTTGTCTGGCACATTTTAAATTGCTTGACCAATTTGTTGTTTTTGTCAAGGCACTCCTTGACTTTTGTCACTATTGCCCTACCTAATATTCTTTTTGAACACTAAGCATAAAATGTCTAAACTATTAGATGTGTGGAGTTTTTGTTTCTTGCATAATCTTGTGATCTTAGGTCATGCGGGATTGCATGTGAATGTGATGAAAATATCATGATATCTAAGCACACTGCACATTGTCATTGCATCTTGATAGATTTGGATTATGTATTTGGAACCTCTAGTGAAAGATAATAGAAGTACTATCCCTTTGCATGTGTTTGCCGCATCAGTTTCACCCCTTAATATCGTATCATTCCAACCTTTGTACAAATAATCTCTAATTTCTTTATGATGTTTTTTTATATAGTCGAGCGTGTCCTTTTCAAATGTTGAGAATCCGTCCACTATGAATTGTTGTAGCAATCTCTATGAGTGGAGCAAGGTTGATTGCTTCGTCCTTCTACCCATCAATTTGAAAGCAAAGTACTCTTGAATCGGGATATTCTTTTCTTTCTTTTTTTTTTTGGTCACTACTGTGGAATAATTAAGTTTGTATTTTGTTTGAATCCATTATCACTATTGTAACACGTTAAACCAAACAGGAAAATACTTAATCAAAGTATATCACATATAGCCAATAAGGAAGTCCAACATCCAAATCATCAAATTACATAATTAGTTTAGATTAAAAACCCACAGCAAAGTGTCAAATTAAATTCTCAAAATATTTTGGTAAATAAAAATAAAATGTGGAAGTTTTAGGGTCTTGACAAATAAAACAATATAACATGTGCTCAAGGAGCACAAAGGAGCCTTCAAGGCTCACTTGATTGGTGCATTCTCTTGCTTCCTATTAGAACAATCACCTGAAAAATGTTAATATAAGAGATGCGATTTCACATCTCAGTAATTACTGAAAGTTCTTACTGTACACAAGAAAATCACATAAGATAAAAAGAAGGAGTTAATTACACACACACACACACATATATATATTTGCATATATCACAATCCTCATATAAAACGCTTTCAAGTTAATCATCATCAAACAACCTCTATTCTTATTCATAACATGCAATATACAATTATGCAATATGTAATATGCAACCACCCTTATATTACCATTTATCTTTATATCACTGACTGGAGCCATAGGCTAACACATAATCCAATAGAAACACATCCGTTTAACTGGATTATCCTAAACTCACAAGTTCTTAAGATACACCCGGCCAAAGGTGTAGAGCTTAAGTATGGACTATGGCTCCCCTCCTTAAAAAAAATAACACAACTAAGGAGGTGTCATATGTCCCACCTCCAATGCAATCTCAGCTAAAGGAAAACATGGAAGAAAGGGCTCTGACAAGTGCCATCCATTGTGCACTAAGTGATTGCATACCACGTGATAAAAGATTTCAACATACAAATTCCTCCTTACTCCAACCCATTACAAATACAATTGCCATGGCAATTATATTCAATCATTAATTATATAATTAAAAGACAAGGTATAATAAATCATGCTTTCATTCATATAAAATATCATCATATATTCAAACATGCCTAAAAGGAAACAATAATCCAACAATATATTAATTATACTTAAATTATTAACTAAGTGAATAAAGTGAGTAATAAAGAATTTATTTATAACATTACTTATTTGAGAATTTATAATACACACATATATACATATAATTCAGTTCATTTTTTTAATAAAAGATAGTCGTTTACAATCATACATATTTCACAAGTATATGGAAGAATATTCAGAGTTACCTGTTACTCCTTAACGTACAAGTAATCACACAAGTGTTACTCCAATGCTCTCAATGGGGAGTCTACAAAATCACAAACATAAATATCTATTAATATACGAATTAAAACTGTTCTAAAGATACTCTATTACTACTCTAAAACATAAATCTACCCTTCTAAATATTAATATCATATAGTAACATACTTATTAGTTACCACAGATTTTTTTTTTTAAAAAAAATTTATATTTATATTTTTTTTAGAAACAAAAATTATTAAGAGTATGAATCAAATAAAAATTCAATACATTTGTGTGTGTAACATGAGGGTGTACGCGTGTGTAGGCATGTTTTATTTAATATAAACTGAGAATAGAAACTGTCCAGATTTCATAATAAACAGATTTTTAATAAGAGGCCAATTATGTATACAAGTATTTGTTTGTGTTGGTTATTTGACATAGAAAATAAATTTTTTTTTTAAGTTTTGGAATAAGACTCAACCCGAAGTTCAAAGAGGTTGTAAGCCTATTGTAATAATCCAAATTTTGGGCCTAGAAGCTTAAGGATAAGTCTGAATCAAGTAGGCTACTAAGCCTAGTTTAGCAAGAGTCCCAAGAATGTTTGTGACATAGAATGCTTCCCAAGGACTCTATGATTTGGCCCTCCGGGTATAGAATAACTCTATAGACTATATGATGGCTCAGTGTGTGAAATCAGTCGGATAAAATATACCAATGCAAGTGTATATTGGCACACTTAGGCGCCATTTTGATGGCACACTAAGGGTATACATGGCGCCATATGGGGCCTACAAGCCTGCATCCGACGTTTTCCAAGATACATCGGTATACGCTCGGTAATTCCCTGAGTCATAGGCTGTGTGGCGACACTGAGGGCTTACATGGACACTTGACATGTGGTGCCAAACTGAGTGGACTCTGCATAAAGTTACTTTAATAAAGTAGCTTTAATAAAGTAATATCATGACTTAGCTTTTGTGATGGCACCACATATCCCACCATCATTGTATGTACTTTATGACTTTTGTGTTGGCATCCTTAGGGGACGCCACCTAGCCCCAGTGGTCAGGGGAATTCATCAAACTCTTCCCTCCCCCTGATAAAGTGGATGTTTAAGTCATAAAGAAATGGAAAGAAGAGTTTGGGTCCCACACAAGGACATATGGTGCAACAAGAGCCATGAATCCATAAAGTGACTTTTTGACTTTTGTGTTGGCACTCTTATGAGGCACCACCTAGCCCTTGACGGGGACAACTCACTAGTCTCCAATCCCACCACGTGAGTGACTTTCCTAAACACCAAACATGGGAGTCAGAGGAAATCATTAGGCATCCTTTCCCTTGGCATTAAAGTCGGCTAAAAGAAGAGAGAAGAGAAGGATTATACCTGGACACATGTCTTTTTCCCTGACACCCTTAGGCAAGCTAAAGGAATTCCCCGGTGAGTTAGTTGGACAGATTTTTTAAGGTGCGCCTGGCACCCTGAGAGATTTTAACACTTGGACACATGTCATAACAAGATTATCCAACACTCCCAAGGCTCTTTAAATTAGGCCAAGGCATGGAAAAAGAGAAAAAATAGAGAAAATCATAAGAAAAAGAAAGAGGAGAGAATGGGGTGTTCTTGAGGAAAGAGAAAGTGATCTTGCCCGATTCAAGTCTGAATCGGTGTTTCTGACTAATCGAACCTTCATAAATCTTCTTCTATTTGACAAGGGCTACAATAACACAATTTTAGATTATTGATTAGAAGAGTTTTGTGCTGTCTCTAAAGTTGATGTGCTGCCAGAATCAAGAACAGACTATGGCATCGGATAGAGGTAAGCGTAGGCTCTAATTCAAGCATAATATCCTAAGATTTCAAGCATAATATCCTAAGATTTCGTTTCTTGAGGTTGTTATGATGCTAAGATTTTGGCCAGAACTAGAACCCTAGGAAGAAGTATGATTTTGATAATTTTGATGCTTCCATTAGGTTTAGAATGAAAAATCGTGTGGGATAAAGGTGAGGAACCGATTTCGAGAACACTGGAATAGAAAACAGAATTTTTGCCTGGAAACCCCTAAGTTTCTACCAAATATAGAAAATAGGGAAGGAAGATGATTTTGATGTTTTTGAGGATGCCAATAAATTCTACGAGCGAAATTATGTGGATATAGCTTGTAGACATGATTTTAGAAGGATTAGGTAGAAAACCCTAACTTTGGAACTTAAGGATAGTTGCTGCTAGATTGCGTTTCTGAGAGATAGATTGCTTGTTGCATGATTTTGACTAAACAAATGTTGTCCAAGGATCATGACATTTTCCAGATTGATAGTAGACATCTTTCACTTTAAATTACTATAAAGTGCCATTTCGATGCTTGAGTGATAAAATTTTTTTATATGCAAACTCTTTTAGATGAAGGTGACTGTCCTATTTTTGCCAGCTCAATTGCATATGCTCGCAACATGTCTTTTAGAGTTTGTATAGTCCTCTCAGTCTGCCTATCAATTTGGGGATGGTAAGCAGTGTTGAACCTCAAATGAGTCCCTATAGCATCCTACAATGCTCTCCAAAATTGTGAGGTAAACCATGGATCACGATATGATATGATGCTCTTTGGTATCCCATGCAATCTGACAATCTCCTTCACATAGATCTTCGCTAGTCTCTCAAGAGAGTACTCTGCTGTGATATCCAGAAAATGAGCTGACTTAGTCAATCTATCAACAATTACCCAAATGGCATTATGTTCAGACATAGTTGGAGGAAGTCCCATGATAAAATCCATAGAGATGCTTTCGCACTTCCATTTTGGGATCTCCAAATTCTGCAACAATCTTGGAGGCTTCCAGTGTTCAATTTTGACTTTCTGGCAAGTCAAACAACGAGAAACAAACTCAGTAACATCTTTCTTCATGCCTCGACGCCACTAATTCCGCTTGAGATCGTGATACATCTTGGTTACTCCCTGGTGAATAGTGTATTTGCACCTGTGAGCTCTTTCAAGCATGAGCTTCCTTAATTCTCCATCATCAGATTGACACACTTTTCCTTTATACGTTAATATCCCATCTTTATCCATCTCAAATTCTAACTCTCTTCATTCTTCAATATCTTTCCTGACACCCAATAGATACTTACCCTTAAGCTGAGTGAATTTAATTTCTTTCTAGGTTGTACTTTCAATGGTTAATGCTTCTATAGTACCAACCAATCTTGAAATTATGTTAATAGATGTACTCTACACATCCTTTAGAAATTTATGTTCCCTGACCATCAACTAGGCTGTATGGATTGACTTTATGCTTAAGGCATCCACCACAACTTTTGCCTTTTACTGGATGGAACTTCAACTTGTAGTCATAATCCTTGAGAAACTCCATCCACCTCCTCTACCACATGTTAAGCTCTTTTTAGTCAAATAGGTACTTTAAACTCTTATGGTCACTAAGACCTCAAATTGTGAACTGTTACGTGTGTAAACGGTTTATTAAAAAGTGCAAGTGTACACTATCGTAAACAAGTAATACAAACGAGAGTAAATTATCTTTCCCACGAGGATTGATCACTAAGTACCAAATTAGTAATCTTAATTCTATTCAGTCAATCAATTAGTTAGTGATTGAGATTACAAAATTAAAAATGATTAAATATGAATGCAATTAAATGAAAACAACTATAAGAAAAAGCCCTAGGGATTATATTTCACTTAACAAATTTCAGATTGAATCACCTATCTATTCTAGTCTAATTTATTCCATATGATTGATAGCCGAGTTTCTCTAATTTAATTACTAGCCTCTTTCAAGGTCAAGCAATTCTATAATTAATTGTTAATCTAATATATCCCTACATGAATTAAGACAATTAATCATGCATTAAGATTTATAGAACTCATTAAGACTACACAACTCAAATGAATATATTCCTATTTTATATGCAAGTTATGGTTTTAATTATAGGATCTATACACATGTATCTCATTCCAATCTCAACATTCATATTGAAATCATTCAAAAGGTGGTTAATCAACTGAAAGCATTAAGAACAATAATCAAAACTCAATTGTAACCCCCTGCCTTAATACATAATTAAGATTCAATAACGCATAATAAATTCGATTAGAGACCATCAGATAATTTAAAACTCATTTCAACTTCCTACCTTATAGTAGGATTTTCACAAAATCTTTCAAAACTTCTTCCCTATCCTGGTCTCAAGTTCGAATATTGAATATAATTATCTATGCAATTATATTACATTCATACATATTAGAGTGTACAGCAAAACTTCCGGCAACCCATGTTTATTACTTAAGGTTAAACTAAGGGTTTCAATTTCCATTTAGGGGATTACACCACCATATACAGAATATTATTCACATCCAAAAATAATATACAGTCATCCCGTTCCAAAATAGATAACCAACAACCCAAAAGTAATATCCCTATAAGATCCTAACCGCTCTTGGTTGTCCGTTTCTCTTTGGAGTCACTTGCCCTGTCTGAAATGTTAGTCAATGAAAAGAATGAGATTCAAGAGAATCCCAGTAGTAACAAGTCACTCATATAGTATATAAACACATAGCATATACGATCAAGATAAGCAGCATCACAATGATATTTGGCTCATGCCACATACGACAGATTAATCATGAGTAGCAATCCATTCTAGAATTTAATTATCTCTCGTGAGAAAATGATCCCACAAACAAAGGAATTATACAATAAATAGAGAAATAATGTAAAAATTCATTATTAATAAAATAGAGATATTATAATGAATTTTATTCAATCCCCATCCCGATAAGCTGTAAACACTATGCGTCAGCTTTCGTTGCGATCTCAATGCAATAGCTTACGCTGTAGTCACTATGCTAGCTTTCACTATAATCTCAAAGCATCACAAAACATCACTAAGCATCACAAAGTATCACAATGCATGACAAACATACATACAATGCTTTACACATAGTATAAGAGAAAGAGTCATTACCTTGTTTTTTCCTGACTTGCTCCAGCACAGTTCGTTCACGACTAGGGCAAATGTCGAACCTTATAACCAGAGTTAAGAACGACGGATTAATCTCTTATTCCAAGCTCTTTCTTCTATAACACTTAAAGTTGGTTATCATTTGAAATCTTTAGGTGGCTACTAAAGGCTTAAAAATATGCCTGAAGGGTTGGAAGAACTAACCAAAAGATCCTCTTTTCAGAAGAATAATATCTATTTTTGGCTGAATCACTAGAGTGATGTCCCCATTCACACTCGAGTCCCAACAAGTGAGACGCAGAAAGTGTGTACTTGAGAGCACCTACACACCATGGAGTGGCCAGTTCACCCGAGTGATGGCACATATTCACCTGAGTCCCATCGAGTGAGGTGTAGAGAGTGACAACCCGAGAGCAACTAAAACCCCAAAGTGACAAATGCACTCGAGTACTAGCCCTAGACTCGAGTGACCACCTAACACCTGCGAGTGCCCACGTGCATTCTTGACAATTTTCCTACGAGTGTTAACCCGAGACGCACGTCCATAGTGCTACATGCACATGCACTCGAGTGATAATGCAAATTACTCGCAGATGAGGAAGTGCACTCTTGGCTCTCGCCTGAAGACCTCACTGAAATGATGAAGAGAAAGGGAAATATCATGCTGCACTCGAGTAAGACCCTACCTCACACGAGTAAGGCTTATAAGAAGCCAAAACACAGTAACTGATATAACTTTCCAGACTTGCCCGATTTGATTCCAATGGTTCTAAAACCCATACCAAAACTCATTCCCATATAAAATTTCACAAGGAATCTATTGGAAACACTAAAACAACCAAATTCTTTTCCAATAAATACATATTCAGGTTTGACCTATCTTGCACCACAACTACCAAACTTGCTACATTTCCTCTTTTAATTCCAAACTGAATCCATTGACATCAAGATACAATTTGACACCTATTCCACCACAAGGTACTAGCTAATTCATTCATTTCAACATTAGGCCAAAATCAGGGCAAAAATCTAAAGTTCTTAAAACTTAACCAATGACCAAAAAAATTATATCAAAATGCATCAAATACTCACCTCTTCCTTCTCCCAAAGTTAGCTTCTTGGTTTCTCAACTTTCAAATTTCTTCAAACACTAAAACACCACCTTTCAAAAATCTGAAACCATAGCCATGAAGCCCTTACTATCATGAACAACTTTAAAGAATAGCATTTGGGCCAAAGAGATCATTTACCAAGACAAAACTCATATTTACACTTTCTCTTTCCTTCTTCAATTGCACGAAAATGGAGAGTGATGAGAGAGAAAATGAGAGGTTGATGAAGAAGCAGATTTTTCTTGTTTCCTATGCCCACATGACTGACTTTGGAGGGAGAGAGGAGAGAGGAGAGTGCTTTGAAACATTGACTAATCCTATGGCTACCATGGTGACACTTGGTAAGATCTCATTCCATCCTTTCATGAACTCACATACTCACACACACACACACACACACACACACACACACACACACACACACACACACACACACACACACTTGATTCCGCCCTATTGATCATTCAAGAGTTAATTCTAGCCATTGATCTCAAGTTACCAATGAGTCTCTTCTTCGGTAACTGACCAACTAGTCGATAAATCTACCATTTTGCCCCTGATTATCACAACATTTATTTAGCTATCTTCAAACATATTTATATCACAATGCACATCATACTCTTCAAAAGTGTTTATTAATTAATAATTACATCACTTTTGAAGTCATTAGCCCTTGATTACAATTTAGGATATTACATCAATCATGAAGGAAAAATTAAAAATAGATTTAATAAGTTAAGATTCAATCTGTCATTAGTAAGTTACATCATCACTCTAGGAAAATGAAAATTTAGCTCATGATGCAATTAAAAACAAAACCAAAATAAATTGAAAACTGCATAAACATTGCATAAAACTTAATTATTAAATTCTAAAACACAAAGATACAACTACAAGATGCATAAAAATGGAAAAATCTAGCCTTCCATATAGGAGGTAAAACCTTCTATGTAGGTGGCAACCTATACCATCCAAAAATGAGGACTACCTAAGCCTTCTATGAAGGAGGCATGCAAGAAATAATACAATGCATGAAATTAAAGTCTAAGATGGTATGTCCTCCTTGTGTTTTCCACTCCTCTATGTATAGTTGAATGGGGTGCAAAGATTTCCACTTGTTAGGCATAAATCTTGACTTTAAGCCACCAATGTTGACCTTATGGCAACCATGCTTCTTGATTACAGTTTAATTTTGACAGTCAAAATGGTGGAGTTTCATATTTTGATCTTCTTGAAAGCTATAGCTCTGGATCTTAGTTTGAAAACGCATGTGAAAGCTCCTCATTACAACATTTGCAGCTCAAGTTATGGTCAAATTAGTGGGCAAAGGTTAGATTGATACAAATTCATGTTCTTAACTTCCAAGCAAAATTCGAAGCCCTTGAAGACAGAAATGGATTTTGGCCTCAACAGAAAAGTTGAAGAGCTTTTCTTAACTTTTTATCCATATAAAGAGCATCCCAATCCGACATCTAGAGCTCCATATATTGCCTGAAAACTAAAACAGGGTTAAAATTTAGCATTTTTTGATAAATTCTATTTATGCAAAGATAATTATTTATTTATCAATTACACCCAACTTCACTACATTAATTTTGTTACTTATATGGTGCATGACATATTTATTTATCACATTTTCTATGAATGATTGTTTAATTAGTATAGTAGATAAAATCATACAAAAAAGCTTAAATTTATATTGGAAATTAGATGGAATTTAAATGTTAGCAGGTAGTATACCTATGACATCTACATCAAAACAATTACATATCTTTAGTAATAAACCAACTTTGAAAACTAATGAAAAGAAAACTACAGAAGTCATAATTCAAAATCCTTTCAGGAATATTATAACAGAGAAATACCTAGAGAATTGATAACATATAGTTTCCATCAGAAGAAAGAAATTTAGGAATAATATCAAAAATATTTAATATAATAGAACAACCTATAAGAAGACAAATAACAAATCGAGATAGATTAACACCACAAGATTTAGAAATAACAGAAAATAAAGATGATAACCCTCAAATACATTCAGAACCACAGTTTATAGTTGTTGGAGAATTAAGTAATAAAAAAGTATACCCAATACTAATAGATACCGGTGCAGGGAGCTATCAATGTATTTAAAATATTGTATCTTTCAAGCTGATCTGCTCAATGGCTTAGCACTGGCTCCCCTCACAAAACACTGTAGAAAAGTCGGGTCAAATTTTTCATAAATAAAATATTCATGCCTCTGGCTTCTCTTCAGCCGTGTCATGCAATTGATGGCTTAGCAACGGGACATATGGCTTCATGTCGGCTCATTCATGGGACAACGCAATCCCCTAAGCCCCCAACTCAACCACTTTTGAATAGTCTCGTGGGTGACATTTGTCTCTGCCTTCTGCTCCTTATTATCTCTTCACCTATCAGTCTTCCTCACTGATGTGCCTCCTTCTTTTTAAAATCGCCTTGTGTCTCCCACAACATTCCCCATATTCAAAATTTAAAATATTTCTACCCTAAAGAGAGGTGATAGAAATTGGTAGCCTAAAAAGTGTGTGTACGGTGTGCTTAAAAAAAAGTATACGTCGCGGCTCTCAAGGGATTGACCCCTTGTCATTGTAATTCAAAAAAAAAAAAAAGTGTGTGTACGGTGTGCTTAAATGGTGACTACGGCAGCAGCGAAGAATTTCCGGCAAGGATGAGGATGCGATGATGCAACGGCCGGGATGTGATTTTCCAGGTGATGAGGTGTCTCAGTTCTCTCGGTGTAAGGTTTTCCATATTCTAATCCCCTTCCTTGAACTCATCTCTCACTATCCAGCATTGACATACACTTCGCTGTGGGAGAATCTTGTAGATCATTAATGATGTTTGCAGTACTATTCGAAGAAGCGTGGTGGGACATTGATTTACTCCGGTAATAAAATTTCTTTCAGCAACTTACATTGTCCTTATTACGCCATCTGATTTAGTTATGGATTATTAAAGCAATGTTGTTAAATGACTTCTCTCTGGCTTTCTAATTTATGCAAATGGTACTTCATAGTGTTTTTATCTCATGTCTACAAATGTTGATAGAGAAGACTGTAATACTTTTTAAATCTGATTAAGCACCAACAGTTTCCATAAGTTCCTTGGTGAATAAGTCCGGATGTGCATATTATTCCTTTATTTACCAAAACTCTCTGCAGTGTGACACACACATCACTCTAAAAAATTTGATTTGTTCCTTTTTACTCTAAAATCTCTTTCACCATGTCACTCTACATAGGAAAGAACGGTTGGACAATCAAACCCATCCAAGAACCGTTGAAACTAAATTAGAACACAAAAAATATATGTATATGCTTCTAAATTATGAGTTATGACAACATAAAACTGCTTAAACGTCAACTTATTTGGTATCATAATGACCAGCTTAAGTGGCAAAGTGAGCTGTGAGAACTGATACTTTGAGCAAGCTACCATCTAGCATTCCTAAGCAATCACGCATTCAAATTTGGCTTTTTCTTGATTCCTCTCACTGTATTGTGAAGAAAGACTGTAGAAAGTAAAAGGCATTGTTGCTGTAAAAGGCGTGTTTTTCCTCAACATTTAGATTTGTCTTTTGTCCTATTCATGGCCGTTGTGCATACTTATGACTTTCAAGAGGTGCAGTAAAACAAATTTTGACCATATCAGTTGGAAAT
Organism: Inga leiocalycina; assembly: GCA_963242795.1. NCBI lineage: Eukaryota > Viridiplantae > Streptophyta > Magnoliopsida > Fabales > Fabaceae > Inga > Inga leiocalycina. The sequence goes on from OY725326.1 coordinate 68,381,206, forward strand.
ATAAACCTTAAAGTAATGGTCCAAAAGGGTAAAAAAGATAACATTATTTCTGGACACTTAAAGTTCATTCAAAACTTCTCCATGCTCTGTACTTTGATATTGTGAGGGCATCAAATGGGAAAATACTATAGACTATTTTCTTCTAATACTAACAGGTACGGTAAGGTAACACGTAGGGCATCCCAAATACTTACAAGACAAATTTTGCATTGTGACATTGGTTAACTCCATTGCAACTTTCAAATTCATGTCTCTGCCTTGATTGAGTTGAATACATAATGAGTTCCAATTACAGTATGCTCCTTTGAGTGATTTTGTAATTTTTAATATGTAAATTGATGTTATTTTCTACTCTAAATTTTTTAATTAAAGTTCAACTGTCAGGTTAGCACATCAGCTGGTAGTCAATATTGATGCCTTTTATTGGGGTATATACATGTAGGTATTGTTTAGTTTTGCTTTAGTGTGTTGTATTTCGTTTCACAGTAGCATTATCGTTTAAACAGAAACTGAGTGTTGTTCAGACTATTATACGTGCTTCGGTTATTGTATCATAATTTGGTGGGTTTGCTTACTGACTTTCACGTATAAGGAAACTGATGCCATGCCAGTACGGTGGCAAGTCAAATAAAAATATCACCCCAGTGTATTTTAAAGGCTGATATAGCCCAAAGACCATTGTGTAGGTCATTTTTAAGCCTTCAAATTGACAGGTAGATTTTGGAATCCTTATTCAAAGTTCTGCTGAAAAGGCGAGTTTGCCTAGACAATAGATAAAGTTCCTTGGTTACATAGCAACGAAATAACTTATTTTATATGTCTAATATTGTTGCATCAGAACTGCTATCTATTATGAAGAAAGCAATACGGTCAAGTTATGAGGAAAATGGAAACTAAGAATTCTTCAAGTTCCTTGAATTCTAACAATTTTACATAATAGATAGTAGTTTATTGTGTTCTCTGACGGTCAACATGATGCATACCTGTATGCAATTAATGATGCAACAAAGCAACAAACACCTCTTTGTTTTCATCAGTGTTTTCAAGACCGGCCGACCATGAAACCGTCGGACCGGTCTGGTTTGGCTAATAACCCCGATTTGACTGGGTTTCATGCGGTTTGACCGGTTTTCTCACGGTTTGACGTTTTTTTTTTATTTTAAAAATTTTATTCAAATTTTTATATAAATAATTCTAAAATCTTCCCTTCCTCACTGGTCTAGCCTCGGTTTAACTCCGATTTGACCCTAATCTGACCCACTAACCCTTGACTCAATACCCCGACCGGTTCAGTGACCGGTCCAGGTTTCAGAACCTGGGTTTTCATTCACCGGGTTAGTGGTCAAGGAAGGTTATCTTGCCTTAACTGTGACCTTTCATTTATATGCTTAAGGTAATTTTTCCTTTACAGCCTTATTATGCATACTATATGGCTACACATACGGCAGGCTATTACTGTCGCTTCGTAAGGAATGTTTCATTGTTAGTAGGTCTGCGTTTTTGTTTCATCAAATAAGCAAATGGACAAAAGAGCTTCATTAAATATAAAATTGAGTTAACCCTGTACAGTCCAACATTCCAACAAGGAATGTTGTGTACAAAGAAATATTTAGAAATGTTAATCCCTGTAAGGATATTGCTTTGTAATATTGGTCAGGTTTCATTTCTAATATGTAGACTTCATGGATGAGAGGATATTGTTGTGAAACATTGTTTTGTTTTCATTTATAATATGCACTCTTTCATTTGCAGTCATATTTAAGTGTTCCTTTCTTTTAAGTTGAACTCAATCAGCTCAAATGTTATACATGACTAACCACATTTGATTAATGCGTTAAGTACAATCACACGGGGCAACGCACGGGGAAGCACAAACTTGTTATATAAAAATTGGAATACACATAGGAGTACCACAACCATAAACTCACATGAGCATAGATATGTACTCCCTTCGGTCCTAAATATTCCTAAATATAATATAAAATTGACTTTTTTTGAATAGATTAAGGAAGATAATTAAATTACTTTAGAGTATTTATATTTATATTTTTTTCTCCAAACTAATTAGTTTAACTAATAAAGTGATATGTAATATAAGAATATATAACATGTGATATGATTAAGTAGCTTATTTAGCTTCCTTAATCTCTTCAAAAAAAAGCCAACTTTATCTTATAATTAGGACCAGAGGTAGTATATGGAAATAGAATACCAACTCAAGCACGAGAAAAAGAAGAATAGATATAGCTGGAGAAAGATTTGTATGCATTCTAGAATTAGAAGAAAATAGTTCACATGAGATTATATTAGGAATGAATTGGTTAAAGAAATATCGACCTAGTACAATAAGTATAGACAGAAATGAATTATCCATAACCAAAAAAGACAACATAACAGGACAAGATGTTTTAGTCAATATAAAAGGAATAAATATGAATTTACATGAAGCTAGAAGATTTATCAGTACTATGTATAATAAAATATTCAGGATATCACAGTAGATATGTAACAGCATATATTAGAGAGTGTAACATCCTTGTTTTTAAAATATAATTATAATTTAAAGATAATTATGAATTTAATAGTAATTTTTTAAAAAAATAATAATAATAATAAAAATTTAAAAAAAAAATAAAAAAATAATTAATTAATAAATAATAATATTATAATAATATTATATATATATATATATATATATATATAAAACTGTGGGTGGCCCACAGTTGGAAAAATGAGGGAGGCACCGAAAGTGCCTCCACTCATTCATTAATTGGCGCCATTAGGCGCCAATTATTAGAGGTGTGGGAGGGGCGTATTATAAATACCCCCTCTCCCTTCTTCTCACTTCACGCACGTATATCGTCTGCGTGAAGTGATTGTGTGGAAGGTGTATGGTGTAGAGTGTGATACTTATAAGAGTATTTTTATATATTTGGAGATCAATAAGGTACTTAAATTTTTTTCTGATCACAACTCTTCTTTTATGAAAATGTTCTAAATAATTTTCTCTTTCTTATGATAGTAATTTTGTGTGGATTAGAGAAAATTTTAAGATTAGGATTTTGGACAAATTTGAGTTTTGTTAATATAAAGCTATAGGAATATAGAGGAGGATTAATGGTTAATTTTAATCAGGTTACTTTTATTATGTAGTTGGTATATAATTTTATAATGAATTTTCTATATAATTAATCTAAGAATAATTATATATTAGACTTTTTATCCGATTAAATTTGGATTAAATAATTTATTTGGTTTGTTGGAGGTATTATAAATATTCTAATCGGTTTAGTTTGGTAAATTTTGTTGTATAAGAAATTATAAATTATAATTTGATATTAAGAATTAGATTTTTTTTATATGATTTTAATTATGTGAGAGTTTCAATTATTGTTTAATAATTATACTATATTCATATAAATTAGAAAAAGAGATTTAGTTATTTTAGAAGGTTGATATTGATGATTATATAATAATAGATATGTTAAAGGTGAAACTTTAATTTATAAAAATTAAGTGGTTGACGAGAGAGAATGATATAGAGGTTGTTTAAGGATTGTTAAGGAAGTTAGAATATTTAAGGATAATAATAGTAGAGGAAAATTGGAGATGAATTGTGTAAATTATTTATTTTAGTATTTCTTGGGGTTAATTGTTACTTAAATTGATAATGTAGAGTTTTCTTGGGATCGGTGATTGTTCATATTTGGTACTCAAGATAAAGTTAAGCTTGGAATTGAGGTAACCGGGGTTAATTTATTTTATATGCTTGTTTTGGACTGTAAGGTGTTTTCTAAACCTTACTTTCATCTATACTACTTGTATGTGTTTTGAAAGATTATATGTATGTTTGAGTATGAACCTAGTTTAGTGAAGCAGTGTATTTTCAAAATTGTATATATGAGCATAGATATTATTAAAATTGTTACTATTGTGATGGTTATGATGTTTGAGATGGAATGTTGTAGAAAATATGATAATTTGTATATGTTTCGAGAATTATAATGATATATTGTTTTTCTGTTATGGGATATGGTGGGTTGTGTGGAAGAGATATGGTGAAAATGTGCCCATTGACTCTCTCATTCCTGGCCCGGATTTTGAGTTGAGTGTTTTGGGCGGACAACTCCCTGTTATGGTATATTGGTGGTGGCATGGGAGGGGTAGTATTCTTGAAGTGACTAGCCAACCTTTGGTCGGGTATACTAGCACTGATAGGCTGTACCACGTCCAGAAGCTATAAGGAGAAGCAGCAGGATGGATGAGTGGGGATGGTTCTAATTGTTGAACATATTATATGAAGTTTAATTATTGAGAATATTATTAATATTATGTTAGTTAAAGTTGCTTCACTAACTTACAATCGTTTCCTGCATATTTTGTAAATTAATTTTTGGTTACTGAGACTTTATGTCTCACCCCGTCGTTATAAATATTTTTTAGGTGAGACCTCTAATTTGGCTAGAGGCCAAGGGAAGCAACCAGAGGCATAGATGTTGAGAATCCTGTAGGCCTCTTGTGGTATTGGTGTTATATTATTTTCTATATTGCCATTATAGGACATATTATGTTTTCAAAGATATCATATTTACTGTTTGGATAACTGTTTTAAAATCTTAATTGTGGGATTTAATGTCATAAAAATCGTGGGCTGTAGGTTCTTCTGTTGTTATGTTTGCCCTGAGTAATGAATATCTTTGTAGTGGGTTTGTGGGCGAGTTTGTGCCTTGAACTCTGATATGTTTTAAATGGGAAATTGTTTTCGATTTTCACTGGTTAACCAGATTTTGTAAAATCATTATGGTAAATTGTTGTTCGGAGAAAGGGTCGTTTCAGAGAGTGGAGCTGAAATAAACCTATGCAAAGAGAAATGTTTACCACCAGAAGCTTGGAAAAAAGATAGGAGCATGAGAATAGTAAGAGGATTTAATGATTCAGGAAGCATAATAGCAGTAGCAACAAAAAAAACATAGAAATACAATTTTGAAATAAAACAGTTAAAATAGAACAGATATATGCTTTTGAAGGAGCTAAAGATTTATTATTAGGATATAAGAGCTTTTTACAAGGATATTTACCAATAACTATAGATGAAAAATATATATTTATAACAACACCTTGTGATAAGAAAAAGATACCAATGCTTAGAGTAGAAAATAAAAATAAAGAATTACTCCCTCTGGTCCTAATTATAGAACAACATTTAGAAGTTGATCTTGGTCCTAATTATAGGACAAAATTTTAATTTTTGTCAATTTCTTCCCAAAATACCCCCATTAATACTTTCTCAATAATAATGAAACACAATAATAATTTTATAATATACCTATGTATTCTATGAAGTAAGTAATACTTGCAATTCATTAATGTCACATACACCTTAATTCTACTGTTTATTTTATTTTATAAGAATAAATGGTAAGAAAATCAATTTAACACTATCAACGTCATCATCTCTATTTTTAAAAATTGTAATTTTTCTTTTCTTTAATTCCACTCGAACCAAACCAGCATAACTCCATTTTTATGACAGGCAAAATCACTTGCTTTACATCAAGGTAAGTGATCAACATGAACAAAACATGATTTCTTGTATGTATTAAATAAGGGCATTTTAGGAAAATAAATAAGATTAACTAATTTAACTATTATTCTTAATTTTTCCAAAGTTAGGTAAATATGTCCTATAATTAGGACCGAAGGGAGTAATACCATGGGAAAAAGGAGAACAAAAAGATATACAAAAATTATATAATAACGTAAGAATAGATAGTTTGTATATAGAACACCCTCTAGAAAATTGGGAAAAACGTAGGACAGAAATAAAAATCGAAATTATAAATGAAAAGGAAATCATAAAAGGAAAACCATTGAATTATTTACTAAAAGATTATGAGGAATTTGAAAATCACAAAAAATAATTATTAAAACAAGGATTAATAAGAGAGTCCCAATCAGAACATTGTAGTCCGGCATTCATAATTAGAAAACAAAGTGAAGAAAAGAGGGTTAAATAAAGAATGGTAATAGACTTCAGAGAATTAAATAAAAAAACTAAGACAATGAAATATGCTATACCAAATAGAGAAGTAATAATAAATAATATTACAGGAAATAAATGGTTTAGTAAGTATGATTATAAGTCAAGATTTCACCAATTAAAACTTATTGAAGGAAGCAAAAAATTAGCAGCATTTAGTGTACCTAATCTATTTTATGAATGGAATGTTTTACTGTTTGGATATAAAATGCACCAGGAGAATTTCAGAAATTTATGGATGTTATAAAAGTATATGTGATAAGAGAGAGGATTGATAGAATTTTTAGAGAGAAGTTAGAGAGAAGTTCTCATTCAGTTCAACTGAAACAATCGATTACAGGCCTTTATATAGAGGCAGAAATCTAACCCTAGTTGTATGACCATCGTTATATTTAACCCTAGTTGTGTCAAGTCATCTTTTCTTCTTTATGTCAAGTTGACTGGAAGAGTAATATGAGTCAATGGACATTTACATATTTAATATTCATAACAATGAATAAATATTTTGCAGCTATCAATGGAATTTTAGTATATATTGATGATATTTTGTTATTCAGTCAAGTCAAGATAAAGAAAAACATGAAGAATTAATAAAACCATTTAAACAAATAGCATTAGAAGCAGCAATAGCATTGTCTGAAAAAAAGAGAGTAGAACGAACTTCACCAATGCAATTATTGCAAGGTAACCAAAACGTCATCCCTGAGATCAGATCAGCAACATTATGAAACGAGGTGGGCCCTTCGGAGACGATGGGAAAAGAAGAAAAAGAGGAAGTAAACAAAGAAGAAAAAGAAGACAGTGACAGCAGAGAAATTTGATAGAAATTTACTCTTATCTTATAATAAGGAGACAAAGAAGACGAGGCTCTCGTCCAACTATATAAGGAGAGGCCTCTTGTCATTATAAAAATATGCAAGCGAAACACAAAGTTATAAAATCACTCTTCAAATATTCTCTGTGCGCGGTAGTTTAGAGCAACGCTACGTTATCAAAGCAAAGCAACACTGGAAACCAGGTACGTATGAATAACTAAATTTTTCAGAGAATTCAACTAGTAGTCTTTTATAATTGTGAAATAGCGTGGATAAAAACAGAACACTTTCTGGTTATTGAGTCTGGTAATAATTCCTGAGAACTATATATAATTATATTCACAAAGAATATTTAGAAACTCAGAATTTGGTTGAATATTTATTATATATGCATGGCTCCTACTGCACATGCAAGAGTAGATAGATCAGCATGTGTTACCCGCATGTCTAAATCAGAATTATATAATTTTTGTTATTTTCTCAGTTCAGTAAAGGATATTATGCTAAAACAATTTAGTCCGTCTAAAGAAAGAACAACAGTTAATGAATTCATAAATGAACTGTTATCAATCTTTAGAAGTAAGAAGAAAGATCCCATGATAGACGAACATCTTAGAATAGCTATTGATAAGTTAGAAATATTGGGAAGAACTTCGATAAAAACAAATAAAATAGCAGTAAGAAAACATGAAAAATGTAAAGAAAGAATAGAAAACCAAATTAAACCAAAACCTTATAACATGAAAGGCTTATACTCAAAAGATGGAAAAAAAAGAATAAAACTTGAACAGCAAAGTATGAGAACGGAAAATCTTGAAAAAGCTAATGAAGTTAAAGTTGAAGTCTCAACTTCAAAAGAGCCAAAGGCTAAAGCATACCCCACTTACGTGGAAAAGCAAATTCCCGATACGGAAAAGCATATTACAGGTTCATTGAAGGAGGCAAAGGCGAAAGCACCTGTAGAGACAGGAAATGTTATAAAGCAAGATAAAGCATCAGGCTTTTATAAAGGAAACATAGACCTTATCACACCTGAGCATTTGGCTTTGGTGCCACCACATACCCAAAAAGTAAAAGCACCACCAAAATTTGTGCTTAATCATCTCACCAGAACCTTTTCCATGAATTTTCAAAGAATAGCCAATTACCTCAACCAAACACCATATGAACCAAACACTAACTCCAAAGAACCAAAAGGATGGAAGACATCACCAATAGAAAAAATTAACCGTTTAATAGCCTTACCAGGAACAGCAGCCAATTTAATCAGAGATTCATATAACTATGGGTTACTCCATAGCGTATATACGTCTACTGGAAAAGAATTAGAGTCACTGCCAACAGCAATTTTCAAGGCCACAAAGACCTTCATGGCGATTACAAAGGCAGACATGGTATTTGTCCGATTTTATCAGACAGTATCAGAGCTTGGTGGCGAGGCAGTTTATCCAAGTATAAACATGATAAGAATTGGAATAGCCAGAGAATTCCAATATCCAGAGCCAATAAAGCAAGACATGTTAAGCTTGGAAGACATTCCTGAGCTATTACAAGAAAAGAGAGCAATGGGCATCGCCATAACTGTAAAAGATCTAATGAAAACTTTAACGGAGCAAAATAAAGAAGACAGTTATAAAATTTGGATTTATGCTAACAGCAACAATATGTTAGTATATTCCAGAAGTAAAAGGACGAATGACAATTATATAGACACTATAGAAAAATGGATAGTAGCTCTGTGTAGACCAGATGAAGATACAGGCCACAAAAACATAAAAAGGAATTACTGCGGTGAAGAAGTTAAAAGGAGACTCTGTAAATGGCTAGAGGGCAACGAATTTCACCAATGCAATTATTGCAAGGTAACCCAAAACGTCATCCCTGAGCTCAGCAGCCATTATGGAATTGAGGAGGGCCCCTCGGAGACGATGGGAAAAGAAGAAAAAGAGGAAGTAGACAAAAGAAGATAAAGAAGACAGTGACAGCAGCAGAGCATCGGACACACTTCCCGCTTTCGAAGAAAATTTGATAGAAATGTAATCTTATAATGTTGTAACCGATAGAATGTAAGAGTAATCAAGGGGAAAAAGAAGAAAAAGAGGAAGTAGACAAAGAAGATAAAGGAGACAGTGACAGCAGCGAAGCAGTGGAGCAACGAACGCACTTCCCGCTTCCGAAGAAAATTTGACAGAAATGTAATCTTATAATGTTGTAACCAATAGAATGTAAGTGTAATCAAAGAAGACAAGGCTCTCGTCCAACTATATAAGGGGAGGCCTCTTGCCATTATAAAGAAAATGTAAGCGAAACACAAAGGAATAAAATCACTCTTTAAATATTTTCTGTGCGCAATAGTCGAAACCAGGTACATATGAGTAACTAAATTCTTCAGAGAATTCAACAAGTAGCTCTCTTTAAATATTTTCTGTGCGCAATAGTCGAAACCAGGTACACATGAGTAACTAAATTCTTCAGAGAATTCAACAAGTAGTCTGATATAATTATGATATAGTAGTTGAAGGAATTACCCAGAAAATAGAGGAAAGGTCCAGTTTAGTTCATAACTCATGACGAGCGGTGGACGTTTGAAAGTTTGTTAATTTTCAAGAAATTTTTCTGTTGAGAAAAAAATTTTGTTTAAAGAAGATAATTTTTGTTGTTTTTTTGAATGGGTGGTTATTGGATAGGGAGGCAAAAATCATTGAAGCAACTTCGGTATTCATGGTCAAAGCAATTGCTCTATTTGCTGCCTTAAAATTTGCCTATGATAACCAACTTTTGGATATCTATTTTGAGTATGATAATCAATTACTAATTAATTGTATTAGTAAACACTCTCTTTCTTATGAGTGGAGATGTACAAACATCCTTGAGAATATTTTAGAGTTCAAAAAACTAATTAGGAACCATTCATGTAATTGGATTTCCAGGGAAGTAAATTTAGTAGCTAAATTTAGTAGTAAACTAGGCTGCTAAAGCTACTCTCAGTGAGTATTGCCCAAATGATTGGGTTCTTTGACTCCAGATCAGGTACGAAGATTGCTGGAGAAGGATTTGAAGACCATACTAAGAGAACCTGATTAATTTGTTTTGATGTTGTCAGGGGCCGGATATTTTGATGTATTATTATTGTTATGTACTGTTAAGGACTTATGCAGGAGCTCTAGTATGAAAGAATGAAGTAATATTTCCTTGGCAAAATAGAAAAGGCTGTCACAGATGAGCTTGCTATAGCGTGGATATAAACAGAACACTTTCTGTTTATTGAGTCTGGTAATAATTCCTGAGAACTATATATAATTATGCAAGATTATAAGTTAAATTCATCACAAAGAATATTTAGAAACTCAGAATTTGCTTGAATTATTCTAGTTATATATGGCTCCTGCTGCATATGCAAGAGTAGATAGATCAGTCTATGTTACCCACATGTCTAAAGCAGAATTAGATAATTTCAGTTATTTTCTTAGTTCAGTAAAGGATTTATGCTAAAACAATTTAGCCAGTCTAAAGAAAGAACGATAGTTAATGAATTCATAAATGAAATATTATCAATCTTTAGAAGAAAGAAAGTATTCTTAACCCATAATCTTAGATCCCATGATAGACGAACATTTTAGAATAGCAAATGATAAGTTAGAAATTTTAGAAGGAACTTTGATAAAAGCAAATATTGAATTTGATTATTTCATTTGTTTGAGAAAAAATTTATCAAAATGATTTCTTGTAATTTTAATGTATTTATTACCTAACTATTTAGAAACATGGAAATTAAACTTCTCACAGGACTAAGTTGAGCTACTACGCTACATTTTCAAACATACTTCTTTGTTTTAAGAACTCACACGACATGGGTTTTTCAACTGTTTAGTGCCTAAACAGATAAATCCAGGAACAATGTTAGGTATTCTAGATTCTTCAAGAAAAATGAAGAGGATATGTGGGCTTTCACGCTAATCTAATATGTGTACTAAACTTTTATTCTCTTGGACCACAAGTTTGCCCAAATCGAGTATGTGGTCATTCAGTGCCCAAATGATGAGTCTGGCAACAGTGTTAGGCATTTTAGATTCCTCATGAAAAATGGAGAGGGTATGTGAGTTTTCACACTAATATGAGATATTGACCAAACTTTCATTCTCTTGACCATAAGTTAACTCAAATTGCGAATGTGGTCGTTCAGGGCCCAAACAGATGAATTTGGAAACAATGTTAGGCCTTTTGGAATACTGATGACTAATAGAGAGGGTATGTGGGTTCTCATACTAATCTAAGACATTAACCAAACTTTCATTCTCTTGGTCATTCAGTACCCAAACGGATGAATTTGGCAACAATGTTAGGCATTCTGGATTGCTCATGAAAAATGAAGAGGGTGTGTGGGTTTTCACGCTAATCTAAGATGTTGACCAAACTTTCATTCTCTTGATCACAAGTTAGCCAAATCGCGTACGTGGCCATTCAATGCCCAAAAGCATGAATCTGGAAACAATTTTAGGCATTCTAGATTGCTCATGAAAAATGAAGAAGGTATGTGGGTTTTCACGCTAATCTGAGAGGTTGACCAAACTTTCATTGTCTTGACAACAAGTTAGCCAAAATTGCGTACGTGGTCGTTCATGGCTCAAATGGTTGAATATGGAAACAATGTTAGGCATTATGAAATTCTTATGACAAATGTGGAGGACATGTGAGTTTTCATACTAATCTGAGACTTTGACCAAGCTTTCATTCTCTTTGACCAAAAGTTAGCCCAAATCGCGTTTGTGACCATTCAGTGCCCACATTTATGAATCTAGAAACAATGTTAGGCATTTTAGATTCCTCATGAAAAATGGAGAGTTTATGTGAGTTTTCATGCTAATCCGAGATGTTGACTAAACTTTCATTCTTTTGACCACACGTTAGTCTAAATTGTGTATGTGGCTGTTCAAGGACTAAATGGATGAATCTGGAAATAATGTTAGGCATTCTAGAATTCTCATGATAAATGCAAAGGGTATGTGGGTTTTCATACTAATCTGAGACACTGACCAAACTTTCATCCCCTTTGACCATAAGTTAGCCCAAATTGCGTATGTGACCATTTAGTGCCCAAACGGATGAATTTGGCAATAAAGTTATGCATTCTGGATTGCTCATGAAAAATAGAGATTGTATGTGGGTTTTAATGCTAATCCCCAAGACATTAACCAAACTTTCATTTTCTTGACCACAAGTTAGCCCAAATCGAGTAGGTGACCAATCAACGCCTAAACACATGAATTTGTCAACAATGTTAGGCAATTTGGATTGCTTATAAAGAATTGAGAGGGTTTGTGAGATTTCACACTAATCCGAGATGTTAACCAAACTTTCATTCTCTTGACCATAAGTTTGCCCAAATTGCGTATGTGACTGTTGAGGGCCCAAACAGATGAATCCAAAAACAATGTTAGGCATTCTAGAATCCTTATGAAAAATGGAAAGGGTATGTGGGTTTTCATACTAATCCAAGATGTTGACTAAACTTTCATTATCTTTGACCATAGGTTAGCCAAAATCGAGTATGTGGCCATTTAATGCTCAAATGGATGAATTTGACAACAATGTTAGGCATTTTTTATTGCTCAAGAAAGATGGAGAGGGTATGTGGGTTTTAACACTAATATGAGACATTGACCAAACTTTCATTCTCTTGACCACAAGTTAGCCCAAATTGAGTATGTGGCCATTCAGTGCCCAAAAGCATGAATCTAGAAACAATGTTAGGCATTCTGGATTGCTCATAAAAAATGAAGAACGTATGTGAGTTTTCATGCTAATCCGAGAGGTTGACCAAACTTTCATTCTCTTGACTAGGAGGCAAGTGCTTCATGTAATGACCCAATTTGATTTTAAGGGCTAATGACTTCGAAATTGATTATAATTAGTGTAATTAAACACTTTTGGATAAGTGTGATGCGAATTTGATATAAATGTTCATGGTGATGATTTAATAATCATAGTGAAAACCGGGGGCAAAATGGTAAAATTGAAAATTTACCGACCAATTGGTCAGTTACCAAAGAGGAAACTCATTGGTGATTAGAGATCAATGGTTAAGATTCATTGTCAATGGGTCGGAATCCTATGTTATGCACCTATGTGAGCTTATGGAGGAAGTGAACAAGATATTGCCAAGTGACATTGCATGGGCCATAAGATTATGCTAAAAGTCAAACATCATCTTTTCTCTCTTCTCTCTCCTATTCAGTTGGGAGTATGGGCAAGGGAAAGATTACACTCATCATCATCATCTTCCTCATCTCTCATAATCTCTCTCCTCATACTCCATTCCAGCGACTTGAAGCAAGGAAAGAGAAAGGGAAAGCTTGAATTTTGGGTAGGTAATGGTCCTCATATGCTCAAACACTCTTCACTAATCTTATTCATAGTGTTAAGAGCTTCATCTTAATGATTTTAGAATTTTGAAAGGTGGTAGTTTGAGTGTTGGAGCAAATTTGAAAGTTGGAGAATCAAAGTTTGGTTTTAGCAAAGTTGAAGAGGTAAGCATTTGGTGCTTTTTGATATATTTATTGTGATTTTTGGTTAAGGTTGATGAATTCTAGAATTTGCCCTAGTTTTGTGCCAATTTTTGAATGCATGAATTGCATGATGAATGATGTTGGAACTGGTATGTTGTGAGGTTATTTGAGTGTTGGTAATGGTTTTGAAGTTTGGAAGTGATTTGAATGAATTTGGATAATGTGTGTATTAGATAGACCCAAGAGTAAGATTATGGTTAAAATGGGTTTTGGGGTGTTTTAAGGCCACCAATGTGTTCCTTATGGGATTTTGAGTGGGAATGAGCATTGTGTGAAGTTGGGAACCATTGGGATCAATTTTGGAAAATCTGGGAATTTCTGTCAGTTGCTACGATCTAGCAATCTGATAGCATCACTCGAGTGAGGGGGGTCTCACTCGAGTGCTGTCGTGTAATTTCCCTTTTTCCTTTGTGTTTTGCCTGGATTTTTATGAAGGAAGCTCGAGTGCACTTCTTAAACCGCGAGTGATATTGGTGATCACTCGAGTGAGTATGAGTTCACTTGAGTGATGGAGTGAGTTTATGATTAGGGTTGCTCTCGGGTCCTCACTAGCTGGCCAATTTTCAAGAGTGTGTTCTGACACTTGCAAATGTAGTCTTCTCACATGAGTGTCAAGGGTCATGCTCGAGTGAGCTTTTCTCTCTAAAGTTGGCTGTGCTCTCGGGTTGTCACTTCTTGTGTTGCACTTTTGGGGATTTGAGTGAATTTGGAGCTATCACTCGAAGTGCGATCCCCCATGCTCGAGTGTTGTGAGCACCTTCTGGCCATGGTTGTTGCTCACTGTCAAACACTCGCGATTGAGAGCTATTCTCACTCGAATGCAAGTCTCTTATCACTCGAGTGAGCCAGTTGAAAGTCAATGTTGTGCTTCCGAAAATGGGTCTTCAGAGTAGTTTCTTCCAACCCTTTTAGTATGTGTTTAGGCCTCTAATGGTTATCCTAAAGAGTTTAAATGATAACCAACTTAGAGTATTATGGAAATGAGCATTTAGAAAAGAAATTGATCGGTTGTCCCTAATTTGGTTTATAGGATTTGACAATTGCCAAACTCGTTAGCCCACTTAGCCAAGGAATGTTAGGAAAAAACAAGGTTGTGACTCCTCTCTTATACTTTGTGTAAATGTATTGTATGTATGCCTATCATGCATTGTGCTGCTGCTGCTTCGTGATGCCTTGTGCCTTGTGACACTTTGTGGAGCTTTGTGATGCTTTGTGCCTTGTGATGCTGCTGCATTGAGATTACAGTGAAAGCTGGCATAATGTTTACCTCGAAAGCGGGCATATTGTGATTACAGCCATGAGTGCTATCGGTTGTGGCGCGAGCCATGACTTATTGTGTTGCTATTGAACATGATGAACTTACATGCTTTGTGTTTATATACTGTATGAGTGATTTGTTACTACTGAGATTCTTTAGAATCTTATTCTTTCTGATGTCTAACATTTCAGACAGGGCGAGTGGCTCAAAAGGGAAGCGGACAACCCGGAGTGGTTAGGATCTCTTAGAGACATTTAAATTTTGTATTGTTGGTTATCTGTTTTGGATTTGGGATTACTATATGTATATGGGTTGTAAATATTATTTTTGGATATGTAATCCCCTATTTTGGGAAACTATACACCCATTATATATATACATGTAACCCGGGGTTGCCGGGATTTTAGTTATGCACTCTGATATTTATCAATGTGATTTGATTTCTCAAGTAATTATATTCAAATGTGAATGTGAGACCAGGTTGAATATATTTTGAACTGTTTTTCGAGATACCCCATCGTGAAGATAAGGGATTATAAATGTTATTTTTGTTTTATTGGTCTCTATTTCACTTGAATTTCATAAACCGGATGTAATTACATGAGGAGGGTTACATTTTTGGTATCAGAGCTATAGTTCTTGGCAAGGGTAGTGTTGCTAAGATAGCTCCCATAGTGTGGCCTTAGTGATAGAAGTTCATTTGTGAATAACTGTCGTATACACATATGAGTTCTTGTTATGTGAATATATGTGATTTGTGGAATTATGTGTATACCATAATTGTTGGATTAATGGGATGAATTATTTGTAGAATGAAAAGAGCAACAAAAGGTCGCCCCAAAGTACAACAAGTAAATCCCGAGGTGGAGATGGTTAATGATAATCCACTAGACCCGTTGCAAGAAATGATGGGGTTGATTCGGGATCAACAGGATATGATAGCTGAGCTGTGAGAAGAGCTCAGAGTGGAGAGAGCTAAGAACAATGAGAGCCGGGGTCAGTCTACTCAAGAGGAGACTCAAGAAGGACCCATAGAGAAGAAACGGTTGAAGGGTCGACGCGACCACTTGAATCACCTCCTTGTGCCGGACTAAACCCTGAATCATACGGAGTTCCAACTAGAGAGGAAAGAGATCTTCAGTTTTGGGTATCCAAATTCTGTAAGCAACTGCCTCCAGTATTTAAAGGGAGATTTGATTCTCAGGCGGTGAAGATTTGATCCATACTCAGAATTTTTTGCCTTATCAACATGATTTACTTCAACATTTGATCCTTTAATTTACCATTATTTTAATTGATTCTTGGTAAAGTTCAACCAGGTGTCTTGGCATACGACAGGTACAAGACCAATGACATTTGTCGTCACAAAAATAAAATGGATTTTCAGCCTGTTTATTATGCCCACTAGTTTCTCCTTTGTGGTTCTTATCAGTATTTCCCCACTTCTGGTAGGAATTTGAACTACCATGATTTCGACCACGGCCATACCCACAGTTGTAGCCGTGTCCACGTCCACGTTCATAGCCACAACCACGACCACAACCATAATTAGATTCATTTATTACTACATTCGCTTTTCGGAATGGAATCAAGCCTGTTGGACGAAATTTATGGTTTTTCAATAAAAGCTCATTATTCTGTCTAACTACAAGGAGGCAAAAAATTAATTCAACATATATCTTAAAACCTTTTTCACGATATTATTGTTGCTGCAAGAGCAAATTGGATGCATGAAACGAGAGAATGTTTTTTCTAACATATCTTCATTAGTAACATTATCTCCACATAATTTTAATTGAGAAGTAATCCTAAACATGGCTGAGTTATACTCGCTTACATATTTAAAATCTTGCAAACGTAAATGTATCCAGTCATAACAAGCTTTGGGGAGAATGACCATCTTCTGGTGATCATATCTTTCTTTTAAATTGTTCCAAAGAACAAGTGGGTTTTTTACGGTCAAATATTCAATTTTTAGACCCTCATGCAAATGGCAATGAAGAAAAATCATGGATTTTGTTTTGTCTTGGTTGAATGCAGATTCCCTTCTTTGATTGTGATTTCTAGACCATAGGCATTCAAGTGGATTTCTAGATCCAACATCCAAGACAAATAGTTCTTCCCGGTAATATCAAGAGCCACAAATTCAAGTTTTACAAGGTTTGATATGATTTAGACTAATTAAAGATATAAACGAGAATAATTAAAATATGAAATGTAAAACTGTAATATAATATCATAAACGAAAATAACAGTAAATTCGTAAAGACAAGAAATAGTTTAAAAAGTAAGATATTACAATAAAAATTAAAACTTTATGGCTTCGAACCATTTAGTTCTTATGGCTTCAAGCCAATTAGTCTCATGGTTTTAGGCCAATTAATCTCATGACTTCAGTTATGAGGTAAAACCTTCCATGTATGTGTAACCTATACCATTCATGAATGAGGATTACTTAAACCTTCCAAGAAGGAGGCATGGAAGAAACAATACAATGTATGAAATTAAATGTAGCAACCTATACCATCCATAAAGAAGGACTACCTAAGTTTTCCAAGAATGAGGCATGCAAGAAATCAAAGTGATATAACTTCTGGTCATATAATTTTAGGAATAAGATTCGTATGGCTTCTGGCCATAATAATAATAATAATATAAAAGAATTTGCAAAGGATATATATATAATATAAGAGCAATAACAATCTCCAATCTTAGTCATGAAACTTGATGTTAATAACAATCAGTAAAAGAATCTCTCTAATTGTATGAAGTGGCTCAGATTATCCTAAATCTATCAAATAAAATAATGTACATGTAATAAGAAACGATAAGAAGATCATACCTTCGTTAGATCTTCGTGCTGACAACATGTTATAAAAATATCGATTATAAGGGAGAGCAAGAGGTAAAGAAGAGAGAAACTTAAGGGAGAAAATTGAGAGAATTTCTCATTCACTTGTTTGTACAAAATACTCAACTTAAGGCCTATATTTATAGGCAAACAAAACGCATATAAACAGTGCTTCGCCGTAGTAATAGTGTCTGAACAGTATTTTCCGTATGAACAGTAATGCCTGGTTTTAGAGATCCTGTTGACTGGAGGAGCAAGTTGTTGGTCTGAATATGAGTCAATGGACATCCATATAATTAATATTCATAACAAATTCCTAAATGTCATTTTTCATGTAGTAAGAATTTCTTATTTAACGGTCAGCGTTGGTCTGTCTCTAGAATAGAGCGGCATTACTCATTGTTTACACATTTTCGGCGACATTGAGCCGAAGAGTAAATTTCCAAATACAAATTGCTCCTTCAAAAATAACGGGGTCAAAAATGACCTTTAGGCATATGATATTCTCGCAACTGGCATACATATATGCATGGATTAAAGCTGGGAATCAGGGCCGGCCCTTGACGGGCCAGGGCCTAACAGGGCCGGCCCTAAAGGGCTCAGAGTCAGGAAAATTGCAGTTTTTCAAAGCCCGGCCCGAGAGCATCAAGGCCAGAGCCGGCCCGCAGGGCCGGGAAGTCCTTTTCATAATATTTAACTATTTTTCCTGCGTATTTTCCCCAGAGAGATATAATTAGTAAATAACAATGATTAAAGCTCTAATTTAATACATAAATGTTGTTAACATTAAGATTTAAATAACACGTCTCTTGCAACAAACAAACACAGTTACTAATGTATAATCAAAGGTAAAATTATGTCCATAAATAACTTATACAAAAGCCAAAGTATAAAAAGGAAAGAAGCTAAATACTCTAACATCTAAGTAACATGAGTATGACGACTATCATTTTCACCTTCTTCGCCACTATCATCAATTTCAAGGACATTTGATTGTGTTTCACTTTGAGTAGTAAGTTCAAGTAGTCAAATAATCACAACCTCCATAAAAAAATCATACTCCATCAGGGAGAACAGTATATAATATGATTTTATTCTAAATAGGCAGAACAATATACTCAAAAATCACAATATGATTCAATTAGACAAAACAATATACTCAAAAATCATACTTTATACAATATGAGGGCAGAATGACATATAGATCAATAAGGCAATTCAAAAATGTAACATGGTTCCCTTTCCAAGCAAAAAAATAAATGATAAACGGGCTTAAAGGGCCCGAGGCCCTACAGGGCCGGCCCTTTTAGGCCCGACTTCCTTTTCAGGCTACAATTTGCAAGCCCGGCCCTTGAAGGGCCAGGGATTAAAAGGGCCGGCCCGATGGGCTTGGCCCGTTTTCCTAGCTCTAGAACGGATAGATATATGGAAAAATCTCATTCAGGTAGGTCCCAGGGATCAGAAAAAATATAAAAAAAGTCTCATTGTAGATTCCTTTATAAAAAAAAATCCCTCATTGATATGGATTTCAAATATAAACTTACTTTATTGATAAATGCATGTGACTTTTATATTGAAAAATCAAAGAGTGGTCATTGATAAGCTCATATATATTAACTAAAATAGTTCATGTTGATAGGTATATGTGACTATATTGACAAGTCATAAAATGGTCATTGATCAGCCCATCTATATTAATCAAACCAACTTTCGTTAATAAGTGTGTGTCACTATATTCATAAGTCATAGAGTGACCATTAACAAATTCATATATGTTAATTAAAATAGCTTTCGTTAACAATTGTATATGACTATATTAATAAGTCATGCAGTGATTATTGACAAGCTCATCTATGTCAATAAGACAACTAGAGATTTTTTTATAAAGGAATCTACAATGAAACTTTTTTTATATTTTTTTCTAATTCTTGAAAACTGAGTGAGATTTTCCCTAGATGTATTTGAATAAATATTTTTAAATTTCAAGTTACATGAAATTACTTGCAGATTTTTTGCTTCTTTTAAAATCTTTGACAAACGCATTCACATTTAAATAAAAAGTGGACCAGGCATAAATTATGGTACAACATAATTTAATTTCTCCACTTTGTATTGAAAGAAAATATTCTCAAAATCTTTTTTTTTCTTTTCTTCTCAGAATCTCATCTCCACTCTCAGTTAAAAAATGAATAATTCATATTTAATATTTTCTAAAAATATTATTATAATATTTTATAATTTAATACTTTTAAAATTATTTGTATTGTAGTCATAATTTGTGTAGATCAGATTTTAATGGTTTAAATTTATTTATTTATGTTTAAAGTAACAATTTTATAAAATATGAAATCTGAACCATTTATTTTTTTTAATATAAGGATGGAGATGAAATTCTAAGAAGAAAACGAGATAATGCATTATAAGAGAACCCAAGCCTATTTATATCTATAAATATAGCATTCTCATTAAATTGAAAAGAAAAAAAGAAGGATTTGGTTGCTTGGGTTGCATATCTCCCTTTCAAGTTCTCTCTCACTTTAATTAATCTGATTCATCCCTCATTTCTTCTTGTCTCTTCCTCCTCTCTTGTTCCTCTTCCCTTCACCCACCTTCATTACACATCATCATGTCTGAATTAATCAAGTTCTTTCAGTATGATAAGAACTAAATCATAATGAGTTTTTTCAGTATGAAAATTACTAACTGGATGCGGTATTCTGATGTATTAAGTTAGGGCTTCTTTGGTATAAGAGAGGTTGAGAAAGTGAGTGGATGGAAAAAAATTTTAAGTTTAATTTTAAAAAAAAGTAGAAAAGTGGGGTTAAAAATTTTTAAGGGAGAATCATATATAAATCCAATTGAAATACCAAAATATAAACTTAGGCCTACACTTTTAGTAAATTATTGATGAGGCCAAGACGTCTAATTAGGAATTATTGAATGTTGTTAAAAGACTAGAACACTCTCCTATAATTAAAAAAGATGTACCCCATTTTTTATTATTTCAATGGGATTTAATTAAGATTTTCTCTTTACTTTTGTTACCTAGTTTGTTTTATGATTTGAACTTTTATAAAACAAACAAATATCTATATATACCATATAAATTTTTTTAAAAAAAAATTGTGCTATTTATCAAAATAAAATCATTGGAATTTGTATATATCCTATATGATCGCAAGCAAAGATATTATATAAATATAAGATATATCTATATGTATAATATAATTTTTTTTAAAAATGTACTATTTATCAATATAAAATTATTCAAATTTATATATGTCCTATATAATCACAACGAATATTTTTATCCAACCAATATATTATATAAATCTAAGAATATAATGGGTGAATTCATACTTCTATTTTATCAAAAACCTTTGCATTGGATGGTTGGGGTATTGCACTTGTTCCATTTCTCTAATGTTGATACTATATACAAGACACAGAAATCTGTCATCTGGTCTTCTAAGGGGAAATTAATGAACATTGATGTCCCTATTCCATTTTTGAATTACATATTAAATCATGGAATAAATTGCAATGGTTTTTAATTAATACACTAATAATTATAACTAAAACAAGAGAGCAAAGAAAGAATAGAATTAGCAGACAGAGATAATTTGAGAAAAGAGAGATGACTTTGAGGGGACAATGTGGTCATTTAACATTCCTAAACTCCCCTAATTAAACCTCTCGGCCTGATCAAGAATTTGTTTAAAGTGAAGGCCTAAATTTAAATTTTAATATTTCAACTGGATTTATATAGGATTCTTTCCATTTTTAATTAGTTTTCATTATTATTTTATCTTATATCCTCTCTTTATTAAAATTTGTATAACTCACTTCTTCAATTTTTTAAAAATTCAACTTAAAAAATTTTCCCTCCACACCTCTCCCCTCCAAATCCCTAGTACCAAACTAACCCATAGAGAATTAAGTTATACTCTTTATAACTTAAAAAAAGCACATTATTCTACATGCTCAAAGATGCCTCCATACGATGACAAATTTTAGTGCAGAAAATGAATGGTTATATTGATGACTTGTCATTGGTACTTTATGGTAATTAAATATTTTCCTAGGGACCTCATAATAATTCTCCCAACCTATAAATAATCTCAGATAAAAAAACACACAAAAGAAAAGAAAAAAGGTTTAGCCTGAGTCTATATTGAAAGAGGAAAACAGTGCATTATTTATAGCATGAATAATCTCGTGTATGGTGCTTCAATTAACAAACCAATAATCTCGAAATTCAAGATGATAGATCAACCCTCACCTTCTTGAATGATAAAAGAACCAGATATCCCTGGGTAGTAATATATTTCTGAATTCATGCTACAGTATGTTACTAAATTATTGTGAAAAAATAAAGATGGTCAACCACATAAATGCGCTATTTATCTACAGAGTGCTTCCCCAGTAGTTGGTTAGAAAAGCAAAAGCCAGACTAGACTGATCATCAACTATATATTCTCAGTCTTTCTACCAGCAAAAGTCTAACTGACAAAAATAATTCACAAATCTTTCGATCATCTATAGTATCAACCTTCGTTTGGTTAGCAAGAGTTGGAGGGGACCAGCATTCCTTTTCTCACATTAAGTAATAAAAGATGAGGGAGAAAGAAAAGAGAGAACATGCAAAAAGAGGCTAACCAAGACATCACTTATCTAAGTAATTAAAATCTAGATTTTGATTAGAGTATAATGCATCATCCAATGAAGGAGGGGGGGGGGGGGGAAGATAATACATAAATCCCAAATACTGTCAAAACACTGAATTGAGCTCACAGAAATACTAGTGCCAACATAAGTCAAAAGAAAGAACCTACTTCTTGGTGGGCTTCTTCTTTGAATTTGCATTCACAGATTGCTGAGGCTTGGGATGCTTGTCAACCTCACTTGGATCCAACCATTTAAGAGGATGGCGGTTAAAGAAGGGCCAATTGGGTACAGTCACCAATGTGGTGAGAACCACACCACCGGCATATATGAAGATCATCATTTGGAAAGAACCCATAATATATCCAGTAGCAAAAGCAATCGCAGCAAATCCAAGCAGCATTATCTGCATCAGCTGCTCTGCTAGCTTCTGCCCTTGCCAATCCATCTACGAGCCAAGAAAATGAAGAAAAAACATTGAGCAACTTTATAATCGATAATAACATTACCAAACCCAAGACCACAGTCTGTGCTCCAGGAAAACAATATATGCTAATTTTTGTTATATCATAAGGACATAATCTTCAGAGCAGGAAATCAGAATTATCCCAAAATCAAAATGACAGCTGAATATTTCCAATAGATTAATATTGCTACCTCAGCAGTAACAAAACATGCCCTTAAAATATAATTTGCTATTCCATTTCAAAATTGCTAAGCAAAACATGAGGGCTGTATGTCACAGATAGACATAGGAATACACAAACTTCAAGTAATGTTTCCTCAACTGAACCCTAATTAATCTTTACTTTTAATAGAGAATTAGAGATGGAGTTCTAAACAAGGACAAAGAATGCAATAGTAGAGATAATGTCCAAATGAAATACAGCCAGGTATCCATAGGCGGACCTATGTTACACTCAACAGGGCCACGCTGAAATCTTTGAAATATGCATAGTTGATATCATACCCTTATAATTTTTGTTCCAGATACTTCAACTAAGATGCCTTAGCAGGCCAGTTGATTCAGGAAACTCCATGCAACTGAAGAATGAAAATGATAACACTCATGCAATTTATGATCTTCCAATTTCATATTGTGATCTATGATCATGGAAAGTGTTCCCTAAAGTGATTATGCAAAGTTGATTTTTTCAGTCAATAGCTCAACTCACAGACCAATGAGCAGCTGAGCAGCAGGGAATGATTTATGCTCAACCTTATAAATTGCCAAACACAAATCGAGCCAAGTCATTTACCAGATCATCAAACGTTGAGAATTTTCAAAATTGATGATAACAAAGAGAAAAACAAACAGAATGTCAATACACAGCAAATCCAACATTGCACGATCACACAATCCAAAGCATGTAAGCTGCTAGCAATCAAAATGAAGAGGGAAGAAGTATAATGGCCAATTACACACCATTCAGTAAGAAAAAAACTAGTAATGAAAGTTTAAAGAAGCAATAAACTCAATCTGTAAATATTCCCCCATTCAAAAGCGCCAATATTCCAGCGATTACACAACTAGATTCAAAGCCAAATTAATATGAGCAATTTAAAACAAAGCATAAAGGGTACGAAAGCGTCCGAAACTGCGTTGAAAACCAGCCAGGGAACAGATGACGCAGGTAACAAATTCAAATCTAGATTCAGAGCCAGATTGAACAAACCAATCACATCGGATTAGGGAGAAGACAAAGCCTTAGGGTTCGAACCTTCAATACTTGCCGGAAAACAACCACGACGCGCTGACAAGGGTTGACGGCGTCCGACGGAAGTGTAGAATGCTTGTTCGTCAAAGAAGAAAAATGGATTTTCCCCTACCCGACCGAGAATATGTGTGGTCGGGTAATAATTTCGGTAAAATTATGAACAAGTACCAACTATACTACTTATTTACAGATATAACTTCATGAATTTGTAAAAATATTTTAAAATCTTTTTTTTGCCTGAATATTTTAAAATCTTTATACTTTGTTTTAATTAGTTTTTTTAGTTAAAATGATATAAAGTGTTTTAGGGTCAATTTTTCCCAGAAGCAATTAGTTTTTCTAGTTAAAATGATATACCCCCTCTAGTCCTTTTTATAAACAACTATCTCTCTCTTAGGCTTAGTCCTTTTTATAAGCAATTTTATCCTTGTATCTCAAAATTTAAACTACTTTTTTCTTTTCTATCCGTGTTGAATACACATCTTTATATTAGTTATCCCCCACTCACCACTAATTCTTTTTCATTTACTCATTTATTATATATTATCTCTCATATTTTATACACATATTCTCTCATATTTGTTACTCATTCTCTCTCCTATACTCTTTTCATAAATAGGGGCATATTTGGAAAAAACATGACATTTTTTATATATTTATTATTTTTAACTAACATTAATAGTCAATTTGTTTTACACAATAAATAAAGATAAAAGTTGCTTATAAAAAGGATCAAAAGGAGTAAGGTTTTAGGCTCATTTTTGCCATTCATGAAGGAGTTGAGGGTATCTAAAAAAATTTTGACTCAATGTCACCTTAGATATGTTAAAATAGGAGTAATGTCATCCTAAATCCTAATCAAAAGCCAACTCAATTAGACATTAGTCACATCAAATCTTAAGCCACATATAATTTTCTTATGTATACTTTCTTCTTTCAGTTAAAGGTAATTTTTGCCTGTGAAGTATTCACAAAAGTGTAATGAGTATTTGAAAGTTTTTTCTGACTCAATGCCGTTTAAGAAATTTTTTTTTAAAAAAAATAAAGCAATGCCATCCAAATTTAATAATGTAACAAAAAAAAAAAAAGGCAAATGAAAGATCAATGAAGACATAAAATGAAGCAAATGATAGAAACCATGAAGGAGATGGTAAACAAACACAAAAGAAGATGAGGTAGAACCATATGGTAAACAACTCTCCCCCTCCCCTCACACATGCTAGATTCCATAACACCAAGCATGCAAAACTTAGAAGTACTCTCTCATGTCCTTAATATAAGACTCATTTATCTAATTTGATTAAATTAAGGAAGTTAGTTGAGTTAGTTAATATGACATGTATTTTCTAAAACACCATAATCATCTTTCTTAATTCACTCATTCATTTTCCTCCTTAATTATTATTGAGGAATCATCAACAAAGGTAAATTAAGAAAAGATTTATAAATATCAAAACTATGTTTCATATTTAGGATTAGATCAATTCCCTAAATATGTCTTATATTAAAGATCGGAGGGAGTAAGAGACAAGAATCAACAAGGAAAAAATCAAAATAAAAAACTCCAGACCAAAAAATACTGAGAAAATCCCATATACATACTCTCAAAATTTCAATATCCCAAATCAATGCTTCCAATTTTACAAATGCCAAATCAGACTAAATGTATCAAATTGAGATTTGAAAATGTTATTAAGTTGCCTCACTGTCCCTCCTCACTTCCTTGTTGTCTCTGTCTCTATCTTCTTTCCCCTCACTATCATTCTCTCTCATTGGCTACCCCACCCCCCACCGCCGCTTCCTGCTACTCTGGTCACCTGCTCACTCTCATTCTCTCCAATTTCTTAAGATTTGAATGTTGATAAAATCATCATTACGTGCTATTAAAAGTAGAAGATAAAAAAGTATGATATTTCATTGAAAAAGAATTGAAAAATGATAAGCAATGGGTCAGGTTATGATAGAGCATGGTCCTGCAACTTCTATTGGTTTTGAGAACTTGATTCAGCCTCCTATATTGATAATGTTCGTAAAATTTATTCAGATCAAGAGCCTTGAGCGAGATTAGACCAGATACAAACACCCTTTTTTTTTTCACAGGAAGTTCAGTTTAACTGTTTCTGCAAAAAACTACTCTCTCTCTATATGTGAGAAAATGGTGACATAGATTTTGTTGATGTTGATGGTGGCTAGGACAACAAGTCCTAAAAACTCATAAAGCAATTATTCAGAACACAAAGATTTTGTATAAACGATAGTGTTAGTTCCTCTGTTTCTATCTAAACAAGCAGCGGTGTGGAACGAGCGAAATTTCTGATTCATGGACTGCGACAAAGGAGATCAAAGGAGGTAATGAGAGAGGTTGGAACAGAAGGGTCGAAGGAGCAAATGGGTGAGCAGAGGAGGAGGCGGTGATGAGTAAGCCGGTGACCGGAGGAGGCGGCAGCAGAGAGTGGGGTAGACGATGATGAGGAAGAATGAGAGGAGAAGGAAAGAAGAGACAGTACAGAAGTGAGGAGGGGCAGTACGGTAATTTACTAACTTTTTCAAATCCCAATTTGATACATTTAGTGTGATTTGGCATTTGTAAAATTGGAATCATTGATTTAAGATTTTGAAATTTTGAGAGTACCTATATGGGATTTTCCCAAAAATAATTGAATCATGATTTCATGCGAAATTTTATTAGATGAATCAAATTGTAAGATTTGGAAATTAGTGTTTTGAATTCAATTTGTTTTTGGTGATGATAAGCCAAAAATAAAAAATTTTAGGCTGACATAGAGTAAAAAAAACTTTTAGACATCTACTACTCTTTTGCAAATACTTTTGGAATAAAAATAACCTCTAACTCAAAGAAAACAACATGGGATCATAGGTGACATAAGGTTTGATGGTTGACATCCATTTGAGCAAGTGTTAGAATAGAATATCATTGCTCATATTTTAATATTTGCAGCAACTTCCACTTTGCGCTCATATTGTCTCTTTAAAGCAGCATTCATTACCATATAACATTGTTAATCTTATAACAATGCGATAAAATTTCTCTTTTACTTTATTAGGAACTTTCTAATCATAAATAAATATGATAACATTTATCTATTTACACCATCCAACTTGAATTCTATAGTTAACATTTCAATCAAATTCATCATCTTGTAGTTAGTGACTTGGCCCATATTATGGATAACACGTTAGGCAAATGACTTAACACGTTAAGTAGAAGTTTTGTGAAGTGGAACAAATGACAAAAACTTGGTCAACACGCATTCATGGTTTCCTAGAGAGTAGAGTTGAGATGGGTAGCATGTTAAATATATGACTTAATTAATTCATTAAGAGAGTGAAATCAACAAGTTCAACACATGATTAACGGGTTAGTGATGGCTTAGCGTGCTATAAGGTAGGGAGATTTAATTTTTCAATGAGCACGGTATTAGTTAGATTGGTGCAACTTCCTCCATCAATGATCGCGCTACATATTTTAATTTGAACAATACATCTAGTAAGAAAAATGTGCTTATGTTGCTCTTTTTCAGGATATTTTGGTTGCTCATGTAGAGCACACATTGTCATTAGTAAATTTCCCTGCAGAGCTGATATTATATCACCATCATCGTTAAAACAATCTTCTAATGAAGGAATATCATCATCGTCACTTTCACTTGGGCATTTACATTCAGGACCATTGTTTTCAAAGACTAATCATGGTCTTCTTGTGTGGATATTGAGATTTCACATTCCTAACTCCTTAACACTTAAAGCAACGAATGTCATTAGATTTAGAAGAGGACTTTTTGTCAGAGTTACCTTTGGTGATGATGCTCTTCAATTTTCCCACTTAGATAAGAAACTCGAACTAGCATGTCTAACCTTCAATATCTTTTCAATTTTGGAGGCTTTATGCACCAGCTCTTCTTTATCTATAAAGTGGTATATCTCCAACTCATCTTGAATTTTAGGACGTAAGCCATCTACATAGCGATTCATGGTGGTCTCCTCATCTTCTATTCGAACTCTCATCAATAGGAGTTCTATCTCATGTTCATACTCTTATGCACTCATGGAACCTTGATAGAGGCGTTGTAACTTACGTTTCATCCCATTGTAATAATGACTTGGAACAAATTTCTTTCTCATAGTAACCTTCAACTTTTCCCAAGTTCGTATTGGGCCTTTCCCAAGAGTCCGCCTTTTAGTGTGTGCTCGGATTAACTTTTAAAAATAGCTTTTACGATTTATGAGGTAAATGTGTGAGAAGAGTTTTATCTCGATTTACGTAAATCTAGATTGAAAACCTAGAATTGGGAAATTCCCAAACACTCACTTAATCTATAATCCATCCCACCAAAGACTATCATAGTTAGTGAATTCATGTGCAACCAACTTTACCTTTTTCTCCTCGCGATAATCATGAGTGTGAAGGCTTGCTCCACCTGTCATTCCCATTCAAAGCACTCATCTAGGTCAGACTTCCCTGGGAAAGAAGGAATATTTATTTGATAATCACAAGTGTGTAAGTTTGCTCCACCCATCATTCCCATTCAAAGTACTTATCTGGGTCAGTCTTCCCAGGGAAAGAAGGAATATTTATTTTGAATCCTACGTTAACTTCTTTATCCGAGGAATGTTTCACTCTCCTTGAACCCTTGTGGCCCGTTTGGTATTATGGAAGAGTTTTTTATTGAAATGAAAATGCAAATAGAAGTGAAACTAGAAGTGGAAGTGGAGTTAAAAGTGTGTTTGGTATAGCTATAGAAGTAGGATATAATTTTCAATTATTGTTAATTTTAAAAATTAAATGACTCATATACCCCCTCCCCAAAACCCTCAACTCCAGGCAAAAATAGCCCCCAACCACCAAAACAACCATCAACCACCACAATTATTGCGACGGCCACCATAGAACATAGCTGGCGGAGGATTCGATTGTGAATATAGACTCCAATCAGAAGTCGAAAAACATGAGAGTCGTGATTGGATGCAAAGTTGCACAGAGCTGAAGGTGGAGAGAGTTTAATGTGAGGTTGAAACTTGCTCAGATCTAAACGCGAAGCAGCCATCACCCATCGCAAATCAGAGAGGGGTAAGGAGAAGAGAAAGCTGTGTGACAAATCGAAGAGGGAGAAGGAGAAACTGCCTTCGACTATCGCAGATTAATGAGAGGAGAAGAAGATGAAGAGGAGTTGCAGATCAATGGGAGGAGAAGTCAAAGAAGGAACAAAGTCGCACATCAAAAAGGGAGGAGTTGTAGATCAAAGAGGGAGAAGTCACCATCATGATTCCGATGAAGAAGCTTCAAGATGATCATTGCCTCCGAATGCCGTCGCCGTAGTCGTGGCTAAGCCGTCGTCACGTGCCATCATCCTTATCCCCTCTACCATCCTTGTTGTCACTAGTTGCCATGGGCAAGAAGGTCCAAAGTTTGACTTCCATGGAAGTGTTCAGACTTCCCTCAAGTATAGGTTGGTAGTGAGTTCCATCATTTTTTATGGAACTCACTTCCACATATGGAAGCAGATTCAATGGTACTAAAGATAACAAAATTAGAGTTCCATCATCAATTCTAATTCCATGGCTTCACTTCCATGGTACCATCTTCAAACTAAGCTTTTGAAATTTTTCTTGTATGGCATTCACGAACAAGTTAGATTCTCCACGAGTAACTGGACGTGAGTCTCCTTCAAGATAATTTTCGTGTGACATTCTACTAGCTCTGATATCAAATGATGAGGGAATTATACGACAAAATCTAAAAATATAGGAACTGATCATCTAAAACCCTAGAGGAATTCTTAGCTATAAAAAGGCTCCACAAGAGTTTATCAGACTCTTACAACATATCCGTATTCTTTCTCGAATACAATATCACAAGTAACTCGACTTGCAAAAGAAACTTCTTATTCATTCAAAATCTCTCGAATACAATATCACAAGTAACTCGACTTACAAAAGAAACTTCTTATTCATTCAAAATCTCTAAAAATAATTGAGTACAAACTCAACTCTTAAATAGAGAAACTTTCTAATCCTAATATGACTCAAAAATTAAAAAAGATATTATTTGATATTGATTGAAGATCAAACGCCATCTAAAAATAATTAAATTAAGGATAATATAAGCTTTTAATAATATCCTTGAAATCCCTATTTGGCAACTCATATATCTAGAATAATATCCTGAAAAGAAATATACCAACAAATTTAAAAGATTCTTAGGATAATTTGAAATATCTAAAGATATATCAAATCTTCCTAATAATCTAGAAATTAATAAATAATAAAATTAATAATCTAGAAATTAATAAAATATTCTTAGAAATGACTCTCTTTAAATAATAAAAATAAATAAAACATAAAATAACTAAAAAAATTAACCAGTCTTCTTAGTGGATTCCCTTTAGTCATCGGATCTCCATCATTTAGAACATACCATTAATGCATTAATGAACTATGGAGCATAGTAAACCATTGTGTTTGCTCTCGAATCTTTGAAAAACAACAAATGGTCAAAACTTCTTGAAAACCCTTTTAAATGATCAGATTGATGCAAAAGCTCTTTTTGACTCTTTACAAGAGACATCTAGCATACCTCTTTCTCTCAATGAATATCTTCATAAGTATGCAAGAATAAGAACCTTTGACAATTGTTTGGGAGCCAATTTTTAACCATATACTATAGGTGGATATTTTTCTCGCTGGTGCATTAGTCATATTTTAATTTTAGATGAAAAATTTAAATACATCAAATAAAAAAAATAAAGAAATTTAGTTACCTTGTTAAGCAGATATGATAAAGTGAAAAAGAAGTTGAGTAATATAAGAGACATTTACATATATCCCCTAAGTTGTAGCTCAATAATTTACTTTTGTGCTACTAGTTTTTTCATACAAAAAAGTTTAAGGGCTTATTTGGTCTGAGGGGAGGGAAAGTGGGCAGAGGGAAAAAATTTTTGAATTGAATTTAAAAAAATTAGAGAAGTGAGGTTAAAAATTTTTAATTAATTTTTCTTACTCTTTTATTTTATATATTTTCTTTATTAAAATTTTATTACCCCAATTCTTCAATCTTTTAAAATTCAACTCATAAAAATTTTCTCTCCCTTTCCTTTCCCTCCAAATCCCTCACACCAAACAAACCCTAAGTAAATTGAGTTTCAGAGGCTCACCAAAGTCAGGGCATGTCTCCAAGTTTAAATCGTGCTTACAAAGATCCTTACATTGGCGAGGGGATTTGCGCTCATAACCTTGTGTGTTATGAGTTAACTCCTTACCAACTTGATCAACATTTGTTGGCTCTAAGCTACTTCTTCAACCAACCACATATTTTTGTACATAGTGACTATTCTTCTATCCTGCTAACTAAGGTTAAGTAATATACAAATATACATAAATGTGCTCATGGCTATAGCTATTAAGCTATGAAGCAAGAGTGGCCCAGTAATTTTGAAGGCATGGACTGGTTGGAGTGCCAATAATGCGTGACCATTCCCATTCTCTATTGTCTACAAGCTCTATTTCTGCCAACTGCAATTAGTGCTAAGTGTCACAAGTATATCTTCACTAGCTACTATAACTCTCTTGCTTGGAAACTGGAAAGAGAAGAAGCACATAGAGACTTTTTATGAGAGCATAAATCACTCTTGTGTTTGTACAGAATTTGAGATCACTCACACTATTTATGTTTTTGTGAGGCTTTGTTTATATTCCATTCATCTCAAAATCCTCTCTTTGGTCTCTATTACAAGGCATTTTCAATCACTTTACTAGAACTAGGGAGGGATGAATAAATCATTAAATTTATTTGAAAATGAAAAAAAAAAATCCAAATTTACTCGTATCTAAGCAATGAATTACATATTACCTTTGAAAAACCGGTAAAAAAACAAAAGGGAAAATTGCATCAGATTTTAAATATAGGCAATATTTGAAAACTCTAATTAATACGCATTCGGTGACTTGTTAAAAGACCCACTCACCCCTTATAGAAAGTGACTTGTTAAAGGGACAAAAGGGAGTATGTGATAATTTAGAATCTTGATTTTGTTTCAAAATTTTTATCACTTAATTTCAATCATAAATTAGTTATTTTTTAATCGTTTTACACTTCATTAATATTAAGAAATAGAACAAAATAAATAAGGGTATTTTAGTTAAATACCATTAGATTTTGCTACAATGAAAGTTATTTGGTATCTTTATATATCTGTAATATATAACTAAGTAGCAGGTACTTTGAAATAGAGGGAGTATTAAATAACATTGTTCATTTGATTCAATTTTAGTATTTATTATTATATTTTATTCAAATTAATAACTTTTTTATTTAAAATAAGAAAAATATAAGCTGAAGGCCTCTCTTAATTTTCACTAGCTACAATTAAAAGGTTAATTCTTTGCCTTCATATGTTTAGAAAGAGATTAAAACAGAGATGAAAGTGATGCACAGAGGTAATTGTATCATTATACGTATCCTCTCTTTTACCTTTATCCCTATTCAAGTGTCCTATGTACAATCCAAAGTAATTAGGTGTTCAATTGATTAAAGCAGAAAAGAAAAACAACAACAAAGCCTTATCCAACTAGGTGGGGTCAACTATATAGATCGCACGACACCATTTAACTCGATCAAAAACCAAAGCAGAAAAAAAGAACATGGAAAAGAAATTAATACTAAAATCAATTTTTAGTTATATTGTAATTTTCTTAAGATAATTGAAAATCTCTTTGAATTTAGTTACTTACCCGGCCATCTCGCAACTCAAATATAACCGATCTGTTGGAAAATGGAATTGGCCTCGTTGATGCCACCTGTGATGGATCAAACTCAATCAATTATAGTTCATAAATGAAGCAAATTTCAACTGAGATTAAATGTCTACATTTAAATTTTTTATTGCACTTTAAGATTCTAAGGATTAATTTTGTCATTTGACTAAAGCTCAAGGGAATAAAACCGAAGTTCATCTAGTTTTTTTTTTAATATAAAAAGGATCATCAGAGGGTTACATAATTTATTCTTTGACTAGTAACCACAAACTGCAAATCCATATCTATATTATATATACATAATTTACCTTGGGGTCACAGTTAAGGTTGCAGTCACCACTATTGTCTTGGTCCTTGTTGAAGCCAGATATAGAATCTTCATGGCTGCAAACATGCTGTGTTTGATCTTGAAGCAATTTATTTTGCAGCAATGGAAAACCACAATCTTTCCACTTCCATGTGTTTGCTTCATCCATGTACCTAAGGTACACCTTCCCATCTGAACCAATCAAAAACAACTGATTACCGGCAAAGCAAGGGCCCGGCGAACCGACCAGGGTTACACCTTTATAGGGTGTTCCATGCTCCACCCAATTCCAGCCATACCATGAATTCCAGTGATATTCAACAAGTCCACCTTCTCTTGAAATCATGAAGAGTGAACCAGACAGTGTTGTTGATGAAGGTCTTATGGCTGTTCCAAGGAAGTTTGAGAGAATCAAATGCTGAGACTGGTAATGCTCATGCCATATGTCAGTTACTTTGTTGTACTGATACAGGCGACCGTTTCTTCCGGTGACAAATACTACATTTTCTCTCAGCAGTCCGTGGTCTACTATGCTTGCTACTTTGGTGTTTGCAGGGTTTCTGCAATCTTTCCATTTAAACTTTCTCATCGAAACCTGTCCACAACTTACAAAATAAGTTAGATGTTTGAACATTCCAAGGAACTAGATTCAGTGCATTATGTAGTTTTCAGTCAAATCATGTGGGGAAGATCTATATTGTCTGTTTTGATCTATCACCTCTGGTTGTGCCAGCATGGCTTGATTCGATGACTAAGAAAAGGTCTTGATCTTACCGTTATGAAATACATTACACATGTTGATAAATATGGCATCTTGGATCAAGCGCTTCTCCCAGCTATTGGATCATGCCAACAGATGAGATTTTGGATAGCATAGGACAGCACAGTCTCCAATAGAAGACAACAACAACAACAATAACAAGAAGAAACCTTATCTCACTGGGTGGGGTCAGCTACATGATTGCATGATCCTATTTTGCTTTATCACCAGCCAAATCTTTAGATAAACTATTAAAATCTCCCAGAGAAGACCATTATCTAATTTTATTGGGGAGTGCTTACTTACCACGAACTGCAGTAATGTTCCTTTCTTGGAGACAAAGAAGAGTGCATCTTGAGTTGTAATTTTACTAGCTTTTCCAGGTATTCCATCCCATGGTTGACCTGCTACAATACTTGTTCCTTTCTTCATAGCACTGCAATTCTTCCATGATAGTTCATAGCCATTCCTTTCTCTATGAAGCAAACTCCCATGTGTATCAACCATGAATAAGCTTCCATTATAGTTCCCTAATATACCTTCCATATTCGTAGAGCTCTCGTGCCTTAACCATATCCATACGTTCTCTATACAAATGTGCTCAAATACCACACCACCTTCTGTTATGAGGAAAATTGATTTACCCTCATACATCAATCTCAGCCGGAAGTTACTACTAATCCACCCGTCATCTGGAAAATTGTCATCTTCTGAAGATTTTATCAGTTCTCCACCAGAACCTATTGTGCCTGGAGACAAGTAATAATCTTGTGCCTGGCTGTGCTTTCTCCTGCCTGTTATGGTTGTCAAACTCTTTTAAGTTTCAAGAAGATAAGTTCAACAAAAGACCTTACATAATGAATACTAATAAATAGAGAGAGTGGAATACAGTTAAGAAGAAAAAAAAAATACTGAAAACAAGTAAATGAGGAAGAAGTTAAAGGCAATAGCAAAATTAAAGTGCAAGACTGAAAGAAACTATAAGGCAAAAAAAGAAAAAAAAGAAATCCAAATTGCACTGAACTCAGTAGTACCTGTTACTAAAGTTATTCCTGATTCCTTTGACTCATCTTTTGTA
Organism: Inga leiocalycina; assembly: GCA_963242795.1. NCBI lineage: Eukaryota > Viridiplantae > Streptophyta > Magnoliopsida > Fabales > Fabaceae > Inga > Inga leiocalycina. The sequence continues at coordinate 68,416,036 of OY725326.1, forward strand.
CCGGTAATACAATTTCTGGGGCCACGTTCTTGTGTACAATACTCTGCATTCCATCCTTCACTCTCTGGCACGTCTAGTATGGACCATACATATTTTGTAGTTCCTGCTTTCTTTCTATTATTTTGAGGTATGGTTGGACCTGAGCTTTCTCCTCCTAGTCCTAGAAGATGGAGTTCTCCAAGTCTGCCATCATCCAGGGGAAACAATATTCTTCCAACTTGTAATTGTAAGCCTGATATACCTCTTGCTGCTTTTGCATGTAAAGGGTGTGCATGATTCACCCATGATCCTGGAAATTCACCATTTTGGACTGTACCTGTGGGATCATGTTCATAATCAATGAATATCTAATATTTCGATTGAGATCTCTAAATTAATACATCAGCGCATGAGCAAAACGGGTCGTGTAAAAGAGGTTTAAATATGTCATCCAAAAAAAAAAAAAACAGAGGTTTAAATATACTTTACATCCCTTTAATCGCATAAAAGTTTTGATTTTCCTATCTTCAATCGCCAATAGTTATTTGTTTATCCATTATCATTATTAACTCAAGCATCCGAATTAGCAGATTGTTAAAGTTTGGATACGCACGTGATAGAGGAACAAGTTTGGATCGTTAAAGATGATGGCATGGCCAACTTTTATGAATATTGATAACTTGAAAACAAAGGTGAAGAGCAAATTAGCCTTGATCTTGAGTTCACATGCTGTAAAAGCAAAGTGAACACTGGTATCATGAAACAAAGCAAGGATCAATAGGACCTAATTGCATAAAATAGTTAGAGTACAATTAGGACTCACCTGTTTGTTTCCGTATATGATATTCAAAAACAGAGCCTGATGATGTACTGAAGAATAAAGAAATAGCCGTTTGATCACTTGATTCATCTTGTAGAACTGGTGTAATAGATGTCAAATTTTGATGTTTGGGACTTCCATGGACTACCCATTTCCACTTCCTCTGTTGTAATCTTCTCTCCACCAAAGTTCCTGCCTGTATATATATATGAAATACTTTAAGAAAATGACGTATATATACCAATTTACTAACGGTCATGTGCATAACCCCACACTAATGAGAAGTTCTAATATTAATAGTGATATTTTTGGCAGAGAGTTGTAGTTACAGTTTGACAGTGGTATCTAAGCTCAATTAGTTCCAAAAAAATGCAATTTTCTATGAAAAGCTTCCAATTTAATGTCATTGTTTTTAGACATAGAACAAAAATTGGTCCTTGAAAGACATATCTCAATACGTCAAGAGTTTATTCCTTGCACAGTGAGTCCCTCAAAGTTTGCAACTCACAGCACATTAGTTCATCAGCTGAACCAAAATGTATGCCTCACTTTGAGGAGCTGACTTAGTGTACTCAACTAGCAAATCATTATGAGGAACAACTCAAAGGACTAAATTCTAAGGAAATCCATATTTCAAGGACCAACTTAAACATTTACTATTGTTTTATTGTCCTTGAAATTATGATAATCTTGTTGTACCTTGATTACTTCTAGGTTTGATGAGTTCAATAATTAAGAAACGGTTATAAAATACTTCAGGTACAATACCTTGGTTAAAAGAAAGAGAGATTCTGAGTAAGCACCCATCAATCCATTTAAAGGGCACCCTTTGGATGGAATCAAAGGCGAGACCTTTGCTTTCCCTTCCTGCCATATGTGCCTCTTCCATGAGGGTTTTGAATTTCTGTCATATTCATAAAGACCTCCAGAGGAACTGCACCACCACATTGTTAGGTTTACTAATTAGTATTTACGAGATGAAAAATGCTGTTTGAATCTTACTAAAAACAAATTAGAGAAATATGATATTAGAAGAAAACATTAATTTTTAGTAATCTTTTAAGGTTTTATAACGTTTAGATTTTATTGATTATAATGAACATAGATTGCTCTAACACTTTTAGGTCGAGACACTAATGACATGCAAGGATTGCTTTCTAGTTTGACAATTCAGTGTATGGATCGATAGTTCCGAGGGATAACCACTGACATTGAGATTAGATTTTACACTCATAAGAACTACCCACCTTATGGTATATACAACTGCTCTGGTTGAAGTAGCATCAGCAATCACTGCAACATTTGCTCCAGCTGGTTGACCATGACTTGTCCATCTGTTCTATATATGTAAAAATGAGTTAAATTAGTAACTTAGGGTTCAAATTCTTGTGAAAGTAAGAAAGTCCCCCATAGAAACAAGGAAGAACTTTGTGATATATAAACTTGGATGAGCATTGAGGCTATGCTTGAATTTTACCTTGGAGGCTCTATACCAGCAAGTTCTATCAGCATTCCATTCTTTGTACAGAAATAAGCTCTCCTGTTGCACAATGCAACAACATAAAAAGAGTTATTCAGAGAACTCGATAGGTTTAAGCGATAACAGAATTCAAATAAGTGATTGATGTTTATGTTAAGTTCAGAAACTAGAACATAAAGTTCTATGCACACTTACTGTCCATCTTGTGAAACAATGCCAGACTTTATTAATACAGGACCATTTTGCTGTGAATCTCTATCAATGACGTGATTCAGTGTAGGCGTGAGTTCTACCCACACTGTTTCTGAGCTTTCACCAGGTTGAACTTGCATCTGCTAACAAACATAAATCAGACAACCAGAATTCTTGCAGTTCTATACTTCTGATTACATACTCGAGATCATTCAGATTGCATTTTACTCACCCATGTCTTCAAGCAATCATCTTTGTGGTTGGTTATAGATTTAATGGAGTAAAATGTCGCAAATTTCAAACTTGAAGGGATTAAACACTAAATTGAAAGACTAAAAGCGCCAGAAAGTACGTCGTTCAAGAACTAAGCTTTGATTTAGTCCTCTGGAATTCATGACACGAGTCCCCTTTGTAGATTATTACTTTCAGCAACAATTAAGCATGCATGCATAGGAAAATGAACACACAAGAACAAGTCTAACAGTGTTTTGAAATTTTTCAGTAGAAAAAGATGATCGAACGTGTAACCCTTCATCCAAACTCAAAAATAAAACAAAATACAAAATAAAAAATGAAGTTCTCAGAAGTGATACTCGATCGAAACCTGATATAGCAATCCAGCTTCTGAGAGAGCAAGAATAGTCTGATTGATGACAAAAACAGCGATTGCGCGTCCAGCTTGTACTGGAAGCTCATGAGGAGCAATCACCCATTGAAGTCCATTCCAAAACCTCTCGTAGATCGATCCACTCTCACCAGTCACCCACACCGATGAACTCGACAGTTTAGTCAAAGACAGCCGCTTTCTCTGAGGCAGAATCTCAAACACTTGGCCTCCGTTATCATTACCATCATCCCAAGCTTCACCACTCGCCTGCTTCAGATCATCGGGAAGCTGAACTTCAATCCATCTATCAGCTTCTTCACTGAACACCCAGAATCTGTCAGTCTTGCGCTCAAATCGCCGATTGCTTTGTTGAAAAAACTGACGAGGGCACAAAGAAGCACAAGAACCGTGAGCTATTGTGGGGAAGAAGAGGACCGAAATGGAAAATATCAAATGGAAAATAAGAACAGACATGGTGGTGGTGGTGATGGTATTGGAGGCATTTGAGAAGGCAGAGAGAGATGATAGTTATGAAAATTGAAGTATTGACTTTGGATAACATATAGCATAATGAAGCATGGAGGCCAGAGGATTGATTGAGTTATGGAGTCAAAGACGAAGAAGAAATGGATTGCAGGGGAAGGAGTTGGTAGTTGAAGAAGAAGATACTGATTCCTTAGATCTTAACTACCACACTGTCTGTAATCACTTGAAGATATGGCCTACCTCTGTTTTGTGAAACTTTTTTTGAGTTCCAATGCAACTTCAATACCAATATCTATCTCTCTCCGGGTGAAAGTAAACTAATGAAGTCTGTCAGTGAATAAATGTTATTTTGTTTTCTTCAAGAATTTTTTTTCTTTCATATAAAATTCAATATCAACTTTTTTCTTATCAAACACTAAATATAAATCTACATCCCTTTAATATAATAAATGTGTATGACAAGAGCCGAGCCGAGCCGAGTTTAATTGTGGCTTCTCTCACAATTTACTGTTCATATGAACAGTGCCAGCTTCCATATGACTTTACGTCAGCACTACACTTCATGATACGGCTCTGTGGCTACCACATCTTTTTACCTTTATCTCGATTGTGATGGGAAGCAAGTCGGTGGAGAGACAGAATTATTATGGGTGAAGTTATTATGGAGCACGTGGGTTGAAGATTTTCTTCTTTAACACCATATCCTGTTCAGACCAAATTTTTTGGGCTTGGTGTTCAAGATTTGAATTTCAAATCTTGAACTTCATCATTCCCTGTTTCTTCTCCCTCTCTCTCTCCAGAAGCTTCACCCAATCTGCATTTTTTTTAACCCTGTATTTTTCTTTCCCGGGGCACACTGCTCCTGTATTTTTTTCATGGTTGTTCCCTTTCTCATTTTCATTTCACTGGATTCCTTCGGTTTGTGCTTGCTTTTCCATTACAACCTACTATGACTTCCTCTCCCATCAAACACCAGCATTCATCCTTGCCGCCATTACATATTTTTTTTCCCATTTCTGCGTCTAACACGGATCGGGAGAGGAGTGAACAACAAGAAGAAATGTCGGAGGAGCTGGAAAGCTTGGACCAGCTCCTGGAAGGTTCGATTTTCGCAATTTTTCCATTTCTCTAAGAGCTCAGAGCTCAATCGGTGTGTAAAAGCCTTCATTTTTCCCTTTCCCAAGTTAGGCCATATGCAATGTGACGCACCTCAGAGTCCATGTAATTCACGGGGCTTTTTTTTTTTTGGAAAGAAATAATTGTGAATTGAAACAAAGAAAAAGAATTGAGTTGCATCAAAGTGAAAGTCATTAAATATGCAAAGGATAGCCAACAGTTCATGCAATAATTCCTTTATCATATCCCTGGAAGCAGTGATCAATTTACTTTCAGTCTGGAAAGAAAATATTTATATGCTTAAAATAGATTATGGTTTATGACTTGGCTCACTTACAATTATTAATATCTTGACATAGAATGTGATATTTATTGATCTAACTTTTGAATTACTTCGTTAATCCTGAATGTCAAACTATAGAGGAAACTTACACTGACAGAGCAGAAAATCAACTTCAGATTAGTATAAAATTTCTTGAGTATGATAATTTTGCCAACAGTGGATTTGCTGAGAAACTTGTATTATAAAAGGTTATCCAATGGTATAATATTGATTTTAAATTATAACAGAATTCCTGGATGCCTCTTACACCGCATATAATATATTCCTTGTCATATGGCTGGAATTGGACAAAAACTTTTGTGAGTATAAATACAGAGTTCCAAGGCTTCAAAAGTAAGTTCCCTTTTTGGTTTATTGTAGATTGATCCAGAGTTGTCGAGGACTGTAATTGTCTCAACCAAGCTAGATACTAAGATACCTCAATTTGCACGTCCGTCAGATGTTGAGGTTTTCCTTTCACCACCTACATGTACCCTTGATGGTTGCATTCTGGGTGATTCCCCCTTCTTCACATCTGTGCCTTCTGGAAGAGTTGGTTCTGGAAGTGATTCTGTATACAGGTCCCATGATGAGTTCAAACAGGTTCAGCCCTTTTAGCAATTCATTATTTTCATTTGATCTTTTGTCTCGTATTGAAAATGTTGTATTAGTTAGCTCCCCAGAACCTACTTGGTGCTTATCATTTATACTACTCATGCTTTTGCAACTTTGGATTTTTTTCCTTTTCTTTTGTTGATCTGGCTTGCAAGAAAGAAGCTGCTTATTTAAAAGCTTCCTTCCTGTTAATATAAAATCTAGACAAAATTATAGAGTCTATGTTGAAATTATGACTAATTTGAAACTCCATCCATTGAGTTACTATGGGTGAAAAAGGTTTCCTTAATGTTCTGTGGGAACTTAACGCGCGTTGACTTATTATGACTGACCTGAATGTTATCTTCTGTTAAGCTATTTAGTTCTGCTCACGACTTATGAGCAGCCCAAAATAAAAATTAGTGTACTTATGGGTTTAGGCAGTATGCTCGAGAGAAATTGAAGATGTTGCATCTTTGGAGGAGAAGTTAGGCAGGCCATTGTCGAAGCAAGAAAGAAGTAGGATAGGTGTAAGCAAACTTAGGTTATTCCTGGAAGAAATGCTCCAAAAGAGGTATGCATCAGACTTGATTTTTATTTGGGTAATAGGTCTTGAAATTTTTATGTTCTGTGCCTAAATAATAAAGAATGTGCTTGCAAGGTATATGGATAGCGTACCATTGATCATTCCTCTTCTTGAGAAGGAGTACCAGAGTGTAACAAGGAGATTGAAAGATGTTAATCAAGAACTGAGGTTTGTGTGAAACTAGAAATATTTTGTTACATGATCTGCAATGGGTGGGGACAATTCTGATAATTTTATATTTAGCTTTTACTGTTTTCCATGCTTATGCTTCTATTATCACTAGTCATTTTATCTTTTCTTCCAATTTTATACAGTTCCATGGATGAAACCAAATTAAAGGAGAAGGGAAGAGCCTTCCACGATCTGTTTTTGACCAAGGTATTCATCGAAAGAGCTCTTGCATGGGGTATTTGTAAATTCAGTCATCTTTTCATTATCTGATCCTGCTTTTTTGGGTTGAAGTTTCACCTTGGGAGTACTAGAACTCCTATTTTACATTATATTTTTAATTTAGTCAATGTCGCACATCTCAGTAATAGCTTTTCTATCCGATATTTTATACGAACTTCTATAGGCATACTTATTCATTTTTCTGTAGCTATTGGAATTCACAGTGCTTGAATGTTGAAAATAAACATCCTCCGGCATTTATTTCCACCTGACTTTATCATTTTCTATTATTCAGTTGTCATTGTTGCTTAAAGGGACAGTTGTTGCACCTCCTGATAAGTTTGGTAAATTATCTCAGCTCTGCTCTTTCTTCAGATATGGCCTTCTACTTGGTAAAAATATATATATATAATTCCTCAGCATGTTTTCATTTTGGTTTTGCTTCAGGTGAAACACTACAAGATGAACGAACAAATGGAGGAGCATTTGTTGGTACTGATGGGGTTCAGTTCCCTTGCAAGCTAATACCCGTAAGTTACAACACTCTTGGTTTCTTTCTTTCTCTGCTGACTTCCTGCTTTATATTTTTAGAGGAAACAGACCACTCACTTATTTTATTGTCCTCTTTTTTCAAAGACAATATTGTTATTTTTTTTGTCCTTTTGGATGATGTTGTACTTATGTTATGTATGCCTTTTCATAATGAGCTTCAAATGAATGTCATATTTGTGTGTTGGACACAAGTTGATGTTGTGAAGCAAACATCTGATAAACTGAGTCATCACTGTATGTAGAACGCAGGGATGCATCTTTATGGTGGTGCACAATATCATCGGGCAATGGCTGAATTTCGCTTTGTGGTTGGAGGAATCAAGTGTCCCCCAATTACAAGGGAAGAAATTGTAAATGCCTGTGGAGTTAAAGATATTCATGATGGAACAAATTATTCTAGGTAGTCTGGTTGTCCTCTGCGTTTTCTTTCTTGTAATAATAGACATTGAAGTTTACTTTAACTTTTATCCTGAATAGGACTGCTTGTGTAATTGCTGTTGCAAAGGCTCGTGACACATTTGAACCTTTTCTTCATCAGGTAATTACTATTATGAGAGTGAAGTTGCTCTAGCATCTTTTCTTTACATCTGAGTACATGTAATTCACGGGGCTTTTTTTTTTGGAAAGAAATAATTGTGAATTGAAACAGAGAAAAAGAATTGAGTTGCATCAAAGTGAAAGTCATTAAATATGCAAAGGATAGCCAACAGTTCATGCAATAATTCCTTTATCATATCCCTGGAAGCAGTGATCAATTTACTTTCAGTCTGGAAAGAAAATATTTATGAATGCATGCTACCGTCATTTGCAAGTTAGGCCATGCATATCTGCTTTACAATATTGTTATTATGTATCCTTACAGAGCAATTGTCATCATGGGGCAGAATTATTCCAACAACAGAATTACTGTGTGCATTTGCTTGAAATTGTCAATCCATTCAAAGATGCAATTGTTAGGTTGTTTACTCCATATACTTTTTTGTTTGCTTCTAATTTAATGCCTTCCCAAAATTACCAGTATCATAACATCTCTTTCTTAATATATGGGAGTCATATGTCAAAGAATTAATTAGTTTCAATGTGACTGGTTTCATGTAAATAATTTTGGCAAGGAATGAACCAGCCTAATGGGAATGGATTCATATACAAGGCAAAACTTGCACAATATTCATGTTGTCATTATGCTTGGACAAAACCCCCAAAGTTAGTTACATCATATGGTTTCGTTATATATAAATTTAGTCCTGATTTAATTACATAAAGGGCTACTGTTTTCTAATGCCAAGCGGCAAATGAAATGAGTGTTGATTCTGCTGAGGTGACACTATCACAGGCTAGGAAGGATGTACTCACAGCCCCTGCAAAAGGAAAAAGGAAGACAAACTTGAAGAGAAATGTTGGTGCAAATGAATCTAGCTTCGTAGCTCAGCCATCAATATATCAACTTATGAAAGATTGTTGAAAGTTTTTAAGCAAGACAAGTAGTTCCAAAATCAGTTGTGTGAAGTGAGGCAAACTACACTGAGACCTTAGGAAATTCTAATCATGCTGCTCGTGAATTCATTGAATCACAACCAAAATGATTACAATGTTTTAGCTTTCATCTTATTTCCTATCAGATTTAGTTATTTCTTAGCCTGTTCTAGGTATGACTTTCAATGTTTATGTTAGGTGCTGCTTGGTTTGTTGAAGTAGAACCCGTACTTTTAGTTTCCATGTTAATTTCAGTTTTAAATTTACTGTTAATTTTAACTTCATGGTTCCATATAAGTTTTTCAACCCGCTGCGCCCACCTTCTGCAGCAGATTTGGAAACACTGCGTGCCCGTTTGGTTCACGGAATTGAAGGTAATGTAATTGAATGTAATGCAATGTAATGGAATGTAATGTAATGATGATTACATAATTTGTTTGGTTCGTCATTAGAGAAAGATGATATATATACATAACAATGTTTGGTTGGATTACATTGAAAATGAGAAATACATGGGAATAATATAGCAAGGGACAAAATTACCCCTGTCTACATATATAATAATGTACACATTGGGTCTATGATAATTTTTTAATTCTGTGCAATATACACATTGGGTTCATGGTAATTTTTTAATATTTAATGATGAAAATATTATTCAGTGTATAGGTTGGGTTCATGTTAATTTTTTTAATATTTAATGATGGAAATATTATTTAATGACATGTTTTAATATTTTTTTAAAGGTGGAATATAATTTTTTAATTTTTAATGGGGAATATTTCTTAAGTTTCTATATTATTAATTACTTTTTAATATTTACTGGTGATAAATAAAATTATTTAATATTTAACAGTATTTATGGGTGGACACTTTGATCAATTTAAAAAATTATGATGGCAATAGTGTCATTTTCACTTGATTACAGGATGTCTGCATCCTCATTCATCAGTCATAGCAGTGTAATCATGATTACATCAATTGATGTAATCACGATTACAAAATGTAATCCTATTTACATTACATAAGTGCAACCAAACGCTGTAATCACTCTATTATATCAGGATTACATGTAATCCTCTCTCATGTAATCGAACCAAACGGGCTATGCAACTTAGATGAGTTGTATATACTTTTAATCTTTGCTAATAACCATATAATCAGAATTGTTAACACTTGATGCAATTCCAAGTTGTGCTGTTGAAGACAATAAGTGCGCAAAATGACCTCAAAACACTGCCACTTGGTAAATAAAAGCACTTGTCCAATTTTACAAAATACCATATGATATGATCGTCTCTGAGAGTAATTCCCATATAATGTATATAATATTTACATGTGCATGAGCATAACAGTTTCATTTTGAAGCACTTGTCTCATATGAAGTGTGGTAGTGGAAATAAAAATCTATTTCAATTCTGTAAGTCATGAGTGAAACTTTTGAGATCAAATTATTGTTGACTCTTGACATCATAGCTAATATATATGGTTTCACATGCATATATCGCTTTGTACTTACTCTGTGTAATCACGCCATAATTGCTTCCTATGTTGTCATATTGCAAATTTCGCCTTTTTTTTTATTTGGTATTCTTAAGCTCGCATTATAACCTACGTTGTTGCATGCAAAAGAAGCAATGATTAAAAGTTGTCTGTGAAGCTTATTTTCACTGAGCACAATTTTGTATTGTTGTTCTGTTAAGTAGATGTTGGTTTACTAATGCATTCAATTTTTTCTTTTCAATGTGTGATTGTTACAGAATATATATTTTTGCCATATTGATTTGCTCTATTTTTACGATGGGTTCCTAACGTCCATAATCTTGATTTGAAGCTTATGAAAATATAACCACATTGGAATTTGCTTCTTGTGTTGTTATATTTCAAATTAAGATTATTTATTTTGATAACTTTTTTATTCTTAAACCATGATTATACCATGTGTTGATGCAAACGGAAGATATAATTTGAATTAATTTTAAACTTTGATAACTTTTTGGTGTGCCGCATATTTAATTAGTAGTATACTTACTTATATTTCACTTTTTATATTGAATCCTTTCAAGTGAGCCATAATTTTTTCATAAAGATTTGCTCCCCACGCAACGCGTGGGGAAGTTCATGCTAGTTGTAAGAATAACAAACAAAAAAATCATCTAAAGCAACTAAAGCTATGTATGGGATAACTTATTTTTTACTTATAATGTTTTTTACATAAGTCGAGATAAAATTCCAATCATATACTTATTTCGTATATCATAAATCACGATTTAAAAGCATTTATAAACTAAAATTAAGTTATATCAAACAAGCACTAAATAAAATCAAAGAGTATTACTAAAACACACTTGGCAAGCATATCAACTTTAAAGTTTTATCACTCTAATCCTACTTATAAATTTATTTTGATAAAAAATTTAAGTTCTTATTATAAATCCACTTTCAAAATAATAAAGAATATTGTCATAATTTTGCCCCTATTAATTGTAATAAAAAAAATAATTTATTCATGTACTCTTAAAACCCCATTCATGAATGAGGATAAAGTTTCTTCATGTTGACTCTTGGAACCCCATTCATAAATGAGGACAAAATTAAAAATTTAGTTTATAACTAATAAGTTAACTACTCCCATTGGCATGTGAGAGTTAGGTAATGTAAAATTATAAATAAGATCAAAGTGATATTATCTTCCAATAGGTACAAAAACAACCAAACACTTATGTCAAAGCATATCGTAACTTTTCATTATTCAAATCCAGTTATCATCAAGCTCATTATTTCCATATTTGATAAGCTTAAGTGGGTGTTTGGGAAAGCTTAAATAAGGGCTTATTTAAAAAATAAGCCCGAATCACGCAAGCCGAGAAAAAACTCCTCTCACATACTTACCTCGTATACTGTGAATCACGAATTATAAGCACGTTTTGGACAAAAATAAGCCATTCCAAACACACACTAATTACATTTGAAGAGTCGCTTCTCAAGCAAATTCATCTATGATTCTAATCCCATGTATTTTTAATACCAATAAGGCACAGCCAAAGTTCTACGGATAAAAAAAAATTCTATTTAGTATATTAAGCTTGAAAATTTCAAGATTTTCTTAACAATTTACATATTTGATGTTGATTTATATGTAAATTTACTAAATGTCTTTTTACAAATAAATGTGGCTTCCTCCCTTCGTAATTATAATAGTCAATTTAGGAAACTTAACTATTTCTCTTTATAATTATAAAACTCTTTACAAGGTTTTAGAGAAAACTAAAATATATTTTCATGCGTGTTTTTAACGAAGGATTTAAAATATGATGATGCACTTTTTAAGAAAAATTTAAACGTATTTAAAATTATGGGCATCACATTTAATTGAAAGCAAAATTAAAAAGAAACAAACAAATTTTACCTTAAAGTATAAACATCGAATTGATTAATGAATTAGTCATGGCAGGAGTTTAAGGTTCATCGGTCCCATGAATTAACGAGATAAGACATGTCATGATTAAAATAATACTCTTATTCAAATAAAAAGGCATTAATCGGCTACTACATAGAACATTCTAAGATATTAAAACTTGGACCGGATATTGAACCGATCGGGGTACTAGGTTAAGGGCCAAACCGGAGCTAAACCGGGACCAAATCGGTGAGAAATTAAAAATTTTAGATTTATAGTATGAAATTCTAAAGGAAAAATTGAAAATATGAACCTGGAACGGACTGGGGAACCGGACCGGTTTACAGGCAAGTTCGCCGGTTTCCGGGCCGGACTGGCCGGACCGGCATATCCAATCCAGGTTCAGGAACATTGGAATATTCACATATGAAATATACATAACCCAACAAAATAGGGTTACTACAACACAACATGGGGGTTGCTATTTTTTATTTAAATAAAAAGGCATTAATTGAAAGCAAAATTCAAAGGAAACAAAAGAATTTTGGCCAACATACTAAGATTCGGACCATCAGTGGAGGCAATGGTTCAAAGTTTCAAGTCATGATTAATTTAAGGTCAGACATATTATAATTAAAATAATATTTAAATAAAAGGCATTGTCCACTGGGAAATACAATATTGCTTCTGCCTCATATCCTTAATATACTTGTATCCCCAATTTTCTCCTTTTTTTATATATTCTCACTGATCTATAATATAAGACATTCCAACTAATTCATCATAATCAAAAAACGGTAATTAACTCATTAAATATGCCTTAAATAATTATAACTTTGGCCATATTAAATTAAGTTTCAAATGAGAGAGAACATATAAAAAGTCACATTTAACCATTAACTAGATAGGCAAATTTGATAAATAAGTATTAATTGCTCTCCAAATAACTTGTTTAAGTGCGGATAGTTGTGATAGCTCCTTGTTTAAGTGCGGGTAGTCAACCCATAACCGTTGTTGTATACACTTAAATGTTCCTATTGTTAGTTGGTATGTGAGTTTTAAGGAACATATGTATACATCTAGTGTGATATTGATGTTATGAATCATTTGTGTTAGAAAGGAAAGAACACAATGATTCGACCAAAGATTTAACAGGTAGAACCGCAGGTGGAAAAAATAAGCCACAATCCACCTGATCTCATACAGCAGATGATGGGTATGTTGTTGGAGCAGCAGGATATGATCTATGAATTGAGAGATGAGCTCCGAGAGGTGAAAGCAGGACGGAATGAAGATAGAGTTCAAGTGACACAAGACGAGACGAATTACGAAAAAACGGGGGAAGGGTCGATTCGACCTCAGGAGTAAGAACCATACAATAGGCCGAATCTAAAGTCATATAGGGCGCCAGCCCAACTGATAAAGATCTACAGTTCAAGGGAAGATTTGATCCCAAAGTGGTTGAAGGCTGGCTAGTTCGGTTAGAGGAGAGCTTCGAGATGTTCGAATGCCCAATTGAGGTAGGGGCGATGCTAACCATCTACAAGCTAGATGGAGACGCTGACAGGTGGCAGCGGAACATCCCATGATGTTGTGGACCCGTAATGTGTCATCGACCTAGGAACTATTCCAGAAGAAATTCAATGACAAGTATTTTCCCAAGTCAGTAATACTCGAGAAAGAGTAAGAGTTGTTGTCGATAAGCTGGAGGGTGAGGAGACGTTTGATGATTACCTGTCTCGATTTATCTAACTGGCCGATACTCCTTGTACCTGCGACGCATGAATAATGAAGAGTAGAGCTCTGACATGTGATCCAAGGATTGAGGCGTGAATTAAGGAAATGGTTGACCTCCAAAAGTTCACTGAATTCAACAGAGCTATTAAGGAGTACTGAATCATAGAGAACAATATGAGAGATCTGTACCCAGCCAAGGGTGGCAGCAGTCACAGTGAGCCCTATAAGAGGGATACCTCCTAGAAGCAGAAGGGGCTAGAATCCTTATCGAAGGTCAGCGACAAGGAATCCTATCGACCTGAGGATTGTGAGTACCAGAGACTTTCAATGACATGGTTATGTCCTCGTTGTGGAGGGGCGCATAGTAGCAGAATGTGTTCAGGTGCTAGTCATTTCTTCGTTGTTTATGACTGTGTGAAGCTCCTGGAATTGTGCCTGTATAAATTGCTAGTTGCCTTAGTTGTGATGACGTTGATGAGTGTCAAAGCTATGACTACTGAGGCTCGCTTGAATTGAGTGATACCATTGAAGGGCATGAATCCAAGGTTGATTTGTTTGAATCGGTTGTCATTCTATCAATTAGAAGTCATACTGGGTTTTGAATTGGTTGACGGCGAGGAATGAACCTACGGTATTCATGGATTGGATGAATCATACCTTCCAACTATACTTAGATCAATTTATGGTAGTTTTCATAGACGACATCTTGATATTCTCTCAAAGTAATGAAGAGCACGAGTATCATATGAGAATAGTTCTCGATAGAACAACGAGTGGCTTTCAAATTCCCTATGCAACATGGGTAGAGTACCCGATAAGGGCAGTAGAGTTTGTGAAAATGCCAAGAGTTGAACTGATAGTGGAAGTCCATATGCGATAACCCGGAATAATTTGAGTCGAAACAGGCAAAGAACGGGCACAGAGGAACATCGATTGTAGGTGTCGTCAAGTATAGTAGGAGGTACCTATTGGACTCCTATTAAATCAACCTGACATTATTCAAGCACATATGAGGAGATAGGCCTCAGAGTGCGCAACGGAAGCATAGTGAATATGATGTGTTTGAGAATTATACTGAGCAGAGGCTTAAGGCGATAAGACAATGTGTTAGTTTTGGCTCCTGGAAGTAAAACTTCTGGTCCATGTCATCTCGCGAGAAGGGGTCTCAATGGATCCCAGTATAGTAGAAGTGGTGCTAGATTAGGAGAGGCCAGAAACTGTTGTTGAGATGCACTTTTTGGGTCTTACTGTTATTACCGGAGGATTTATTTAGAATTCTTTCTGGATTGTTTTGTTGATGATCATGCTCACGTGAAAGGATCAGCTATTTGAGTGGGATAAATGATATAAATGTTGTGAGAAGAGCTCTCAGAGCTGAAGGTGAAATTGTCGAAGGCACCAGTGGTGAATATGACCGATCCTAGCTTGATTTTATTGTGTATTGTGATGTGATGTAAACAAGCAGGGGGTTAGGAAACTTTTAAGTCCTACTTGAAGCTTTTAAGTCCTCTATATAGGAAAAATTGAACCACCACCATTTACAGTCACAAAAATACAAAATTCCATAAAGTCTCACTGTTCCAGAATTAAGTCCAGAAACAAGGCACAACTTCAAAAATCCATAACTTTCAATTCACTAGTCCAAGTTGCTTATGATACTTATTAAATTAAAGTCCTAGATGTCTACTTTAACCCTGTAAATTTTCATAGCATTTGAACTAGGTTTGACCAATCAAAATTCCATCACAAAGAGATTGCCTCCAAAGAAACAAATCAAACAGCACCTCCCCTTAACTTCATAAATTTCCAGATTTGAACATGAGCATCCAAAAATCATGAACATCTATATTCCCACACAATTTTTTCTTCTAAATCCAATAGAATCATCAAAATTACCAAATTCCAACTCTACCCTGAGTGAACAGTAGTTGGACAAATTTCACAATAAAAAGGGAAAATTGGAGTTTTTTTATTTTAACCCCTGAACCATCTTCTTTACGCCTCTAATCACATGTTTAACCCATCAAACACTAAGTGCACATGATTAGGGTAAATTTTGGCAGCATAACACTTTAGAGTTTCAACTTCCCAAAATCACAAACCAAGCAAAACAACCACAACAACAATATAGAAGAGATTAGAGGAAGTTCCAAGGTGATTAGAAGGCAAAATCACTTGAATTTCAAGCATCTTACCTTTGATTTGTGCTCTTGAACCCTTGAACACTTCTTGTTCTTCTTCAAATACTCTTGAGCTCTTTCTTTCTCTATTTTGTGGCTGCAACACGAAACGATGAAGGAAGGGAAGAGATAATGAAGTTTTATCCTCCTATCTCTCTTATTTCTCATACTTTAGGAAATATTATTTTAACTGAAATTAAGCATGAGCTTACTGTACTTGGTCAACAAATTCCCTTCTTGAGTAAATATGAGCCAAGTATTAATTTCCCTTCCTCTTACTCATTTTGACTGCTTTCCTCCCCAAGAAAAGGGAAAAATGAGGGCAGCTTGCTTTATTGGTCAAATAACCATTTTGCCCTTACATTTATTTCCATTTTCGTACTAGCTGGAAAACTGGGCAGAATTTTCATCAAACTTTGAAAATTAATATCTTTATTTATAGAGATACATTTGGTGTGATTCCAAAGGTTATGCGACCCTTATTAAGTTTATTTTCAAGAAACAAATATAGCCTTTATCTAACTAAAAGCTCACAATTCTCATAATTATTGTTTTTGGATGCTGCCACTGAAAATCACCTGTTTTACTGGGCTAACTTCAAAAATACATAACTCTTTGTGTACAGCTTCAAATGACCTATATGACCTATTAAATTAAAACTTGATAAGTCTACTTTCATACTAGAAAATATCATAGGCATTAGATATCATTTGCCTATTCAAAAATGTCACACAACAAGACTGCTATACAGTAAAACTCACTGGCAACAAATGCAAATGTTTACAATTTATGTTCTAAACATACTCATGTTATGTGTGACCACCAATTGTCTTGTTTTATCATTTTTCGTGTTCTTTAATTCACCATTTTATTCTCTTAAATGCCACAAAGATATATGGAATATTAGAAAATGTCATTATGCCCTCTTGGGTCACTTGCTTAACCAAGCTTAGCAATCCACTTGATTCAAACTTATTCTCAAGCCTCTAATCCCAAAATTCAGGATATTATAAAAGGTGCATTTAGGATCCCGATCTATTTTTTGAGGTGCAATCAGCACCTTAAACTATTTTTGAATGTGTAATCAATATCCTAATGTATCGAAAAGAGAGCAATTACACCCCTTCACTTGGGGAATTGAATACAATTTAATATATTACTACATCTGTTATTGAAACTGACAATTTACTATGAATAAAAGTCCCCCCTGATTTCAACTTAGCTTCTTCTTTTATTTGGATGTCAAGATTCAACAAAACCAAAGCCAAACACTTTCATCACAATGATAGGGGAACTATGATGGGAAAGATAAACCCCAAACCTTGAGTTAATATTCTGTTAGTGAATGTGTGCAATTACTCCATTTTTAGTACATTAGGGGCAAAACTGTACCCTTAAATACTAAAAGAAGGGATAAACATGTTGAAGATCGATGAAAGAGGAAAGGAAAGAGTGTGTCAGCAAACGGAGTTAGTATTCCGTTAGTGAAGGGGTGTAATTGCTCTATTTTTAATATATTAGTGAGTTGATTGCAACTCTAAAAATACATTAGGATGCTAATTGCACATCAAAAAATACTTTATGGTGCAAATACTTTAGGATGTTGATTGCATCTTCAAAAATAAATCGGGGTGCTGGATACTCCTTTACCCAAGGTTGATAAATTAAGTCGGATTCAACTTACAACCTTATACTACAATATATATGATAAATTAAGTGTCCCTAGGTCATATCGTCATTACTAACAAGCTACTCTTGGACATTGATTGATGATGATATTTTATTGTTGCTTTTGATAATATTCCTAATGGCAAGAAAAAAAATGCTTCTTCGTATTGTGACAGATATGGAAGATAATTATGTTGCTTTGTGTTTGGAAAGAAACATGTAACGAGATTCTTGCCCCCACCACATTTACCAAAAGGAATAGACTCAGCATCATCACATGATCCTTGTAATTATTGCTTCCATTATATCATCCAAATTAAAAACCCTACCAATTATAAATAATGCCTCAATATCTAGGGCTTTTACGCCATCAATAAAAATAAAATTGGGTAAGGTTTTAAAATAAAATAATAACACTCCATGCTTAATATAAAATCTAGTTTGTTGTTCAATTAAAAACTAAATTTTATATTAAACATAAGATGTAGTATATACTTCCTCTTATTCTAAATATTGGAGTTAAATAACTCCTATTGCTAATCTTTTTAATAAGTTACAATTTATGGAATACAGCCGGGTTTTTTTAATAAGATACACTTTGGATATATTTAAAAATCTAATGCAATTTTTCTATTTTTACTCATAATTCATTATATATCTCTTCATTAATTATACCATTCATGCTCTCTTACTTATTGTCTCCATAAATAAGTGTGTATATTTGAAAAGAAATAGATTTCTTATGCATTTATTCTTATTAAACCAATTTTAACATACTTATTAATCTATATAATTCAGTTATTTGTATTTTTTGCCTTCGATAATTCAATTATTTGTAACTTATAAAAAAGGAAATGATGGACTAATATACAAAAATTAAGAAAATTAGTTAAATCAGTTATTTGTTAAAAAAAACTATGTGTTAGTTTCCTTAAGATATCATTTTAACCATTTGCATTAAAAACTACCTCATTAATAGAAACTTTTTAATATATGTGATTAATAGAGATAAATTCAAGAAAATTATGAATTTAAAAGATAAAATTGACGGATATCTTATATTTAGAATCAAAATAAATTCATTAACTTTTTTTTGCCATTGAATAAATTCATTAACTAAATTTTACATTTAGTACAGGAGCTTGCAAGATTTTGGTAGAATGATTTTTGAAATCAAAATAGCATATTAATATGAAAGAATGACAAAAAAAATATTATAAAACAGTACTCTCTCTAATCCTTAATATAGAACATATTAGGAAGTAGATTTTGGTTTAAAATATAATATTTATTTATCATATTTATTAATATTTTCCTAAGTTACTTCTATTGATACTTCCTTAACAATAATTAAGGAGGAAAATAAGATAATTAAGAAAAATGACTATGATATTTTAAAAAATACATATCATATTAAATAATTTCTTTAATCTAATCGATTTAGGTAAATATATCTTATATTAAAAATGGGAGGGAATACCACTTAAAGACTAAAGAGAGACCTGAATTTTGAATGTGAATTTACTTAAATCACCTGCTAAAGGCTTTTTTTTTTTTTTCCATAGGACATAAGGAGTGCACTCCACTTGGAATAGAGATTAATTTCTCTCTGCCCTTTTTTTTTTCTTAACAAGAGATTAATCTCTCTTACCCCTTATTTGAATGGGGAGGAAAGTTGGGAAGAAAGAAAATTAGGGAGGAAAATGACGAGAGAAGCAAGTTTTCCTCCGTTTGAGTAAGAGAGAAAATGTGGGAGAAAAGAAAAATAGGGGGGATTGGGTCCCATGCCTATATTTATATGGAGAGATTGGGAGAAGACGACGAGATCTCCGATGCTCCACTACTGGTTTTTTTCTTACTAATATGGTAACGTAAGCCTATTTAATCCTTATCTCTTTTATACTCTCTCTGGTTTTATTTATAAGTAACTTTCTCTTTCATAAGGTTTATCTCTTTTATAAGCAATTTTCATTTTTTATCTGAAAATGTAAGCTTCTTTTTCCTATTTTATCCTTATTAAATACTCATTCTCTCTCATATCTTATACTCATTATATCTCCTATACTCTTTTCATAAATAGAGGCATATATGAAAAAAAAATGGCATTTTTGACACATTTATTGTTTTTAACTACCAGTTCATTTTACGCAATCAAGAAAAAAGTTGCTTATAAATAGAACCAGAGGGAATAAGTCTTTTAATGTAATTATTAATTAAATGTTCCTATTTAACAGTTGCAATATTCCCGTTAATATGCGGCATGGTTATTAAATCTACATATATTATATATCTGATATTAAAAAAACTTATAAAAAAGATACTATTTATAAATTATGGATTTAAAAATTAGATTTAATGTAAAGTAGAATTTACAATCAATAATTAAGATATGTATGAACACATATAGACATTAAAATTTAAAATGTTTTTAAAATATTTCACAAATTATATTTTTATTTTAAAAATATAAACTCATACACAAAAATTATAAGGGTAAAAAAATTTTAATTATTTAGATATTTACTTATTTTCTTTCCTCCATATTTTCTCTCGTTCATCTAAACAAGGGGTGATAACAATTTTTTTGGGAGAATTGTCCAAAAATACATTTGAGGCAAATTGCTGATTGCTACCAAGGGTGCAAGCAATCTTCCGTATGTGCAAGCGATTTTTCGTTTTGTGCAAACTATTTTCCGTGTATATAAAAATCTTCCATATAAATGTGCAAACAATCTTCCGTTGTGTGTAAAATATCTTCCGTTATGTGCAACAGATCTTCCATGATAGCATTCAGCAATTAATTTACCAAAAAGGTATTTATCAATAGGGGTGTGCAAGTATTTCCCGTCCCGATCTTCCCGTCCCGATCCCGAGCAAATCGGGACGGGATTTTCCCGTTCCGAAAATTTCGGGTCGGGAAAAGTTCGGGATCGGGAATGAGACTTCCCGATCCCGGAAAATATATATATATATATATTATGTATAATTTTTAAAAATATTTAAGAAAGCAAGACCAAATGCAAAATAAAATGTGAAAATTCCTAACACCCTTAAGGTAATATCTATTCTTTTAGTTAATTTAGTTAATTTTATTTACTATTTATTAAATAATTCTAATTTTTTGTTCTTGTCTTTGTGCTTTTTGTAACTAAATCGACAACTTTAAGTATATATTGGACTAATGATATATTTGTATTAGACTAATTTGGTACAATATAATATTAGATAAATTATATATTTATACTAGACTAAAGAAAATAAAATAAAAAAATTAATATAGGAATTTTTTAAAAAAATAAAAGAAATTCGGGATCTGGAAATTCCTGATCCCGATCCCGAACATTTCCCTTCCCGTCGGGACGGGAAATTTTCGGGATCGAGATCGGGATCGGGAATGATTTTCATTCCCGAACCCTTTTCGGGATAGGGATCGAGAATGGCATTTCCCGATCCTGATCCCGATCCCGATCCCGAACACCCCTATTTATCAACAATTCTTCCCATTTTTTTCTCCCATTTTCTTTCTTTTCAACTTTTCTTTCCATCCAATCAGAGCATTAGAGTATTGATATCAAAAGGTCAATCGGACCCAGCGTATTAAATGCGCTATGTTAAATTAAAAAATTCAAGGTAAAAGTGTATTCCTTCAATTTTTATATAAAATTTCGGTTTTGTTTCTTTTCATAACTATAATCCTAATATTATTAGTCTCAATTGTCAAATGATAATTTTGTATGCTTATCATTATTAATTTTAAAAATTAAAATTTATGTTAGCATTTAAAAATTTTTATTAATTTTTACAATTTCAACGGTTGCACCTTTTGTTAATAAAACGAACCGTGTAAAAATTAGAGGACTAAAAACACATGTTATAAAATTAAAGGATAAAAATAATACTTAGTGTGTGTTTAAATTAGTTTTTGGAGAATAGTTTTTACGATTTACGAGGTAAATATGTAAGAGAAGTTTTGTTTCAATTTACGAAAAAAGGCTTTTAAAACCGCGGTTTGGGAATTACCTTAATGTAAAATTATGCAATTTTTTATGGACTATATACACACACATTATCAATATAAATCATGATATTAAAACTCAACCCAAGTTGCTTGGGTAAATCAGTAAACGGGTGAACCAATTTCCAAACCGGTTGAATTAAAGGTTTTGGATAGCGCCACATGGTTGGACTTTATTTTTCTTTTCCTCTTTCTAAGTATGAAATATGCCATTTTGATTTGAAAAAAAAAGAAACAATAGCAATCACTCATATCCATGCTTTAATAACTCTATTTTATTGAATTATATAGGGCTTATGCATAAATAATATTCTATTTACTTGTTGATTAATACCCTTTTTATTTAAATATGATTCTTTTTAGAATTTATATAAATATTCTTATTTATTTTTATCATAATTAGATTGACCTCGATTCAACTAAGATTGAACTAATAACTCTTGAACTACTTTATTGACAAGTTCAATGATCATTTTTAGTTTCTTATTAAAGGTAAACATACTTATGTAATGGAAAAATTAGGAAAAAGTTTCCCATATATTGAGAATTATATTGGTATGAAGAACCTAGTAAATTTTTATACACAAAAAAATATTGATACCCTACAAATTTTGTATGCATATTGTTACAATACTTTGATTCATATCCTTCTTATCAATAAAAGTTTTAGGGTTAAGGTGTAAATTTATACCGAAAGTTTTTGTTGAGGAGCAATATTACCCTGAAAGTTTTTTTAAACTCAATGTTGCGTTGAAAGTGTTAAAATGAAGCAATATTGCCCATTTCAATTAAAAAGTTAACAATCAACGTCAATTTTTAATGGAATAGGACAACATTGCTACGTTTGGAAACTTTCGGGATGACATTGAATCTGAAAAAACTTTTAAAGCAGCATCACTCCTCAGCGAAAACCTTTTGCACCTTAACCCAAATTTTTAATGGAGAACTTTTTCCCAACGTTCTCATTAATAATGTAGTCAAAACAATTTTCTTAACTTGCATGTCATGAAAGAAGAAGAGTGCTTTGTGAGAGGGGGAGATGATTTAAGTGGAAAGGACATTAAGCGGAGTGACTCCAAATAATGTGACTTTATTTGCTTTTGCAGTCTTCACTTGAAATTTTATGCTTAGTGGTCTTGCTTTAACTTTTCTTCATGCCAATCTTTGCATACGCAGAGCCAAATACTGATCATTATATATATATATATATATATATAAAGTTATATGCCTTAATTATATTGTGTATTATATATATAGAGTTAAGCTACATTCGTAGTAACTTATAAATAACAATAATAAATAAATAAATAATTATGATTTGTTAATCTAGTTATATGAAGTTAAGATTATTATTATTATTATTATTACTGCTGCTAGTGCAATAATAAAATTATGATTTGTTAATCTAGATATATGGAGGAAAAAAAGTATAATACTATACAACTCAATATGTTACCCATAAATAGGATAAATTTATTGAACTCTGATTTTCTTATTTCAAATCTTTATTTTTTTATGTCAAAATCTAATTTATAAAATTTGAATTTTTTACTTAAAAAATTAATTATGAAAATAATAAAATATTTAAAATTGGATGTATAAAAAGTAATGCGATTTTAGGCCAAAAGATCACACCATTAACGTTTTAATCTTCTTTTTTCTCACGTCGATATCTTACCTACAAGGCATTCAATTTCAATAGGTCCATGCATACAAATAATAAACATCATTATCAATAAACTACTAAAGTTTGTTAAAGTGTGTTTTCAAAAGCTCTTCCACTTAGAATTCTTTATAATTGTGTAAATTTTTGATATATTGGATAAAGCAACCACTAATTCATATGATTCGCTAATCTTTAAAAGTTTGATTTCGTGTTAGAAATTATTTATCAAAATTAAAAAATGTATTTCAGAAAAAAACATAAAAAAAATATTAATATTATAAATTAAAAAGATACAAAATAATTTTATTTAAACTAGTAGAAAAGAGAATGAATTGCATGATTCTATTCTTTTTTTGTTTAATAAAAACATATATTTTAAACATAAAAAAATTATTCATATACTTGATCAAATCTATATTTAATATTTACATTTTGAATGCATGACTACAATTAAAAATTCGAATGTTCTTCGATGTTTATTTTTGTTTAACGGCATAATTATAATATTGCAGAGCCAAGAATATTTTAAAACACCCTAAAGCCGCCCGAAAAAGGGCACCATGGACCGAAAAAAAACAAACACCGTGAAGCCTATAAATATACGTAATTAACAAAATTTGCTACTTATATTTTAAAAAAATATTGCTAATCTAGACTGGGTTATATGTAATACAAAGTCTAACAAATAAATCATACTTTAAATATGTAACCAGGGTCAGGTTTTATATTGAAATTACTCAAAATTATATGTTTTTTTTTAAACAGTCCATTTTAAAAGTTGTGTTTTGTGTAATTTAACTCTTGAAAATAAGAATAATTTGTTATATTCTCAACTTATATAAAATTAATAAAATTTTTGAGTTCTCCAATATAAATTTTCTCAAGTTACAAAATTTTTTAACAGAGCAGTTTGACTTAACTGACATTTAACATCTCCTTTAAGTTTTGTCAAATAAGAGATCGGGTCCATGAATATAATTCCAAATCTAAAGGAAGGGTTAAAGAAAAATTTATTTTTTTAATAAGTTAATTAGTTGTGAATAGGATTAAAGATGACATCTATTTAAATTTTCTAATATTAAATACAAATTATTGACTAGAGTTTCGATTGAATTAAAAAAGAAAGGCTTAAAGATAGGTTTAGCGGTCACCTCTCCAAATGGGAGACTGCAGCAAAATCTTTCGTAGGCCCCACTTTTTAAATTTCAGTCTTGCTTTGCCCTCAAATCGCTTCAAGATTCTGTTTTGTGGAATATAAAGGCCGGCCTACGTATTTAGGACGGCTACTCTCTCTAGTGGGAGAAAAAAATAAAGGGTTAATATAATTTTTGGTCCTTGAAATTTGATCCAATTTTGATTTTGGTCCATCAAATTTGAAATCAGTGGTTTTGGTCCCTGAAGTTTCACCCAATTTTGGTTTTAGTCCCTCAAGTTTGAAAAGGACTTGATGACCCATTTTTGAAACCCGATCCAATCCAGAAAAAAAACCAAGTCCTTTTTAAACTTGAGGGACCAAAACCAAAATCGGGTGAAACTTCAGAGATCAAAACCACCGATTTCAAACTTGAGGGATCAAAATCAAAATTGAATCAAACTTCAGGGACCAAAAATTCCTAAAAGAAAAACACTTCTTCATGTTTTTTTATAAGAATTTAAAATTTAAATTGTCTTGATTCTTTTTATATGAATTTGATAAAAGTTGTCTGAACATTTATTTAATAGATTTTTTTCATTTTTATCCTTTAATAATTATATATACTATATTAAGTAAAAAATTAGTGATGTTTATATTTATTTTACTTCTCTTTTATTTGATCGTTATAAATAAAGTCATACTTAAAAATTAAAATTCATTTTATATATATTTATTATTTTTAATTAATTTTAATCATTTTATTAAATTACATAATTTGATTATTTAACTCTTATAAAAAAAAGATAATACAGAGTACATTGAAACTAATAATACAGAGTACATTGAAACTAACGTCCATTATAAGTTTACATGCATGTTTGGGAGAGCTTATTTTGAGAAAATAAACCTAATTTACACAAGCCGAGAAAAAACTCCTCTCACATACTTACTTCGTATACCGTGAATCACGAATTATAAGTACTTATTACCTAAAAATAAGCTCTTCCAAACAAACACGCAACTCAATTGTGACAATGAACACTC
Organism: Inga leiocalycina; assembly: GCA_963242795.1. Lineage (NCBI taxonomy): Eukaryota > Viridiplantae > Streptophyta > Magnoliopsida > Fabales > Fabaceae > Inga > Inga leiocalycina. Next base: position 68,441,478 of record OY725326.1, read on the forward strand.
GGATGTTCACCCTTTGATTAGACACACCAAGACTATTAAATGCTTTACCATGCCCAACTGAATCGTCATGATCAACCACGTTTTCATATCGACAAGCAAATGCTTGTGCTGATTAATTGACTGATCAAGATGATTTCGACCGTAGGATCTAAAATGAATCAATGATCCCTTAAAAGTACGGAAACTTATTATTGGCTGATCTGACTTAGGGTCTGATTGGGAACCCGTTTGGATCCAAAAAAAGCTCATCTGGGGGCTAAAAGTTCCAAAAGCTCATTTGATGTGTTTGGAAAAGCTTTTAGGATGACTGAACTTATGAAGCAAATGGAGCTTTTATGAGAAGCTCATCCAAGTTACTTCTCTCAACTTTTATGAAAAAAAAAGTCACTTCTGACACCGTCAATCCAAACACAAATCACATCTACAAAGCTCCTTTTTTTCTATATGACTTTTCCAAAAGCTCATCTGTAAAAAAAAGCTCATTTTCCACCGCTAATCCAAACAGGCACTTAGACTTGTTTTTAGGGACAATTACGTTGAAGCCCTTGACACAAGGAAAAAAAAATAATCCCTTAAAATCTTAAAATTATATTTAAGTTTTGTGGGATTTTTTTACAATAAATTTTAATTATGAACTTATCAATTGACACTCATGGATTTATTAATTGACACATGTGGACATGTTAATTGACATCCCTAAACTTATCAATAACGCGCCCTAGACTTATGAGCGGACGCATATGAACTTCTTAGTGAATTTGGAATTTATCACAAAAATGTCCTACATGACTTAAATATAATTTTTAGATTTCAATGAATATTTTTTTTATATTTTCTTTTATTCGGCATCTAAATATATTTTTTCTTTATTTCTGCACGGTTTGACCATGACCTTTGTATTATTAAAAGCTTGCCTAAGGATTCTTTCGGATTTTTTTTTTTTAAAAACTTTCAATGCATGAAATTTAGATTTGCTTTTATTTTTTAGGAGATTTATTTGCCACATTAATTAATTCTTTGATCCGTGACGTTGATTTGTTTGTTTGGTGGTTAATAATGAATAATATTCCCCCAAGGGCAAATTTTGTCACGCAACTGCTTAAAGGTCCTAAAGGTCTCAAAACTTTTTGTATCCAATAAGCATTTTAATAATTGTGTAGGCCACCAGCTCAAAACACTAAAGAGAGTACTTCAATTTTTGTTTTTGGGCATAGTGCATCGAATCCAGATTCTCTCCCTTCAATTCCCCTCCCTTGCGCCTCCCGTACTCAAAAAACAGCCATTTTAGCTCCAAAAAATGGGGTCGTTGGATCGTTTTTTTTTTTTTAAATGTAACATCCTAAAGTATTTTTTAATTGGCATTTAGTATCATAAAATAATTTTTGATACACTGATCATCCTCAAACTTTTTTTAGTAGTAACTACTATTTAACAAATTACACTCTAAAATATTGTTTCAGTAACACCCAATACCATAAATTAATTTTTAACTCATTCAGTATCTTAAATAATTTTTTAGTAGTAACTAATGTTTAGCAAACTGTATTCTAAATTATTTTTTTAGTAACATCCAGTAGCTTACATTATTTTTTAACTCATTCAACACCTTAAATAATTTTTTCAATAATACATAATATCCTAAAATATTTTTTATTCATATGATCCCTGAAATATTTTTTTATCACCAATTTGTATCTTTAGATTGTTCATTGTAATTAGAAAAATATTTTACCATAATGAATATAAAAAATATTATTTCATGATACTGGATGGTATTGAAAAAATACCCTAGGGTGCTACTTTTTCTTTTTAAAAAAGAACCCAAAACCCCCCGACCCAAAACGGCTATGATGTTTCAAGTATGAGAGGCGTAAGGGAGGGGAACTGCAAGTAATCTGGATTCATAGTGCATCACCCATGAATATTTTTTCAATATATCAAATACCTTAAAATATTTTTTAAGGTGAAGATGCATTTAACACCCTAAACTATTTTTCAATTAGGGTCCAGCATTTCAAACTATTTAATGATACAATTTTGACCCAATGTATTAAAAATATGGCAATTTCACCCCTGAGCCTAATAGCCACTCACGTCCGTCTTCTAACCCCCCCCCCCCCCCCCCAACTTCTGCGTCTCACTCTCCCTCATCCCTTCACAACTGCGTCTCACTCTCTCGCTCAGCTTGCTCCGTCCCCATTTTTAATTTGAAGCCTTTTGAATTGTCATGCAGCCCCTCTACTGGTTTGTTCAATCTTCTTCACGTCTTTAATATGTATACACTCTTTCCTCTTTCTTTACATCTTCAATACATACGCACTTTTCCTCTTTCATACTCTGTTTCAATTCAATCTCCCACTTATATCTTCCCCAAAAAAAAAACAACAGAAACCCAAATGCTCCAAACATTAAATGTGGCACTTTTCATTAGCAAGAAGAAGATGAAGTGTGTCATGAGCTCTGATTTTCCACCCTCACCAAAATCTAAAAGATGCAAAAGCCATGGCAACTCAAGCAAGAACAATAACCCTTACTTTAAGCGTGGGCTGGATAAGTTGTCTGCATTCCTAGTTGATCTGGACGAGAGGAGGTAGAAGATTTACTCGCATACGAACCCTCACGATATCTCTTTCATTCACTTCATCTACATCGACATAGATGATTTTGTCCCTTTGCTGGTCAAATCGAAGAATAGGGACTCACGGAACAAAGGTGACACTACAAAAAAAAAAACATCCTATTACCAACGGAATTATTTCTGTCGATAATTTCCAATGGTTTACAAATGGATTTTTTGTCGGAAAAATTACTGACGGAATTACCGACGAAAAAAAATCCCGTCTCTAATTACACAGAAAAAATTCTGTCGGTAAATACTAAGGGATTACCTACATAATTTTTTCCATCGATAATTACCCACGCCTTACGGAATTCTGTGTGTAATTTGAATGAGAAATTACCGACGGAATTCCATGGGCAATCTGTCTTTAATTACCAATGGATTAAAGACAGAAAAAATTCCGTCGGTAAATACTGACGGATTACCCACGGAATAATTCCGCCGGTAATTACCGTCGAATTACCCAAGGAATTCCGTGGGTAATTTTAAGGAGAAATTATCAATGGAATTCCGTGAGTAATCCGTAGGTAAAACTAATAATTTTTTTATTATCTTTTAATAATTTATATAAAATAATAAAAATAAAAATAATCTATAAAAAATAAATATTTAAATATCATAAAATTAATATTTAATATAATATATTAAATATATATAATATTAATAATAAAAATTTTAAATGAAATAAAAAATTAAAAATTTTAACTTTATATTGTAAAAACAAAATATATAATTATATATAAATATATATTTAATATTATATATATTTATATTAATATTAAATATTTAAATGAAATAATAAATTAAAAAATTTTAAATTTATATTATAAAAAACGAAATATATAATTATATATAAATATATATGTAATATTATATATTTATATTAATATTAAATATTTATATGAAATCAGAAATTAAAAAATGTTATATTTTATATTATAAAAAATTAAATATATAAGTATATATAAATAAATATTTAATTATATATATATTTATCTTAATATTATATTTATTTTTTAATTATTACATTATATATATTATTACGTGAATAAATAACGCAAGGTTAAAGCAGCTCAACTTGAAAAGGCTTCAGAGCACATATCAAAGGTCCAAGGTTCGAAATCCCACATTTGTTACAAAATGCAACAATTATCTCACAGAGACACGTGGCACAAAGTTATTTTAAGGTCGCCACATGGATTTTTTTAAAAAATATAATATTAACCCACGAAAAAATTCCGTCGGTAATTACCGAATTACCAACAGAATTTTTTCAGTGGGTAAATTTTGTCAGTAATTTTCGACGAAATAAAAATTCCATCGGTAAATCAATTTGCCACGGATTTTTTAGAGACGGAAAAAATTCCGTCAGTAATTCCGTTTCCGTCCCTAATCCATCGGTAATTTGATTTCAGAAACGGAATTCCAAAGGTAATTTCTGTGGGTAATTCGCTGTTTTTTTGTAGTGTGAAGAGCTGAAAGTAATTTCTGATTATTTAACTAGTCAATAATAAGAAGGCTGCGATTCAATCTTGGGGTGTGGAAGAATATTTTTGAAGGTGTTCTAGTGCAAAATCTGATCACAGAAATAAGGTAGAGAAGATGAGAGTCCATTAATATGTGGAAACGACCATCGGAGTATCTTTCGGCAATGATGATATGGATTTTAGTGTTCTTGATTGTGTTTGGACGATCTACGGCTGCTCAAGCATGAAAGGGGAGAGAAAACAGTCGGAGCTAGCTGAGAGGGAGAGTGTGACGCGACAGTGAAGGGGGAGAAGACGGACGTTAGAGTCTGTTAAGTTGAAATTGCACCAGTAAATAAATCGGGGTGTTGGACGCACCTTAACAAATAGTTTGGGGTGTTGAACACACATTTACCCTAATTTTTTAAGTATGTCTAACACTTTAAAATATTTTTTAGGTATGTCTAGCATTTTAAAATATTTTTTTAACGCTTTGGTGTTGGATACACTTGAAAAAAATAGTTCAGGGTGATGGATATATCTGAAAAATACTTTAGGTTTTAGATACACCACAAAATACTTCTAAAAAAAATATTTTAGGGTATTAGATACATCTAAAAAAAAAATACTTCAATGTGCTAAATGCATCTTAACCTTTTTTTAAATAATTAGAATACATGCATTAACGGTCTAAAATAACAGCTACCCCTAAATCCAACTCACCACTTCTCACTCTCACATACACAAATATTGTTTTTACTATAAGGACATGGCATTGTGCTTCAATTCTGAAACACTAAAAAGCACCACTTCGTGGTGTGCAGATTTTCTTGTCGAGGAAAGTCATCAGGATACTTAAAAAAGACAATCCCCATTCTGAAGGTGCCAAACATGGAGGTACTAACAGATGCTTAGAATTGCTTCTTGAGAATAAACACTACTTGTTTTAGTTTACTTTATCTATTTCCATGTTAGGGTGGAAATAGGTTATGTTAAGTTAGGCTTTATCTAAATAGGTCTGAGCCTGCAACAGAAATTTAAAGTATGAACTTGGACCTGAGTCTGTATATAGGTTTTTTTTCAAGCCTGAGCCTGAGTCTTCAAAAGGTCTGACAAGGCCTGAAGCCTGTTTAAAAGTCTACTTAAAATATAGACCTTTCAATATCCTTTAAAACCTATGCATCAAAATTCATATATAACCGCTTTCACGCTTATTTAAAATATTACATTATATCTTAAAAGCTTAACATCTATTCTCGTTGTAATATAAAGTTTAGTAAGGAAAAGAAAAAAAATCTTTAGTAACAACAATTGTTCGAGCAAATAGAAATGAGAAAAACTAATGTATGTTGACTAATAAGATATATTTTCTAAAATTGATCAAGCACAACAAGTAATATGTAAAACTAAATTTTATCTTTTTTACTGTTCCTACATAAATTGAGACAAACTCCTTCTACAAAAATTATAATATTTCATTTGGCACTAAAATAAACTCATATAAATTATTATGCTTTAGTGGACGGCACAAATCAAGGGAGAGGGAATGAGTTAGTATTGTCATCTAGAACGATCGGAGAGAAGAGAGGTGGGGGTTAATTATTGATGCGAAAGTAAGGATTAAGAATAATAACGATAAAATGTGAAACTTAAAATTAAGGTTAAGTTGGTAAATTTATAAATAATTTATACAATTATTTAGATGACATTATATATTCTTATATTATAGTATAAATTAAAAACGTTAAATAGGTCAGGCCTGTAGGCTTGTAGGCCAGGCCTTATAAAAATAGATCTAACCTATTTATCTAAATAGGATTGACAATAAGCCTGAGCCTAAGCTATTTACTAAATAGGTTAGGTTAGGCTTTATGTAAGCTAAACTGTAGGTTCTTATTAGAAGCCAGACCTATTTCCACCCCTATATTAAATCTTGTACCCGGGAGATCATCCTAGTTTTTGCTTTTCAAGTTTCGGCTTACCATTGTAATTGTAACTGGAAAAAAAAAACCACTTCAAGGCTGGCCTTCAATGTATTGATTTACATTTGTGACCAACTCAGTATTGGATATTCATCACTCTATGACAATAATTTGAAAGTAATTCAAATTCAAATTCAAATTCAAATTCAAATTCAAATTCAAATTCAAATTCAAATTTAAATTTAAATTTAGTTTGATTATTTGCAAAAATGATTTTAAAATTTACCAATCAAATATTATTTTTATCGTGTCCTGTTTTAAAAGAGAAAAATAAAATATTCTATATATGTATGTGTGTGTGTATATATATATATATATCAAAGATGCGATGATCCCTTTTAAAATTAAGTTCTAAATGTAACCCCCTGCCGTAATTAATATCCGGATTACACGATTAACGTGAAATAGAGACCAATAAGACAAAACAACATTTATAAACCCATCAACCAGACGGGGTTTTCCCAAATACATTTCGAAATCATTTAAAACACGGTCTCACATTCACACTCCGAATATAATTACTATGCGAAGATAAATTACATTTATACAATTATCAGAGTACGCAATATAAATTCCCGACAATTCCGGGATCATATCTTCGCTCAATTCTCATAAGGCATAATAGCCCATACAACTCATTCAATAGGGATTACACAAATCTCTTTCGAATACATACTCCAAATACTGATCCAAACATACACATACATAATCCCAATTAAGTATTGATAACCAACTACTAAGCTCTCACCCAGAAACGAGTCATCTTCGTCCTTGGATGCTTGCTCATCCTCAATCTTCCTTACCTGTCTAAAATGTTGATAGGGGAGGGTGAGATTCTGGGGAATCTCAGTAGGAAACACATACCAATATGCATGCAAGATAAGTATTTAATGCATGACATGCTTGCATCACAATAACTCATGTTCACATCATGATATATCCGCATGCTCAATGTTTCAACAACATACTCATGGCCATAGCATAACTAGAAACAGAGCTACAATCATTCATACATGTCTCACATAATCACGCAAAGCAATAACATGCATCAATACACAAATACAATTATCAATACATGCAGGAGAGGTAAGTTCCCTACATTATTCTTTCCACGTATGCTCCAGCGTCGGCTACTCACGATCCAAGCGGATATCAAATCATAATCAGGGTGAATACCCAACCCTATAACCAAATCATGAACATATGGTCATTCTCTTTTCCAAATTCTCACTTTCATAATACTTAGATTTGGCTATCATAATTGACCCTTAAGAGGCCCCAAATGCCTCTAATCAAAGCCCCAAAAGATTGGGAAACAATAGGTTGAAGGTCACTTTTCGAAATCATAAAGGGCTGGAACACAGGGGTGGGCCCCGGCCCACCATTCCTTGGGCCGCGGCCCAGATAAGGCCAGAAAGTCTTGGGCCGCGGTCCAGCCACTCTTGGGCCGCGGCCCAGAAATTTCCTGACTCTGGGCGAACTTCCAAAATTCATAACTAAATCTAGAAAAATCGAAACGAATTGATTCCAAAGCCAAATGAAAGGTATATGAGTCCTCTTTCAAGGAAAAATATAGCCCTTCACTGGAAATCACTACAAAAATACAGAATCACCAAAAACTCAAGACTGTCCCAAAACAGAATCCATTTTCGACCTCAAACTTTGGACAGCTATAACTCACAGTAGACAAAACGAAATGGCACAAATTATATGTCCATTTTGAAGCTTGGGATGTGAACTTTATGACTGGAAATTTTCAGAATTTTCCAATACCATTTGATCATTCAAAACGCTCATACAAATTTACTGCGCAACACAGAGCTTAAACCAAACAGATTTCCAATTTTCTACCAAGGTGTTCAATAACTCCAAAATTAATAACCAAGCTTATTCCCACACAAAATCACTCAAGGAACACAATGGTAACCTCAAAATGACCAAAATCATAACCCATTTATATGCCCTGTTTTGACCAAAGCACAAAACCAACACAAAAAGTGCCAAACTTCACATTTAAGCTTCAATTCAATACCATTCATTCAAGACACTTAACAAGGCACTAATTCCATGACAACAACAATTCAAACACCACAAGACCCTAAATCACGAAATTAGGGCTAAAATTCCAGAAATTCAAGGCCTAATCAATGGCCACAAATCTTATATGAGAAGGAAGCTTTCACTCACCTCAACAACTTTCCCAAAGGCACTTCATGATTCTCCCAAGTTCATAATTTCGTGATTACCCAAAGCACCACCAATGGAGAATCTACAACCATAGGATGAAAGCTCTTAGCTCAAGGAACAATATTAATGAAGAGCATTTTGGCATTTGAGGCCATTTGCTTACCTTAAAATCCAGCTTTCACTTCCTCTTTCTTGAGCAACAATGGCGAAAATGGAGAGAAGGGGAGAGAGAACGAGAGAGAGAGAAGGAAGAGAGGTGAATATGATGATGAAGTGCAGAAGAAAAATCTGCCCCCACCCCCATCACATGCCTCCAAAAACGCATAGGAGAGAGAGGAGAGAGAAAAAAGTGGTTTTTGTCTCTTATGCCTCATCCTATGGTCCACCATAATGCCACTTGGCAACATCTCATCCCTTAATCTCTAATACCACACACATATACACCAATTAATCTCTTTAATCCATCCATTAGCCATTTGATCACACTTCTCATTTTTCTCTTAGTTAGTAATTAATTTCCATTAATACCAACTTATGCCAATAATTCCATTCTTTCAATTTTCCAACTCTTATGGCATATTAATTAATATAGCCACCAAACCCATAATTATTCCACTTTAATTCGATAATTATCCTCAATAATTACCATTAGCCCTTAATCAAAAATCGGGGTGTTACACTAAACAAATTAGATGTGATCCCCTCGAATGAGCTAGCTTCCTACTCTTTTTTTAGCATTATATTTTATATAAAATAAGACACTTTGATGCTGGAAAAAAAAAGATGTAACACCCCATAATTTATATTCACAAAAAATATATTGTAATTAATTGAGAAATTCAATAAAATGGTGAATATTCATGAAATTTGGATCTTATGAATTTTGAAATATTCAAGTTCATGAGGAAATGGGCAAATTAATTCAATAAAGGAATTAAATTACAAAAGTGATAGCAAAATCATAATTTTTCCAATTTAGCCCAAGATTAATTATTTTTCAATTAATTGAAGTTAATTTCAATTAATCAAGGAAAATAAAGGAAAATGTATAAATTGAATATTCTTGAAGGAATAAATCAAGAATCGTAAAATTAGAAGGACTTGGGCATAAAACAATTAAGGGAATTATGGAAATGTTGAAACCATTTTTTTCCCTTCTCTTTCCAAAATTTCGCCTGGCATAAGATGTAGGGAGGGAAAATTGATTAATGAAATCTAATATGTTAAGTGCCATTATCTTATGAAGAGGAGATTAAATGATGATTAAATTCCAAGAGCACATGTCAAAATGCTATATGATGATGGTAATGATGACAATGGTGGAGTGTACATTATATGAAGGTATGGTGAAGTGAATGATGGTAAGCTAAAGTGAAGAAATGGGTGAACTTGATTGCTTGGTGTAGTAGGAAGTTGAATTTAGTTGGGAGGACATTTGGTTGGTTAGAGAACAGTGGGAGCACTTTTTTTTTTAAAGCTAACCAAGAGAAGAAAAGCTAGTTCAAAGCAATTGGGAAACCAAATAGAGTAAGTATGACATAAACTTGAAGAAAGGAGGATTGTGACAAGTGTCACATTATGGTTCCTTGATTAAATCAATGGTGTAGAATTAAGGGAGGAAGTTTATGAAGCATTTCTCTTCCCTCCCCTTCATATATTTTGATCACACTAAAGGAAAGAAGAGAGAGAGATAGAGAGCTTGCAGAAACTTTGAAGAGTTAGAGAGAAGGAAGAAAAAGAAGTTAAGGTAAGTGATGGTTTCTTTAGTTTTTCTTGAAGCATTTCCCTAGATCCTTCTCTAAACCTTGATTCTTCATGAATCCATGATCTTCAAGGCTCATTGTTGGCTCAAGGAGAAGAGAGAGAGGACACATAGGGAGAGAGGATCTAAGAACCCTAAGAGGTAACTACACCAAACTCAAATCTATACTTGTATGAAGTTGGTTTTAAAGTTTGTTATTAGTTTGGTGATTTTTGGTTGAGTTGAAAAATTGGAAAAGCTATAACTCTAAGCAGTTATGCTGCCAAAAATTCTTTGAATCATGGTTAAGATGTGCTTAAGTTCATAAGGGATTAGAAGTGGAAAACTACAAGTTTTGGAAGCTAAAGCACAAAACTCCAATTTTTCCATTTTTCTTGAATATTTCGGCAGCACTGTTTTGGGGGGTAGGAGCTGGATTTTCATGAAATAAATGGTTCCATTGGATTCAGTGGGCAAAAATAGGTGGGGTTACAGTTGGTCACTTTTTCGGAAAAGGCCGAAAAAGCATAATTACGAAAAAAACCCCTAAAATCCCTAAATCGGGGCTGTCAAGGGTATTTTCATAATTTGGCAGTGAATTTGGTGATTTCGAGCCTGGAAATGGATTCCTTGGATGAAAATATGTTAGAATAGCCCTAGTCAAAATTTTGGGAAAACGTGTCATCGGGCCGGGTACGGCAGGGCCAGGTCGGGGTCCCGGGGGCATTTTGCTAAATTTTCACCATAGACTACTATAACCACAAGGAACTCTATGGAAGAGTCTAAAATGATCCTTGGATAGGTTATGACCTTTTTTTTTGTACATTTAATATTTTAGGACCAAGTCGAAGGTGGGACATTATCCTTCATACATCATGCCATAGTTATATGCTTGTGTGGATGCCAACGTTTGTAAATGCACTTTATTAATTGACATGAATTGCCTAGAGCAAGGTAATTAAACCTAGACCGGTCAATTAACAGGTCGGGGTATTGGGTCAAGGGTCAGTGGGTCAGACCGGAGTCAAGCCGGAGCTAAACCGGGACCAAACCGATGAGAAATGGAATATTTTAGGCTTATAGTATGAAATTCTAAATAAAAATTTTAAAAGAAATTAAAAAATTTGACCCGGACCGGGTCACTAAACAAGACCGGTTTGGTGACTGGGTAGCCAGTTTCCGATCCGATTCGGCTGGTCCAGTCTGGGTTAGATAACCTGGGCCTAGAGAGAGGCTGTTAGTGCCAGTGTGCACTTATACTGAAAGTTGGCGGAAGACCAACCAGTGTAGATTGTAGGGTTGTGCCCTACTCATGTATACATGATGATGATGATGTATTTATATTGTTTATTAATTGGTGCATACCTTGGCGTATGCCATATTTATTTTTCACATTTTCTATGCACGATAGCATGTTTCTACTAGGATTCTTCGTAATCTCACCTTATTTTTAAATAAACTTCTCAGTGGATGCCAGTGGATTGAAAGGCAAGGTCGTAGATGCCGGGAAATAATTGGCATGTGTCTTGATGCGAGGACAGGATAGTGGTTATAATTAGTTTATGTTTAGATATTTTAGAAAATTCTGTAAATATTAAAGTTTCCACTGTATTTTCTGGGTTTCGTTGATGAACGACGATAGGATTGTAAACAAATATTTTTATCAGTATAATTGTACTTTTTTGTATGCCCATTACATTCCGTCTTTATTACTCTTCAATTATTGAAATAGAAACGGGTGTTGATAAAAGACACTTTGACATCTTACAACAATAAAACAAAAAGTTTTATATTTTTTACCATTTTGAAACAAAAGAAAGATCTAAACCACACAATTTTCAGGGTATTTTTCTTTGAAAAATTGTTAAAAAAAATATAAAATTGCATTGTTTTATCACCAAAAAAAAAGTCTCTTACTTTACCAGTAATAAGATCTAGTGATCAGGAAAAGTATAATAAAAAAAAGGAGAAATTGCAACGTTACAAGACATATTAGAGAGTTGGGCATTAGAGGCTCCAAACCCAACCAAAGAAACACAAGGGATAAAATGTTGGGAACATTGTTATGCTCCTATGTTAACTTAAAACAACGTTTAAATAGGATAATTCAAAATCCTTTGCTTTTTTAAATCAAGAGGATCTAGAATATCTATAAATTAATTTCCAAGATCTTGAGCAATCGTTTGAAGGAGATTTTGAGTGATTTGATTACCCCCAAACAAAATGCTTTTCTTAAGGATCGTCTCATCACTGACAACATCATTCTTGCCCCTGAATGCATGGCAAAAATTCATGGTACAAGGAAAAGCAAAGATGAATGGTGTGCAATTAAGCTTGACGTTGCTAAGGCTTATGACAAAGTGTCTTGGCATTTTCTACAGAAAATTCTACAAATGATGAATTTCCCAACTGGAATAATTGAAGTGCTCATGTAATGCATCTCAACTGTCTCTTACCAAATGATTATAAATGGGTCTCCAGAAAGCACTTTCAATCCCTCTCAAGGCCTCATACAAGGCGAGCTCTTTCCCCATATCTTTTTCTACTCAATGCAAACATCTTGTCTTGTATGATACATTAGGCAGGAAATTTCAATTAGTGGAGGGGTGTTTGAATCTCTCACGAGGTCATTCTGTTCACAAATATGATGTATGCAGATAATACCCTTCTTTTCTATCGTGCGTCAGAAAAAGATTACCATATTGTCAAAGCATTACTCAGAAGATACTCATTAATTTTGGGACAGCATATTAACTTCCAAAAATCATCATTGGTATGTAATCCCTCAGTGTCCCATCATATGAAACGTAGATTGTTAGAGATTCTTGAAATTAAATTTCATTCTAGATTGGGGAAGTATATGGATACCTATATAGATGACTTAACATCAGAAAAAAAGGAAATATCACGAGATGCTTAAGAAGCTTGACAAGAAACTTGCTGGTTGGAAAAGTGATTTGCTGTCCCAAGCAGGGCGACTAGTGCTGATAAATAATTCTCTGTCTTCCTTCTTAGTATATCCTTTCTCCTATATGAAGTTCTCTAATCACTTCTATCATACAATATCAATGAAAATGGCTAATTTTTTCTGGGGTTATTCTGACACATCCAAGAAGGCCCATATGCTTTAATGGGATGAATTATGGCTTCCACAAGCTAATGGTGATATACAAATCATACAGTTGGAAGCCTTCAATACTGCTTTATTAGCTAAGTATTTATGGTAAGTAGTGTCCTACAACTCTTCCCTTCAGAGACAAGTGATGCTTAAAAAGTATTTTAGGTCCTCAACAGCATTATTCTTTTAAACCAGCTTACAATAGCTCAATTTTGTGGAACCATGTCCTTAAATCAAGTAGTGTATTCACTGACCACCTTACCTGGTAGGTAGGTGATAGCTCTTCAACCTCTTTTCATAGGTAGCTCTGGTAGCCCGTGCGTTAGTTAGGTTTAACATATCCTACCTTAAGGGTGTCCAACCTTATAATGCGTAATAAAAGAAATTGGAACTTTCCTTTCTTGTCATCACTATACCCCAGGAATGTGGCTCAGCAATTTCCAAAACACTCGGTTCCTCTATCTTGTTCTCCTGATATTATTAGATGCGCAAGTAATTATGTTGGAACTTGTACTATACGAGATAGTTATTGTAAGAAAAGTGGACTTGAAAAGTGTATTTACATTGATACATCTTAATGAGCATATTTACAAATATATATAGAACAGAAGCTAGTGTGAGACAGAGAAGCAAAATGTAGAATGTCAACAATTGCAAACTCCACCGAAAATACCTCTGACTATTTCCTAATACTCCCCCTCAAGTTGGAGCATAGATGTTAATCAAGCCCAACTTATTACAAAGATAATAAACACGGATCCCATTTAAGGCCTTAGTTAGAAGATTTCCTAACTGGTCATTAGATGACACATGCCCTGTAGAAATAAAGTTCTCCTTCATCTTATTATGTACAAAGTGACAGTCGATCTCAATGTGTTTTGTACATTCATAAAACATAGAATTAGAAGCTGTGTAGGGCAGCTTTATTATCACACTACAATTTCGCAGGTAATGACATGGCAAGACCAACCTCCTTCATTAACTGGTGAATCCACACAATCTCCTGTATTGATTGAGCCATGGCTCTATACTCAACCTCTGCACTTGACTTAGATACCACATCCTGCTCTTACTCCTTTAGGACACCAAATTTCCACCCACAAACACACAGTATCCTGTTGTGGACCTCTTGGTAGACTTTAACCCAACAAAATCCGCATCATAAAAACATTCAATTTCGGTGTGACCATAATTTGTATAGAGTATACCACAACTAAGTGAGCTCTTCAGGTAATGTAAGACATGCTTTAAGGCTTCCCACTGAGCAATAGTTGGTGTTGTCATGAATTGACTAAGTATACTCACTGGAAAGGTCACATCAGGGTGAGTCACCATGAGATAGTTCAGCTTTCCAATCAATCTTTGATATATCTAGGGTAGGCAAATGGCTTGATCTTCTTAGGATCAACCTTTTTCCTTACATTCTCAAGTAGTTCATCAAACGGTATGCTGTCATCAATATCCAAAAAAGGATTGAAAATCGTAGGAAAACTACTTGGGGTTGTCCTAAGTTTCCCAGTCTCCTTTAGCAGATCCAGAACATATTTTTGCTTTGTCAAGAGGATACCTTTCTTGCTTCTCATAACCTCAATGCCAAGAAAATATTTTAATGAACCCAAATCCTTCATTTGAAAGTGAGAATTAAGAAAGGTTTTGAGTGACGAGATTTCCCAAAGTATTGCTACATGTAATAACAATGTCATCAACATATACCACTAAGAGAATCATGCTTGTATCCGTCTGCTGATAAAATATAGAATGGTCACACTTACTCTGACTCATATGAAACTTCTTAACCACAGAGCTAAACCTGTTAAACCAAGAAAGAGGACTCTACTTCGAACCATATAAAGACTTCTGAAGGTGACATACCTTCCCACACTCCCCCTGAGCAACAAAACCAGGTGGTTGCTCCATGTCAATTTCTTCAAGAAGATCATCATTCAAGAAAGCATTTATAATATCCAACTGATGAAGATTCCAACCCTAAGTAGCTGCCATAGAAATGAAGAGGCAAACAGATGACAACTTTGCCACAAGGGAGAAGGTTTCCAAATAGTCAATACCATAGTTCTGAACATATCCCTTGGCAACTAGGCGAGCTTTCAAATGTTCTAGAGTGCCATCATCTTTTATTTTAACTGTGATCACCTACTTGCACCCAATAACCTTCTTTCCAGGAGGTAAATCAATGAGAGTCAAGGTACTGGCCTTATCAAGGGCCATCATTTCTTCTTCTATTGCATCACGCCAACCAAGATGGGCTAAGGTTTGGTGGAGAGTAGTGGGAATAGTGATAGAATCTAAGGAAGTTATAAAGGAACAGGAAGGAGGAGACATCTGGTTATAGGAAACAAAAGAAGAAATTGGATAGGTACAAGTACGTTTACCTTTACATAAGGCAATGGAGGTCATCAGAAGTATCAAGACTGTCAGGAGTACTATCAGGAGTATCAGGCACTATTTCTAATTGAAGGGCAGGAGCGGGGTGAACTAATTCCTGATCAGACATTGAAACAGGCACTAGTGGGCCATGAACATGATTGACTACATTACTGTCCCTGTGAAGTTTTTGATAAACATGATAGATAGGAGGTTTATTAGGTGCCGGAAAAAATGCTTGTACTAGTGGTAATTGAACCTCATAGACCAATACATCAAGACCTTTAACTGTATTAGGAGATGTAGATGGAGTAGAGACAGGGAAGAATGGAGTCGACTCATGGAAGGTGACATCTGTAGACACAAGATAACGACGAAGAGTAGGAGAATAACTGTGAACACCCTATTTTGTTCGGGCCGCATGCAAAAATACAAAAATAATTGATGATGATTGGTATCCAAATTGGCAATCATCATTGAAAGAAAAAAAGAAATAAAAAAAAGAAAATAAGAAAAATAAGAAAATCCTCCTATTGATGATCGGTGTCCAAATTGGCAATTATCATTGAAAGGAAAAGAAAAAAAAAATTAAAATAAATCCCCCCATTGATGATGATTAGCATTGTCATTCATTAAGGGAAAATAATAAATAAAAAATGAAAAATAAAAAAAAATCTCATTTATGCCGATAGGTTTAAATTAGGAAGTTACTTGTGGGGTGAATAATAAAGAAAAAATAAAAAAAAATTTAAAAAAAAAATCTTCACTGATGGTGATTAGGTCAAACTAGGAAGTTTTATTAATAGAAAATTTAAAAAATTAAAAACAAAAATTAAAAAAAAATCTCCATTGATGGTAATTGGGTTAAGCTATGTAGTTCTTAACATAAAATACAAAAAAAAAATTAAAAATAAAAATTAAAAAAAAAGGAGCATTTATGAAGAAAACCCTACCTTAAGACTATAAATGGGAGTGCAAGGGTTAAAGCAAGACAGACAAGAATTCCTAAGAGAAAGGAGGCAAGGTAAAGAGCTATTATTCTTTTACATAATTCTTCTAAAATATGAGGTTTTTCTCTCGTGGGTGTAAGAGAGGGTGGAATTGATTGAGAATTTGTTTGTATTATTTTCTTCCCTCTTCTATCAGGTGTCTATATATTTTCCTATGCCAATGAAATTGTCAAGATGACAAGAGGCACAGACATATAAGATTCTTGCATCCGCATACCATCTCACATTCTCTTTCTTACAATCAAACTCTTGCTTGTATTAATTTTTTTTTGTCAAGGAAGGAGTACGTTTTTTTTTTGTTCATGTGATTACTTGGCTTCTTGATGGCATATACGATGGTTCAGCGCATGATTTGAAGCATGGGTCTTAATGCTATGTTATATCATACATATTCCCATTATTTCTCTCTCTCAATTAGTTGTTTGGGCAATTGACTAAGATTATGCATTAAGATTTGTATGTGCTTCCACTTTAAATTTTGTTCCCATATTTCCATAAAAAAAAGGGGATTCTTATACTTTGATGATACAATTTTTCTTGTCTTCCTCACTTTGTCTCTTTTGTAGCAAGACTCAAAGCATCGAAGGTACATGCTCTCCCCACATCTTTCTTGATCTTCTTGTCATCTTGAATTTTCTACTATAAATGATATGATGAGAATGCACTTCTTTTCTTTTTCTTTGCAAATAAAAATGTTTCAACATAAAAAAAAAAACTGATTCTTTTCTTCAAGTAAATGAATTTGGTTTCATATGAGATAATAAAAAAAATGCCTTTTGAAAAAAAAGTAAAAAACACAAACCAAACAAAAAAAAAGATATTTTTCTCAAATAAATTAAATAAACATTTTCTAAAAAAACACCAACTAAGTGACACGCCTTTCTACCCCCGAACTACATGAACTTTGATCCCTCTAAAGGGTACGTAGGCCCTAGGTTTTCATCCTAGGTCAAGTCTAATTTTGTAAATAAATATATTTCTCTTATTTTCTTTTTGTAAATAAATGTTCTTTTTCTTCTTCTTTAGTTTTCATTTCATTTATTTTTGTAAATATTTTCTTTTTTTATTTGGGTAATTATAATTAAATTAAAGGCCATATTTATTTTTAAATACCTAACTTAGGGTAACCATTCTTATGAATGGGTGTTGTGGGGTGCTTAACACCTTCCCCATACACAATCGACTCCTGAACCCTAAATGGTTTTTATAGACCAGTTTCCATTTTTAAAAAGGATTCCAAA
Source organism: Inga leiocalycina (assembly GCA_963242795.1). NCBI lineage: Eukaryota > Viridiplantae > Streptophyta > Magnoliopsida > Fabales > Fabaceae > Inga > Inga leiocalycina. The sequence goes on from OY725326.1 coordinate 68,459,225, forward strand.
GTTATCCTATCTTTAAAATTTTGGTGGCGGCTCCATGTTTTTCAAAATTTCGGGCGCTACAATAACACTAATAACCCTTCTGAACTCTAGAATACCCAAGAAAAACACACTTGAGAGACCTGAGATCAAGTTTTGTAACAGTGGGACTGACATCTCGAATGAAACATACACAACCAAAATTTTTTGGATCAATAGGGACAAAGGATTGGAAGGAAACAAAGTTGTGTATGGAGTGTCACCATTAAGGACAGAAGAAGGCATACGATTAATAAAAAAATATGCAGTAGACACAGCATCATCCCAGAAGGGCTTTGGAACATTCATTTGAAACACTAGAGCTCGAGCAACATCTAATAAGTGCCGGTTCTTACATTCTACAACACCATTTTGAGCCAGTGTATCTGCACAGGAGGACTGATGAAACATGCCATGTTGTAGCATATAGGTTTGAAACTGAGAAGAGAAATATTCTTTTGCATTGTCACTTCTTAAGGTTTTCACAAATACACCAAATTGAGTTTGAATTTCAGCACAAAAATTGCAAAAATGAGAGAACAACTCAAAACGATTTTTCATTAAATAGAGCTAGGTGGTACGAGAAAAATCATCAATAAAAGTAACAAAGTATTTAAATCCATGTTTTGACTTGATAGGACATGGACCCCAAACATCATAATGGACTAAATCAAAAGGAGACACAGCCTGTTTATTGACCTAAGGTGCCAAGTGAATACGATGATGTTTAGCAAACTGACATTACTCACAGTCTAACGACAACAAATGATAGAACTAAGGATACCTCCTCTTCAAAGAAGACAAAGACACATGACCTAAACGACAATGAATGTCAAAAAGAGATGAACCACCAGAGCAAGCAATTGAACACGGTACCTAATCATCAAGGAGGTAATGGCCACTAGATTCATAGCCCATACCAATAACTTGCTTTATTGTGAGATCCTGAATTAGGCAATGGTCAAGAAAGAGTTTGATAAAATAGTTTAATTGTCGAGTAAGCTTACTAGTAGACAAAAGATTAAAGGCAAGGTCAGGAACATGAAGAACAGAGGATAAAGGAATAGACGGGGTAGGTCTAATAGTACTAGATCCAAGAACACAAGAGTAAGAACCATTTGCAATTGTTATACTAGAGGGATTGGCATAAGGCTCATACGAGGAGAACAAATGATGGTTGCCTGTTATATGGTCAATGGCACTGGAATCGATAATCCACTTTGAGGACAAAGTGGCAAGACTAGAAGTAATATTACCCGTAGTAAGGGCACCTAAACGTCTAATCTTAGATTCAGCCATTGATGATCGCCAAAAGCGAGTTGAGCTCCACAACAAACAGTAGAAGTTGTTTAAGAAATCAAACAAGAAGATGTACCAAATAGCAAATAAGTAAGGATGCAACCACAACAAACTCCAAATAAGATAGCAAAGCCAAATGTCCAAACGGAGCTCAAATAACTAGTAAAGTTGCCCAAAGAAAATGATCACAGCAACACCAATTCGGTTCTTCGAATTTCAAAAAATGACAAAATGGTCCTCTAAATTTTCAAAATGACAGTTTGGTCTTCCTAATTTGAAAATGACAGAATGGTCCTCCAAATTTGAAAAATGATAGATTGGTTCTTCAAATTTTAGAAATACCAATTTAGACCTCAATCTACAAACTTGATCGGATTAGACCCAAAACACAAGGGTAGGCCGGATTCCACCTACCGACACTGGGAAGAAGATGTCATCGGGAAGCCACCACCGTACGTGTTGTAATATCCCAATTTCTAAATTCCCTGAGATATTTCCAGACGATCTTAGTGGATTGCCTTTGGAAAGGGAAGTGGAATTTCCAATTGAGATTGTACCTGGAGCTGGTGCGATATCGAAAGCCTTATATCGTATGGCCTCGAATGAAATGGCGGAGTTGAAGAAGCAAATTGAAGAATTTCTTGAGAAAGGATTCATCTGACCCAGTGTATCGTCGTGGGGAGCTCCAGTGTTATTTGTGAAAAAGAAATATGGAAGCTTGAGGCTTTGTATCGATTATCGAGAACTTAATAAGGTAACTGTTAAAAATAAGTATCCACTCCCAAGGATTGATGACCTGTTAGATCAATTGTCTGGCTCGTGCATATTCTCCAAAATTGATTTAAGGTTGGGATATCATCAGTTGCGTGTGAAGGCAGCAAACATTTCGAAGACTGCTTTCAGAATGAGATATAGGCACTATGAGTTCCTTGTAATGCCCTTTGGGTTGACGAATGCACCAGCAGTGTTCATAGAATATATGAATCGCATCTTCCGACCATACCTGGACCAATTTGTGGTTGTGTTTATCGATGACATTCTTATTTACTCCAAGAGTAGGGAGGATCATGAGCAACACCTGAGAATTGTGTTGAGAATTCTGCGAGAAAAGCAACTCTATGCCAAACCGAGCAAGTGTGAGTTTTAGCTTACGGAAGTGAAGTTCCTTGGCCATGTCATCTCACGGGAAGGAGTCTCGGTAGATCCCAGTAAGGTGGAAGCAGTACTTGATTGGAAAAGGCCAAAACCTATTTCTGAGATTCGCAGTTTTCTGGGTCTTGCTGGTTATTACTGGAGGTTTATTCAGAACTTCTAGCATATTACATTGCCGATGACCAAGCTCACGAGGAAGGATCAACCATTTCTGTGGGATAAACGTTATGAGCAGAGTTTCACTGAGCTGAAGGAGAGATTGACTACGGCACTAGTGTTGATTATACCTGATCCTAGTGAGGCTTACGTCATATATAGTAATGTGTGTAAGCAAGGGTTAAGGTGTGTCCTGATGCAGCAAGGATGTGTGGTGGCCTATGCCTCTCAACAGCTAAAACCGCATGAGATGAACTATCCCACTCATGATCTGGAGCTTGTGGCAATTGTGTTTGCATTGAAAATTTGGTGTCATTATCTGTACGGTGTGACAGTGGAATTGTACTGTGACCACAAGAGTTTAAAGTATCTGTATGATCAGAAAGAGTTGAATATGAGACAATATCGATGGATAGAGTTGCTTAAGGATTACGACCTGGAGATTAAGTATCATCCGGGTAAGGCTAATGTAGTCGCAGATGCTTTGAGTCGGAAGGCGGTGCTAATGGCAACGATGATGATCCAAGAGAAGAAACTGATAGAGGATTTTCGGGATTTGAATCTCTCGAATGATATCCTGTGTGCCAGTTATGGTGTGGTCCAAGGGGAGAATGACCTGAGGACTGAGATTGAAGAGGCTCAGATGCATGATGAGCGAGCCCAGTTAATCCGAGCTATGATTGAGCAAGGAGAAACGGGGGAGTATGACTTGTCGCCTAGTGGACTGGTGCGTTATCATAAGAGAATCTATGTACCACTGAAGGCGGAGTTGAGATTGAGAATTCTTGATGAGGCTCATAAGAGTCAGTATACTCTTCACCTCGGTATGACCAAGATGTATCATAATTTGAAATCTATGTATTGGTGGCCAGGGTTGAAGAGTGATGTGATGAAGTATGTGGTATGGTGTCTTACCTGACAAAAGGTGAAGATTGAACACCAGAGACAACCAAGTTTGCTTCAGAGTTCAGAAATTCTAGAATGGAAGTGGGAGAGTGTGACCATGGTCCTAGTGGTGGGTCTGCCCAGGATCAAGAATTACGATGCGATCTGGGTGATTGTTGATCGACTCATGAAGTCTGTGTACTTCATACCTATCAATACTAGCTATTCTCCTGATAGGCTGGCTGAGATCTATATCAAAAAGATTGTGAGACTCTATGGTACAACAAAGAATATTATCTCCGATAGAGATCCTCGGTTTACTTTGAGATTCTGGAGGGCTCTATACGAAGCTATGTGTACTTAATTGAGGTTTAGCACAGCCTACCATCCTCAAATAGATAGACAGTCAGAGAGAACTATCCAGACTTTAGAAGATATGCTGAGAGCGTGTGTCCTAGACTTCAAAGGAAAGTGGGACTACTATCTTCCATTGGCTGAGTTTGCTTATAACAACAGTTACCATGCGAGCATTCAGATGGCTTCGTATGAAGCACTGTATGGGAGAAAGTGCCAATCACCGTTGTGCTGGTCAGAGTTGTCTGAGAGGAAGTTGTATGGGCCGGATCTTGTTGACCAAACCACTGAGCAAATCCGAGTTATCAGGAAGAGGCTCCTTACAGCACAGAGTCGTCATAAGAGCTATGTTGACAAGAGGAGAAGACCTCTTGAGTTTGAAGTGGGGGATCATGTTTTCTTGAAAGTGTCTCTAGTCACAGGCATTGGGAGAGCAATCAAGCGGAAGAAGCTAAGTCCAAGATACATTGGGCCGTTTGAGATTCTGGCAAGAATCAAGCCGGTGGCATACCGGATAGCTCTACCCCCGAGTTTGAGTAGACTGCATGATGTATTCCATGTCTCGCAACTCAAAAAGTACCAACCAAACCCTGAGCATATCATTGAGTATGAAGAGGTTGAGTTGCAAGATAACTTCACTTATGTGGTAGAGCCGGAGCGTATCATCGATCAAGAAGAGCGGAGGCTCAGGCATCGAAACTTACCGTTTGTGAAGGTGGTTTGGAAGGGAATGTCTCCAAGGGAAGCCACTTGGGAGGCGAAAGCGGACCTAAGGAAAAGATTTCCTGATTTATGCCTCATGATGTGTAACAAATTTCGAGGGCGAAATTTGTTGAACGGGGGGAGAATTGTAATATCTCAATTTTGATTATAGGCTAATGAGGATTAGTGTGGATATTTATGAATTTAAATGAGAATTATTATGTGTTTTATGGCTATTTTAATTAATACGTCATCATTATTGAAAAACTGCAAGAATGGAATTATTGGCCATGAGTTGGTAATTAAGGGAGAAATTAATTACTAACTAAGTGAAAATGAGAAGTGTGAGCAAAATGGCTAATGGGGGGATTAAGGTGATTAATTGGTAACTTATTTTGTGAGAACCAATAAAGAAATGACATGTGTCAAGCTTGCTTGTGGAGAGGAGATAAGGAAAGGTCAAATGCACATTTTAAAATGTTTTCTCTCTCCCCCTCTCCCTTCTATTTTCGCTGACACAAGAGAGGCATGGGGGAGTAGAGTATCATCATTCCTTCTTCACCTCCTTCATACTCCTCTCTCTTTTTCTTCTTCCATTTTCGGTGCCATTGGAGCTTAGGAGAGAGAAAGTAAAAACTTGATTTTGAGGTAAGCTAATGACCTCAAATGCAAAAGCTCATTTCTTTAAAGTTGTTCCTTGAGTTAAGAGCTACATTTCTATGGTTATAGTTTGTTATTTAGTGTTGGTTTGAGACATCAAGAAATTGTGGAGGTTGGAGAATCAAGAAGCTCCTTTGAGAAAATTGTTAAGGTGAGTTTAAGAGATCTTTCTATATAAGTTTTGTGCCAAATGCTTTAGCTTGAAAATTCTGAAAATTTGGCTTGAAATTTTGAAAATTAGGGTCTTGTGGTGTTTGAATTGTTGTTATCATGGATATAATGCTTTGAGATGTATCTTGGGTAGATAGAATTTGATTGAAGCTTAAATGTAAGGTTTGGCACCTTTGTGTTGGTTTTGTGCATTGGGAAAAAACAGGGCATGTAATTGGGTTGTGATTTTAGGCATTTTGAGGTTACCATTGTGTTCCTTGTGAAAATTTATGTGGGAATAGGCTTGATTGTTAATTTTGGAGCCATTGGACACTTTGGTAGAAAATTGGAAAATTTGTCTTGTGTGAACTATGTCTGGGCAGTCAGTTTTCACGAGCATTTTTAATGACCAAATGGTGTTGGAAAATTCTGAAACTTTCCAGTCTTAAATTTCACATCTGAAGCTTCAAAATGGACATATATTTTGTGTCATTTCGTTTAGTATTCTGGGAGATATGATTGTCCAAAGTTTGGGATGGAAACAGAACTCTGTTTTGGAGTAGTGTTGAGTTTTGGGTGATTCTGTATTTTTGTGATGATTTGAAGTAATGAGCCATATTTTTCCTAGAAATAGGACTTAAATACCTTTCATTTGGTTTTGGAATCACCTCATTTCGATTTTTCTAGAATTAGTTATGAATTTTGGAATTTCAGCCAAGAATCAGAAAATTTCTTGGCCGCAGCCCAAACCTTTCTGACCTGATTCTGGCTGCGACCCATGGGTGGCTGGCCGCGGCCAGTGACCTTCTGACCATATTTTGGCCGCAGCCAACCCCTATGTTCCAGCACTTTGAGTTTTCAAAAGGAAATCTCTAACCTATTGTTTCCCAACCTTTTAGGGCTTTTATTAGAGGCATTTGTGGCCTCTTAAGGGTCAATTATGATAACCAAATTCAAATGTTATAAAGTAAATTAAGTCTTGGAATAGAGTATAATTCTTCGTCCTTAATTATGATTCTAGGATTTGACATTTGCTCTACTCGGGAGAGACCGACGCTAGGACACGCCCAAAAGGACCAAGGTAGTGACTCTTCTCGCATGTTGTGTATGATGTTTTGGTATGCATAACTTATCATTGAACTTTGTGAACTATTTACCATGGTCCATTACAGCGTGAGCACTTCAGCGTGAGCCGTATAGGGATTAACGTTGGTCATCTCTAGGTCGGCCATTGAACTGCCGTCGTAATCGACATGGATCTTTATGTATCCGACCCGTGGGGCGGCGTTTGTGAATCCAACCGTGGGATGTGTGATGATCTTGCCTGTATGGCTTGCGTTATGAAATGCTTTATATGAATCCCAGCTGTGGTGAAATATATTGTATGGATTATTGTGATGCAATGTAGCATGAGCAATCGTAAGGGATGACATGTGTCATACTAACCATTGCCGTTGTAGTTGCTTTGTGTGGATAATGATTTGATTTTATGCCTTATTGTTGTACATACTATGATTGATTTGACACTACGGGGATTCCTTAGAATCTCACTCTCCTAAAAACCATGTTTTAGACAGGGCAGAAGGATCGAAGGGAAAGCGGGTGACGAAGAGTAGTTAGAGCTATGGTTTAGGAGTATACTTTGGTTATTGGTTATCATGTAAACCATTTGAATATTTTTGGATCAATTGTATATGTATTGGGATAGATTGTATAGTTTTGTGTAATCCTCAAATTAAGGGTAATGAATTGTGGGCTTTGTGCCTTTGTAAAACCCTTATTAATGAATGGAACCCGAGTGTGTCGGGAATTTGCATTATACTCTGATATTTGTGAATGAAATCAACCTGTACAGGCTATTTAGTATTGAAATGTGAATATGAGACCGTCAGGAACAGGTTTTGTAAAAGTTTTTGTAAGCCATGATTTTGGGAAATTTAATTTTGTTTAAGTCCCAAAATCATCTAAGATATCTAATTCTACATCAATTACGTGTTTATGAACTAAATCTCGGCCAATGGTGGAAGGGGGTTACACGCGTCGTCACGCGCCGGCCAAAGGAGCTGCTAGTTGAGCGCATTTAGTACACGCGCCGTCACCGGAGTGTTGGGTGGTCACCAAAGTCACGGTGAGCGTCGATCTGAGGGTGGGTAGAGCAATGGTAGGGCGTGTTTGCCAAAAAACTTCTCACGACAAAAGCTTAACTTCGTCTCTCTCTCTCTCTCTCTCTCTCACTGTTTTGAACCAGAAAACACTCTCCGATGACCCAAAAAAATGAGCTCTCAACCGAAACTGGCCCGCAACTTCTCAATGGCTCTGATACCATGCAAGCAAAGTGGACTTAGAAAGTGTATTTACATTGATACATCTTAATGAGCATATTTACAAATATATATAGAACAGAAGTTAGTGTGAGACAGAGAAGCAAAACGTAGAATGTCAACAATTGCAAGCTCCACCAAAAATACCTCTGACTATTTCCTGACAGTTATAAACTACTTCATTGCACATGTGGACTCTCCACTCTGGATGAAAATGAGGTATGCATTTTGATTTGGAAATCTTTACTACCTCTTAGAATTAAGTTATTGCTTTGAAAGGTTGTTAGACGCATCTTGCCAACATCTCAATGATTGCTTTTCAATAGACACTTGGCTACTCCTGAATATGCTATTTTTATACTACTAGTTGTAATCTTTAAAACATTTGTTTTTATTTTGTCCTTTTTCCAGTGCATGTTGGCTTGGTAGTATGACTAGTTTTCGAATTGGAAATAGCCCTGATAAGTCCTTGCAAGCATGGATAATAACTTGGTTACAAAACCACAAACAACACTAATTTTACAACTTATTTGCCTTTCTAATTACCTGAATTTTTGTGGTTTGCAAGAAACCAAATACGTCATACAGGCATCCAGATATCTTCACAACACGTAATCAGCATGGTTCATCCTAGAGCAATGACTCCTACCACTCCACTATTGCATCACCAACAGCAGCATGATGGTACCTTGCACAGGCAAATCATAGAGGTCGATGATGGCTATCACTACAGCTAGAGTTACTCTCCTCAATGGGATGTTATTTTCCATATCAATAGACCCAAAAGTCGACAACAAAGCCTCTATATCACAATTTTTTTTTATAAGAAAAAGCTCCATGAATGGTCCTATCTCCTCAAAACAAGACTTGGTGTTCTACAGATGCGGTTATTAGTGCTTAGAGATGCTATGACTTTCATGCTCAGACAGCAATGCATTGATCACCCTAGTAGATATCCTATACACTGTAAACTTGTTAAAAAGTCCCATATAAAAATCATTACTAAGACCAAATCTGCGTTTTAGGAGTTATCCTACCTTTTAAAGGATGTATGTATATTATTACAACACTTTGTAACTCAAACTTTTACATCACAAATGCAGTTATATTTCATCAAAAAAAATAAAAATAAAAGAGGATTTAAAATATCATCAAATTCAGCACCTTCACAAATCTGGGATCTTGACGAAATATACTTAAATTCCCCTTTGTGGGAGGTCACAGGTTTGATTTGAGTGCGCTATAATATATATGCAAGCTCTTTCATTTAACACCTATCAAATAAAAACAAAGAAAAATGACTAAAGCAGGGGCATGACTAGGACATGAGGTACATTACCTCAACGATAAATTATTGAAGAATCCATGTCTTTCCACGCACAGTAAAGACATCTAATAGGCTGTTGTTTTTGAGTTTCAGCCAGATGCCCCAGAGTTGAAGCATAAAATTCCAAGTTAAATTCAATAATTAAAAATTATCCGAAGGGGCTTAGGCCTTTAAGACCATCATAAATTATTAAAGAACTCAGAAATTTGGACACGTGACACCCAGCTTCAAAGCACATTTAGCTCCCCCATGGCATGAGTATTAATTCCTCCTGTAACCAGCATCAGCCCTTCAGCAATATAATCCATATTTGAAAGAAAGTTACTGAAACATTAATCTGCTAAGAAATAATGGCGCATATATATGTTATGAATCATATAGAGCCTACAGTCATTTCTAGATAAATATTGATTCTTCCAGTCACAACCATAAGAGCTAGTAGCAGAATTCGCTTTAGTCCTAAATATAATACCACTTCCGATATCTACTTAACTAATTTAGGTAGATTAAGAAAATTTGTTAAATTAGTTATTTGTTTAGAATGTGGGTTGGTTTCACTAAAATACTCTCTTAAGTCATTTGAATTAAAACTACCCATTGATGCAAACTCCTTTAACACGTGCAATCAATAAAGATAGTTTAGAAAAAATGATAAATATTGGGGGGGGGGGGGTTGAGGTTTTGTATTTAGGATCAAATCCATTCCTCTAACTATAGCTCATATATTAGGGACCGGAGAAAATACCTCAATCCACTTTGTCTCTCAAATTTATAATTATTTTCCTAAACTTTCTATTGACGGCACATATTAATGGGATTTTTCATTAAGGAAGTCGTATCCAACGTAAATGATTAAAGGGGTGCTTTAGAGAAACCAACATGCTTTGTTTACAAATATCTAGATTAATTTTCTTAATATCTATAAATTAGTTATCTAGCTCATATATTTAAGATAGGAGGGAGTATTAGCCAAGTGGTAGGTTAATTATTATCAAAGTAACTACTTAGCAATATAATCCATACTAGGAAGACAGTAATTGAAACATTAAACTGAGAATCATTAAAGGGAATATACCAACCTTCATGCTGCACCCCTCTCGCTTCTGAGTTTTTTCCAATATCTCATTAGGAAGGCTACTCCCTCTCGCAAGGTTGCCCTCCTATCATCTTTATAGTTCCACAGTTCTCTGATTATATACCGTCCACTTGGATTATATTCATTTATCTCTGTCAAAGCTAGTGCCACTGCCTCATATACTCCATCACCCAGATCTTTCCTCAGAGCTTTGAGCTTTTCATCTTCATCATTTATGACTTCCTGAAATGAGAAGTAAAGTGAGATAACAGTTAACAGAGTGTAATGATCACCTAAAGTAAAACATATGCAAAGAAATTATGCAATATAATTGGCTAAATAAGATGAATCTGATCATGCATAAGTGCCCCGCTCGCAAATGGAAAGCCACTTTGGTACCACAGATATAGTAAAGAGGGTCGAAGAAGACAGGGTGGAAGGAGAAGACAGAAGGGATGACATATATATATATATAGAGAGAGAGAGAGAGCACTTCAATACAGATTTTCATTAGCAACTGAGAATCAAATCTGCAATAGAAAGCCAATGCTTATTTATAGACAGCTATCCGATGGCCATTAATGGACGTCCCTAACTACTAAACTGCCTTACCTAATCCCTATATACATATACAATAATCGTATCACATTTCTCTTCCAAAGCCTAGTAATATTTTTTAACACAGTGCAGTATCAGGCTTCTGCTTCACATGATTTCCCTAAACCAGTCTAAGACCCAATTGTTGCTCCAACCTTTGCTGCTGTTATTGCTGTTTCTCTCTCTGTCCTCAGCAGAATTAGGCATTAATGACACCTGAATTATTTCTTCCCGTTGAACTTCATTGTTGGATGATGATTTGCCAGCTTGAAAGATATTCGTGGTGCCCAAAATTCAATGGTGTGACTTTATCCCTTCTTCTCAGTTGTTATTGCCGACCACCATGATAACAAATCTGGTAATACCACCTTCTTCAAGATTCTCTTCTTTGTCTACAACCATCTGGGGCTGCAACTCTTCCTCAACTACTTTGTCTGACAAGCTTTCATCAGAAAATAGTTCCTCTATTTAATTTTCTGTTTCAGCTGCTTCTCTTCAATTTGCTCCCCCTTTTTTCTTAATTCTTCCTTCATATCCATCAGCAATTATTGTATCTGTTTAAGCATTTTTATGGTTCCATCCATACATGGTTCACTGACATTTCTCCAGCTGCCATCTAACAATGATCCTCCCAAATTTCTCACTGAACATTCTTGATTTCGTTCTTCTTCTTCCCAGATAGTTACCACTCTAAATACCAATCGATGAAACCAAGCTCAATTCACGCAGAAAATGAAGATCTGCCAGAGAGTATGACCTAAGCAGATTCTATAAATATAAAAACGAACAAGAAACACAGCTCTCACACAAATTCATTGATTGCTTGACCTCTCTAACCCATCACCTCATATATAATCCCCAGTACTAGCCTATGCTCTCTCTCTCTCTCTCTCTCTCACACACACACACACACACTCTCTTAGCTCACACCATTCATGTGACTTAACCTTGGCCCATTAGCTATGAGCCCATCACCAATAAATATATAATGATGGAGCCCAAGCTTAGACCTACCATATCATTTTTCGAGCCTACCAATAAAATCCTGGAGAGGTCAAACTAGATGGCTTCAAGTCCAGGAAATGGCAGGCACAGACCCCTTTTGTGGATCATTTGAGAGAGAAATTATTATGAATCCTTGAATAAAACATAGTACATATGGGCCTTTATATAGGAAAACCTTAGAATCTAATTTAATCTAATCAAATCCAAATAAATCAAAATAACTGCGATGTAATATCCTAAAATATAATATATCCATATCTAATCCTAAAATATAATAAATACACAATATTCCCACACTTCCCCTCAAGTTGGATCATAGATGTTAATCATATTCAACATGCTTATACAATTTCCAAGTGTAGGTTTAAGCAATCCTTTTGTCAACACATCCGTGGCTTGAAGATTTGTCAGTAGATGAGTGAAACATATGACCCCTTCTTCTACTTTCTCCCTAATGAAGTGTCTATCTATCTCCACATGTTTTGATCGTTCATGCTAAATAGGATTTAAGGCCATACTTATGGCGGCCTTATTATTGCAATAGTTTCAGCAATAAATCCACACTGACTTCTATCTCATCTAGGACCCATTTCGGCCACAATTCTTCCATAATCCCTTCAACCAATGCCCTTAACTTAGATTCAACACAGCTCTTTGATACAACCCTTATTTTCTGGCTCTTCCAGGTAACCAAGTTTCCCCATACAAGGGAGCAATAACCATTTCAGACAGGATGAGTTCCTCCCCAATCTGCATCAGTGTATATTTCTATAGTTCTCTGGTCCAGTTTCAGGAAGAATAACCCTCTTCTACGGGTGCTCTTTAGATACTACAAGATTCTGTAGGCTACGTCTATGTGCTCACACTGCAAAGGCTATAGCACATCTTGTATGAGAGAGATAAATCAACTTCCCAACAAGTCTCTGATATCTTCCTTTGTCGATAGCTTTGTTGGCTCCTTGTTCTTGATCTTCTTCTTCTTTAGTCTCATCATTTGAGTCACATTCTTCTGACTCTTCTTTATTGTTCCGCTTAGATTTCTTCTCTTTTTGTGGACCACAATAGGAGTTGGCTTGGGGCTACAACCCAACATGCCTATTTCCTTGAAAAGATCAAGTATATACTTCCTTTGAGAGACATAGATGCCTAGTCTTGACCTGACAACCTCCATCCCAAGAAAGTACTTAAAGTTTCCAAGATCCTTGACTTCAAATTCTCTCCCAAGTGCAATTTTTATCCTTGATATTTCCTCAATATGATTTCCTGTAAGGATTATGTCATCAACATACACAATGAGGATGCACTTCTTTCCGTCCTCTGTTTTGACAAACATTGTATGATATGATAATCCTTGTTTGCAGCCCTTTGACTTTAAGACTTTCGAGAACCTATCAAACCATACCCTAGGAAACTGCTTCAGATCATAGAGAGATTTCTTCAACTTGCATACTCGATCAATTTTGCCCTTTTTGAAACCTGGAGGTAGGGTCATGTATACTTCTTATTTTAGCTCACCCTTGAGAAAGGCTTCTTGATGTCTAGCTAGTGAAGTGGCCATTCTAGATTGGCTGCCAAAGACAATAGAACTCTAATAGTGTTTCTTGGTAATCTAGACCATATGTCTGAAAGAACCCTCGTGCTACCAGGCCGGCTTTTAACTTGTCTAGAGTACCATCAGCCAAATATTTAGGAGTAAACACCCATTTGCAGCTTACAAGTTTCTTGTCTCTAGGCTTTTCAACTATGTCCTACGTTCCATTCTTTTCTAGTGCTCTCATTTCATCCATAACCGCATTTTTCCATTTTGGTATCTCCAGTACCTCTTGGATGTTGTTAGGAATGCAAACTTTATCCAAATTAGTAACAAACGCTCGGTAACAAGGAGAAAGAGCCTTATAAGACATGTATTTTTGAATTGGGTGTAGTGTGCAAGATTGAGGTTGTTTCCTGAGAGCAATAGGCAAATCAAGGTCAAATTGTTCACCAACCGGTTCAAGAACTTGGACATCAACCTCTTCAGCTACTACTCTTTTTACTTCTTCTGATACTACAGGAACTACCATTGGTTCTAATTCCTTTAGTGCTTCAAGTACAAGGTGTTCTCCTTCCATAGATTGTTGCTTTCGTGAGTACACCAACCCATCCTTATACTTGTTCTTCTGCTTTTCTGTATCCTCCCCGGTTTGTGCATTTTGTTTTGAGGTTTGCATAAGAGAGGGTGAAGGTAGTGGTAATGCCTCCGGCAAGGAAGGTGGTGGCGGCGGCGGCTCTAGCTCTAATGATGGTAAGAGTGGTAATAATGGCTCGGATTGTTCAAGGAGAACGTACTCTCTGTTGGGTTCTGATTCCCAAGTATGAGGTTCATCACCCATGCTCTCCCACTTTCTTTCTTTGTTTTTTTTTTGTGGGGGGTAGGGGTTGACACATTTTGAGGTTTTGAACTTCGACAAGTCCAATAACATTGAACAAAGTGCCACATATCATGTCCTAGTGCCTTCCAATAGAATACAAAAGACAACCTACTAAAAGTGGTTGTGACACCAAAATGGCCTCTAAGAGTTCCAATGTGGAAGTAAGAAACCATCTGGTCATGTAGTTTTGTTCACACCCACGACGTCATGACCCTCTGACACTACCACTTGTCCCTTCACCAGTATCAATAGCTCCACAGCATTTGACACCACCACCTTAGCCAACTAGTTCAAATTCTGGTTTGATTGTAACAAATGATCTCCCAACTCAGCTTCCACCTGCAACAACGAGCTTTGCAAGTAGGAAACTTCCCCCTTGACTTATTCGAGTTTATATTAAGGAAAATGACAAAGTGGTTCTCTACGGGATTTAATATAGAAAACCCTTCAGTAATTTTTTGTGAAGTATTAGGAATGGTTGATTGGGGGAGAGCCTTGGCATCACAGTAAGGTTGCTGCAATATGACCTGAATGTCAAGGGTTCAAATCGTAGAAACAGCCTCTCTAATTGTGAGGGTAAGGTTGTGTACATCTATCCCTTCCCAAACCCCACCTGGTGCGAGCCTTATGCAATGGGCCACCCTTTTTTATCAAGAATGGCTGACTCCTGAAGGTTCTTAAAATTTACCCATAATTTGACACTTAGGTACCCAAGATAAACCACCATTTTCAAAGCTCCCAAGCACAAAGCACAAGGCATAGCATGGCCATGAAGATTTTAATGCAAAAGTCTCATTCGCCACACAAATTCTTCCACAGATATTGCCACTAGCAACACTAGTTATCTAAACTTCTCACTAGGTATTAGATGCTTCTTCAAAAACAGAATAACAAACAAATAGAAGAATAGATGCAAAATTTTATTATTTACAGTCAAATAGCATCATCAAGTAATGATGAACAAACTTTGCCATATAATATCCCATATTTTTAATCCAATATGAATTTTCAAATAGTATGATTTTGCCACATTAGCTTGAATGACGCCAAATTCTACAATTCATGGTTGATTTGTAACAGCCTCAAAATGAGTCGTATATTCATATGTTGGTTTAGTGACTAATGCCAATCATAAGATTCTAATTACAAATAATACAATCTAGTTAACTAAGCTGACATGCACATGAAACATGGCATAGCATGGCCATGAGCAATTTAAGTTGGAGAGCCTTAGCTACCACACCATTCTGTCAATAATGCTGCCATTGACAACACTAGTATCAAGCAGGAAATATTAGATCTATGTACCAAAGAAATGCACACCTGAGTTTTCCCGTTAACATCACTAAATTTGAATGGATGCCATTCTGGGTCCCTTAGATATTCTTCCCATAATGAACAAAGTTCAGAAGCTCTTTCTTCAGCCATCTCCTCATTATATTTTTGTTTCATAGCTTCAAGAAATGGTCTATTATCAAGCTCCCCCATTCTCTTTACACCAATCTGGGCACGAGTTATGTCTTTAAGGCCCTGTCAAGAAGACAACCATTAATTACTAAATTCTTCCAGCTAATAGTGGGCTGTAGAGTATCTTAGAAAGCTTCAAAATCAAAGTAAAAATTTATCTGAAACCAAGGTAAAGATAACAAGTCACAAAATAAGATAAGCACTGGATATGCCCTTAATCATAGTTGAAAACAACTCCATGGATATTATAACATGTCAATCTGTTATCTATAACCAGATGGATGCACACATGAAAAAGAACTGGGTAATATATGACACTTAGATGTTAAAGAAACAAAAAGTCACTACATGAGCTACTTTGTTAGTGTCCTCAACCATGAAAAAACAAATAACAATATAAAATGTTTTAGAAGAAAATGCACACGAATATATGAAGAAGTGATTTTGTGCAATCAGAAGTTGACTTACTATGCAACTTTCTTAAGGAGAGAGATTGCCTAAATCATGTCAATTTACATTTAACAGCTAACCATTCTTTCTAAATTTAATTAATTATTCCTAAAGAGAAAAAATGAGCAGCAGGATTTCCTACATCATAACTCTCCCCAAAGCAGTTTCATCAGCAAACTACTGTCATACAATTAATCGATTCCTATAAACAACTTATACAACAAATGAAATCTCATCTCTTATAAGGGAAGGCAAAAACTTAATTTCAGAGAAGAAAGAAATATTTAAATGGATCTGATTAAACAAATTCTCTCAAACATAAACTAAATGAATCACAAAGTAGGAGGCAAAAGATAAATCCAAAACTTACTTCAATCATTTCTTTGCGAGCATCCTGCAGCTCATCATTACTTTTACGCTCTCTGATAATGAGCATTTGGTTCAATGTATCCAACTCTTCAAGTGACTGCTCCTTCTCTCTTAAATCCTTAAGTATACCATCCACTTTGTCGAGAACTTCTGCATCTCCATCATCTTTCATATGCTCCATTACACTAAGTGATCCTTTTAGTTGTTCAATCTCCAGCTCCAACTTCTGCTTCTTATCCAATTGATTTTCAAGTCGAATGATTTTAGCATGTAGTTGTTCTTTTTGCCTCTGGAAAAAATTTTTACTCAAATGGCGTTAATAACCTTTTATTCTAATGCTGACAGGGAAAGTTTCTGTTATAAATAACACTTAAGGACATGTAAATGACCTTTTGATCTTCGGCCAATTTCAAAACATTTTCATCAGCTTTCTGTTGCTCCAGAACAGCCAGCTGAAGGGAGCTGTTTTTTATTGCATTCTGAAAAAGGCAATAAGGACCAGATTAGTTAAATAGAGGCTCTACAAGCTCCACAAACAAAATAGTTATTACCGGATTTAAAAGAGACAATTAAAATATAAAATGCCAAACTTCATTGTTGATAGCTCCCCTAAACATGTTTAGGAGGTGAAGCACCAATAAAAATGGCATACCTTCTCAAGCTCTTCAGCCAACTTTTTTCTTTCACTTTCGTTGTGGGCCTCACGCTTTTCCAATTCTTGACTCCGCAAGTCAAGCTCCTGTTGCTGCGATTCTACTAGTAATTTCAACCTTTGATGATCATTAAAGATCTTTTGAAAATGATCCCTTCCACTAGTTTGAATTTTCTTTATCTCTGAACGATAGAAGTCATTCAATCAAACAGTGTCACTAGAAGAGCTCAACATCATAGATAAATAATGACTGGTAAGAAATAATTTGTGGCTACTCAAGCAGAATTTAGTTATTCTATGAGTGAACAAATAATCAAGAAACATGAACTTAAGAGTCATGATAAACCACAGAATACACAGCCACCAGAAAGCCTACCATCTAACCCAAGTGCATAAATATTATTTCAGGTACACTTTTGAAGAATACCTTCATTATAAGATTGCATGAGCTTATCTGTTTCTTCCATGGCAATGTCCATACGGAGTGCGGTCTCACTACATCTAACTTCCATCTCCTTCAAATGCTTGTTCTTGATCTCAATAATGTTAGTTAAATTTGACACAAGTTTGTCCTGCTTTCGAGCTTCTTCTTCCATAAGTTCAGGTATGGTTTTGACATCCCCCATTTTACGCAAATTTTCCCCAATAATATTGTCCAATTTGTAGTCATCTACACGAGCAACCCATGCATAAAGACCAGACTTCTGCTCAGTCTCAGCATACCAATCCTTTTTCCCATGATGATCTGATTCGTAATATCTCTCAAATGCTAATGCATTATCTAAGCCGGGCCAGGTTTTATTGAATTCAACAATGGCAGTTCCAGAGTGACCCCGAAAATTCCACAGAGGGCTGACCCTTACAGGGTTAAAACCCTTGGCTCTGTACTCATCCCTTAGCTTGGACCCACTTGCCCCTACATTACGTCCATCTTCTGATCGTCGAGTGGGAATATTAACTACAATTCCAATCCAAGGCCACACAAATTGCTCATCTTGATTGACAAGAGGATTGCCTTCATCTTCAGGTTTTGATTGAACATCTACAGGTTTGGATGGACCATCCACGGTCATAAGATCATTTTGCAAATATTTTGCTAAAGCCAAATGATTAGCCTTTTCCCTAGCACTTCTCTTTTGTGAACTGCTCTGACCCACCCCAGAAGCATGTTGAAGGAGGTCCTTGTACAAGTAATTTCTCTTTCTCTTCTTACAGAAGGGACAATTGAAAGTCTCATCTGAGTTTTTCACTAGGAGTCTTCCATTTTTAAGTTTTTCATAAGACTGTTCTTCATATTCATTCATTTCAGATTCACTAATATCAGTATCTTCATCTGAGCTGTGATCCATCCCAGTTCCTATTAGGCTTTGATAGTATGGCACCTGAAGACAAACATTAATGGCATGGTGATCATTACTTCATATATAACTTCCATCAAGAATAACATGAACTAGAAAATTCTTCCACATTGTGCCCAAGAAAAAGCAATCAATGTGCTCAGATATTTCATCATGAATTATAATTGCTTCACTATAATGGTACCAAAGGTCATCCAATACTTTTGGTCCATTTAAATGCTTCACATATGGGCTCCATATGTCTGACCAAGACAGCAAAAGTTTAATAAATCATAAACTAGTTAAAAGGAACATGTAACCTTCCTATAATTTGCATGGGGAGTCTTCACCAGAATGTAAACAAGGAACCGACAGATTACCTCTTCTTTTAACAAGTTGTGTTTGAACAATTTCTTTTACAATGTTAAAAAAACTACTGAATCATCAACCATCGTTGACTTCTTGAATTATCAAAGCCCATCTATGATGGTCTATCAGTCAATATCAGATTATTTTGCATTAGCTTCAATAATCCCTGGCTTTGGTTCTGGTGAGCAGTGAAATAATTATGATAACCTAAACCAACACAATTATAAACGGGGAGAGAAACAGAAGCTTAGCATGTGCTTAAGAAGGAAAAACACTACAGAGTTAGAGGCAAAAGGGTAAGAAATAACCAAAAGAAAGCAGAAAAAGAAAAAAGAAAAGAAAATGGACATGCATTATAGTATAAACATAAAAAAAAAGGCGCTGAAGAGAATCAGAGAACTCGAAATGACAAGGAGATATTTCAATTGCAATTTGGGTAAAATGCGAGTAACAGAGAGCGCTTCACCTTCAACAAATTGAAAACAAGCAAGGTCTAGCAAATTTAGGTGAGGATGTGACGCAAACTATATGAGAATCCTGAGCAGAGATCGGAAATGATGAAGATTCTTTTCTGGGTTTGAGTTTGACCCACAAAAGTTCAAAAATTTACCAGTCATAGGGTTCCTGCTTTCCACAGTGGCCACGGGCGAGCGTGACTGTGGAGCTCAAGCCAGACAAAAAATGGAGCTCAGGACAAGGAGACCGTATTGATTTTTGAGAATTTTTTAAATCTACGTTTCAAATCAGGTTTGCGCAATCAGTATAAAACTCCTCCCACACATTTATCTCGTAAATTATAAAAATTATTCTCAAAACTAATCCAAACACACACTTACTTATAGGCTTGGTAAACAACAATGGAGTAAAATTAAAATTAAATATAACAATTTACTTGATGGAAAACGTAAGAAATAAATAAAAAGAAAAGCAATAAATTATAAATGGATCATAAATATTTTCTATTTATTTATATTACATTAGTTTTGGTAATTGTGCAGTATTTAAAATATTTTCATTATATAAGTCCTTATATCAATATTATATATTATGTTATGAAAAAATTTCTATGAATAAATATCATTTGAACTATAAATTAAAAATGAATGTAAATATAATAACGTTTAAATTAAGGTTTTTATTTAATAAAATAAATATAGTTTCTATGAATGAATATCATTTGAATTATAAATTAAAAATGAACATAAATATATCATTTAAATTAAGGAATTTATTTAATAAAATAAATATAAATATAACTAATATGAAATATTTTTAATTTATTTTTCCCACTAAAAAAGGTAATTTCTTTATGAAGATACTAAATTGGTGACAGAGATCACGCCAAAAAAATGGTAACAGAGAATAGAATGAATGAAAAGATTGTGAAAAAGAAAATTAAGAAATGGAGCATATATATACAGCACAAAAAATTCTGTTAAAAGTTTTTAATATCACATAAATGTCCATTGAATTGGAAAATAACTGCATGCTCTTTAGCATAAATAATTAAGTTCTTCTATCCCAAAAAAAAAAAAAAAAGTCTTCAATGTAATTGTTGAAAGAAGGACACGTGGGAGTTTCCTTCTATAAAAACATGTTTGACATCACTTATTTTTGGACAATAAGTCTTTATTACGTAAGTTGAGATAAAACTCCTCTCACATACTTACTTCGTATACCATAAATCATAATTTATAAGTATTTATAAATAAAAAATAAACTATTTCAAACAAATATACTAAATTCACGAGAGTTTCCTCCCTTTGTGCTTGGGGTGCTAGCGCCTCTCTCTCTCTCTGGGGGTTGCCAGCGGGGAGGTTGTCTGGCTAGGTTTTTGAGGTATAAGGGAAGAGGGGTTAGATTATTGGAGATTGGAACAATGGGTGTGTTTGTTTTAGCGATGGGATAAATAACTTATTTTTACTTAAACTTATGGAATCTTAAGATTGGAAAAAAGTTAGATTGGTAAAATAATGAGTGTTTGGATTAGAGATTGGATAAGTAACTTAAAGTAACTTATGTAAAAGTTAGGATGTTTGGTTTGACTTTTGCATAAGTAACTTTTATATTAATTAAGAGAAAAAAATTGAAAAAATTATGAAAAATGAAAAAATGAAGGGATAATTGTGAAAAAAGTCCTCATTAGCAACTTAATTGCCAATGAGACCTGGGAAGATATCTACACACGGAGGGATTTTTTCACAATGTTCTCAAAAATTAACTTTGAAAATTTGGCAATGATACAATTTTAAATAAAATTATATCAAACTCTAATTTAAATATTAAATCATAACTCATATTTTCACATAGCTCAAGATCTAACAAAATAAACCGATTAAAACCCCAATAATACCTCCAATAATCCAAATAAATTATTTAAACTAAATTTAATCTGTAAAAATACCATATAGAAACTAATTTATGACATGTTTATAAAAAAATTGATGATAAAATCATAAAACAACTAAATAATAAATCTAAACTGATTAAAATTAATTATTAATTATTCTCTACATTTCTACAGTCATATATTGACAAAACTCAAAACTTGCCTAAACTCTTATCCCAAAGTATTCTCTAATTAGCAGAAGATTACTATCTAAAGAAAGAGAAAATTATTTAGAACATTTTTCATAAAAGAAGTTTTGCTATTAGAAGTGATTTTGAGTACCTCATTAATCCCTAAAGATTCTCAAAACAGAAGTCATCGCATTCCTAAGCAGTTTTAAGCTCCAATTCTGAGCTTATGAGGATTGGGACTTTTTTTAACTTTTTTCTTAAAGTCCATCGCTGAACCAAAAGCACCAAAATGAATAAATCACTGTTTACATGCGATGGCCTACTCAAACGCGCCGATTGGGCTGTGGAACGTCAAAACAAACACGCTTATGGCGATGGTGTGGGTGAGAAGTTGAAGGCTTATGGTGATTTGCAATTTTTTATGTTTTTCACTAAAGGAACCAAGACAGAGTGGATCATTGAACCCACGCCTTTATTTGCAGCATTGTTGTCAGTGTTTCTTTTCTTTCTAGGCAGCGGCACATGTGAGATCTTTGATTTAGGGTTAGATTTTGTTTGGTGGTAGTAACGGAACCAATTTTTTATGTTTTTTGTATTAGTTTTTTAGAATAGTTTTTACGATTTACGAGATAAGTATGTGGAAAGAATTTTGTCTCGGTTTACACAAACAGAGGTTTGGATAATTATCAAACACTCACTTAAGTGTCTTGTTTTATTTTGGAACTTCATGTTTGTGGTATTTAGGTTTAGACTTTTGTTTCTTGTTTTTATTTTGGAACCTTATGTTGACATGCAGTTTTATTTTATTTTTTTGACCGTAGACATGCAGTTTTATTTAAAGAAAGACGAGTATATCTTTTCCCAGGAAGAAAAAGAAAGAAGGAAATGTACATTTACTCACAATCACATAAATGGATTTGATGAATACCATATTTCCTCAACTATTGTCCACACAAATATAGAAACTTCAACCTGTTAATGTGCATCCAAAAACATCAATATTTTTGTAGATGTATCTAATACCTTAAAATATTTTATGGTGCATCTCACATATTGAAGTATTTTTTTTCATATGCGTTAATCACCCTAAAATATTTTTTTAGCAATTTTGCACTTCACAATCTATGTAACTTAGGGCACTAGATAGATTTGAAAAAATATTGAGGTGTTAGATATTCATAAAAATATTTTAGGATGACACATGCACTTAAAAAAATATTTTAAGATACTGAGTGTACCACAAAATATTTTAGGATATTGAATATACTTACAAAAATACCTTAACATATGGATGCGCCTTAATCCAAAATATTAGAGCTGAGCTATCTAATTTTTTAATTTGTATAAATAAGGTACTAAGAAAAAGAGGATCTGCTTCCGGTCTTATCCAACCAAGAAAAGAAAAAATTAAGTTACACGTCACGTATATGTAAAACAAGTAAACATTATCCAGAGAGAAAAATGTTGAAGACTATAACCAATAGCTATTTTTGTCTAATTTTAGAGTTTATAACATGTGCATTACCATTTTTTTCAGGGTTAAGGGCTAACTTTGTCCCGAAAATTCCTGAAAGTTTTGTAAGGAGCAATTTTAATTTGGAAGTGTCACAAAGGGAGTAATTGTGCCCTGACCATTATCCTAATCAATTTTAACCGTTAATTGATCAAGTATGCTGAACTAGTAGTCCATATGTTATCCATGTCAATTTTGTTAAAGTGCAAATTTACCCTAAAAGTTTTAAATCTAACTTGAAACAAAAACATGGATGATATAAGGACTGTTAGCTCAGCATATTTGGTTAACTAACGGTCAAAATTAATTGGGATAACGGTTAGGGCAAAATTTCTTCATTTTGTTTACATTTTTGGGGCAAAATTGTTCCTTAAACCCCTTTCATTTTACAAAAACTGAAAAAACTTAAACACTATATGATTGGGTCCACTATATAAATATTTTATCAAGATGTTATATTTTTTAGGGTTAAGGTACTAAAATAACCTTCAATTTTTATCAAAAGTGCAAAAGTAACCATAAATAATTTTTTGGAGTAAAATTAACCATAAACTTTTTAAATTGGAGCAAAACCGTTAAACTCAATTAACTTCTATCTATTACAATGAGAAAAATTAATCTTTTGACCCTTAAAGTTTTGACTCACTTATAACTCAGTCCCTGAACTTTTGACTAGCTTGCAACTTAGTCGTTGATATTTCTAAGTTATCCTATGAGGCAAAAATATGTTAAAATACTGTTAAAAATTGCTTATGTGGATTTTACATAAATTTAAAAATAAAAAACAATGTTCTTGTCCCCACCAACTTGTATCCCCCTTTGAGTCTATTTTTCAGAAACCTTGCTGAGTTACAAATCCCTCTTTTGTTATATATTTTCAAAATTTATTTAGAAACTTTCATAATTATTGATTTTAAAATGCCTTTCTTTAAAAAAAAAATACCATGCATTTATTCAAATTAAGAATATTTCATAGTAGCAAGCATCATCCAATTTTGAAAACTTGTCTCACATGTCTTTAAAATCAAACAAACAATATTCATAATAAAGATATTTTTTAGTCTACACTAAAATGTGCAGTCCCATTTTTGTTTTCCTCTATTAGGGAATGGGAACGAACCTTCCTAAAAATTTCAACAGTCAAAAAAACAAAGTTACACCAGTTTTGAGTGATGACCTCTTTTGAGGTTTACTTACATAAACTCATTCGGTGATCCATCGTCAATTCGTAAGAGGGAGGAATCAACCATGAATTGTAGCACACATATTAATATTATTGGGTGTCTAGTTGTGGGTTTGGCATTTCCTACAATTTAAAATTTTGGGAACTCAACTTTGGCTAACAAATACCTATTTTGTTATATATTTTCAAACTTTATTTGGGGATTTTACCCAGTGAGGTTTCTGGAAAACAGAATTGGAGGGGGATAGGAGTTGGTGGGGATAGAGATACTGTTTTTTATTTTTGTAAAATCCACCTAGGCTATTTTTTTAAATATTTTAATAGTTTTTTGCCATATAGGATGACTCATAAGCATTAGAAATTGGGTTGCAAGCGAGTCAAAAATTAGAACTTAAGTTATAAGTGAGTCAAAACTTTAAGGGTTAAAAGATTACTTTTTCCCATTGTAATAGATGAAAGTTGAATTTAACGGTTTTGTCCCAATTTTAAAAGTTTATGGTTACTTTTGCTTCAAAAAATAGTTTTATGGTTATTTATGCACTTTTAATAAAATTTTAAGGTTATTTTAACTCAATAACCCTATTTTTTATTATAAAACTTAATAACAAAAATTTAAACAACTAAGTCTAAATTCTTGAAATAAACTACCACTATGGTACTATTAATAAGTTCAAATTACTTCATCCGATCTACAATATATGGCGTCTTAACTACTAATTCATGAGAAATAAAAAATGTCAGTTAAGTTATTTAATATGTCCTAAAATATAAGTTTTTTCTACTTTTACCTTTGTTGAGAAATGTACTTAAAAAATGGTAAAATTTTCTTTTGGGTTAATATAACTTTTGGTCCCTAAAGTTTGATCCAATTTTGGTTTTAGTCCCTCAAGTTTGAAATCGATGGTTTTGGTCCCTGAAGTTTTATCGGATTTTGGTTTTGGTCCCTCAAGTTTGAAATTGGTGGTTTTGGTCCCTAAAGTTTCACCCGATTTTGTTTTTGGTCCCTTAAGTTTGAAAAGAACTTGGCGACCCGTTTTTAAAACCCGATCTGACTCGGAAAAAAAACCAAGTCATTTTCAAACTTGAGGGACCAAAAACAAAATCAGGTGAAACTTCAGGGACCAAAACCATTGATTTCAAACTTAAGGGACCAAAACCAAAATTAGATCAAACTTCAGGGACCAAAAGTTATATTAACCCTTTTCTTTTTCTAATTTGTATTCTCTCACATCCATGTTCGTTTTCAATCTCTATGTGAGAGAGAGTCACTTTTTTTTTTAATCCAATGAGAGAGAAATACATTTCATAAAAGCATTTACATAGAAAATGAGAGTTGTGAGGAGAGAGAGAGAAGCCATCATTTATCATTATAATTGCACTATAATTTTTATTTTAGAGAGAGAATTAGTTAATCACAGGGGTAAAATAAGAAAAAATGCATTAGTTAAATAACAGGTGCCCTATCTTGTGGACTATGCATTTCTTCTACATGTACCCATATTGTAGACCTGAGGGAGTACATAATTTTGAAATAGTATAGAAAGTTAGCTAACTCAATAAATATAGACTAAATGAATAACCTTTTTTAATTTTATCCTCATTCATGAATGAACATTTTTTCACCTCTTTCTTCTCCTTCTAAGTTTGATATGAGTAAAATTGTAACACACTCATTTATTATTCTGAAAGTGGACTTATAATAAGAACCACAATTTTTTTTAAGGAAATTAGTTTTGTTAGTTAATATAATATGTATTTTTTTAAAATAACCTAGTCATTTTTCTCAATTCTTTCATTCTATTTCTTCCTTGATTATTGTTGAAGGAACATCAATAGAAGTAAATAGGAAAGAATTGACGAATATGAAAACTAATGTCTTATATTTCGGACCAAAATCAACTCTCTAAGTAAGATAAGCTATTTGATCAAGGCCAAGCTATGAAGAAAGAAATGAAAGTTTATTAGTTTAAATAAAATCTCTAGACGATGATCCATTGCTTCTTGAAACATGGCAAAACCAAAATGTTGTCGAATTCCTAATCAAGCTAAAATATTTTTTTCCCTAGGTTGTAGGAGCACAATTTTTGCAGTCTAATATGCCATCAACTATCAACTATATCCTTCTAAACCTTGTAGCTAATCATTCATTGGTCCTGCTAAGTATCAGACTTGGACAGATAAACTAATATCATTGGTTCATACATGGAACGTCTCCAAATATGCCACTTCATCAATCCAAGTCGCCTTACACTGATGTAATGACACAAAAAGTCTTCTCTATTTGTCATCTCATTAGTCTATTAATTTCGTTTCGCCAGGCTGCAATTAATGGTCACTAATTCATGCTCCCTCATCAATTTCCCATATCTGCTCTCCCCAATCTAGTAATAGATAATTTAAATTACTAACCCCCATTGGTCGTTGCAGTTGCATGTGAGTACATGTGTCACTATCGTAGAGCTTTTGATGGTAGCCTCCTTCCATCACTATTCCATTAAAAAGTCACACACAACCTTCATAAAGATTCACGACATTCCTTTTATTATTACTATTCTTCACACATACCTTGAAAGTACGGTTCAATGGCCATCAAGAATGTGTCCTCTTTCATGCATGTTGATGCCAGTCACAACAACTGGGTCATTGTTACGAAGGTCATCGAGAAGTATTGGGACATTCCTTGTCACTTACCTCTCCGCCTATGGTTCTGCTACTCTAAAAGTCGTTGCCTCCTCTCTATCTCTCTCTTGCTTTCTGCTTGCATTTTCTTTTCTCGCAGCTCTGACTTTTTGTTTCTTGCACGGATCTGCTCTTAGTTCTTCTCTGCTTTATGGATGTTAAAAGCATGTTGAATAGTTTTGTTTTTTTAGAATCGCTCACTGAACCAAGCAATATACCTATAATGGACGTTTCTGGGGAAGCGGTGAGATGAAGGCGAGTAATGATGATGGCAAGGAATTTGCAAATCTAAGGGGAAAGGTGATTTTTTGGGGATTCTGGGTTTGAGGAGGGAGAGAAGAAATGGTAGATGATGAGGTATTGAGAACTCGAAAAGTATTATGGGTTTGCCATATGCTTGAGTGATCTCATTGATTTTTTTAATGTTTAGATTCACAGATTTGTTGTACATTCCTATGGACGAAGGTCTGGATGAACATGATAAGGCAATACAATTTCTCTTTAATCTTGACTATGATTTGTTGGGAATAAATTTGAGAAAAAAAAACTTATCCTCTATGTTTTAGATTTAAAAAAATTAATGAAGCATTTCATGTCTTTTTTTTATCGGCCAATGGCACTAATTCCATTAATCATGCAGAAAGTCAATAGTACAAACAAAGAGTTTGAAATAAAAGGCAACGAAGCCTAAAAACAGCAGAGACCCGAACTTTTTCTATAAATTAAATATTTACTTTTTTTCATATTAGGTTAACCTGAACTTTTTCTATTCCGTATTTATTATTTTGTTTCCTATATTTGTGATTCTCAGGATATTAGAAGGACTACAAAATTGGAAGGATTTAAAATAATGATCAAAATACAAATTATGGGAAGTAAGATTAATATAAAATTTGAATTTCAAATGAAATATGGAGAATGATAGGTAGAGGAAAGGCATGGGAAGTGAGAGATTCTTGGAAAGCAAAGACTCATTATGGTGTATATTGGAAGTTGTGATTTGAAAAATTAAATAAAGTAATGATCAAGTAATAAAGGGAGAATTGCCCAAAAATACTTTTGGGGTAAATTAATTGTTAATTGCTACCAAACGTGCAAGCGATCTTCCGTGTGTGTAAATGATCTTCTGTTTTGTGCAAATCATCTTTCGTGTGTGCAAAAATCTTCCATATAAGTGTGCAAACAATCTTCCGTTGTGTGCAAAATATCTTCCGTTATGTGCAACAGATCTTTCATGGTAGCATTCAGCAATTAATTTATCAAAAAAGTATTTATCAGCAATTCTCCCATTAATAAATTAAAAGTTCATTTTTTTCCGATAAAAAATAAAAACACCTTTTTTTTCAACAAATTTACTTCCATTCAGATTTTTTATTTGACTAATATTTGAAAATTGAAAATTTGAAATCAATAATCAATCAATCAAAATGAGAGAGAGAGAGAGAGAGTAATAATTGGTAAATATTATTTTAGAATACATATTGAATTTTCAATTAAAATTTTAAGAAAATATCTTGAGTGATTATGAAGACACTCTATTTAAAATCATTAATCAAATCGAATATTCTCTGTGAGAAAAATATAGCATGAAATAGAAATTCTTGTATGAACCTGGTTTGTCACCTCATTTGTAGTTTGACCAGTTATAATACAACAACTCATGTGCTGATTTGGCACCTCTTAAATATTAATTGGCATATTAATAAAATCCAAAGATTTCACAAGATTCATTTTTTCATTAATTGTGAAATCTTAATTGAGTGATTCTTTTATTTTTTTAAGAAAAATAAAATTATGTAATACATGAGCAGCCAGCTTGGATTAATGTTACTTGGTTTGTTGTAATTTAATTGATCAAACCACAAATGACGTGACAAATCAAGTTCACACAAGAATTTCTTAGCATGACAACATAGAGATGCTTTTGATATCTATTTGATTGGTCAGTATTTAAATTTGAAAATTTGAAATTCCCTCTACTCCCTCTTAAGGCCTGATTCTGTTTCCCTCTTTCCTGTTCTTTTTACTTCTCGAGGCCTATCAATTTTTCCTTTTTCTCCACACTTTTTTCACCTTTTCATATTGCTACATTAATGCATCTTCCCTTTTCAAGGTATTCTAAATTCCTATGCCATTCTCTATTTTTGTTATTTTAAGTTTAAACTTAATTTCTATATTTTTTTTCCAGCTTATAAATTTAAATATAGAATTTGAATGGATATTTAACACTCACCCATCTTCCTCATATTTGCCATTCTCTCTCTGACATTGTCTTCTCTTTAGCTTCTCGTAGCAACCACCTCATTCGAGCCTCTTCTTTCTCAAGGCTAAAATCACACTGAGATAATGACTCGTCTTTGCTGCCAACAAAGTTCTGCGTGACATCCGGTGGAACCTATATATAGGGCTCCATCACTCGAAAAAAAAAGAGTTGGTGCTTGCTTATTCCTTTGAAAGCTGATAACATTTATTATTAATCTTTTCTTTTTTCAATAAATTTATGTTTGTGTTTTTTATACTATTGGACTACCCTTTTGCATCTTCAATTTTTAGGGATAAACATTTTTAACTATTTTCTTTTTTTCCATAAAAAATAGCACTACTTAAGATTTGTATCTCCTAGTAATTCGTGATAATTCTTGGATTTATGGGGCAAGATCCCACAATTCGTAATCATAACTTCCAATTTAGAAATCATTTAGTCAGGTAATTAATAAAGGAAAAAAAACACATCATTTATTTACTTACAAACTAATTTACTTAAGATCTAATAATTGACTTGCATATACAATTTTATCGTTAATTTCTTGGTCACTGTGTTTTCACCCTCTCTTTCAATAATTGATTTTCTAGAAATTACATTGTCTTTAAGTCTTAGGTAATTTGGGAAATTACAAAATAATTTGGGAAATTATGAAATTGATAGGTGACCTTACCGTCTTAAGACCTTATATCTTTTTTTTTATAGTAAATGATATTCTACAAACACATCAGAGACTATCCTCCTGAGTCAACATGCAATCTCATTCTGTTTACATCATTAATTAAAAAGTTTGTAATAGCATCAGGGGACGATTCTGTGATATGAAGATCAATCGCTATCTTCCAAGCTTCTTTTGCCATAGCATCTGTAACTGTGTTAACATCCTGGGTGCAATGTGAAATTTCCACCTCCCAATCTCTATCCAGCAGCGTGTGAATCTCCAACATAAGTTGTAAATCAGGGTGTTCCCGAGATACCGTACTCTGAACAAGATCCATTACTTCACTACAATCAGACTCAATCATAATTTTTTTGTATCTTCTATCCCATACCAATTTAAGTCCCCACAAAACACCCCAAGCTTCCGTAGTAACTATTGTTCCTTGCCCAATTTGGTACATAAACCCCATCAAAAAGTCACTATTGTGATCTCTCAACACACCTCCACACGTGCAAGTCCCTAAGTTGTCATTCCTAGATCCATCGGTATTAATCTTCACCCACTCAAGAGGTGGTGGCATCCATTGGTGTTGATTCCTTTCTGCACTCCTATTTTGAAGCAAGTTTGTATTACCCCATGTTAAGCAGACACGAGCACGAGCTAAAATAGCCTGTGTACTCCAAGTATTATTATTAAAACATCTGTCATTACGAGCCAACCAGATATATCGGCATAGTACCGTAAACCAAAGACGAAACTCGAATCCCTATATTACTTCTTTTCTCCTCGCACACCATGTAAGCCAGTCATTAATCGATTACGCCAATCCGGCGGTAAGAATTCTTTTCATAATTTAGAAGTGAATGGACAATCCCACAAAATGTGGAGTACTGACTCGCGTGAGTTATGGCAGATATCACAAATACCCGTCGGATGACTACCACGATGGTAACGCATCATGTTTGTCATTAGTCAACCATGAAAGCACAGCCACAAGAAAATACGGTCCCTTTAAGGAACTTTCAATTTCCAAACACATCTCCTCTAGTTATTACTGAGAGGTTGTTGTGTTCCCACCAGGTATTTGTAAGCGGATTTGATGGTGAAAATTCCATCTGACGACCACCTCTATACTGAAAAATCCTCCCCATTTAGCTGATTGATATTAACTCGTGCAATAGCTGTACAAACTTGGCTTAAAAGTAGGTGATTAAACTTGCTCATATCCCATTGTCCGGATGAAGTGATACAATCAGCTACTCTTCATTCAGTAACATCTCTCGGCAGTTCTCTGATTACCAAACTCTGAAGCTTGTCAAAATGCAGTACCCATGTGTCATTCCAGAAAGAAGTGTTCTGTCCATCGATAACTCTCCATGTTAAGCTATCTTTGCTCTTGTCCCAATAGTTACGAATACCCCTCCACGTACTAGACTTTGACCGGCGCTTCTCAACTTTAGGAATAATATCATTGCCGGCTTTATATTTTTCTCGCAAAATCCTGACCCAGAGCGAATCTCTTCTATTAATCATATTCCATCCAAGTTTCATCATGAAAGCTTGGTTCTGTTGACGTGCCAACCTAAGACCTAGGCCTCCATCCTCCTTACGTGCCCATACGAGGTCCCAAGATACTAGATGAGGTTTTCTGCTAGCTGAGCTACTACCCCAGAGGAAGTTACGACAACATTTATCAATTTCATCCCCAAAGGAAGAGGCACTGTCTGCATAGCATAAGTTGGCATAGCCGACATAACAGATGACACAAGAGTATGCCTGGCAGCCATCGATAACATGTTAGACTTCCAATTAACCAAGCGAGCATCCATCTTATCCAGAAGAAAACTATACGTAGCCTTTGATCTTCGTTCATGTAAAACAGGCATACCCAGATATTTCCCCAGATTCGATGTCGGAGTAAAATTTAAAAACTCGTTGATTTCTTTGCATTTTATATGATTTGCATTCTTAGAGAAGTAAACTCTTGATTTTCCGGTATTTACTTTATGTCCCGAAATGTCACAGAAGTCATCCAGGATAGCCTTAATAACCCCTGCGTTATCTAGATCTGCCTCTGCAAACAAAATGAGATCGTCAGCAAAAAAAATATGAGAGACAGGAGTACCTCGTTTGGAGAGCCTAAACGGTTGCCAAACACCCTCTTCCACTGTCGTTTGGATAAGATGCCCCAATCTTTCCATCATGATAACAAAAAGATACGGCGATATTGGGTCACCTTGTCTAACCCCTTTGGAAGGGCAAAACATGTTAGTAGCCTCTCCATTCCAAAGCAATTGCAAATGAGACGTCAATATACAAGCTTGAATAACTTTACTAAGATATTCAGGAATCTTGAGTCCTTTTAGACATTCGTAGACAAAATTCCATCTCACCCGATCATAAGCCTTCTCTAAATCAATCTTAATGGCCATGAAACCCTTTTTCCTTTTTAATGACTTCATAGAGTGAATGATCTCCTGCACAAGTATAACATTATCTGAACTCTGACGCCCTTTAACAAAACTGCACTGATTCGGGGCTATCACCAAAGGCATAATTGCCTTGAGTCTGTTTGATATAACCTTCGTAACAATCTTGTAAACAACATTGCAAAGACTTATAGGACGAAAATTACGAAACGTCTCTGGATGTTCCACCTTCGGAATGAGAACAATCTGAGTCCCATTGATTTGTCGTATCCACATTGGATCATTGAAAACCCTTTTCACTAATTCAATCACTGACGGTCTTACAGTTTCCCATTGGCTTTGGTAAAATAGTGGATTGAATCCGTCTGGCCCTGATGCTTTCAACGGCCCCATATCAAACAAAGCTCTTTTAATGTCTTGCTCTTCAACCGATCTCCCCAGAATATGCAAATTTACATCATCAATCTCAGGATAAGTGCATCCGAATACCAAAGATCCATTATAATTATAGGTTTCTGTATACAAAGTTTCGAAGAATTGGCTTCCCAATCTCATAATTTCCACTGAATTATATGTCCATTCCCCAGATTCAAGCTTTAATGCTTCAATTTTATTCCTTCTTCGTCTGCCATTAGCCACAGAATGGAAGTATCTAGTATTACGATCTCCATTCACATACCAATTAGCCCGAGAGTATTGAAGCCACATGACTTCTTCCCATTCCAAAAGCTTTTCAAGCTCTCCCCATAGCTCCCCTCGTAACTTTTCAAGGTGCTTCGAGATACCTACCGAAGCCATCTTTGCATTAATCCCATCTAATCTTCGATATAATCTGTTTTTCATATAGGATATATTGCCGAAAACCTCTTTATTCCATAACCTCAAATCCTCAGTAAATTGTTTAACAGATGCGCACCAATCATCCTCCACCCCCTAGTGTGAATGAACAAAATTCTTGAAATCATCATGCATAATCCAGGGAGCGAAAAATCTAAAAGGCCTTCGATTCTTTGTCGTCAGAACATGAGATTCAGTATCAACCAACACCGGACAATGATCAGATTTATATTTTGGCAAATGTGTCACTGTGGCATTAGGATTATTTCTAAACCAGCAGTTATTAACTAAGGCTCTGTTTATTTTGCTCTGGCTATTCAGATTCCCCTAAGTAAATTGAGGTCCGCTAAAACCAATATCAAGTAACTCGCTACTCAGAAGCCAATTCCGAAAAGACCTATCAATACCATTAGTCTTCCTGTGATTCTTACTCCAGCGTTCCTCTGGAAGAGAAACAGCATTAAAATCACCAATCACAACCCAGCCTCCCATAGTCAATTGCCGAATACCCTCAAGAGTCTACCACAGTTGATGTCTAATAACCATATTTGGGTGCCCATACACCACAGTTAGAGACCACTCATCCCTGGTACCTTTATTAACCACCCCATGAACAAATTGATCCCCTGAAGAAGTAACAGAGAAATTTAAAGTAGAATCCCAAAACAACCACATACCTCAACTAAAACCACGAGCTTCAACCACGTGCATATTCATCTATCCCAACTTCCTAGCAATAAGCTTAGCTTTTACCCCTAGCTGTCTAGGCTCCAACAGCGCAAATAAATTAACTCCATGTCTGGCAACAACATCACTAAGTAACCTTCGAAAGAAGGCACCACCGGCACCTCGAGTATTCCAAGTCATAATAATCATTAAAAAATTAATAAAATAATAGAAGAACACAAACAACCCAGGCATTATTGAGACAAATGTCCCTCCTGAACATCCTCAATCCCATGCATCACCACTTCATCAACACCTCCAAGAGGACTAAGTCGAGGTACAATGGTCTTACCTCCTTTTGCACCTGGGTCAATAGGATTGGAGGCTTCTAGACAAATAGCAGGGGAATTGGAATCTAATTTCATAACATTCTTCTTTCTTTCTAACCCCACTTCCCCACTTAAATTACAAGACGTTCCAACTTCTTGTGTTTTCTCCATACTCAATATTTCTTGGGAAGCTCCCTCCTCAATCCCTTTCTTCTTAGCTACTTGGATCCCATGTGATTTATTCAACTTATTAAAATGCCCAACATTATTCACAGCATCATCACTAATCTCCTTTTTTCTTACATTTGAAATATCCGATCTATTATTACCTTTGCTCCCTTTATTTAGAACAGGTAGATGACCAGTTTTTTCTTTCGTATCCCGCGACCTATCTTCTGGCTTTGAACTAACACGAATCTTCCCCTGATATGTGTTATCACCAGAACCTCCATCAATAATTGTCATGTCTTCAACATTTAGAGCCTCAAACCGAGATCCTCCTCCCATATTTCTAGAAGGTAAATCACTCTTAGGCTCACGACTATAATTGCCATTCCTTGCATTCGAGTTCCATTGCCCCCTTCTCCAACTTGGTGTCACCATCCACTCCCCATACATTCCAGCAGTTGTTTCGGAGGATGTGGACGATGGTGTTATAGATGTAGAATTCGACGTGTTATCCGTGCATGCTGACTTTGACGTATTTGTTACTTGATTATTTGGGCAATGTTCAGTATCATGACCATACCGCCCACATGAGAAGCAAATCAAATGCAGACCCTCATAAACAATCTTCTTTTCTTTCCTATTAATTATCATGGATGGAAGCAAAGGTGCATTCAAATCAATCTCAACACATATACGGGCAAAACGCCCTTTGGTTTGCCTAAGGGTATTATTATCCACTTTTAGAACCCTTCCTATGTGGTTACCCACCATATATAAAATAACCTTATCATAAAAATCAACAGGGAATTTAGGAATTCTTACCCATACTGCAATTTTGGAAACCTCACCAGAATCGGGATCAAACTCTGACTTCCATGGCTGCACTGCTAGGTAATGATCCAAGTATAACCAATGGCTTCCTGTTAACGCAAAATCATAGTCCTCCTTATTGCTCATACGAATCAGAAAATACCCGGAGCCTATCTCAATAGTTTCAACCTGCCCTCTACGTACCCATAATTGTTGCAGTTTTCGACCCAATTGATCCTCCCGTACCATTCTGCCAAGTAATCTAACGAATAACGACGTTGACCATTTCCGTGCTAGCTTCATTCTAAACTCTGGAGACACAATGATATTTGGACCCTTCTTCGTCATCTCCACCTCAATTCTGGACTTCCATCCGTCCCCTTTCCACCATTCTTCTTCTTCATCTGAACATTCCTCCCTTGTCTAATCTTCGACACATGCCTCCTTGTATGATCTTTTTGGTGCTTTCGGTATAATTGTTTCCTCTTCAATCTCCTCATCCCTCATCCAGTCCTCAACCCGTGGGGTTAATGATTGCTTACCTGTGAACTTGTCATTATCATCTCGAATTTTCTTTGAATTACACTCCAAGGCATCACTCTTCTTCATCATTGGCACCGAAACCATTCCTTCAGGACTACGTTCCCTCTCATGTTCAATCATGTCTAGCAGCTCTAAAGCCATCCAGACGATGAAAAAGTACAATCTTGCACAAACTTAAAAAAAAACAAAAAACAAAAACAAAAACAAAACCAAAACCAAAAACCAAAAAAAAAATCCAAAAACAAAACTCTCCTTTTCTTACCTCTCTCCGACAGCCCCTTAACGGAAACTGCTCAGCGGGAAAAGAAGCAGGTCGACTGGAATGAACAGATCCGTTGAAGTAAGGCAGAGGCTCGGGTTGTCGGTAACACAACAACCACAACGCAGATCCGTCAAACAGAGAAGATCATATGAGAAACACGAAAACTGAAGAAGCAGATCTGGCAACCCACGGCAACCACACCCAGCGGCAACCCACTGGAACGAACTTGTTGAACTTGATTGAGAAATAATCAAATTTCTACCGTTGCAAACACCACTGGAACAATGTAGGCACGAAGCTGGAGACACTGCTCCCTTAACAACATCGACGTTGACGATCGGCTGCGAAGAAGCTGGAACTAAGCACCGCCAGCTGCGAAGATCGATTGGGTAAGCAGTTCGACGGCGCCAGTTGCGACGGAATCAGACGCTGTTCAGTGACCGTTTGTGTGCTCTCGCTTTAGATTTCAAAGGAAGTATTTATTCTTTTAACATAATTATTCTAACCACCCATTTCCTCAGCAAAGTGTATTTACTTTGACCAAATCAATGCAAAGTGTATTTACAAGTGGAAGAATTGTGTATTTAATGCCCTCCATTAAGACACCACATGAATTATACTCTCTCCAGTCCATTTATAAGTAACTTTCTCTCTCATAGGGCTGGTCCCTTTTATATGCAACTTTCACTTTTTGTCTAAAAATGTAAGCTTCTCTTTCCTTTTTTACCTTTATCAAATATTCATATCTTGTACTCATTATTTCTCATACTTTTTATCTATTCTCTCTCCTATACTCTTTTCATAAATAGGGGCATATATGGAAAAAAACATGGCATTTTTGACATACTCATTGCTTTTAACTACCAATTCGTTTTACGCAATTAAGGGGAATGTTGCTTATAAATAGGACCGGAGAGAGTAATTAACATATCACATTGGTCAACACAAGGCAGTAGGAATGCGAGTTTTTTTTTTATTAACATCTTCCTCGATTAGTTATCTGGCTTTATTTTTTAAAAAAAAAAACTATATGGCAATGTACATGAAAATCACATTGCAATGTACAAGTAAGACAACCAATGTAGTTCTAGAGAGGTAATTTAAAATATCACAATAGATTGAGTTAATTGAAAATCACATTGCAATTTTTAATGAATTGTAGAATACACAATTCCGTGCGATGGCACAGGTAATTTTTCAACACGCAGTGGTTCAATTTTTCCAGTACGATTGAGTATTTTAGCGCAGATTCCATAAATCGAACTGATAGCACACATGGTAGTTTTGAAGATTTGTTGGATATAGAATATCTCAATGGCATTAGGTGCTCTAGGATTCCTTGCCATAAATTGGTTTTGAAAGTAGGTGTACCAATTATGTTAATAAGGAACATTGATCAAGCAGCAAGTTTGAGCAATGGGACAAGGTTACAAATTTCACATTTAAACGTTATAAGAACAAAGGCTTTGAATGGAATTAGCATTGGTGAGGATATTTTGACATACTGAATGGACATGAATCCATCTGAGACAAAACTACCTTTCCAGTTGACAGGACGCCAATTTCCTATCATCATTTCTTTCGCTATGACAATCAACAAAAGTCAAGGTCAATCAATGACAAACGTTGGGATTTACCTATCAAGCCCAGTTTTCCCACATGGTCAATTGTATGTTGTACTATCTAGGGTTAGGAGTTTCAATGGATTGAAATTACTTATTGTAAATGAACATAATTTATGTACGAATACCATTCTAAATGTGGTGTACAAATAAGTTTTCCAAAACCTCAATTAAACAGTAAATGTGACTTGAATGTGAAGTTTTGATATATAGTTATAGTTAATGTTGCATAACAAAGTTGATTTCCCTTTATGTTGCATGTTAGTCATTTCGAATTAATCGTAGTGGAAAACACTTATCCGTGCAACACACGGGTCATAAGTCTTGTTGTACATCAAAGCCTGGATTGCCTTGAAACATGCATTAGATCATTTTGACTTCTTTCCTTGCTTCTTCTTGATAACTTCATCAATGTACAATATACCCTTGCCTTTGTAAACTTCAGGTGGCTTACAACTGCGCACAGTAGCAGCAAATTGGTGCACCCTTTGCTTGTCTATTCCAGTGCAGCAAACTACATTGTTTTTGAAGCAGAAAACCCGAACGGCGGGCGGTACTGTCAATTCGACCTCGTGACTGTATCCCAATTTGAGATACAAGAGACGCCCTTGAGATTCGGCTCTGGCTTTGTATCCAACTCCCACAATCTTGAGAAAACGAAAAAACTTGGCTTCCATTTAACCTTCACAAATTTATCGCCCAATTATCTACAGAACAAAGAATTATACAATGTCGAGAGTAAACAATGTAAATCAAAGACCAACATATAAAAGGAGCTATATCATTTCATATTTCATGCAAAAAAATCATTTTCAACCGAGTATAACACTAAGATAGATAATTAATAAATTACACTGATCTCCCCTAAGGGTTAGTGGAACTTTATGTGTGCAATCCCTCTGGTTTCAAATTATACAATAAACGCCTTCAATGTTTGTGTATTCTATCAATGCCTACGCCCCCAACGATAGCATTTTCTATTGGTGAAATTATAGTGACAAGAGTGATCTTAGCTTAATCTGAAACTAAAAGATACTTGGAGAATCACTGAAAGTAATCTGAAGGTCAGAGGACATAAATGCAGAAAATTGCTGATGATAGAGTCCCAAAATAACACTAGGCATCATAAAATAAGCACCCAAGCATATTAGAGAACTATACCCTAAAAGCTAGCTATTGAGGTGGGAGAGCCAATGCACTTAAGTACTCCATCAAGCAGCTCATACTACTCAATATGAGACTTTGGCAGCCTATACTACCTTGGTCCCTATTAGATATGACGTGAAGAATAATTAGGAGGCTATGATAGTGGAGTCAACAAGCCAGTCGTTACCTATATAAAGGGGTAACTGTCATTTGTAAAGCCTGTGTCAATTCTGAATGATACCAGAGCGATACTCAAAACCACAACCCCCCGTTTTTTTTACCTCCCACTCTCATCTCCTTCCTCTTTCTTTCTAGGACACCACAACAAAACAAAACAAGAAAAACAAGTGAGGTCGTTAATCAAATCAAAACTAAATACTTTGGTTCTGACCTTTTGATACAATCAATAACAAAGCGGTTGAGGGCGAATGTCATGAGGTGAATAAGAACCAAACAAATTAAAGGGAGCCATTCAACAATATTTAAGTACAGCATAAGTAGCCCCTACTTATAAGTAAACAATTCAAAAACTGATCAAGAGCCCAATAAGATGGTCAGAAAAATTTTCCCAATCAAATACAGCATGATTAACGATAACACCCACAACAAAATAATTACAGGTTTGTAAAATAACTAAGTCTCAACAGATGCTTGATCTCTTTCCAATGTCCATCAGCCAGTGAGTTTATTTCAGAGTGTGCTACACATGTTTGATGTGAATATTGAACCCATTTGTTATGCTTGAGAGGAATAGAATTTCAATGCACAAAAAAACAAGATATAGTGAAGTCTATTATTTTCTTGCTATAATCACTAAACAATATCATGCTTTTTTTTTCATTACTTTTCTTAACATTAAGGTCATTTTTCATTCATTAAATTATTTTGGCATTCCATTCCCTTATGTGCACTAAACAGCCCCTTAACTCCTGTGCATCATATAGCAGGACAGCATTAAGTAATGAGAAACTTACTGCTGATTACCATAATTGTTGTCTGGTTAATTTATTTCCTTATTTGTGGATCCAGTCAACTCTATCTCTTAATACTTGGTTCCCTATATTCCCCCTAAATAGAATTTAAATTTTCATGCCTGATTGCAAGGGACAAAACGGATTGATATTCTGTAACCACCATCAACATATCATTGGGAGTAAACTACCAGCAATCCATAAAACTACTACAGGATGCAGCATCCTCAATCAATATTAGTCATTATCAAAGTTGAAAAACAGGGATGCTTTAAACAATCTTTTACTGGTTTCACATAATAAAACAAATAGATAGCCCCATGATTATGCACATACTACAGATTTCTAATAAAACAAATAGATAGCCCCATGATTCTGCACATACTACAGATTTTACCGACAGCTTGCTAATCTACTGAAATTAATAACTGCACCGCTTACGTTCATCAAATAGTATCTCCGAAATTACTATCTATTGATATCATAGAAGGACCTATTTTAAACTCCCCCACTGAAATCTTTGAAATATGCGTAGTTGATGTCATACCCCAATAATTTTTGTTCCAGATACTTTAACGAAGATGCCTAAGCAAGCCAATCGATTCAGGCCACTCCTCAGATAATCCTAAGCTTTAGTTGACAAATGAACACATGACGCGGGGAACAAACTCAAATCTAGATTCAAAGTCAAATTGAAAAACTCAATTTCACTAGATTTTGGGAGAAGGAAAAGCCCTAGGGTTCTTACCTTCTTCAATATTTGCCGCAGATAATCCACGCAGGGCTGAAAATGGTGGACGACGTCCGACGGCGAGCTCGACCAAGTATGGGATGCCACTTCTCAGTGCTCATTTACAGACGAGGGTATGCTTTGCCCAAGTTTTCATCAATTAACTTTTCTTTAATTATTAATTTAATATATAATAAAGGGAAAATCACACAGACGTTCCAAGAACCAAACAAAATAACAACACAGTCCCTTTAAAAATTCCAATATTAGAAAAGCCCCTAGGGACATTTTTGTGATTATTTTGCAAGTTGAAATGACAAAGTTGCCTCAAGGAATTTAAAATACTCTATGTTCAAAAAAGTGGGTCTCCTTCGTTATGCTATGCTTCTACGTTTTCCTTGCATCCGTTTGAGTGGCTATACGTCGCTCCTCCAAGTCCCAGTGTTGGTGCGTTCGGTTGTCATTTCTCCGCTACCCAAGCCTCTGTTGTGATGTAGCAGAGCCAGAGATAGAACAGCGAATTGATTTTTTTTTTTTCCTATGTGTACGTTGATTGGATTGAGATTAAGGGGTTGGTCAAAGGTTGGAGCTTGAGCTCAATCGTGGACTAAGAGGTAGGAGGTAAATAAATAATACTAAGATTTTGCTAAAGATATAATTTTGACCATTGAAGTTGGGGTTTCACTGTGGTTGGGTGGTGTGAATGTTATGGTGCTCTGTTTTTGGGGAATGTTACAGAGGGAGTGCTTGTTTTAAGTAGAAATGATTGAATGTGATGATGGTTGTTTGCTATGAAAACACTGTTATAAAAAAAATGTTGTTAATTTGTACAGTTGTAGTTGTCAATATGACTGTTATAGTTGTTAATACAAAATTTGTGCTCTGTTTTTGGGTAAGGTAATAGAGGGATGACTTTATTTTAAGTGGGAATAATTGAATGTGATTGTGATTTCTTTGATTACAAAATGCTGATATGGCATTACAAAAGTGTTCTTAAAGTTTTGATAATATGTGTATTTATAGTTGTTAAGATTGTTGTGGTAGTTGTTAATATGAAGTTCATATTGTCAAAATGTTATGAAAGATGAGTGATAAATCCCAAATTTAGCATATTTTATCCCACCTTATTCATTTATTTTGGAGATTATTTTAGGCTAATTTGGATTTATTAGATAATATTTGGAAAGCTAGCCAATTTTAGGAAGTAATATAAATCTGAATCAATTATGAGATTATTGGGCTTAAATTGTTAATATCTTGATTGATATATTGTGATTGAAAAATATTTCCAATTATATGATAAATCAAGATTTTATTTAATTCTTGCAGAGTAAGAAAAAATAGATTAGAAGATCCTACGGTGCAGACCTTTTCTTAGAAACTCAAAAAGAATCAAATGGTAGAATTTTATTGGGTTTCTGGAATTTTAATAGGCCCAAATTAATACCCAAAAGACTCTCTTCTACTCCCTTTTTAATTAACCTAACAGCCACGAGACGCTGAGGGGAGGGACCACGCCGCGGGGGCGCTCACGGACGGACTGAAAAGGGAGAGACACAGCCGCTGGACACTCACAGACGCATATACGCAGACGCAGGCTGGAGTTCTTGACCAAAAGACGTCAACCTGAAGGGATTCAACATCAATTCCCAACGTTTTCTCCACACGCGGGACCCACCGTTATTTGCCTCTCATCCAATAAATCATATACCCATCTATCAACTTAATTGGCCGTGAGTTGCATAATATCTGGAGGAGGAAGCGCAATCATGGAAGCTTAAATTCTTTTTGGGAGATAATTTGGGAGGAGCATGGAGGAAGCTAGAGCGTAGGAGCTTACACTTGAAGACGAGTGTCTTTCTTTTATCTTTTTGATTCAAGACTTAAGATTATTTAGTTTTAAATGATTTTGGGTTGTGTTAATTGAGAACAATCTAGTTTTAGATTGTAGACTTATTTTTATTTGGATTGAATTGATATTTTAGATTTGATTTGTTCTTAATTGATTATTGGGATTTTTGTTTGCAAACCTATGATTGTCAATTAAATTATTAATCGAGTTTTCATTATTAATTTAATTGTCAATTTGGGTTTAATCTCTTGATTGTTTAATTAGGGTGATTAATTGTCAAATTGTTTAATTAGGCAATTGTGAACATAATTTCCAAAAATATCTTAAGCAATTGTGATTGGTTTTTAATGGATTTAATTAACCACCATTTTTCTCCATTATGAGTTTTCTAGTGGATTAGATGTTATTGAGCTTGAGGGTTTCCCATGTCTTGATTAGGTGATTAAATTTATTAAGTCCAACTTTTGATGAACCTCCCTTTGGTCTAATGAATTGAATGGCTAAGAAAGCTAAATCCATGTGAATCCTGGGTTGTCCCCTTCACCATCATAACTGAACTAACCTTTGTTGATTTTCTTAGATATTAGTTTATTTCTTTTCCTTAGGATTTTAATTTCCCTCTCATAAGAAGAACCCCAAGAATTGCATGTTCATTATTTAGGTTAGTTTCATTCTCATATAGGTTTTAGAGTCTTTTACATTTTGCATTTAGGTAGTGGAGTCTTGCATTTTAGTTTAGGTTCATTCTATTGCATTTTTTATCAGCTAAATTCAATTCTAGAGAAAACCCACATATTGCTCCTTGGGAGAATGACCTAGGTTGCCACTATATTGCATTAGTAGGTTGTCCTAGTTATTAATTGATTGCTTTAGCGACAAAAGCACGCATCAATGAGAACTAGTTCGAGGAAGAATCTATTATATTTCTTTCATGTGGGGGAGTTTTTAAATGGTGGAGAAGATGAAATGCAATATAACTCATACTGTTGTAAATATGACTAATGCACTTGTAAAACAATGCAGAAGAAGTTGTTAAGAACCAATTTAACTGTTGTGACAGACCCTACGGGAATAAACTCATTCAATTGTGAAAGTTGGAGTGGTGTAACTTGTCATTTCAGTCAAGCATAAAATAGTTGTAAAAATGACTCATGATATTGTAAAAACAAGCATCACCAGTTGTTAAAAAAGAAATTTACAATTGTAAAAGTTGGAGTTTTGAAACTTGTTATTTCAGTTAGACATGAAAAAACAATTATAAAAATGACTCAAGATGTTATAAAAACACGCGTTACAAGTTGTAAACTGAGCA
This sequence comes from Inga leiocalycina, assembly GCA_963242795.1. Classification (NCBI taxonomy): domain Eukaryota; kingdom Viridiplantae; phylum Streptophyta; class Magnoliopsida; order Fabales; family Fabaceae; genus Inga; species Inga leiocalycina. The sequence continues at coordinate 68,502,474 of OY725326.1, forward strand.
ACTTGCAGTATTAAACTTGGATATGTGAATAAGGTAATTTCATTCAGATATGAGAAAGAAGTTGTAAAAATGACTCAATATATTGTAAAAACACATTTAACCAGTTGTAAACTGAGGAATTTTCAGTGTTGAACTTGATGTGCAAAAAGGTAGTTTCATTTATACATAACAAAAAAGTTGTTCAAATGACTCAACATATTGTGAAAACACGTTTAATGAGTTGTAAACTAAACAATTTGCAGTGGTGAACAGTTGTTAAAGAGGTAGTCTCATTGTGACTTGAAAAATATATTGTAAAAAAGACTAAACATGTTGTAAATACAAGCATAACCAATTATTAAACAATGTATATGCAGTTGTCAAATCTGGAGTTCTGAAAAAGGTTATTTCATCCAGGCAACAAAAAGAAAATGTAAAAACCACTCAAGCAGTTGTTATAACACGTAATGACAATTGTGAACGTAGGGACTTGACAGACTTGAAATTTGCTCATTGCATAAAAACATGTGAAAATTACTGATGAAGTTGTGAACTATAAAATGATTTGGGGGCAACTTTATCATTTGACTTTGAAAAATAATCACAAAAAAAATCTATAAGAATTTTTTTGATATTTGACTTTTCAAATGAACTTTACTGTTGTTTTATTTGATCCTTGGGACCTCTACGTGATTTTCCTTACAAGAATCACATCCCTATAATTTTATATTTATACTGAGCTAGACCTTATGATTTGAAAGCAAAAGAAAACAGTGTAGAGAAAACTATCATCATTTTTAAAATTTGAGCATATTTTTCCCTAAGCAAAACGTTTTCATTTTTCCATTAATAGTTTTGTAAAAATTCTATAGAGATTAAATTGATATAATTAAAAAGGGTTTAGGGATTAAAAATTTTATTATCCTTTTTAATTTTATAGTTTTGCTCCATCACAAGATGAGAATTGGGATGTTTAGCAAAGCAATGAAAATAACTTTTAAATTTTGTACATAGAAGCAAAAGTTAATAGTTGATTGCTGCATTTAAATATAATCCCCATCAAGCAAGCACCAAAGTAACTTGGGAGTTTAAGAGAAAAAATATAAGGAAAAATTATTCATATTTATAAATCTAAATATTTCAATATTTGATTAAATTTATTATGTATATGTTAAAAGTAGAAATCGCGGTGCCTTGCCTTTTTTCCTTAAAATAAAAACGCATTGCCTTCTTTTTAATTTTTATGCTAAGCACTGGTATCCTCTTATCTAAGGTAATTTTATTTGAGATAATTTTGTTTGAGGTATTATCGGACACTACATTGCCTCTTTCTTTTGACACAAATGATTTTATCACAAATCATGATTAGGGCTCTATTTTTTTTTTTTTTTGCCAAGCAAGATTAGGGCTCTAGAGATGAAAAAACTCCCCCGCTTGCATTAATTCTCCCTTTTTCTCTATACTATGAATCTCATGGAATCCACATTTCGTGCTTATCTAAAAGATGGCGAGGGAACGCTCATCCCCTTATAAAAGTTTTTTTTTTAAAAATTTTTTTTGAAAAAAATACTCCATACACTAAAAGTTAATTAGTTTAAGATACTATGTGTTAAAAAAAATAATTTAAATATTGGGTGCCACTAAAAAGTCCGCATGCTACTGGTGTTGTAGGAAAAGTATATCGAGTCCGCATGCTCATCCCCCCAATTTTGGGTTGGGGACCATTTTGTTTAAAATCTTTTTATGTATATTTCACAAGTAATGAAAAAGTAAATGTTATGAAACCTTTTAATTTTATTAAAATGTCAACTAATATTTAAGAGTATGTCAAATCAGCTCATGAGTTATTATATTTTAATTGATTAAACCACAAATAACATAACAAACTTGGTTTATACAAGAGTTTCTTTGAATCTCATATCATTTTCCTCAATTTTTTCCAAGAGGAATTATAGAAATTTTGGCTAGCGAAGTTTTGGTGGGCGTTATGAAAATAGAAAATAAAACAATTTTTGCAGAAATTCCAGAAGCACAAAGCAACATAAAGATATTACAAAGGAAATTAACTGACCAAATTTGTATTCTAACCATAAAAAAATCTACTATCGCTCGGTACAATCAATTTTCACTGATGTCAATAAAATCCATAAAAAAAAGGCAGTCTTGACTTCTTTTTTCCTCCTTATTTTTGGGTAAAATGGAGGCCCAAAAGCCTAAAGAAGACAGCAGCCTTGACTTCCGATGAAGAGGTGCTTATAGGTAAATTGTAACCAGCTGATTTTATTTTTTTGGTAAAAGTAACCAACTGATTTTATGCCAAAGAAAGAAGCTATTTAACCTTACATCTGCTGCACTAACAACTTTCCCCTGCCAGAAAAAATTTATAAATAAATCAGAATAGCAAATAGTAGAAGGTTTAAAATTTGCCTAACAAAACAGCAGAAGAGTTTCAAGTTTTCACTACATTCCCATCTTACCAGAATAAGTACATAACTGTTAAAAGTAAGGTCAAACTGCAAACAGCATGAGTAAATTCCTATCTTATCTACATGAAAAAGCATTGTCATCAGGAAAAACTCAGCTAAAGCCTTATAAATTCAGGCTGCAAAAATATTTACACATTTCCTGTGATCAGCAGCCGTTCCAGTCACAAGCAAATTACTTTCGAAGACAAATTAACAAGAGATGGTTTACTCATACTTCAAGGTTCTATAATGAAAGGAATAAATGATTGTTTAGTAAATAGAAAACTGTTAAAATGTCGTCACCACTTTATCATTAAGTGTACACATAATCCGGCCATATATTGAATTGAAACAATTAAATTCCACATGTTGCAACATTAGGAGATTTAAATGCAGCAGCATCTGATCATGAGGAGATTTAAATCAACTCCAAAACAAACAAAAAAAAAGAATAAAAAGCAATAAGAAGTTTTGTAACATCTGAGCATGAGGAGATTGACCAACTTAGCAAGACAAAAACTAAAACAAAACCAGGAAATTGCTCTTCTCCTTGACCCGCTTTACTCAATCTGGTATTACAATGCTCAATTTTCATATTCTTCCACCGTTTGCTTTCTCATAAGCCAAACAACTCCAGAATTTATTAGACATTAATGACCCTACAACATATATTTATCTCATGTATTTGGGATAGATTCGTGGATTTCACAAGTGGTCCAGATTTAACTGTGATTAAAGTAGGACAGAATAGCAAAAGAAACAAATTAAGAAGAGAAATGAAAAATACAAATGTAGATGATGAGAGAGAAATGTTACAAAACGCACATAGAGACACAAAAAAGCATGTCAAGACGGTATAACATTTTCAATATGCTTTGGAAAAAATTAATATATAAAAGCAGAAATGCATGCTGCTGCTAGGAGGATTGATTTATATATTCAGACCTAATTTATATTAGGAAGCAGGTGCTTGCGAGCTGGAGCTCGGCTCATTAGTCACAGGTGCAGATGGTGGAACATATATTCTTGCTTTCTTAATAATTTCAGCAACAACCCAATGCTTACGCTTGCTCAAAGGCCTAGAAGGATCCAGCCGAACCTGAAATAACAATAGGCAGAAGCATGCTTATTAACTTTTTCATGAAAAACTTTTAGTATAATCAATGAAGGGGAAAACTAAAGTTTAAAAAATTCAAGTTAATAAAAAAGACAGCACATCAGATGGATAAGTTGATAAGTTCACATTACTGACTCGATCACCAATGTTACAAACATTGTTCTCGTCATGTGCCATGAATTTAGAGGTGCGTTTAACATAACGGTTGTATAATTTGTGGTGGAATAACCTATTCACTGCCACCACCACTGATTTCTGCATCTTGTTTGACACCACCATTCCTACCACCTGCTTCATTGTCTCTCCCCAACCTGCAATCCTCATTTTATAAGAACATAAGTATATATAATAATCAATTTGACTTTGCAAAATGGCAATGTTAAAGGTCCATAACAGCCATTATCTAAGTCTACCTACCTCAACCTACATCAGCTCTTTCCATCACAGCCTCCTTACCCATAGCTTTTCCTGAATACTCAGGTCTATCACACCATTTAAATCCACATTCATGATACAGAATATCTCTCTTGATCTCTCGTTAAAAAAACTTGCAAAAGAATGTAAACCGCAGTTTCCAAATCTTCATTAATTTGTTTTCACTATTCTTACACCAAATACCAAGAGCTAATGATAATAACTAATGACATTCTCTTCAGTATGCATAAATTGTGTGCCCCACACACACACACACACACACACACACACACACACGTATTTATGTTAGCTGTCTCTGAAATTTACAAGTTCAAACAAAGGTATCCAATTAGCCTATAAATATTTTCAATGTCTATTTACCAAAGAAGCAGAACAGCAACTTTCATTTGATCTTAACTAATCCTCAAGACTGCAAAAGAGCCTTACAACTTAAAAGCAGTATGCCAATCTGACATGCTTTGCAGTTGATAGGAATCAGTTATAAAAAAGGTTAGAACTACTAGAGTACTAGGTTCATACCCATATTGTGTCCCTAGTTTCTAAAAATCAAACTACTAATGCGAAGCTTCTAAATTGTTAAATTCAAGCTTTGAAATAATACACTGATTCAGGCAACTCCTCCAAGCCACCGAAGAATGTCAATTTAAGTTCAATCTTCTAAACAGTTGGACACAACTCGATCCAAGACATTTACCAGATCATGCATCACAAATACATTGAGAAATTTTCAAAATGAAAATATTATAAAGAGATTAATAAACAGAATACACAACAAATCCAACGTTGCACAAGAAAACAATCTTACAGGATTTTGGAGTAGACAAGGCCCTAGGGTTCGAACCTTCTTCAATACTTGCCGAGAACAACCTCGCAGGGCTGACAACGGTGAACGGCTTCCCACGGCCAGCTCGGACAAGCGTGGAACGCTTGTTTAATTTGTCGACCCAAAAAAAAAAAAAAAAACAGGGAGAATTACATCAAGCTCCCACACAAAAATAAAAATTAAAAAATTAAAAAATAGTCCTTGCCACTCACCTCTCTTCGGAAAATGATTATGTTTAAAATTTTTGTTGCCAACTATGTTTAAATATTTTTTTTTAAAAAAAATAGTTTGGGGAATTGAAAATAGGTTTGAATGATATAAATCAAAAGTATATTAAAATATGTAATTTAGTTAATGAAAAAAGGGTATGAGTTTGATACGGGAAAAAGACAGAAAAATACCATTTTAAATTACCAAACTAAAAAAAAGACAAAAAAAAAATACGATTTGAATTTCTAATATCCAAAAATGTTTACTAAATTAGCAAAAGGATAATTAGGCCATCAAGGATAAATATGATATTTTGAAGTTTGAGTATTTTTACCAAAATGCCCCTCACTTTAAAAAAAAGGGGCAAGAACCCAAGTTGTTAATTGTTATTTTGCAATTGTCATTGCTTATATTCAAGTTATCAATAACGCCTAATTATATGTAACTACCCCTATAAGATGTTGTTGAAAACTTGAGTATAGACAATTAACAACTTGTCTATAGAAATTGACAATTTAAGCTCCATAATTCATCAATCTCTATACCCAAGTTACTGGTTGTTATACTGAAGTTATCATTGCTTATACTCAAATTGCCAACGATGCCTAATAGGATAATTGCTAGTTGCTATACTCTAGTTGTCAACAATGCCTGATAAGGGTACTTGAGTCATTGCCTATACTTAAGCTAGTGATGACGCTTAATAGGGCATGAGGCATTGTGGACAACTTGAGTATAGGTAATGACAACTTCAGAATAGTAATTAGCAACTTGGGTATATATATTGACAATTTGAACTTCCCAAATGTCAATCTTTATGGCCTCCCCTCTCCAACCAAACATATCATCCCCCTATAGCGTCCACCTCCGCTACCCACCTCCATCGCTCACTACCTCCCTCTTTAGCATCCCCTTCTATCTCATCTTCTCTCCTCCTCGATGGCTACCACCGATGGCACACAACACAAACAAAACCCCAACCACAACTATAAATTAAATCACAAGAGAAATAAAGAGCTCGAGAGAGAAGTAGAAAATGCTCATAAGCTTCTTCTTTGTCTTCCACCAACCCTAATACCACCCTGTTGTTGTTGCAACTATCACAAGAGCGGAGGTACATAAGGACCCCTCTGCCACAAGTTTTGCTTCTGCTATGGTGACTCCATCAAACAAATTCCGTGGTGGTGGCGAGCAAACAAGTGTTGCCGTATTCAGATCTAATACTCATTGATGGGAAGATAGTAGTGGTAGATATGCTCGAGGCTACGAATCCTTCTCTCTTCAATGAGATGGCCAAAATTGATCACTGGAACCCATTGTCCTCATATGCTCGGGTTGACTGTGCATTAGAGAGAGGAGAATCAAGAGAATGTCGGTGGTGGTGAGGGTGACAAGAGAGTGTAGGAGGAGGTGGTGGAGGGTGGGTAGAAGATGAGAGAGAAAGAGGGTGAGTTGGAGGAAGATGGAGAGATAGGAAGTGAGAAGTAAATGTGAGGGGCATTTTGGTAAAAATACTTCAACTTCAAAAACCTAGATTCCTCCCCAATCACCTCTTTGTCCTTTAACTTGTTCATTAGACTTTTTGGGGTTGTCCAAGTTCAAATGGTATTTTTTGATCTTTTTCCCTTTGATTATATGTAGAGTTTGATAAGCTAAATAAAAATTACATAAATATTTATGTGTTTATGTGTGTGTATTTAAATACGAAAGAGTACATTGTTCTAAAAACTATATGACATTATATGATTAAGCTATATATAGTTTATTCACTATAACATATAAAAAATATAAATTTAAAATAAAAAATTAATTTGCTTAATATAAGGGGAAAATCCCATATAAAGACACTTAAAATAGGAAAATTTTAAATTAGGTTGGTAAATTCAACAAATCCTTAATTGAGTTATTAACCTAATTTGAGATTTCAAAATGTGGATAAAACTACATTATTGCCCTCTCCTCTCCTCTCTCATTTCTTAAAAGAGTTTTATTGCTCTATGACTTTATATGTTACTTTATATATCAACACCAACATAAAATAAAATAAAGGGTTAAGTAGCAAAAGCACTTCGGAAGTTTTCGGCGATGAGCAATTTAGCGCTAGAAGTTTTTTTGGGCTCAATGTCACCCTGGAAGTATTAAAACGTAGCAATCTCACCCGCCACTAATGGAAAGGCCAATGATGTTTGGCACATAGGTTATTTTTCCACGTCGGACGCAACGTTACACAGCCACACTGGAGTTAAGTATTGAATGGCCTTTGGCTAGGTTAGGTTGGGTCAATAATGATGGGTCTTTATATCCCCACTAACTCGATATGTGTTGAATAAAAAGACAGGTTTGGAATAGAGAAGTATATGTGAAGGACCATCCAAGAGAACAAAGGTGCATCTCTGGAGGACTATCGAAGAGAATAAAGAAGCTGAAGAATAGGAGATTTGACAGCATTTTCAACAATGGCTAGGAGGAGGAGGGTGATGATGCTCACTTGTTGAGGCTCTATCACTGTGGCATCGCTGCTCCATTGTGTACCTCGTGGACAAAGCGAAACCCAAGCCGAAGATTTTTCGGATGCAAAAATTATCTTCAGGTATGTAGGAATCCTTGTTTAGAATGGAATATTTGTACTAATGTAGAGGGTTGTGGTATTATTTGACATTGTTTAGATGATATACTTTGAATCTATAGGGAGGGGGCAGTGGTTTTTCCAGTGGCATGATGAAGAGATGGGAGAAAGGTACACGGACATGATCAATAAGCTCCTTGGGCATGTGGATTGGGGGTATGATGGGAATGTGAGGTTGAGGAGAAGAAGGGATGAGCAAGGAGTGGTTGGATATGTTGAAGATGATATTGTTGGCATATATGCAAATATGAAGAAGAATAAAAGACGACTCAGCATAGCTTTTTGTGCATTGTTGTTAACTTGGGTGTTTATTTTTGTTTTCATTGTGCGTTAAATGAAGATGGAATTAATATACCTGTGGGAAGGATTAATGTTTAAGTAGAGAAGAATTAATGTATTACTAATATTTGGCCTGTGTTGATTTTGATTTTTTCATTATCCAAGATGACCATCCCATACTATTCCACCCTATTTTTCTTATTGTTAGATCTCATGTTTTGATGATAACAAAGAATGGTATGAAAAGGAATTGAGCAATAAATAAGTTTGAACAAAGTAATAACAGGGAAAAGCATTACTTGAAGTAATCATTGGAGTAATGAAGAAAGGTCAAGAGAAAAAGCTAAGAAACTTGATCAGAAGCAATTTTTTCTAAGGCATTACTTGAGTATGTACTCGAGTAATGAGACAAAACTTAAGTAACCAGAGGCATCTTCCAGTAACCTGCCAACGTTACTCGAGTAAGTACTCGAGTAATAGTATAAATGTTTTCAAGTTGCTCTCGGCCTGCCAATGTTACTCGAGTAACCACTCGAGTAACCAGGTAAATAACTTGGAGTTGCTCTCGACCTGCCAACGTTACTCGAGTAGTTACTCGAGTAACCATGTAAAAGTCTTCCAGTTGCTCTCGGTCTGCCAATGATACTCGAGTATGTACTCGAGTTACTCTGTTTCAGAAAATGTGTTGCTCTCGGCATTTTGTACCCTGCCAATGTTACTCGAGTAACTCACTGAGGTAAGCAAAAACCTAAAGGTAGTACTCGAATAACTCGATCTAATTTTATCTCATTTTCCTCGAGTCATTACTCTAGTATGCAAGTATTTAATATTTTATTCTAAGTGGATTACTCGAGTATGTACTCGAGTATGCAGTGTTATGTTTGAAGGAAAACCTCAAGTCATTACCTGAGTAAGTTATGCACAAAAAGTAAGTATACTCGAGTATGTACTCAAGTAACAAGGTAATCAAACTTAAGTGCTCTCGGCCTTGAAATCCTGCCAACATTACTGGAGTAAAGCATCGAGTGATCAAAAGTTTATTTGGAGGTTTACTCAAGTTGGTACCTGAGTAACCTATGAAGTTATGAGTGCATTACTCGAGTAGGTACCCGAGTAAACAACTATTTCCAAAGGTTTGAAATTTAGTTTATTCCATGCACTACCCGAGTGATCTTGTATTTGTTTGTTGACTTGAAATTGATCAAAGTTTTCCCGATGATACTCGAGTAAGTACTCGAGTAAACTTTAAGGGATACTCGAGTAGCTACTCGAGTAAGCAAACCCAGAAATTCAGAAATCATTCCAACGTTCAGTATTTTACTTTCTATATGATTAACCTTTCATTGTATTAGTATTCCTAGCATATTTACAGATAAATAATGAAGAAATCATATCAAATAAGGAAAGTCAAATGAGAAGTTCAAATGCCACCTACCGCCAACGGATATATTTCAAATACTGGAAAAGTCAATAGTGGCTGCGCACTCTCCAACGGACGAGAAGAAAATGTTCCAACGGTCTTCACCAACATATCTATTTATATGGGAACATCCAAACAGAGATATATACACAACAACAAGATCACACACAAACGTATCATCAAGTTCACTACTCTATTTTACATGATATTTGTAACTCTGTACTTCAGTGATTCTTATTCACTCTTGAGAGAGATATTTCATTCAAACTCAATATTTGTTATTGAGATAACTTAAGGTTGTGGAACCTTGAGTTGGGATTGGATTACAACTTGTAAGGGGGAGCGAGTGTCCAGGTGAAGGAACTTGCTTGTATTGAGGTGCCAAGAACCCACTGAATCTTGGAAGTTATAGTGAAACTCTCAGAGAAGCTCTGAGGACTGGACGTAGGTCAAAGTGGTTGTGACCGAACCAGTATAACTCCCGGTGTACACTTCGGTGATATTTCTCCTTACTCCTTACTGTTTTAATTTCACTATCAAATTTTATATTTGCAACGAAATTTTTAGTATCACCCAATTCACCCCCCTCTTGGGTGAAACGCTTGCTCTAACACTTATCTCTTGTCTTCTTTTTCTTTTCATAGTTTATAAACATATATGGTTCCAGTAAACAACTATATATATATATATATGAACTATGAAAAAAAGAGAATGATGAAAAGGGTGAGGGCAAGGAAGCTGATAAGGATGTGGTGAGTCAAAGAATGTTTACTTTTTTCTATACAACTTAACAAGAGCATGACTAAAGTAAAGTGTTTATTTTTGTAATTAAAATTTAATTTATAGAAACAGTTTTTTAAGATAACGAATAATGTGATAAATAAAACTGAGACACCAGCATGATGTTTATGGTTCAGATCCAAAAATATATCACTCAAAAAATGGGTTGTAAGAGAATGCTAAAGTAGTGATTCTGGAAAAGAGGGTCTGTGACAGAGTTTGGAGACAGGGACTCTATACTTGGAATGTTATCCCTAATTGAACATTCAAATTCATACAGTTGAGCATAGACAGACTTGTACATGAAGAATTAAAGGAACAAGGAGCATTCCATATCAAATGTTAGCCAAGTATGAGTCACTTGGAACATATCATAATATGATATAAACATGAGATGGCATCTTAACATCTACTTGAATTTGCCATCACCCAAAAAATTGCCATAAATACACAAGACAATAACATAGTTACTACATGAGTTTTTACCAAAATAGAGCAATCCTAAAGACCTATTAGGTATATCATAAGTTAGCCAAGTATGAGTCACTTGGTATAAAATAAAACAAAATATGCCAAAATAAACTCTCATTAACTAAATCACAAGTTAGCCCTTCCTCTTCTTACGGTGGTCTTCTTCCTACTTCCACAACTATTTATCATGCAATCCTTATGTGCTAAAAGCTGTGAGGTCTTCATCACATTTTGTCCTTTCCACATAACCCTTAGGAGTGAATGGCAAGTTATAAGGGGTGGAAACACTTGCTCCATCACCTTGAATCTGGATTTGCTGAGGCCCTTGGCCCTGTGATGATGTAGACATGCTCCTTGTGTATCTCATTGTTGTCTCATTTGGGATTGGGAATCTTGTTTTAGGGTCCTCATGTTGGTCAATGTACTCTTAAACCTCCCCTTATATACAACAATATGCAAAGTCATGCTAGGCTACAAAATGACAAATAAGATTATGTTAAGAGGTGAAATTAACTATTGTAACATGAAAACAAAGTTTCATTAGATACATTGTACAGAGTACGACTAGTGTCCTCATTAATACAAACTGCTATGCCACTAACAACTATGCTCTTATGGAAGGCTTATCCACCATATGGTCTTGTAGTGGTTTGAGATTTATGTACTGATGTTGGATTGGTCAATGTGAGCACGCTTTTGCTTACTAATCTTTGGTCTCAGGGTACTTCCTTGTGGTCACTACAATTAAGAGAGGACACTTGATTAGTAAGATAACCTATTCAAAGTGAAAAAAACTAACTAATTAAATACTCACATCTTTACATGTGGGTTTATTGTGCCCTTCTTAGTGACAAATTGTGCATTTAGAAGTTGACTCTCTCTTAGACAGCTTCTCATGTAGAAGTGGAGGGAGGTCTACGTTTGTGTTACTATCAGTAGTTGGTTACTATTGTTGATCTCCAGACACCTTACTCTTATCGATTTCATCAGTCCTTTTTCTCTTCTTGGTGGGTCTACTAGGCAGTTTGCACACAGGAGGTGGTTCCATAGGCTAAAACTTGGCAACCATCTAGAATCTTTTACCTCTCACAAGTTGGAACTTAGCTTTATAACGAGCAAGGTATGTTTGCTTATGATAGAATATTGAAATTTGAGTGATCGGGTCAACTTGTGCATGATATAATGCACATATGGCATGCTGGCATGGAACACTAGTCAAGTCCAATGCCCTGCAATTGCATTGCTTCCTGCTGATGTCTACTTTATGTCTATCTTCCCCTTTGGTGACCTCATATCCATCGTCACCATTAATGGAAACCATACAACCTATTGATAACGCCTTATTTTTCTCATATAAAGTAACACACTTTGGACAGTAGTTCCCTTCCCACCTTCCTACATTCAATTCACTCTCTGACCACTTGCTCATCATCTTAACTCTAATTCCATCTACCATTCTTATAATAGGTAGATACCTAAAGTCATCAATCCAGGCATCAGAACTTTTGCTCAAATTGTTATCCACCATCCAAGGCAAACTCCTACAACTAAAATAGGCCCTTACCCAACTATGAACAGGATAGGTTACCTATGCATCTGCTGCTGCTTTCTTCAAATCACTAAGGGCAGTTAAGTTGTTAGTGAACTGTTCAACATAGGTGCTCCATGCACATGAGAAAAACCTCTTCTTTAATTATATGCCTCTTCATGCCTTGCTCCATTTGGCATAGATATGTCTTGCACATAACCTATGCTCAGCCAATGGTAAAACCTTGGACATAGCTACAAGTAACCCCTACAAATTTAGAGAATGAATTAAGTAAGTGGTCAAAATTATGGCTTTTTAACCAATTGCACATAATCCATGTTTAGCACATAATTTATGGCTTTTTAACCAATTAAAAGACACCAAACAAAACATGCAAAAATCTGATTATACATTATAAAAATCCAAAATCAATCCACAGAATAATGCCTACATACATATTTCCAACTATGGTTTACATACACATTTCCAGCTATGGTTGGTAACTATAGTTACTAATTTTTACTTGGAGTGGAAAAACAAACCTTTTGCATATCGAACACGATAGTTACACACTCCCCTTCGTCTAGGTTTAAAGATCTTTGTAGCCATTGAAATCCAATTAAGTGTGTTCTCCTTTTGGGTGATTGCAAATGCTATTGGATACAAAGAATCGTTTGCATCCAGTCCAGTTACCGTTAGCATAACACCTCTTGCATTTCCCTTTAGGAAGGTCCCATCAACACCAATGATGGGCATACAACCAGTCTTCCACTCAGTCTAGCAAATAGACAACATAATTGATATAAAGACAGTGCAATTAATTAACATTACAATAAAAAAATGCATTAACATTACAAATAAAAATGCATAAACATTACTTCTGTGACAGTAAAACTAATTAAAATTAGAAGATAACATCATTTTGAGTATAATTACCATTACAAACTAATTAACTCTACTGTTTGAGTTTAATTTTACGGTGATAGAAATATAAAGTATTACTCTTTCTCAAACACATTACTTTATCAATTTAGAAACAACAAGAATTGATCATATAATGAATACCTTAGTAGTGTTGAAGCAAACATACATGCGGCTGAACACTCTCTTCCAACCTTCAAGCGCCTCCTTGCTAATTTCAACAGAAATATTAGATCCAAGATTATAGCTCCTCAACTCATGACAATATGCCTCTAGCTTCTTAAACTCATCAATACAACTCCCTTCCAACTCTTCTATAATCAGCTTCTTTGCTCTTTTACACTTGTAAATGCTTAAATGTAGCATCAACTCATCTTTAACATCCACCTTCATGTCTGCCACCTTATATTATGGCCTTTCTTGCACCTTATTCTTTAAGTAAGAAGCTAGCTACTTCACAGTAGCCCTATGATTCTTATAAACCCTGCTGTAGCTATGCTCTAATTACAAAGTTTTCATACCCAACCCTGGGTTCGATCCATCTTTAGAGGCAAATAAATGAAATAGACAACCATTGTCACAAATAGCCCTCACTCTAAATGGCTCACTTGTTTTAAAGTACCACTTCACTCTAGCTTTTATTGCATACTTGTCCAAGGCTGCAAGCACCTCTTTCTTATCTCCAAATGTAGACCCCAACATGAAAAGGGCCTCCTATCAGGCCTAACATTTTCTTATCTCCCACTTACTTTGGGTAAAGGCCCATGTCCACTAACTAAGCCCACCTCATCCTCAAACTCTTCATCTTCATAGTCACTCCTATTATCACCTTCACCCACTAACATCTCATAATCTTCATCCTTACTATGACTGTCACGATCACTACTATCACTTTTGGACCCCTCATGAACTTTATCACTTTCACTATCACCTACATCCTAATCCCCATTGAATTCACACTCCTCACCTTTACTTACATTTAAATTATCATTTTTTCTATTGTCATGCTCTATTTCCAATACAGAATACTCAATTGACACACTATGTAATGCCCCAAAATATGTATAAGGGCACATTGACTCCAAGAGAATATGTAATGAATGTAGATGAACACTTTCAGGGAATAAAGTGAGAGTTATGATCCGAATTAGCAGTAAAAAGTGCCCAAACCCAGTATTAAGTTAAATTATGGTAACAAAGTCTATATGGGACTAAAAGAGAAGGGGAGGGCGCATGGAAATAGATAAAGGGATCAAATAATGTGTCAAGTGGCAATCTAGTTAAAATTGGCATACTCATGGGCAAAACGGGAAGAAAGAAATTTATTGGCCAATTAGTCATCAATCGAAGAAGAAATTGACTATCAACTAAAAGAGTAAGAGGCATGACTAAATGGCTAATTGAATTAGTTAAGGTAACCACATGGTTACTTGCTTTTGATAAAGCCATAGGGTTTTGGCACTTGGCACCATTTGGACTAAGCAATGAAATTGAAAAGTCAAACAATTAATTTCTAAATCCTCCATCTCTCTTCTCCAAGTCGGCTAAGTGCATGGGAGGGCTAAAGATAGGATTATTTTTCACACTTCTCACTCTCTCACCAAGCTCTCTAGTCGTCCAAGGCAAGAAGAAGAAGAGAAAGAAGATTTTGTGATTGAGTTCTTCCTCTTGAATTTTGACCTAGAAGATGACCTATATTGCTCAAAACCTCTTCCCTAACCTTGTTCCTCTTGATGAGAGCTTCATTTATATGGTTTTAGATTTTTAAGAGTAGGTGTTCTGTGTACTCAAGGAAAAGCAGAGGTTGGAGAATCAAAGAACAAACTAGGGAAAGTGGTAGAGGTGAGTAAAAGTAGCCTTTTGATATATACTTTTTGTGATCATTGGTTAAGAACTTTTGTTTGTAGAGTTTTGACCTATTTTTGTGTATGTTAGGGTTTTAGAGAGTTTATAATGTTTTGATGGTATTAATGGTGTCTTGTGGTGTGTTTTGGACCATTGGAGTCATATGTTGAAAAATTAGAAGTTTTGTTAACAAAAACTCCGTGTAGGGCATTTATTTTGCATGACTGTTTTGTATGAGTACATGGTATCTAAAATTTCTAAAACTTTCCATTTGAATAGAGGATATGTCAAGCTTTAAAATGACATAAAATAGGTGTCATTTGGATGTGTGCTGGAAGTTATGCATTTCCAAAGTTTGAGGTTGAAATTGGAGTCTATTCTTGAACAGTATGTAAATTCGTGGAATTATGTATTTTCGTGGTTGTATATGAAAGTGGTTCATATTTTTTCTGTATAGAGGACTTAAAAAGCTTTAAGTAGAACATGGAATCACTCTATTTCGATTTTTATAGATTTATTTATGATTTTTAGAAGTTTAGCCAAGAAACAAGAGTTTTCTTGGCCTTCTAACCTGTTTTTGGCCACTGCCAAAATGTTTCTAACCATTTCTTGGTCGTGGCCAACCCCCAATTTTAGGCTTTTGTTTAATCTCTTTATAGCCACCAAAGAGACTCAAATGATAACCAACCCCAAGTGTTTTGGATTTATTTAAGAATTTAAATAGGTAATAACTCGTTGTCCTTAATTTTGATTTATAGGATTTGACATCTGCCTTGAGCATAGAAAACCTGTTCTCGATCAAGAGCGGAAAGAACACGGTAGTGACGCTTTCTCTTATATCATGTATAATGCTTTGTATGTATGTATATATCATCTATTGTTATGAATGTCACGAATGTTAAGAATTGTGACGAATGTCACGAATGTGAAAGCTATGTGAATGTTGCTGTGAATGCCGTTGTGATGATTGCTAACATGCTTTGTAAAGTTATATATCATATGAGTGAAATGTTACTACTGAGATTCATATGAATCTTACTCTTTCCAATGACTAACCTATAACCAAGGCAAGCAAATCAAAGGAGAAGCAGGTAAACAAGGGCGGCTAGTGCACAGATAGGTTTTGTGTTAGTTATCGAACTTTTGGATAAATGTATATGATGTAAATATAAGTTCAATGTAGTAAAAGTGGACGTATCTACCATAGACTTGTGTATTCACATGTAATCCCCGGTGTGGAAACTAAGATGGGGATTATGCCTTGTAGACCTTAATAGTGAATGAATATAACTTGGAAGTCCGTGGGGAATTTTTTTTTAAGTACTCTGATATTAATGAATGAATAGGCCGAATAGATTTAAAAAGTGGAAGTGAGACCTTATTAAATAGGTTTTTAAAAGTTTTTGAAAACCTATTTTATCACAGGAGTGAATCTTGTCTTGAAGTTGGGACCTCTAATGAGTTGAAAATTATTCTCTAGTCTCCAGTTTAAATTTATGGCATGTTTTCGAACCATGTTCAAGGCGTTTAAGGAAGGGGGTTACACACTACCTACAACATCAACTACTTCCCTACCATTTTCAAAAGCACTTGCATCACCACCGACACCCTTAAATGCTTCTTTAACATCAATTGGTTTGTCACTACCATCATTTGGATTCTTCCTAATGTCGCACAAGTTTTTCCTAATAAAGTCCAAATAGGTTTACTTACTTCTAAAGACCCCCCTCATCCACTCCGTGACCCTTCTCATGCAAATAAAATTCCTTTCTAGCCTTACCCCGACCTTCTTCACTTACAAACTGAGAGCAAGGGGAATATAATACCGATTGACTATTAAATTCATCATCACCTTGTAGGTTCTTTTTTTCTTCTTGAACCATCTTCTTTGCAAGGTCCAATTGGCCAAAAAACTTCTCGAACTCCCCACACTTTCCGGCACTACCCGATGGACCACCACCGTTGGGACTACCATTAGGTCTACTATACCCAATCGACGCCATCTCACCGAAAGCCTACATTAATTTTCAAAAAGCATTTACCCATAAACAAACAAACGAGGGCTAATTCATGAAAACACTATGAAATCATAAAGAATTCGAAGAAATCCACACACTTTCCTAATAATCTTAGATTCCTTAGCTCTTAAATCTGAAAAAATCTATGCCCTGGCTTCTCTTCGATTGTTGTACGGAATTCAGTGGCAAAGCACATTCACAACACTTTTTGAAGCTCTCACTCAACCCACCTCTTCCAAAAAACCCTAAGTTACACTTAGCTTTCATTGTCTTATATTCGACCACTTGACTCAATCCCTTTCC
Source organism: Inga leiocalycina (assembly GCA_963242795.1). NCBI lineage: Eukaryota > Viridiplantae > Streptophyta > Magnoliopsida > Fabales > Fabaceae > Inga > Inga leiocalycina. The sequence goes on from OY725326.1 coordinate 68,519,694, forward strand.
AACTTATCTTAACCTCCACTTATCTAACACGTTAATTGACAGCTTGTTTTTTCAACGAGCCACCATGTCCATTTAATAGTCAATGTTACCTTTCCGTTAGTAGAGGGCGAGATTACTATATTTTAATACTTGTAGGGCGACATTGAGTCCAAAAAAACTTCCACGGCTATATTGCTCCTTAACGAAAACTTCGAGAGTGGATTTGCTACTTAACCCTAAAATAAAATATGATTTGCTAAATCAAAGGAATGTTTTTAATGTTCCAAAAGGGTCATCAAGAATAATTCAAGAAATAAAAAAGCAACGTAACACATGTCATGACAGTATCATTGATATCAATTAAATGATTTAGTTGAAAAATCAACTAATTGATACTAATGATACAAAATGAAATAACAATACATCAATTTTTTTAAAAAAATAATGTAATTATTTTTATCAGCAGAGATAAGACCTAAAAAAACAGAATGCATGACACATACCAATTCAGTTTGTAAAAATCAATTGAAATAATTTTCTTTAACACATAAATGTGTGTTTTTTCAAAAAATAATTTACTTAAGATTTCAGTGTTTTAACTTTTCACTCTTTAGTACAAATCATTAATATTAATTATTTTTTTAAGCTTGTAAATTTGATATACTTCTAAAGATATGTTAGATAAAAAGATATTAAATGTACCTAAAATTTCATAAAATGTTTTGCATATTGAAATATAGAAATTTTGGGAAAAAAACTTTATATATGAAACAAATATAGTAAAATTTATACTTACTATATTTATTAAAAAAAACTTATATTGACATATATTATAATTTTTTTTAAGAAAATTTATTCGTGAGAATAAAATGAACTCCTTGTGATGCGTTTTTCTCTTACTATTATAGTTAATATATTTAAACTATAGATGAATCATATTTTTTTTATCAAATATTAATGTTGATATATATATATATATATATATTGAAAAATATAAGTTACAAAGCAAATGAAACTCTTTAGAGAGAGAGAGAGAAGAAATGTGAGGTCATTAAAGTCATTTTATCCACATTTTAAAATTTTAAATTGGGTTAATAACTCAATTAGGGATTTTTTGAATTTACACACTTAATTTAAAAATTTCCTATTTTACGTGGCTTTATATGTGATTTTCCCTTAATATAAACAAAAACTATATATTTTGAAAATCATGACATTAAAATGTTCTCTTCTTGATCTGTTTAATTTTCCAATTTTGTAGCCATTTACGAATTAGTGTTTTTTGCAATATTAATTATATATAAATTTTGCATTACATGTTAGATACTCTTTCGGTCCTTAATAAACGACATATTTACCAAATTTGATGAGATTACAAAAATTAGTTGAGTGATATAAAAAAAGGAAGTTAGTTGAGTTAGTTAATGTGACTTGTATTTATTAAGACACCCTAGTTATCTGCATTAATTCTTGTATTCCCTCTCCTCCTTGATTATTGTTGAGGGACATCAATAGGGGTAAATTAGGAAAATATTGACAAATATAAAAACCAATGAACAAAAAATCGGACCGGACCTGCCGGTTCGACTAGTTAAACCGGGAACTGGTCAGTGGTCCGGTTCAATTTGCTATTAAATCGTAAAACCGGTTGAGCCGGTAAAACCAGTAGTTCAACCAGTTTCATTTTTCTAGTTTTTAATTATTATTTTGTGCTATTTTTTAGGGAAAATTGAAGATTGAAGGCCAAAATGAAGAGAAAAGTAGGTAAAGAAAGAACAAATCTAAAAAAAATGAAAAAAATAATGAAAAAAATTATTTAAAAAGATATAATAATTATAAGAAAGGAGATATCATTACATACATAAGTATAAGTATTATAACTAATACTAATAGATTTTAAGCATTTTTTTCTAAAAATCTTCATTTTTATCTATAAAAGTTTAAAAATATATTAATATATATATATATATATAGTCATTAATAAATTATAATATTTTAATATAACCGGTTCAACTACCGGTTAGACCCCGGTTGACCCATTAACCCTTGAACCTGTACCGTGACCGGTTCATTACCCAGTACGATTTTTCGTTCCTTGATAAAAAATTATATCTTATATTTAAAATAAAGACCATCTCTTTAAATATATATTATATTAAAAACTGGAGTAGTATTTACTACTGTTATTTAAATATAATTGTTTTAAGGAGTTTTAGAAATAAACCTTTACAAATATATGTTAAGTATGGCAAATACGGTACATAATGAATAATATACTAGTAAATTATAAAATTATATTCATTATAACTTGTCAATTTATTAAACTGACTTCTTAAAAAATGTAACCAAACATAAATCCTGTGATAATAACCATTGCTTACACAAACTAACTGTAAACTAAACTCAAATGCATCAGAAAGTGTGTGTGAGGGGGAGGAGCTCTGGAAAGCTTCAAATTTCTAATACGAGATGTGATTCATCTAAATTAATCAAAACGCTCTCACAATTAATATAAACATTAACCACATCTTTTAGACCATAATGAAATTGGACCTGCAAAGCATAGCGGTACAAAACAAGGCCTTTGCTTACCACTACCATAGCAGTCAAATCAAGCAAATATGAGAACATTTAGAAAAACTACAAGTCAGTGGTGCTTAGAAAAGTTTGTTGCGTGACAGAATAATAATGCTGATACATAGGCAGAAAAGAATTATTCACATTACAAAATTTGGATTTCCAATCTCCTAATAATACAACAACAGTTTGAACCTATTGATGGAATGGCCCAGAAAAAAAAAAGGGAACCTTCTGAGCGGTTCACTTTTGCACACTCAATTGAACACAATCATTTTTTTTTTCAAGTTACAACAGGTCAAAGAATGAATTAACTTAGCATGCAGTTACCTAAAACTTCACAGAAATATCTGTATTTGATCATTGTTTAATCCAAGTGGTTAACTATTGAAAAAACCAGGACCAGCCAGGGAAAGAAGCTCCTTCCCAGCATCCTTGCCCATCTTGACCATATCTTCTTCAGCATATGGACCAGTCCTAGACGTCTCAAGAACTACATTAAGAGAATCAAAATGCCAAGATTAGTAAATAGTATAAGTTGTTATGAAGGATTAGACGATGAAAGTCTCGTTAAATAATGGTGAAATATACTTTTTTGCCTAGTTTCATACAAGTCTCGATTTGGTCCTTCAACTACTAAAAAAGCAAGCAATAACACAATGTTTGCACCAGTGCCACAGATCTCCATGTAAAATTTACCAGCACATTCAACACTCTCATAACTTGAAAGCCAACGTTAAATGTTCATAAATGGCGTTAAATAAGTAAATAAATTTGAAGTTATTGTTTGTATAAAATTTTAAATGGATCATCTGATAGAAGAGGAATATTGGATCATCCTAAAAAAGGGAAGGCAATATTTACTAATTATGAAACGGGAATATCAAATTGAAAGCTTTATAGAACTAGAGGGACTAAAATTGCATTTTCAAGCCTTGAATGAACTGAAACGAAGTTGTCCATACCGCGAGTTCCATCAGGAGAAGCAACTAATCCTCTAAATAAACAATCACCACTCTTACTTCTGCAAGCATATCCAGCAATGGGAGTCCGGCAAGACCCATCCAGGGTCTCAAGGAAGGCCCTTTCACAAGCAACCGCCAGTCTTGTTTCTTCATGATTTAACGAAGCAAGGTATTCAGCCTGAAGAAGAAACCAACCAACCAAAGAAAATTTCAAATCTTCTGAAATCCCAGGTGGAGTGAGCAAATATAAAACAAAAGGAAAAAGCCTGATAAGACAAGCAAATTAATTAAATTTAGCAAATATGCAATCTGAGAAACAAAATACAAAAATTTCAACTTAAAAACTTCAGATAGTCATCGCATTATTGCAACTAGAGAACAATCAAAGAAGCAATAAAAGAAAAGGACACGTATCAGTAATTTTGGGGTTATTATCATTAAATTGTATGTTGAGTTCAAATCTATTAGAATTAGTTATTAACTGGATTGGGGACCTATTCTTTAGCAGTAAGGAATTTAGTAAAATGGACCATAAAATCTCTAGATAATAAATTCCATGTCTCGGTATTATTCACAAGCTGTGATCCTTTTAAATATTTATGCAATTTATATTACCTTATCAAGAGTCTTCAGATAATGGCAGAAGGGTAAAGTTCCTCAGATGACATTTTATAACATAATTTAAATTGTCCCCAAGCACTTTTAAGTCCCAGCCAGCACTCTAAGTGTGGCAATAATAAGCAAAATAACGATTTCTAACCATGTTTAAAAACAAACTCACCATTTTATCATCATCGCTTCTACAGGCTATTCCAATGGCACCTTGGGCAACAGCTGGAAGCATGTCATCAATTGATAGGGTTGTTGTCACGTTTGCTGTCATATTTAGGCGTTTGAGTCCAGCTAATGCCAATAATGTAGCCTGGACAACCCCCTCACTAAGTTTTCTTAATCTTGTTTGAACATTGCCACGGAAATTATCCTGCACCTGAGATTGAAATTATAATGTTAGTTATAAGTTATAATTCTAGAAGCATGCTCAAGAATAATAACTGACCAACAGGAAGGGGTTGTTTTGAGAAAATATACACAAACAAGGAATATATAAGGCAAGATTTACCAAGCGGTACAGAGTGCAGAGAAAGAGAGAGTGAAAGAGAGAACAGTGTTTTTTCTTATTCAATATCAAATGAATACACGTGTGCTGATTTATAGTCTCCTTGAGTATTTCCTTCTGTTTCAACTATTTAACTTATAGTTGTTAAATGTGATATTCTGCCACGTAAGCTATATTACTTGTGCCAAGTATCACCAAGGCCCATAATCGGAAAATGGGACTCTCAAGGATGCCATTGTCTATCATTCTTCAGTCACATCAATTCCATAAACAATTGACAAGAGCTAAACTAATATCTGTGAGATTCAGTGAGTACCAACCACGCCAACTTGTATTATTAATCTTTTTAAAAGAAATATAGTGTTTGACCTTGATTAGATTCAAAAGCTATCTAGCCTGTGTCAGTCACATGGCACAGTCCAGAAGATGAAATGTAAGCCTGGACATCATATGAAACCCAATACTCACAGCTGTTTCTCCAAATAATAATAGTCATAATCAAAATATAACTCTGTCAAAATTTGAACACTTTTAGTCCTCCACATAGATGATACTGACATGCAAAAGCATTCTCTCTGTCTCTGTGTGTGCATGGAAATAGGATAATAAACAGCTCATATCTCTTTAGCACCCATACTTAAAGCCCCGTTTGGTTTGTTTGAGGGAATAGGATTCTCATTCCCTCACTCTGCTACAATGTCTATTATTTCATTTTAATAATTATTCAGCAATTTCTGTCTCTTTTTGTTACTTTTGAAGAAGGAGCGAAAGGCTTAACCCAAAATAAAGGGGCACAATGGTCATTTTTCAGTCTCCTTTATGTTAATTTGCAAGATAAAAATTTGCAGCAATGTCAGATTATAATATAAAAATCACAGCTGATCGGCATAATGTTGCAAGCTTGAAAGCTTTTGACTGCTGGAAATTAGGGCAGATTGTCAAGTGATTGACCACTAATACTTTGGAGGCTCCATGAAGGATGATTGATTGGTAGCTACACCAATGTAATTGTTTTCCTCTGTTGCAAATAAAAGTGTTACACACGAGGCAATCTAAAAATATTACTTTCCCTCAAAGATTCTGTCTGTCCAACATGTTATCATAGCACATATACTCATATTTTAGATTAAGATTTTCATGTCAAGAGACCAGGACACCTCACCCCTTCCCGAGGCATACTTATTATAATACAAATAGTATTCAGCTAAAAAGAAAATTTGTTTGCAAAAAATCACATAGTGGAAGGAAGGGAAGTAGTAAATAGAAATTACACAAAATAATGGTTAGATCACCTTCTGCAACCAGTTAAGGAAATCTCAAGTCTTCTAAATATTGGATCCCCCATTAAGTTATAGAAAGCATAAAAAATAATTGTTTATGGCTCAAAGATATTATAATAATAATAATCTTGAGTTAACAATAATAGACATGAATAGTTCAACAAGAAACAGATTAGTATGATGTGACTGGATCATACTGTCCAGTGCTAAAACATGACAGCACCCACTTACAGTTAGGGATGGATATCGGTGGAGTATCTGTGACTTTCGTCTGAGGGAAGCAGTGCCAACAACACTTCCAGCAGGTAAATCAGCGAGTGAAGATGCACTCAAAGATATAAAAGCATCCCTAACATCCTCACGTTGAAGGTTGCATGGAAGAATAGTCTTATCAGGTAAGTAAGTAGGAACATCTTTCATTGAGTGGACAGCAATGTCAATTTCACCGTTTATGAGAGCCTCATCTATTTCTTTGGTGAATAAGCCCTTCCCACCTATGTCTGCAAGCGGTTGTGACAGTATTTTATCACCTGTTGTTTTAATTACTACAATCTGAATAGCCCCCTCTTCAGCTAGATCTGAATGTAATGCCATGAGTTTGTCTCTGGTCTCGTATGCCTGAGCTAAAGCTAAAGGGCTGCTCTACATATATAATATACATTAATAACCCAAAATAAAGTAGCAAACCAAAAATATTATAAATTACTCCCCTTGTCCCTATATATAAGAGCATTTTTTTTAATGGGTTTATCCCTAAATATAAGATCTCTTTGGAGTTCGTCTCAATAATAAATGTACTTTTCCCCATTTTACCCTCAATTAATTATTATACTACATACATTCTCTTTCATCCTTTTCTCATTATTACTCTCTCTCACTCATTCATAAATAAGGTCATTTTTGGAAAAAAAGTTAAATTTCCTACATAATTATTACATTTAACTACTTTTAACTGTTTTTTAGAATCTTGCAATTCGGTTGAAAGGCTCTTATATATAGGGACGGAGGGAGTAATACCTAAGCTATCCATAGTCATCTAGCCAGTGACAACTCGACAAAAAATAAATGCAGCTTAACCTTTGGTATAGAATAGAGATCAGATTGTATTTCTTTCAAAACATTACTTCTAACACAGAAAGCTTGGAAAAGGAATGAAGTTGACTTAATGTTTTAAATTAAGAGGATTACAGGGGACTAGCGAATGTTTTCTTCTCTCGTTTTTCTTTACAGGAAGGTTGACAAGGGACATGGGTGGTTGTGAGAGCTGCCATAACAAATACAAGGAAATGTGCAGCAATCAAAAGGTCCAATCTTCCGAGTATCTATATACCATTTTTTATAACCTTACATCTTGCCAACACTGATCCTATTGAATTTTACGAATTTATACAAAAACAAAAGTAACATTTCTTCCACAATTATTAACATCCAAATCAACCTTAAAATTTATTTATTTTTTTAAAAAAAAGGAGAATCCCAATCTTAAGTAGAACAATATTTCCAAAAGCAACAGCACCTCAGTAGAGAGGATGTTAATGTATTATATAGCATGTGTTAATACTAGATAAGTCTGACAGTTTGCAATATGGTGTTTGTTTCTCTGCATTTCGTTTCTTCAGTATGTCATTATCCATAATGACTAAGGAATAAAGTCAATTACACTAAAAAGTAATCGCACCACTAGAAAACCAACCGAATCGAAGCCTTAAACCCTACAATAGAGCTTAACTAATTTGAAATTCACACAAAAACTTGAAAAAACTCAGTACACACAAAAACATGGGGAAAATTATACCTTCCTCTTGTACCAATTCTGATGAGAGCAACCTTAGTCTCCTGATTCTGTTGCTCAACAGCAATGGAAGCCTTGGGTACACTAACGCAATGTCTTCTGCGACATTTGGATAAAGACGATGGAAAAGCTAACCTAAGAACGGAAAACGAACCACCAGAACAGTGACTTGCTAGATCAGAAGGCCTTGGAAATGTTAGTGCAGAGCAAGAGAGGGCCTCCATTTCAGGCACAGCAAGAGCGGAGCAGGAGAAGGTGAAGGTGAAAGCTTCTGAGATTGTGTCCCCCAATCTCAATTCGATGACGATGATGATTATGTGATCTATAAGATAACAATATCGAAAATGTTGTAGCTAGATTGGCCCTCCTATTCTCATGGGGAATAAAAAGAAAATTTCATCGAAAAAAAAATAAAAAGAAAATTGTGTCGTTGTCCGGAGAATATAGTAAATAAATATTTTTAGTTTAATACTATCACTATATTTTATTAATATTAAATATATGGATAATTTTAGTTTATTCTTGTCATTACCCTTTTTGTCATAAATTCAGAATATTTAGACTGTGTAAATTTAAGGGAAAATTGTGAAAAAATCCCTCATTGACAACTTATTTGCCAAATGGGACATTCGAGTGCAGATTATCTTCCACATGTGCAGAATATCTTCCCTGATGTGCAGATGATCTTCCCTGTGTGCAAAATTCTTTCCTATACGTGTGCAGAAATCTTCCCTACGTGTGCAAAAACCTTCCCTCCGTGTGCAGAAACCTTCCCTCAGTGTACAAATATCTTCCCTCCAAGTGCAAGATATCTTCCTAGGTCTCATTTAACAAATAAGTTGTCCATGAGGCCTTTTTTAGCAATTCTCCCTAAATTTAATTACATCCGTAAAATTTACAATATCAGTATTTTTTAAATCTAATAATTAACTAAAATAAGTATAAGTAGTAACTACTCGAATATGAATATTTAAAATACATAGATTAAATTAAATTAATATTTTAGATGTCAAAATTTTAATTCTAATCAATTTTATAAGAAATAATTATGCAAATGGAAGCAACATAAAAACGTTATTTTTTGTTATTAACTTTTTTTTAGTAAAACCAATACTTAATTAAAAATAAAAACATACAACATGATACAGAACCCCCCCCCCAATTTGATCAAAAGGGGCGAGTTCAGTAAATAAATAAATATTGTCTGAAATATAGAAATAAAAATCGGAAAAGAGATAGTCAAAGAAATAATGTGTGCTGCAATGACATTAGAATGAGAGAGATTGCGGTTTGTCATAACAAGGAATCTTCCTAAAGAATGTTACTTTGACCCAAGTTTTTGGCAAATTCCTTGAAGATTGTAGTTCATTATCTCGATCGGGATCTTCAGAAGGCATAATGTTTATTCCCATAATGTATAACATTGATGAGGAAAGAATAAGTTTTCCTTTTCTTAAACTTTATGATCCAAATATCTACTCTAACCAAAGCTCATTAGGATAGTAGATAATATTGGCTAAAAGCTCAAAATAGAAGAGAAGTTACTAAATGTTTGTTTGGGATTACGTTTGGGATCTCTAAACGTGTTTATTAACGTAAATCGAGATAAAACTTATCTCACATATTTACTTCATATATCATAAATCATGATTAAAAAACTGTTTTTAAATATTCCAATTGTTATTCCAAACAGAGAGTTGAGTGAGAAATACCCATTAATTCCTTTATCATAGAGTAAGGATCTAACTTAACCACTGAATGTACAGCCAGATTCATTTTCCTCCAAATTAGAATCCAACAAAATAATAATTTGATTCAAAGTATGAATATCCTTGTTTTCTAATAGAGAAGATATCAATAAACTTCTTGTTGTTATTTTTTTAAATATGATATTTGTTTAAAACCTTCTCTTCTTTTATGCTTATATTATTAGCTTATCCTGACCCATCACCCATGTCGATATGAGTTGGTATTTTCCTACCTCTACACAAATTATGTGATTTTGGGCTTTCTTTGAGTTTTACTTTTAGTTCCTAACAAAGCCTTTATAACAGATTGTATGAAATTATGAAGGCTAAAAACAATGATTTGAAATTATGAAAACCAAATTAAAAGTTTAATTAGAGCGTAAGGACGAACAATAATTTAAGCTAATAATCCTTTACGTCATAAATATTACTTCCTCCGCTAGATAATTAATTTATCAATATTAAAAAATTATTTTTTTTTTTTATACAAATAATTTAGTTATTTACAAAGTATGTATCCCTTTTTTTTTGAAATGCCACTAATGTGATGAAAACTCCTTTTACATATACCATTAATGAAGATAATTTGAAGAAATACTAATAATCTAAACTCCTGAAATTAGGTCCCGTGACAATTTTTAACTAGGTTCCAACCTTCATGTAGGGCCCATTTGATCCCTGTGCTGTAATTTCTCTTCCTCAATTGCCAATCTCGCACATGTTGGGTAATCAGCAAATAAATTGATAGATTTTGTAACCTCCTCAATGCTCATTCTTCATTAAAATTTGGTCAAGAAAATCATTACAAAATTTGTTAAAATTAAAAACGATATAAATAACATAAAAAATCCAATATGACATCAAAATGGTGTCATTCCAACTATAAAAAACTACCCAAATTCCTCAAGCATAACATAACTGCATATAATAATAGCATAAAAATAATAAAAACCACCAGAACAAATCACTACATTGTAATACTAGAATGTTATACATGATACCCCCACCATTGGCATTGATAGAGATGAGAATAAAGGAACAAAAAATATGATTCATTAAGCTCATGAAAAGTACTAACTGTAATGGTTAACCCAAAGGGCAAAACTATCCATTCATACAATACAAACTTAGTTTTAAGTGCAGTTTTCCATTCATCTCCCTCTTTCATGCGTATTTGATAATAACCACTCCTAGGATCAATTTTAGAAAATAATGCAGCACCTTACAACTCATCTAGCATGCCATCCAATCTAGGAATGGATAGAGATACTTAATTGTTATTTTGATGATGGCTCTACAAATTTACACACATAAGCTTGTCTACTTGACATTAAATTTCTCTAGTCTCTTCAAGATTGGCTCTATAAGCGGGTCTATTAGGCAGGGAAGCTCTGGAAATTAAATCAATGTTGGATGAATAACAAAATACTTTAGGGTGTTGGACACGCTTAGAAAAATACCCCAGGGTGTTGGATGATCCACAATATACTTTAGGGTATTCAACACGACTAAAAGAATACTTCAGCATACTAGATGAACCTTAACCCTATTTATTATTGCCTCTAGTGTTTAATATAAAAGTTAGTTTGGAGTTGGATTTGGTCTTAAATATAAGACATCAATTCACTTTGTCTCCTGATTTTATAATTTTTTCCTAAAGTATCCTAATTAATAGTACATATTAAGGGGTTTCTACCAAAGGGGAAGTCATGATGAAAAATGTTACAACAACACCAACACTAAAGCTTTATTCCACTCGGTGATCTCAACTACATATATCAAACGGAGTCATTGAGCTAGATTAAAAGCCAAATCTTAGTATAAATTGCTAATTAATAGATCTTTCTCAATAACCTCATTACACGTTCTCTTTGTTCTTCCTCTGCCCCTCTTTACTGGGCTCCAAATAACTTGATCTACCCTCTTCGCTAGGAATCCAATGGCCTTTTTTGTTTATGTACAAACAACCTCAAACGGTTTTTTACCATTGTTTCTTCAATAGATGTCACTTCAACCCTTCCTCTTATAAGTACATTGCAAATCTTATCTTTCTTTGTATGACCTTACATCCTTATCTCAGCTACCCCCACTTTGTGTTCATGAAGCCCCATCACAGCCCAACATTTACTATCGTAAAACATTGCTTGTCGAATAACATTACAATAAAATTTTTCTTTTACTTTATCAGGTACTTTTCGACCACAAATAACTTAGGTATCTTTTCTCGATTTAAACTAGTTAGTTTGAATTATGATGTTAATATCTCCATCAATTTCACCATCTTTTAAAAAATTAATTCAAATATATGAATTTTGTCACTTGTGGAATGACCTGATCTTCCGTTTTGACTTCCAAATCACTTCTTACCCCCCTCTTATCAAAGGTGCTATGTATATATTCTATCTTACTACTACTTAGTTGGAAGCCCTTTGACTCTAAGGTTCTTCCCCATAACTCAAGTTTAGAATTAATTTCTTCTCCTGACTCAACTACAAGACCAATATCATTAGCAAAAAGCATGCACGTGGGGATTTCTTCGAGTATGAGCTTAGTTGGAACATCTAAGACCAAGTTAAACAAAAAAGTGCTTAAGGCTACTTCCTGATGTAGACCAATCCTTATAGGAAAGTCCTTTATTTCACTTCTAAGCGTTCTCACACTAGTTGTTACCCTTTCATACATATCTTGCATGTTCTTAATACATGCAACACGCATACCTTTCTTTTTTTAGGGCTTTCCAAAGTACATATCTCAGCATGCAGTCAAAAGCCTTAAAAAAGAAGTGTGTGCGTGTTGCATATATTAAGGTTATGCAAGATATGTATGAGAGGGTCATAACTAGTGTGAAAATGTATAGAGGTGAAATGAAGGGCTTTCCTATAAAAATTGGTCTACATTGGGGATCAGACTTGAGCCCTTTATGTGTATAACTTGGTTTTAGATGTTCCAAGTGAGCTTATACTAAAAGAAATCCTAAATCGCATGATTTTCACTAATGATATTGTTCTTGTGGTTGAGTCAAGAGAATAAATTAATTCCAAACTTGAGTTTTGAAAAAGAACCTTAGGGCCCGTTTGGTACGTTGGAATTTATTTTGATGGAATAGAAATGGAAATGGAAATGGATATGGAAATGAGGATTAAAAGTATGTTTGGTATATCACGGAAATGAGACATGATGTTTAGATGAAAAAACCAAAATGCCCATCTCAAAAAAAAATTCCAGAAATAACTTTAAAAAAAAATCTTTCCAAAAAATGTGTGCATGCATTTCAGAAATGAGATTGTGGGTGCTTGACCAGTCTCCCTCGTAGCCTTCTGGGTCATTCTTCATTGATGCTTTGGGGTTTTAATTCGAGACGTGGTATTTGTATACTCCCTCCTCTAAACCAAACAGATCGTGGGTTGCTTGGGTCCATGAAAAGCGACAAGACTTGCGGATGTCAGCAAGCACGATGAAGAAGGCGAAGCTCGATCGTGGGTCGCAGGCAGGCGTCGGCGAAGCTCGATTGTGGGTTGTAGGTGTTGGCTCGCTCGATGAAGAAGGAAACGAAGCTCAATGAAGGGCAAAATAGAATTTGCCTACATGGAATTGGAAATCTTTGCTTTTTGGTGGAAGCCAATTTGGTGGAAATAGGAAGATTTGGCTTCCATATGGAATTACAAAAAATTTCAATTCCATCATACCAAACAAACTTAGGCATGAAATTGAGATTCAATTCGAATTCCACACCCCCCAATTTCATCATACCAAAAATGGCCAGTCAAAGGGCTTCCGACTGAATAAGAGTAAGATAGAATATATGCATTGCACTTTTGATAAGAGGGGAGTAAGAAGCGATATGTGAAAATTAAAATGAGAAAACACCTAAAATAAGTTGTGTGAAAATTAAAATAAGGAAACACCAAAAATAAAATCCCCCATCAAACACCTAACTGCATCAGGGAAAATTGTGAAAAATATTATATTGTGTCATTTTTTATATTTTTTAATTATTTGGTTAAAATTGATTTTTTTTAAGGCACCGAACTGAATCTAAACACACAAAAAAAAAAAAAAACTCAAACATACACTGAACACCAAAAAAACTGAAATTGATTTGATTCGATTTTTTCAGTTTTATTTTGCTTACCCCTACTTTGCCCTCTAGTGTTCTAAAATATTTTTTCAAATATGTTCAACACCCTAAATTGTCAAGGACAAAATTGCATCACAAAATATTTTAGAGTGATTGACACACCTAAAAAAATACTTCAAGTTAATACATGAATCCTAAAATAATTTAGGTTGCTGGAGTCTTTAGAAAAATACTTCATGATGTTGAATGCATCTAAAATAATATTTCAATGTGTTGAATAATTTTTAACCCTAATAAATGCTACCTCTTGCTTTAAATATAAGACCCGCTTTTTATATAAATATTACTCTTCTACATAATTATTAACAACCATAAATTTACATAGTAATTGTTGCTCCTCGAATCCTAAATATAGAAGAATATAATTAATTTATAGATATTAAAAAATTATTAAAATAAGTTATTTATAAAATAATGTGCATTCGTTTTTCTCAAAAGCCTCTAATTATTTGTATTGTAATCAACCTTCATTGATAAAAACTCCTTTGATATGTACATCAAAGAAGATAATTTGAAGAAAAACCAATAATCCAAACTGCTGAAATTAAATCCCGCATCATTTTTTAACTAGGTTACAAACTTTGTTCTGGCCCGTTTTCTCCTTGGACTGGAATTTCACTTTGTCATCAATCAATCTTTCTGGGTCATCAGCAAAGAAATTTGATAAGTTGGCAAAAAAAAAAAAACAAATTGCAAATAAATTGATCAATTTTGCAATCTCCACAATAGTCATTGTTCATTAAGAAATTTTAAATTTTGAATTAAAATTAAGAAATAATTAAAATGCATGTACTTATTGTTTCAACTAATTTTTAATATAGTCCTTATAGTTTTTTTCTTTTTATGAAATCCTTATACTTTTACCCATTTCTATTCAGGTCATTGTAGTTATTTTTCTTTTTACTAGGTCCTTATTGTTCAATCAAATTTTTAATTTGGTCCTTGAAGGGTTTTTTTTAAATTTTAATTTATTAATTTACTTGAAACTTAAATAAATGAATACTATCAAAATATAACTTATGAACAATAAATTTAAAAAAATAATTAATATAATTAATGAGTGATTCTCAATTAATTGATTATAATTCTATTTTATTTTTTGAAAAATTTAATATTATAATTCAAATTTTAATATTCCTCATAATTTTTTAATTAAACATATATTTATATTATTTATTTTAATTTTTCTTCATTTTTATAATTATAAAATCTGAGTTTTAATAATAATTTTTTTTCTAAAAATTGAATTGAATTATAATTAGTACTAGGAGTAATTAATTATTTTTTAAATTATGTAATTATTAATTTAAATTTATTATTCTTAAATTATATTTTAATATTATTCATTGATTGAACTTACAATTAAATTAATAAATTAAAATTCAAAAAAATCTAAAAGGATCCAATTAAAAATCAAGTGAAACAACAAAAACCCAATAAAAAGAAAAAAAACTACGAGGACCTAACAAAAACACGTGAAAGCATAAGAACCTAATAAAAAGAAAAAAAACCTATAAGAACCTAATTAAAAATTAATTAAAACTATAAAAACCTACAGATTAATTATTCATAATATTAAAAACAAGATAAATAACATGAAAGAACATGATATCAAAATGATGTCATCCTAACTCCCACCCCCGAGTTGCCTAGGGATGAATTTAATCCGAAATATAAAATCTCAATCCATTTTATCTCCCAAATTTGAGTTTTTCCTCCCAAAATATCCCTAATAAATGCATACATTAAAAGATTTCTATTCAATGGTAGTTATGATGAAATATGATATTTTAAGAAAACCACCATATAATTGTTATCAATAACTAACATAACTAATTCACTTAATCTAACCACATCAGTCATCTAGTTATATTAAGGTCAGGATGGTGTGAAAACTAACCAAATTCCTCAAGCACGACATAGCATATAATAATAGTATGAAAATAATAACATAACACATCACTACATTGTAATACTAGAATGTTCAATGTTATACATGATGCACCATAGGCATAGATTGAGATGAGCCGGGAGCAATCCAACAAAGGATGCTTGACAGACAAATCCATAACCAATAAAGATATTAACTCAAAGTAGAACTAAGTATCAGGAAAATCCGTCACGAATCGACCAAAAATAAACCAACTTTGCTAATTAAGGTCTACAAAATCATCCAAACACTGCACACCAAGTCAATATCTCCTCCGAGGACTCCTCGAGCGTCGTTCCCGTGTCGACCTGCACAGATGCACAGTTCCAGAATTTCAAATGACATACTCGTTAAAAACATAACATGCAAGTCAAGTGGTTCAGAACTAGAAACCCGCGAAGTCCAAGTTCATAAGTTCCCAATTTCAAATATTTCTAGTCCTATAACATTGCATTCTTCGTTAATATTGTTAAGGGCAAGCAGAAAATCAGAAATAAAACCATATTGCATTTAGAGACAGGATGCGCTTGCAGAGAGAATAATTAAACATAACACACGAGCCCCAATGTCTCTTCCCGAACTGTGACTATTATGCAAACAAAGCTAGGGGCCAGTGAACAAAAGGATTATACATTACTTAGATCACATGTCCCCATGAAAGAAAATCAAAGGCTACTACCGATCAAGGAGGCGTGTTTCCTGAATCAGATGTTTCCCAGCCAAAAGTTGGCACTGCCTTTTAGTTTATATTTCATTTAATCCATGAATAATTTTGAAAAATAAATAAAAGGGCTGCTTCTTTATCTCCCTCTCCCCCATGGACTGATATTTTGTGAGTAGATATGCACATAGTAAATCACATTTTTCTATATTACCTCAAAAAATTATCTATAAACAGACACAACACATTAGCAAGAAAGTGAAACATAGATGCCAACCTTTCTGATCTATTATGCTCCACATACTCAATGAAGCAAAGCCAAACAAAAGTTATTCTTAAAATCCACGAAATTAATGCTAAAAGCATTACCTTTAATGTTTTCTAGGAAGAAAATAGGTAGTAAGCTACAACAGTGGAACAGATCACCTTTCTTTTTCAATCAAAATACGAGTACAGGCAAAGCTTAGGGTGTGTTTGGTTTGAGGGTTGGAGGGGGGTAAAATTACCTTTTTGGACAAGAGAAATCCAAAATTTACCCTTTTATTCCTTTTAAATTTTGGGTTCCCCCAAAATTTAAATACCTTCAACCCAAAAAGGTAATTTACCCCTCCCCCCCCCCCCAAAAACCAAACACACCCTTAAGAGAACAAAATGCTAATTCCAAATGCAGACAATTTCCCTACTTACCAGCTCTGCAATGTTTTACCCATGTTTTATTGCCTTTTAGGTGGGTTTATGCCACAAAACAATAACTCAAAAGGCCATGAAATTTTTTTTAAAAAATAACAAATGCAACTTCTAACATCAGACAGCAAAGGCACAATAAAGGTTTGTGAAGTAACAATGGAGTCATGTTCCCCTGCAGCCCATAAATATTCAATTCTAGACCAACTCCCCAAGTCAACCACCTCATCTTTAAGAATAGAAATAAACTAAATCTACCCCTGAATGCCATGTTTAAATAAAAGCGGATAACTTATCCCATTAGCGAGAGTTAAACTATGAAAACCCACAACCAATCATACAGCAAAAATCATTGATTTTATCGTGCAGGTTAATGCAGCTAGTGGAACAAAAAGATAATGTTGTTGGCATGCCAAAAATGTGGGAAAATACAGGTTACAGGTGATCAAAATTCAAAAAAAGCTTATGTCAAATCTTAAAATGTAACAAACATTCATACCTTCTATATTCATTTCATTTCAAGTCTCACAATGGACACGGGGTGGCATGATGACATGCAAAACACAATTACACAAGACACAAACAAAGTACATCTCTCAAAAATGTACATGCAGATTTGAATGCAAATCTGATAAAAACACAAATGCAGTTCGCCGCAAGTGAAGCATCTAAAGCATTTTTATTTTATACATTCAGGACACTCATCCCCAAGGATACCTTCTTAGTTCATTTATGGGTGGCTCAAATAATTTGGTGTTTGGACAAGGTAAGATAATACAAATTCTTTGTAGTATTGCCAAAAGAGACGTTAACATTATAAGATACATCTTTTTTAGCTTTTAACATTAAATGTGATCAGATGTGAGTAATTTCAACCAAAATACAAGTCAACTCAAACAATATTGCATAGATCATACTCCTTCGGTCCTTAGTGTGTTTGGATAAGCTTTTGGAGAAAAAGTGGAGAATAGATTATGAGGAGAATATGGTTTTAATAAAATGAGAGTGTTTGGATGTTGTGATCAGAATAGCTTTTTTCATTGTCAAATTACTAAAAAGGACATTAACTTTTGTGATAATTATATATGAAGAATAAGATTATATTTTATGTATTATTTAAGGATTAATGTCCAAATTTAACAGCCAAGTTTTTCTCGAGGGATGTTTGGTACAAATTAATGAACAATTAACAAGGATGTAAATTTAAAAAAAAACGATAAATTTGACCTAACAGTGTTAAATTATAAGAGAAGAAAACCCCTAACGGCATTAAAAATAATACATCTTAACCTATTATTTAACATTAAATTTCATAATTAATACAAAAAATGAAATAATTTTGACTATATGTAATGTTAATTAATTTAACTAATTTTTTTTAATATAATCAAATTAGATAAATAGATCTTATATTAAGAATAAAAGAGAGTATTAAAACTTTAAAATTCTATAAAAAAAAAAGAGATAGTGAGAAAACGTTGAAATTCAAAAAAAAAAAAAAAGATGAGAGAGTGTGACGTGGGACCCACAAACAGAAAAAGAACCAATGAGAGTGAAAGGATGGGGCCCACAAAGTAGAAAAGGTAAGAAAAAATATATTATGCCCAAACCATGGTTTTGGTGTCCAAAACCATGATTTGGGGTCAAAATGGATTATTTGAAAAAATTGAGTGTTTGGATGTTTTTTAAAAAAACCTAGGTTTGGGTTCAAAATAGCTTTTCTTAAGTGAATCCAACCACCCCCTTAATATAAGACATATTTACCTAATTTGATTAGATTAAGGAGGTTAGTTGAGTTAGTTAATACAACATACATTTTCTAAAACACCCTAATTATCTTCCTTAGTGAGTGTTTGGGAAACACTCAAACCGTGGTTTCAGAAGCTATTTTCCGCAAATCGAAACAAAACTTCTCTCATATACTTATATCGTAAATCGTAAAAGCTATTCTCAAAAGCTAATCCAAACACACACTTAATTCCCTTATTTCTTCCCCTCCTTGATTATTGCTGAGAAAGCTTTAATAGGGGTAAATTAGAACAAGATTGACAAATATATAAACTACGTCTTATATTTAGGACCAAAATCAATTCCCCAAATATGTCTTATATTAAGGACCGGAGCAGTACTGAATAATTCTGTATATTTCAAACTCGAGAGATACAAAGAGTAAAAAGTTGTTAACGCCCTTACAATATCAAACAACATAGGGTATGTTTGTTTGAGCGATTCGATTGCTTATAAGTTACTTTTTAATAGTGATTTACGGTATATGAAGTAAGTATGTGAGAGGAGTTGTGTCTCGATTTACGTAAAAAGCAACTTATAAGCAAATTTAAGCTCAAACAAACATGCTTATAAACTATCAAAAAGTAAGTGTTAAGAAATCCAAAATACATACCTAGCATTCTTTCTTCTCATCGACCCATTAATAGGTCCGCTGCTAAAAGCCCAGTCCACATAAATGGTTTGAGTAAGAAGTTCAGATCCATTCAAATTCTCTATGGCATTTCGGGCTTCTTCAGCAAGCTCATATTCAATCAATGCATAACCCTAAAATCAAAATGATTAGAAATCAATATCCAATCCATACAGAAATCAAATTATTTACATGATCAAGCTGCTAACAAAAAGTAATTAATGCAGATACACGACTAGAATCAGCTGATTCCCTGTTCATCTAACTGATTCTAATTTCAATCAGCATTGTATATTCAATAGACATCCTACTTAGTTGGCACACAATTCTGTTAAACATGTATGCACCCTCTTCAAAATAGTAAAATGAGTTATAACTTAAAAATAATAATTCATTGATTAAAGAGAAGAAAAAATATGCATATAAACAGAAGAGAGCAGCGCCAAAAGTAGGCCTCGAACAGCATTAAACCCAGAAAACTTAGACACGGGCCAATTACATTCTATAAATTTTACTAAACTAGATAAGAGCATAAAATTACAATAATTCCCTGCACTTCCTTCAAACCTTCAGAGATCATTGCAGTAACTATAAGTATATTATAGAGCATGCCCACGATTAAAGAAAATATTATTCAACTTTTGTTCATGAGGGGCGCACACAGATAATCAGTTAGACAACACCATAATTTCCCTCTTCCTGGGTTCTAATTCCATTCTTCATAAATTAACCAAAACTTGAAGCCTAATACAGCACGTTTAAGAACATTCAAAAATTAGATAAAAAATATTGCAAAGTGAAGTTGACAAGATAAAATTCACCACCTACTTTAACAAAACCAGTGCGACGGTCAAGATTTAAATGTAGATTTTTAATCTCTCCATATTCACCAAATGCATTTTGTAGATCATCCTCCTGTGCTTCCTCATGCACTCCAGTGACCAGAATAATCCATCCTTCAATTGCTGCAGAGAATAAGAATATTCCCAAAAGAAATTGAGATTATGAAATAATGTTTCAAATAAAAAATAAATAAATAGTTCAAAATGGTCCTCAGAAGTCCTGAACACCAGCATAATTTTGGGTACTCTAAAGATATGTTAGAAGGCAAATGAGCGATGCATCTAAATATGAATTGATGCATATTACGTTCATGATGAACTTGTACAAAAAACCTGCTAAGTGTGTGATAGTTCATGCATGTTAGGTGTTACTCGCCTTCTTAGTGTAACATTAATAACAAACAGGCTCATCAATACAATGAAGCCCTTCAATCTTTCAGCACATACATTCCCTTGTAGTCATTAGCTAAGAAGAAAAGGTTTCCATGAAAAAAACTTGTTTAATAAAAAATTTACAGGTATAGAAGAGTTCTCAAAAGGGAAGCATATGACCACAGTCAAGTATGTTATCACGTGGCTTAGATAGAACACTGCCATAACGGTTTCCTTAGTCCCATGATGTCCTAGAAGTAGGAAAAAAATAAAAATGCTTATTCAAAACTGAGAAGACATGCACTCAAGGAAGCCAAAAAAGTTCAAACTTGATATAAAGGGAAGTGGTTGCCGGACATCGCAAGATAAATGAGCAACCTTTCTAAAATCGGAGCTAAAGTATGATCCATGACCTACATTCAAAGAAAGATGATGCCCAAGTGAGTTCTATAGAGCTTATTGACCTAGAACTCATTTTTCTCCCCCAATCTACTCTTACAACCTATTTTCTGCCGTTCATGTTGTCTCACACTCTCCAGTAGCATGGCTAGATGTAGAAAATAAAGGTAACAGCTGAGTAAGTTTTATAAAGTTTCTTAACATAGAACTCATTCTTTACTCTCGTAAGCAATTTTCTACAGTACCTTTTGTTTTATACCCATCCTTGCATGCTGAGAAAGAACATCAGCGGGATGGCATACAGTTTTACACAGGAGATCCATAAAAAAAAACAAGTTCACAACGCTTTAAGCTCCCTATCTTGGCCATGCACAGGTTACCGGAAGTTAAAATGAAATATAAATTCAACAAATTAGCTTCGTGGAAGCCCATACCAACTTTACTGTTTCGTGCCTAAAATTCATTCGTTTCATCACATATCAAGCTGCCAAATACATTTTATCACCCAGGATGATCAAAAGCTACGATATATCAGCAAGGTTTGCAAAAACAGATACAAGCATTGCCAATAGCAGCTTGTGCTCAACTTTATCTTCGCAGTTCTCTCTATTTTCAACTCAAGAAAGGAAATCCCTAAAAAGTACATCTCCTGCCCATTTAAGCAACCAAAGCTATGACCAGAATTGAAACCAAAACCCTAATCCAAAACATATCGTACAGAATGTCACAAAACGAAACACACAAACCACTCAAGGATTTATAAATAGGCCCAAATATATAGGAACATGCACAGCTAGGGAAGAATGAAAGGGAAAGAGAAACTCACATCGTTGAGGACCGGGCCCACCCTCGGTGGCGAGGGACTCGAAATCGGACCCAGAAAGACCGGTGTTACGATTGGCATCGGTTTCCTGACGAAAGCCTCTGCCTTTGGTTCTTTTAGGGCCAGATAGTGAGGAAGAAGCGCCACCAGTGATAGCGGATTTGAGCTTCGGGAGAGGGGGACCATGGGGAGATGCAGAGGCGTCGGCTTCGGCACCGCCATCTTCGTCCATCAAGTCATCGTCCTCCGGCTCGAAGTCCACCGCCTCTCCGTCGGCTGCGGCTCCCTGCATCGCTGTTTCGTCGTTCTGTTCAGCCCTTGCTACTATGATTTCACGTTCTCGAAGGGAAAAGCAACTTGTGGTGATACTGTAGAACGATCCAGGATATTTATTGATGGGGTAAATAAAGGAATTTTGCCCAACAACGCCATCATTTCCCTCCTTTTCTTTGATTTGCTTTACTTTTATTTTTAAAAAATAGGTTAATCGCCATCAAAAGATATCTTGCCAACAAAGGATAGCTCCACATAATTAAAATTTTAAAAGTAAACTTTAATTACTTTCTTTAAAAACATCATAAATTAAAAAAGTTTAAATATCCAATTTTATGAATAGAATCTATTCTTATTATAGAAACAAAACTACATAATCTCATAAAATTTACTATTTACTAATATATATAAAGGGTATTTCGGGCAATATATATATATATATATATATATGAAAAAATTTCAATTAAATCCAGCTGAAATATTAATATGTAAATTCAAACCTATACTTTAACAAATTCTTAATCAAGCTGAAAGGTCTCATTAATGATTTTTGAATATTATTAAATCATCATAATACCCCTTTGTAATTAAAAAAAACTGATTATTTTGCCCCTCCCAAGTGGTCTCTCACATGGAATGGTTATTTCTTGGGAAAAAATATATAAACAATTTTATTGGGCTTAATATATATAACTAAAACCTTCAAAAATATTATAATAAAACATTTTAAATTACATTATAAGCATCCTTTAAATTATTTAAATATATATTTTAGTTCAATAAAATTCAATATTAAATTCATATAATTTACGTTTCGAGTTGAATTTTCCCCCATTGCTCAAACACATAAAACTCACCTATTTAAAATTTGTAATCATAAAAACTGTATTAAAATATGTTAAATAATTTATTTTAGTGTTGTTATTTTTATGTCATAAATTATAATAATTTGATTCATTGATGCATAATAATAATTTTGATTATACTAGCTATTATTTAATACTAACTTATATAACTGTGTTAATTGCGATGAAATTTTTTTCTGTATTGCTATATGAAAATATTGGCCTTGCTTGAAAAAATATATTAAGGGCTCATTTGGTATGAGGAACATTTGAGAAGGGAAAGGAAAAAAAGAGAAGTGAATGGAAAGAAAAGGAAGATTTGAGGGAATTTTAAAAATTGTCTTGTTTGGTAGACATGAGAAGGAATCTAGGTTGAGGGAAGATGGTATGTTTCGTTGGAAGAAAAGAGAGTTGTTTAAGTAAAAAGATTGTGTGAAAAACCTAAAACACCCTTGACTTGAAGTTCAAACTTAACATCTCAGTTTAAAATTAACAGCCGAGTTTGAACTTAACAACCCAGTTCGAACTCAACCTCGTTGGTACTGTTCATCTTCTTCCTCGTGGTACTATCCATCGTCTTCCTCGCTGGACGAGTTCAAGCTCTGAGATTGAAAGAACTCATCTTTGTGCTATGAGTCAAGGGGTCGGGGGACAAAGGTGAGGTCTTTGATAGAGAAGGCCAGAAACTCTGCTTCATCGGAGGTCAATCCCCATCTTCTTTGAGCCATTTTTTCAAAACTCAGATTCGATGCTCCATATCACTGCCAAAACTCATGAAGCGAGACTGTTCTCAGGTTCGAATCAGAAATTTTCGTCCCACAATTTTGGGGATATTTTCGCCTCTGCCTTTCAAGGATATTTTTATCCTATAATTTCACTCTCTCGGGAACAATTTAAGATCCCCCCACTTTTGGAGGGATCTGAAGATCCCATGTTTAAGGGAATATAGTAGGAGGCGGGAACTGATTTTCCATCACTGTTGGAGCGCCAAACAGTTTTTGAGTCAGGGAAGTGTTCCATCTGCCCTCCTATCGTCTTCAGTTCTACCTAACAAACGGGTCCTAAGGAATAAATTCACTTTCATACTCTGCACGGGAGAGTTTTGCTGAGTGATGAAGGAGTTGAGCCAAGCATTATTATTCATTTTAAATTAGTCATTCAATAAATAGCATGTTAAGCAAATTCGAGTGGGCTATTAAAATGGGTTTATGAAGAGATTGTGATGAGCCGTAAACCATGTTCGTCCCCGTCAGAAAGTCTAGTCTTAGTTGCTGCTATTAGAACTGTACTCGATAGGTGCTCTTTATGCTTAATACTTGTTGTAATACCCTATATTTTAGCAATTGAATCCCAAATATAATTAAATCCAGTTGAAATAATCAAAATAGAGATTAGGCATACACTCACTTTCAATTATCCTTTCAAACCATAAAGGGGCATTCTGGTGTATTAGCAACGTTTAAAAATCTCTAATTAGGCCTCATGGCTTAATTAGGAATTTGTTGAAAGTAATTTAAATATTAGTATTTTAGCTGGATTTAATTGAAATTTTCCCTATATATAAAGGATATTTGGTTTAGTTTTTTTCAAATGATTTTGCATAGGGGTGTTCTAAGGATTGGGAAACCCCATTCCTGATTCCGAAGAAGGCTTGGGAAGGGAAATTATTTCCGATCCCGATTCCGAAAAATTCCCTTCTCGATCGGGATCGGGAATTCCCGAAAAATGTTTTGGGTCTTTTTCTTTTTTTGTTTTTGCATTAGGGGGTTAGTTAACTTGACTCTATGATCTTTTATGTTATTATTCTGCACAAAAACCTTGATAGAACTTTAAATAAGGAAAAAACAAAAAAACCCTTTATAGAACTCCTTCGTCTTTCTATTACCAAAAACAATCAAAACACAAGAGTCGAGATGAAAAGTCAATTGCCATGGCCCACTAGCTAACTAACTAACATTTGTCAAAACCAAATTTTGACCAAAAAATAGAGAAAAGTTTTGAATATAAGATATAGTTTTTATGTATTTAAAAATATATATATATATATATTCAGAATCAGGAAAAATTTGAGATAAAAAAATCCCATTCCCAATTCCAAAAAAAAATTTCCCAATCAATTTTTCCATATTTTCCCATCCCAAATGCTCAGGATCGAGATCGAAAGATTGGGATGGAAAAACTTTGAACACCTCTAATTTTGCATTTATATAAAGCAACTATGTAAAAGTTTTATCTCTAATTTTGCATTTATATAAAGCAACTATGTAAAAGTTTTATCTCATAAAGCGCAAATGTAATTTTTAAATATATTCCGAAATAACCAAAAATAACATCAGTGAGCCAACGTGCATGAACAAGGTTTTGTTGAAAGAGACAAAACTCACTTCAATGATCTCTATATCTCGTAAAAATTATTATGTATCTACCGACTTAATTAGTATCTAGCTATCTTAGAGGATGCCGCCAATTTTCTAAAAAAAATGTTTGCTTCCAACTCCTTTTGATCTTTATACCCAAATTTCTCATCATCAATAGGCTTATGGATATTTATTTAGATCCAAAATATAAGTTGTTTTTTGGATTAAGGTGCAAAAATATATATGAGATTTTTTATAAAGTGCGCTCAATACCTAATACTTTTCCTGAGGGGTAAAAGTAATTATGAATTTCCAAAATAAGTGTAAAAGTACACATTGACCGTTAGTTGACCGTTTGTTCGAATTTTAAAGAGTTAAAGTGCAAAAATACACATAAGATTTTTCCAAAAGTGCACTCGACACAAATGTCTTTTTAGGGACAAAAGTAACTATGAACTTCCAAATTATCTACAAAAATACATTTTGACTGCTAGTTAACCGTTTGTTTGAATTTTTGATTGAAAATGGTGACATTGAGAATGACATGAGTGATTAAGAAACAATAAAAAAAAATAACAATTTGCTGATTGTGTAAAATTCTTTCCTTAATTTTATAATATTAACTCATCTTTTAAATATTAGTCAAGGTAAAAATTAATTCTACCATGATCATACCAAAAATTCCCATTTCAAAACTAAAGTCATCCAGTTTTATGTAACATCCAAATAAAGTATGATAATCAAAGTATGCGGTCGAATTAGAATTTACAAAATGTGGCCCTATGAGTGGCAATATACATCAATTCAACACATAATAAACCATAAGATGCTATACAAATATATATATATATATATATATCTATGCCTCAGGAGCTCCTTCCGACGTCCTAGTAGGGGAAATATCACCGGAAAAATGTTAAATTGACGGGGTGAGATAAAAGCCTCAGTAACCAGCTATCCGACTTACTACACATGCTGACATGTGTTTATGAGGGGCCAAGTGGAACAATTTATATAACAAAATATTATATATATATATATATATATAATTGACAAAATTTAATATCACAAATTTTCATACACAAATTTCATATTAGGAATTATATACCTGTAGCGCCCGAAATTTAGAAAATATGGAGCTGCTACCAAAATTTTTGAAAAAGGATAATTTTGAAAACCCTTTTTTTGAAAGTGAAATTGATTTACAAAAACCATTTAGGGTTCGGGAGTCGATTGTGTATGGTGAAGGTGTTAGGCACCTCACAACACCCATTCATAAGAATGGTTACCCTAAGTTAATTATTTAAAAATATTATGGCATTTAATTTTATTATAATTACTCAAATAAAACGGAATATGTACAAAAATAAATGAAATGAAAACTAAAGAAAAAAAAAATGAACATTTATTTACAAAAAGAAAATAAAAAATATATATTTATTTACAAAGTTGGACTTGACCTAGGATGGAAACTTTGGGCCTACGTACCCTTTAGAGGGATCAAAGCCCACGTAGTTCGGGGATAGAAATGCGTGTCACTTTGTTTGTATTTTTTAAGGGAAAAGTTCCTTTAATTTATTGAAGAAAATGATTTTTTATTTATGAAATCAATTTTTTTTTGTTTTTTCATGAAAGAGGGTTTTTCCATTTTATTTTCATTTATAAAAATGTGTTAAAATATTTTTCTTTTTTTTAAAAAGAACCTAAGAAAGGGATAAAGAAAAAGAAGAAGAAGAAAAAGACACAAGTTAAAAGAATGGGAAGCCAAAGGTGAGGAGACTTTTGTATACCTTTTATCCTTGAAAACTATTCAAACAAACAAGATGAGAAAACCATATGGGTAGATCAACACACCATTCATTGCATTTTCTTTTATCCATGTTATAAATCCGTTCAATCTTGACAAGCATATATTTGGGGCAAGAGAGCAAATTCGATCAAGCATATAAGAGTCACAAAGTGTGAGGACCTGTTAAAACAAAAAAAAGACTTTCTTGCAATATGACATGTTAGCATTAGAGGAGGGAGCATGCAATCATTTCAATCATCAAAATATCACCATAAAAAAAACTGTCAGCGAAGTAATGTGTTCAAATATAGCAATATCAAATGGTTGGGAGCACACTTGAGCATTCAATGAAGATAGAAAGAAACCAAACAAAAACACGCCTAGAGCTTTGTATGTAAGTGTCTCAATCTCATGGATATGTTCATTGGCAAGTATTTAGATATGTCATGAAGAATATTAGGTTATTCCAACTAATTTCTAATTCTCAAAACTTGTGAAAAAATAAGAAGGAGCAATGACATGAGAAATCAAATTAGCACTCTACCTTTCCTCCCTGCTCTCCCAAAATCCTTCTCAAATTCTTGTGTCTTTGCTCTCCTAATTTTTTGTGTGTTTTGCTTCAATCCTTGCACCTTTATTTATAGTCTCAAAGTAGGGTTTTCTTCATAAATGCTCCTTCTTTTTTGAATTTTCATTTTTGAATTTTTTTTTGTACTTTATGTTAAAAAATACCTAACTTGACCTAATCACCATCAATGGAGATTTTTTTTTAATTTTTTTTTAATTTTTATTTTTTGTATTTTCTATTAATAAAACTTCTTAATTTGACCTAATCACAATCAATGAGAGTTTTTTTTAAATTTTTCCCATAAGTAATTTCCTAATTTAAACTTATCAAAATAAATGAGAGATTTTTTTTTTCATTTTCATTTTTTATTTATTTTCTTATATTTTCCCTACAAGCAACTTCCTAATTTAAACCTATGAATGTGAGATACTTTTTTATATATATTTTTTATTTTCCTTTAATGAATGACAATGCCAATTTGGACACTAATCATCATCAATGAAAGGATTTTTTTTAATTTTAATTTTAATTTTTTTCCTTTTAATGTTGTTTTCAATTTGGACACCAATCATTATCAGTGGGAGGATTTTTTTTATTTTCGTTTTTTTATTTATCTTTTAATTTTCCCTTTAATGATGATTGGCAATTCAGACACCAATCATCATCAATGAGAGAAATTTCTTTTATTTTTATTTTTTATTAGTTTTTTAATTTTTGAGTGAGGCTCGATCAAATAGGGTGTTCATAATACCACAATTACTATATATCAAATATCATATTATCATCCCCATTTGCCTCATATCAATCCAACCGAATTGCCTTATTTTGCCGAATAGACCCATGGGTTAAGTTACTATCCATGACACTGGCCACTCAAAAAGCTTACCTGTCACATGATGAGGATTGGCCAAATCCACATAGCACGTGCCCAGACCATAGGTCTTTCCCCTCATTGAACTAGTAGGGTGTCGTAGCCCCTCATTGAACTGGTGGGACAATAAAAAGCCAACCATCGTGCATCAATGGAGACTAAACCATGTGGTAAAATAATTTACTATATCTCATCCCAAACCTATAATCAAAATAATTATCAATAATTATTTCAACGGGATTTTCCCAATATTTCTATATTCATATATAAATATATACATATTTTTCATTTCAAATCATAAAGTTTCACAAGACAAGTTTATATCAAAATACTTCATAATATAATGATAACTTTTTCAATCACAATAAACATTTATTCATTGAAATATCTAATAAATATCAACATACTATTTTCAAATATCAAAATCATTTTACAAAATACTCATAAACAATATACCAATACACATAACAAATGAAAAGTGGTTACATCTCGCTAAAGCAAAATTATAATCACAAGCTCCTAATCCAAGAACTCAAATACTCGCCAAAAAATCAATCTATAACAATCAATTCATTATACATTAATAACTCTTTAATTAATTAGAAAAATTAATTAATTTAACTTAATTTTATAATTTTAAAGTTTTGAATTAATTATTCTCACAAATTCCAATTTCACACTAAAATCCCAATTATTAATTTAAATATTTTTCTTAACTCAAATAACCTATTCAAGTCATTGATTATTATTAATTTCATTCACTTACATAAAACCCCCAATTTTAAGTTTAGAAAATAAAATAGCTAAATTATAAATGATCATCCTAAACAAAAATCTAAACCGATTAAAACTTTAAGAATACCCCCAATAATCCAAATAAATCATTTATCCCAAATTTAATTGGTTAAAAATCCCAATATAGAATTATTTATATATTGATTATACAAATTGAATAACAAAAAATAAACCGATTAAAATTCACTATTAATTATCCTCTATATTCCTAAAATATTCTCTAATCAGCAATAATTTACTATCATATGAAAGAGAAAATTATTTAGAACATTTTTTATGAAAAAAATTTTGTGCTTAGAAGTGATTTTGAGTACCTTATTTATCTCCAATAATATGAAAATACTCCTACCAGTCTCGTCGTACGTTTATCTACACAACACTTCACTCAAACCTCTTGCGTGAAGTGTGTATGGAGAAGGGGTATTTATAATACCCTCTCCATCTTGCTTTAACATGTTTTTTTTAATATATAACATTGGGTAGTGGCACCGAAATAATGAATGATGGCGTACCAACATGTTTGTTTGTTTTTTTTTATAATAATTTTTTTAAAATAATTTTTTTAAATTTATAATCATATTCTGGAAATAAAAATGAATATCTTACAATTCTCTCTACCTAATTAGAATTTTCTCCCAAAATTCGATTCAAGTAAAGAACAAAAATACAATCAGAATAATTCAATCAAGACAAGCATAACCACAAATTTAAGCAAACAGGTTAGGAAAGTCATGACGCATTCTTTTCTCAGTCTCCCAAGTTGCATCTTCATGTGTCATACCCTTCTAGAAGACTTTTACCAGCCGAATGGTCTTTTTCCGTAGTTGTTTGTCCTAGACATCCAAAATTTTCTTTGGTTATACTATATAAGTCAAGTTTTCTTTCAACTCAACTTCCTCAGGTGGAATGACATGAGACAGATCTGGATGATACTTCTTCAATTGTAATACTTGGAACATGTAACCCCCTGCCTTTAAACACGTAATTATAATTCGATAACACATATTTAAATCGGATTAGAGACCATTGGATGCTTTAACCTCGTTTTAAACTTTCTGTTTCACAGTAAAATTTTTACAAAACTTTCAAAACTCTTTTTTTTCCATCCAGGTCTCAATTTCAATATTCGAATATAATTACCTGTGCAGTTAATGTACATTCAATCATATCAGAGTGCATAATCGCATCCCCGGCAACTCCCGGGTTCTATGCATAAAAACCTGAAGGTTTATAAGTATACACTAGGGGATTACACAACCAAAATCGAATGTAGTGTTCCTGATTCAGAATATACAGTAATCCCAAGTTCAAAATACTTAACCAACGTTTCCAACTCAACTATATACCCCCAAGGGCCCTAATTGCTCCGGGTTGGCCGCTTCTCCTTTGAACCACACGCCCTGTCTGAAATGTTAGTCATAGGAAAGAATGAGATTCGAGAGAATCTCAGTAGTAACAAACCACTCACACAATGCATAAACACAAAGTATGTACATAAATCACAAATAGCAACAGCAGCATCAATCTCAAAGATACATGGTTTTCACTACAAACGACAGCACTCATAGTTGTATACACAATACGACAGCTCTCGCTGTAATCATAATCATGACAGCTTACGCTGTAATCACAATAACGAAAGCTTATGCTGTAAACGACAGCTTGCGCTGTAAACGACAGCTATCACCAGCTGTAACCATAGCAGCATCAAAGATTCATCACAGAATAGTGATAACACACACATACAGAGTATTAGACATAGTATAAGAGAGAGAGTCACTACCTTGTCCTTTCCTGACGTCCTTCGGTGCAGTTGGCTCCCGAGGGCGGCAAATATCGAATCCTACAATTCTAAATGCACCATTTAGACACTTCCATAGTGTTACTTGGGGTTATATGAGTCTATAATAAAAATTTACAAAAATACCCCCGGGGACTCGGCCCGGGCCCGCCGTACCCGATCCGGTGTACTTTTCTTGAAATTTTAACATGGGCTATCCTGACATATTTTCGCCCAAGGAATCCATTTCTGGACTCGGAATTATCAAATTCAATGTCAAATTATGAAATTGCCCTTAGCAGCTCTACTTTTAGGGTTTTAGGGGTGTTTCCGTAATTATGCTTTCTCGGCCTTTTTTGAAAAAGTGTCCAACTGTAACCCCACCTATTTCCGCCCACTGAATCCAGTGGAATCATCAAATCATTGAAAATCCAACTCTAAGACCCATTTACAGCCTTGGCCGAAATATACATGTTCTCCGGGAAAAATTGGGGTTTTACGATTTCGGCTCCGTAAACGCGTTCCTTTCTACTCCTAACCACTTTATTCACTATTACATTAGGTTATAACTACCATTTGAACCAAAATTGGGCAGCATAACCCTTAGGAAACTCAATTTCCAAACTTTAAAACCAATGGCAATCCGGCAAAATTTCACCGATTAAATTGCCCACAGCAGCCAGAATAAGCAATATACGAAAGTTTGGAAGTTACCTCAAGCTCCCTCTGGCTTTTCCCAAATTTGGCTGAACCCTAGCCTCTTTGAAACACCAAATTTTGAGCTTCACAACCTTAAAGAATAAAGAGGAGTAGCTTAGAGTCGGAATTATACGCGTTAGGAGCTAGATCGTCGGAGAAATCGGCTTACCTTGTGAGATTTCTTCCTCTTTTTCTCTCTTTTCTCCAAGCTCTCTTCACGTCTTTTTTTTCTCTGAAATGGGTCGGGAATGGCTGATCAAGATGATGGAATTGCTTTTAATTCCATGTTGATGTCACCTTACCACATGATGATGTCATAATTTCTAATTTCACATTTTCGGATTTTCTGGCAGATTTTCTGCCCAACTTTGAAAAATCATAACTAATTCTAGAAAAATCGAAATGAGGTGATTCCAA
The DNA here is from genome assembly GCA_963242795.1 of Inga leiocalycina. NCBI lineage: Eukaryota > Viridiplantae > Streptophyta > Magnoliopsida > Fabales > Fabaceae > Inga > Inga leiocalycina. The sequence continues at coordinate 68,551,814 of OY725326.1, forward strand.
AGCCAAATGAAAGATATTTAAGTCCTCTTCATAGGAAAAATATTGGCCATTACTGAAAATCACCACAAAATTCCCAGAATTTCAATCTTTGCATACTGTTCCAGAAAATAATTAATTTCGCTGGGCAAACTTCAAAAATCCAAAACTCTTAGGTCACAAATCAAAATGATACAAATTATATGTTTATTTTGAAGCTTGACATGTGAACTTTAATACTGGAAAATTTCAGAATTTTTAGACACCATTTGCCTATTTAAAACGTCCATACAAATTGGCTGCCCTGTACAGAGTTTCAATGGACAGAGTTTTCAACTTTTGCACGATTGTTCCCAATGGTTCCAATTTCACAATAAACACTCTCCCCACACGAATTTTCACAAGGAAGCCATTGGAATCATTAAAATATCCAAATTCCCATCACACATTCTCCAAAAGTGTTTATTCAACAATAATTATATCCACTTTTAAAGTCATTAGCCCTTAATCACTTTTTGGGATATTACATGAACACGTCATGCACATTAGATAAGTGTGGAGGCAAAGTGTTCCTCCGATAGGCAACCGGCCCAATCTACTTCAAAATCTCATATGGCCCAATGAATCGGGGAGTCAACTTCTTTGCCTTAGACCTTCCAATGCTCGAATAGGTGAAACCTTTAGGAAAACATTATCTCCCTCATTAAATTCCAATGGACTCCTCCGACGATTTACAAAACTCTTATGTTGGCTCTGAGCTATCAACAATTTCTGTTGTATCATTTCAATCTTTCAAGATGTTTGGTCTACCAAATCTAGTCCAATAATGGTTCTTTCACTCAATTCTGTCCAACACAACTGTGATATGCACTTCCGACCATATAAAGCCTCAAAATGTGACATCTGAATACTAGAGTAGTAGCTATTATTATTCGTAAGTTCTGCCAATGGCAAGTGCTTGTCCCAACTACCTGGGAGCTCGATGGCACAGGCTCTCAACATGTCATCGAGTGTTTTAATAGTCCTCTTGGTTTGATAGTCTGTTTAAGGATGATAAGCGGTGCTGTACTTTAACTTTGTACCCATTACCTCTTGCAGGGACTTCTAAAAGTTCAATGTAAACCTTGGATCATCATCCAATATGATACTCTCTGGCACTCCATGCATACAAACAATCTCTTTAATGTACAACTCAGCCAATTTCTCTAAAGAGAAGTCTACTTTAATCGGTACAAAGTGTGCTGACTTAGTTAATTGGCTTGGATTGGCAGCAAACCCATGATAAAATCCATAGACATGCTATCCCATTTCCATTTAGGGATATCCAGATTATGAAGTAGTTTTGGTGGTTTTTGGTGCCCGATCGTGACCTTCTGGCATGTCAAACACTTCAAGACAAAATCGGTCACATCTCTCTTCATCTTCGGCCACTAATACTGTCGCTTCAAATAATTATACATCTTAGTAATTCCTAGACGCATAACGTACTTGCTCGATGAACTTCTTTCAGAATGGTTTTCATGATCTCATCATTGTTGGGAACACAAATTCTCTTCTTGTATCTCAAGATATCCGCATTCTCGATGTCATAATCCTGAACTTCACCATGTTCTAGTTCATCTCGAATTCTACTTAACTGATCATCTTTCATTTGTGCATCTCTTAGGTCCTGATAAAACCCATATTCACCAAGGACTGCAATTAAAATAGCCCTTCTTTGATCTGGAACTACATGGATATCTCTTAATCCATTTAGCCAACTCTGCTTTTCCAAGCTAATGTGAAAGAATTGTATTGACTTTCAACTCAAAGTGTCTACAACCATGTTAGCCTTGCTAGGATGATACTTCAACTAGAAGTTATAATCCTTCAGGAATTCCATCCACCGGCGTTGCTGTTATTTAACTCCTTTTGATCTACCATATACTTCAAACTCTTATGGTCACTAAATACTTTAAACTGAGATCCATACAGATAGTGTCTCCAAATCTTCAAGGCAAACACCGTAGCTGCCAATTCCGGGTCATGAGTATGATAATTCTCCTTATGAGGTCTCAATTGTCTTGAAGCATATGCAACGACCTTGACTTCTTGCATCAACACACAACCCAAACCCTTGTGGGAAATGTCCGTATACACTATGTATGGATGACAGGGATCAGGAAGGGTAAGAACATGTGTTATAGTCTACTTTGCCTTTAATTCTTGAAAAGCAACTTCATACTTATCAGTCCATATAAACGGTTGATCTTTCTTAGGCAACTTGGTCAAAGGTATAGCAATTTGAGAGAACCCTTTGATGAATCTCCTGTAGTAGCCAGCTAATCCTAAAAAGCTTTAACTTCAATCACCGACTTTAGAGATTCCCATTTCAACATGACATCCACTTTACTAGGATCAACAGCTACCCTTCAGCTGACACCATGTGGCCAAGGAAATTTACTTCCTTGAGCCAAAACTCATACTTACTTAACTTAGCGTACAACTGGTGATCCCTTAATATACGCAATGCAATGTGTAAATGCTCTCGGTGCTCTTCCTCATTCTTGGAGTAAATGAGAATGTCATCAATAAAGACAACAATAAATCAATCTAAATACGGCCTAAAAATCCTATTCATATAATCTATAAAGTCGGCTGGAGCATTGGTCAACTCAAAAGGCATAACCAAAAACTCATAATGCCCATAACGAGTTCGGAAAGCAGTCTTCGAGATGTCCTCAGCCCTAACTATGGTTGATGGTAATCCGATCTCAAGTCGATCTTAGAGAACATTGTGGCTCCCTTGAGCTGATTTAGTAAACCATCAATCCTAGGCAACATATATTTATTCTTAATGGTGACCTTATTTAGCTGTCTATAGTCAATACACAACCGTATACTTCCATCCTTCTTTTTGACAAACAATACTAGGGAACCCTAGGGAGAGACACTTGGTCGAATAAAACCTTTCTCAAGCAACTCTTCTAGTTGTTTCTTCAACTCCGCCAACTCTGATGGCGACATCCGATAAGGGCCCTTAGAAATTGGGGTTGTACTTGGTACCAAATCAATAGAGAACTCAACCTCCCCTCCAGAGGCAATCCTGATATCTCCTTTAGAAACACCTCAGGATATTCTCTTACTACCTTTATATGATCGATCCCAACTTCCTTATTCACACTAACAGAGAAGAAAACTTTATAGGCCTAACAACCCTTTCTAATACACTTATCCTCTTGAGCTGTTGACAATAACATAGGGACTATAAAGGCTTTTATGGATATGGTATTTATGGCATAAGTGGCCACTTCCTTTTTACAATAAAGTACAACATCATTGTCCACTAGCCAATCCATAATGATAATAACATCTATGCCTTTTAGCAGCAAGCATGTGCAGTCATCATAACGGCCCTAACAGGGTTAGAAATTCTCAGGTTATATGGTAGAACAGATATAGGGAAAATCATACTTCTTAGCATAATCAAAAGATATGAAAGAATGTGCAGTACCTGAGTCAAACAATACAATAATGTTATGACCTTAAAGAGAAATAGTACCTTTGATAACATTAGGGGATGCTCCAGCCTCCTCCTGAGTCATGGCATACACCTTCCCAGGAATAGTTGGATGACCACTTTGGTTAGTTTGCTGCTGCTGCCCCTCTGGACAATATCGTGCAAGGTGGCCAAACTTATGAAATTGATAACACTGCCAACATAGCCAGCATGAGCCCTCCCACATTTTGGGCAAGGACTATTAACACTTGGGGTTGACATTGCCGTTTCACGGTGAGATTGCTGGCTTACTCCAGTATGGCTCTTCTAACTCTATTTCCTCTAGGAAATACTTTAGAAATTACTTTGTTGAGATCCACTCCTTTACCCTTAACTCTTCCTACCAGAGTTCCCTGTACCCCCAGAATGAAACCTAGATAGCTTGTTTTCTCCACTCACTGGTTTATTAAAAGTGGAGAACTTGCCCTAATTTTCTCGGGGTTTGGCAACCTTGATTTCATGCTTCATGCGCGTAGCTAACTTCAACTTTGTGCAATTTTTCTCAAAACTCTTGATATCATGCATTGGCACATAAGGCTTTAACTCTGGCCCAACCTTGATAATCAGTTGACACAATCTCCAATCCGGGTCATCTTTCTGTTGTAAGTAGGTCACATATCTGGATAAGTCGATGAAAGTCTCAATAAACTCACCCTCATATATGTCATCTTGTCGAAGGGCATATAATGCTGTCTCCTTCTTATGTCTTAATGCTGGAGGGAAGTAATGATCGAAGTACTTAGTTCTAAACTCTGTCTAAGTTTTCCTTGAGTCATCTAGACCACTTGTGCTTTGCCACCATCTCTGATCACGATCCCTCAATAGAATAATGGCCACTTTGGCCTTTTGATACTTATTACAAACAATAGCTCTAAAGATGGTTTCCAAACCCTTGATCCAGGCCTCAACCTTCAGCGGATCTAAATCTCCATAAAACTTTTCAGGATCATGACGATGGACATCTTTCCACACCTTATTGATAGCTAGTTCTTTAGGACTGGGTTGTGATGATCCTTCACCCCTAATACTCTTTGTAGGGCTTTCATGATTAGTTGAGCCAACTGGCTTATTTCTCAATATGGCTCTATACTGGGCTTAGGAGCCTCATAATCCTTTGGCTTTAGGATACTCCCCTCCTCTCTTAACTTCTTTCGAAGATCTTCCTCAAACTACTGAAACCTTACATCCATAGCTGTTAGTAATTTATCTTTGAGTTAATCCAAAAGAGTCTCGTTCTCTTGAGACAATTGCGACTCAGCATCATTTGGAAGTGGGTTAATAGTGGAAACAGTCTCTCTTGTATTTACTATTTTTTCCCCACATAAGTATGAAACCTATCATAACAAATAAGGATACAACCCAAAATAACACAAAAACACAGGGAGGTTATGTGTGAAAGAGTATATTGCTACTATATGCAATACATCACAGATCGTAGAATCGGTGGCTCTAATACCAAATTGTAAAATCCTTTCCTTAATTTTATAATATTAACTCATTTGTTGAATATTAATCAAGGCAAAATCAATTGTACCGTGATCATACAAAAAATTTCCATTTTGAAACTAAAGTCATCCAGCTTTATATAACATCCAAACAAAGTACAATAATCAAAGTATACAATCGAATTAGAGTTTACAAAATATGGGCCCTATGAGTGGCAATATACATCAATTCAACACATAATAAACCACAAGAGGCTATACACATATATATAGATATATCTATACCTCAGGAGTTCCTCCCAACGTCCTAATAGGGAAAATATCATCGGAAAAATATTAAATTGAAGGGGTAAGACAAAAGCCTTAATAACCAGCTATCCAACTCACTACACATGTTGACATGTATTCATGAGGGGCCAAGTGGAACAGTTTATATAACAAAATATTATATATATAATTGACAAAATTTAATATCATAAATTTTTATACACAAATTTCATATTAGGAATTAGATACAACGATTACTATATATCAAATCTCAGATTACCATTCCTATTTGCCTCCCATCAATCCAACAGAACCGCCTTATTTTCGCCGACTAGACCTATGGACTAAGTTACTATCCATGTCACTAGCCATTCAAAAAACTCATCAGTCACATGATAAGGATCGGCTAAATACATAGAGCATATGCTGGGACTATGGGTCTTTTCCCTCATTAAACTAGTGCAGTGTCGCAGCCCCTTATTGAACTGGTGTTTTCCCTCATTGAACTAGCCATTCAAAAAGCTCATCGATCACATGATGAGGATCGGCTAAATCCACAGAGCATGTGCCGGGACCATGGGTCTTTTCCCTCATTGAACTAGTGGGGTGTCGCAGCCCCTTATTGAACATGTGGGCAGTTCATCATTGAATTGGTGGGACAATAGAAAGCCAACCATCGTGCACTAATAGAGGCTATACCACGTGGTAAAATAATTTACTCCATCTCATTCCAAACCCATCATCACAATAATTATCAATAATTATTTCAACTGGATTTTCCTAATATTTCCATATTCATATATAAATATATACATATTTTTCATTTCAAATCATAAAGTTCCACAAGGCAAGTTTATATCAAAATACTTCACAATATAATGATAACTTTCTCAATCACAATAAACCTTTATTCATTGAAATATCTAATAAATATCAACATGCCATTTTCAAATCTCAAAATCATTTTACAAAATACTCACAAATAACATATTAACACACATAACAAGTGGAAAGTGGTTACCTCTCGCCAAAACAAAATTATAATCACAAGCTCCTAATCTAAGAGCTCAAATACACGCCAAAATATCAATCTATAGCAATCAATTTATTATACATTAATAACTCTTTGAGTTATTAGAAAAATTAATTTACTTAACTTAATTATATAATTTTAAAGTTTTGAATTAATGGGATATGAATCAACAATGGATTTGATCTGTTTACTGTTGCATGGCTTGGAAGTAATCCTCAGTATTGATTGGTTGACGGCAAATAATGTGTTGCTAGATTGTAGAAACAAAAGGATTATATATCGCAATCTATAACCACATGCCAGTACATAGGTCAACCTTAACTTCTTTCAGCAACTGAGGCTGAGAGATGTCTGCACAAAGGTTGTCAGGGATAGTATTCTTTTCCATAAATCAAAAGCTAGAACAATATTTGAAAGTTTCCCTGTAGTGGATGAGTTTCCAGTAATGTTTCCAGAAGATATTAGTGGATTACCTCTAGACAGGGAAGTGAAGTTTGCAGTTGACCTTAGGCCTAGAGTGGGAACGATATCCAAAGCCCGATATAGAATGGCTTCGAGTGAGATGGCAGAGTTGATAAAGCAGATTAAGGAGCTACTAGAGAAAGGGTTTAACAGACCCAATGTCTTGCTCTGGGGAGCTCCAGTGCTCTTTATAAAAAAAAGAAAGATGGAAGCTTGCGACTCTTTATTGATTATAGGTAGCTAAACAAGGTGACTGTCAAGAACAAATACTCACATCCCAAAATAGATGATTTACTCGATTAATTGTCAGGTTCCTGTGTTTTCTTAAAAATTTATTTGAGATTAGGGTATTATTAGCTCCGAGTAAAAGCAGAGGATGTATTGAAGACTACTTTCAGAACAAGATATGGTCATTACGAATTCCTTGCAATGCCATTTGGGTTGACTAATGCACATGCAATATTCATGGACTACATGAATTGAATTTTCCATCCGTATCTGGACCAATTCGTAGTAGTCTTTATTGATGATATTCTGGTATACTCATAGTGCAGAACAGAACATGAACAACATTTGACAATATCGTTAAACACATTCAGAGAAAAGCAACTCTAGGCCAAGTTGATCAAGTGCAAATTTTGGCTTTCAGAAGTTAAATTTCTAGGTCATATAGTCTCACAACAAGGTGTCTCAATGGATCCTAACAAGGTGGAAGTAGTATTGAACTGGAAGAGACTGGAGACTATTGTGGAGATACGTAGTTTTTTGGGTCTTGTCGGTTATTACAGGCGATTCATACATAATTTCTCCAGAATCTCTTTGCCTTTGACAAGGTTAATATGGAAAACTCAAGCATTTGTGTGGGACAACAATTGTGAGAGGAGTTTCACAGAGCTAAAGGAGAGATTAACAACAACACTTATGCTAACAATCCCAGACCCACAGTTTACCTATGTGGTCTACAATGATGCGAGCAAACATAAATTGGTTGTGTTCTGATGCAACAAGGCCGAGTAGTGGCATATGCTTCTTGTCAGTTGAAGTCTCATGAACTAAACTATCCTACTTATGATCTTGATTTGGTAACAATAGTATTTGCATTAAAAATCTAGAGATACTACTTCTATGGAGCTATCGTAGAGCTGTACTGCGACTATAAGAGCTTAAAGTATTTGTATAATCAGAAAGAGCTTAACATGAGACAGTACATATGAATGGAGTTACTAAAAGACTACAACCTGAAGATCAAGTACTATCCAGGGAAGGCTAATGTCGTTGTAGGTGCATTGAGCCACAAAACAGTGTAGGTTGCAGCCCTAATAATACAGGAGCATAAATTAATTAAGGATTTCAAAGATCTTAATCTATCTAATCAGATTTTGATTAGCAACAAAAGCTATTACTCGAGCATTCAAATGGCTCCATATGAGGCATTATATGGAAGGAAATGTCAATTACCCTTGTGCTGGACTGAACTAACTAAGAGGCAGTTATTTTTGTTGGACATAGTTGATTATACAATAGAGCTGATCAAGTTGATCAAGCATGGAAGGTTAACTGCTCAAAGTAGACATAAAATTTATGCTGACAAGAGGTGTAAACCTCTAGAGTTTGAGGTCAACAATCATGTGTTCATGAAAGTTTTACCGATCACAGGTATCGAAGGGCATTGAAAGTGAAAAAGTTAAGCCTGAGGTATATTGATCCCTTTGAGATCTTATCTAAGGTTGGGCCAGTAGTGTACCAAATAGCTTTACCCCAAAAACTGAGAAGATTACATGATGTTTTTCATGTTTCATAGTTGAAGAAATATCAACCTGACCTAGAACATGTCTTGGAATATGAGGAAGTCAATGTGTGGGATGATTTGACATATGAGGTCACACTCGATCGATTCATCGATCGGCAGGAGAAATAGCTCAGACACAGGAGTATCCCGTTCATAAAGGTTGTTTGGAAGGGACTATCTCTTAGAGAGGCAACATGGGAAATAGAGGAAAGTATGCAGAAGTGTTACCTGGAATTCATGAGTATATACATATAGCAAATTTCGTGGATGAAATTTATTTAAGGGGGTGAGTTGTAACATCTCAATTTTAATCACCAATATTCCTTGTATGTATTGAGACATTTAACGGAATAAAAAGGTGAATTATGATGCACATAAAGTGACAAAGCAATGCACTTAATGACTACATGCAATATAATTAAGTTTAGCGCTAAAGGAGCAACTTTTAGTCCCTTAAAGGTCTAACAAGGATGTCCAAATTGGAGCATGAAAGAGCACAAATATTGGCCTAATATATAGGTCACGTTTCGGCGAAAAAGAGAAAAAAGGGAAGAAGCCATTATTTAATACAAGAGGTAAGAGGTAATTGAAGCAGCATATTTGGATACTTTAAGGCTATACTTTCGTCACTTTTGGGCAAAAGGAAAAGGGAATTAATGATTGAAAATAAGTTGAAGTATTTTAGTCAAACAAAAAGTGAAGTTTGAAAAGTCAAAAGCAAGATGTAATAAAAGAGCCCTTACATGGTCATTACACATTAGTTTTAAGAGACTCATTTGACTCCCTTCAATAGCCCATTTATGTCAAAAAGAGAGAGGAATGAGAAGCCATTTATGATCAAATTATAAAGGGATAAAGCATAATTAATTGGCATGTGATAATTGTATTAAAATATTATATTTCTATTTAGGTGGAATTATGATATTTTAAGTGAACATCATCTTTCCTTAAGCCTCGTTTTTGACCAAACTAAGAGACCGAGAGAGAGAGAGAGACAGAGCATATGAAAGTGAGCTCAAGAACAAGGAAACAAGAGAGTTCAAGAAGGCAAATCCAAGGTAAGTTGATGAAAATTCAAGTGCTTTTACCTTCTAGTTCATATAAGACCTTTCCTAACCTCTATATCTTCATGAATAACACTTGTAGCAAGCAAAATCAAGAGAAAAGATAGAGAAGGAGTCTACAATTAGAGAGAGAAAGAAGGAGAAATCAAAAAAGGTAACCACAAATGACCTTGTTCTCTTGTGAATTCAAGGTTATTTTTGCTATTGTTGTGGTTGGTTGTTTGGCTTGTTTGATTGATTTTGTAAATTGGAATGATGAAACCCTAAGGGGTTATGCTACCCAAATTTCCACTAGTCATGATTAATAGGTGTTTAAGCGGTTAATCATGTGATTACAAGTGGAAAGGAAGAGTTTAATTAAGTGTAATAATGAAATCCCAATTTCCCCTAAATTTCATCAAGTTTCGGCTAGACCTGGAAATAAGGGTTAGTGCTGGAATTTCATTAATTTGATGGTTCCATTGGATCTAGAAGGGAAAATTTTGTAGGGTACATGTAAAGTTTGAAGCATGAAGGCCTTAGAATGTGAAATGACAAAATTGCCCTTAAAACCCTAAGTTAGGGGCTGCTAAGGGGATTTTCATCTTTTGACAGTGAATTTGGTAAAACCGAGGTAAAAAATGGATTCTACACTTAAAATCGTGTAGGAATAGCTTGGGTCATAATTTTTAAAAAAGTACGGTTAGACCGGGTACAAAAGGACTTAAGCCGGGTCCCCAAGGGTATTATGGTCATTTTGGAGTTTTAAGCAAAGATAACCAATTAAACAAGTTTGAAATAAGATATGAATAAGTATTAACTCATTTATTGAAAATTTGACATTTATAGGTAGCCTGAGTCGGATCAGGAAAAATTAGTAGATAAACTAACTAGATAGCAAAAAGGGGATTCCAGGTAGTGATTCTTTCCTTTATACACTATATGATTATTTATATGTGTTATTGTCATATTCTGTGACACGAGTTGTAGGCATATAGCCTGATTGTGGTGTGGGAAAAACACAAGTACCACCTAGTTGGAAAATCACAAGTACCAGTTGACCCAGTGGGACCCAACTAGGACAGAGAAACAACATTTTCGATCAGGCAATCGTCTCTGGCGGGACAGTGAAACCTTTTAGGGCAGGCATTCATCTGCACCAAAATAGGAGAACAGTCAGGTCTAAACAGTTATTTGGCATTGAATAGTGTACACACATGAGTATGGTGATATAATTTTGTTGCTTATATGGTACATTGCATATTTATTTATCTCATTTTCTATAAATGATTGTGTATTACTACTGAGATTCATTTGAATCTCACCCCTTTTCCCAAAATTTAAATTTACTCAGCTGGAGGTAGCGGCTTTAAGGGCAAGGATGTGGTTACCGGCAACTGAGGGTGTCGGTACAGTGCAGGCTACTATTGGTTATCTGCTATTTTATTTTGACTATTTTGGCCTCTGTAAATATTTGAATCAAACCCTATGAGGATTTCCTATAATGTAATACACGTACTAATATCAGTATGTTTATGCTATTTCTGTATGCCCACTGAACTATAAGTTTATTACTCTGCAAATATCAAAATGTTAAGGGGTTTGACAGATATGGTCATTATAAGGGCACCAAAGAAGAAGGATAGTTTTTTCTTGGTGCCGTACTACCAAGGGTAAGTATACTACATCATTAAATTGTTTGTTAATTATGTATTTTTATTCTCATTATGTTTATTATACTTAGGGGTCATTGGTTTCTTATTGCACTAAATCCCTTCAAGCAAAGGATTTGGTACTTTGATTCAGTTTATGGGGATGCAAACAATCAACCATAAATGGTCGAGGTTTTCAAAAGTAAGTTGAAGAATTTAAATTTGGTACTTTAATTTCTTATGGCCCTGTTAGAGTTTATTATAAATTTAGTGCTTTAATTTTTTATTGTGATGTTGTCAGAGTTGTTTACTATTACATGATGGACAAAGGCCTCAGCTGCCCGGCGTTGCATGTTCGCGACATTGCATCCGCTTACAAATAGAAGAGAGTAGAGGTAATTCACAAACACTTACCATTTTGTGTTAGGCTAGTCAGAGTTGGTTATTTGTATTAGACTAATACTTTTCATTTGTTTGTTTATAGTGTCCATGGTAACTATATATGAGCTCTTATTATGGGTACTGTGTCATGAAGTCATGAAGTACACAGTCACCCGTAATCCTGCCTCAATTAATACTAAGGTATGTGTGTATATATATGTATGTATGTGTATTTAAGTTAAATTAAAAGTCAAGTCATATATATTTTAACATACTTAACTTGTTTTTGTGTGCAGTACTTTGAGGATAGTTATTGTGAGAAATATTAGTTTGAACAAATTGAAGTCATAGAAGAGTTGGCTATGATTGTTTATAGTCAATGGTTTGCTGCAGGACGGAGTTAGCTAGTTGGTTTTCATTTTTGTCTTGATTTCTGTTTAGCTTTATTTGATCTTTGGTTTCTGTATGTTTTGTTTTCACTTTTGCTAGCTGTTCAGATAATTGGTTTTGGCTTTTGTGTTGGTTTTGGTTTCTGTTTTGCTTTTAGTTTAGATCTTTAGTTTCTATTTCTGTTTTGGTTAGTTTCTATTTTCTATAGGTGCTTGTATATCTTGTATATATAATATACAAGTTTTTGTTTCTGTTTTTAGTTTTGGTTTTAGTTTTTGTTTCGGATTTTGGTTTCTGTAGGTACTTGTATATGTAACATGCATGGGAGTTTATAGAAAATGAATGCCAATTTTTTTTAAAATAAAAAATTGTCACCAATACTTAACAGTTATTTGTTAATAACCGTAATATATTTAAAGATATATCATGATCTTTTTACCAATAACCATAAAATATAGGACCCTATAAATAGCGGTTAACTGTTTAAACCATAATGTATTGGGTAATATATTTCATAGTGTTTAATGAATAACCATTAAATATTGTTTGGCATCTTTAACATCCATTGATGAAGAACCGTAAAATAGAGGGCCCTATAAATAACAGTTATTTTTGAATAACTGTGAAATCTATGGTACTATAAATAACAGTTGAAAACCGTTAAATATAAATATTTAGCACTCGAGATATTTAACGGTTTTCAACCGTTAAATATAATTAAAAATAGCTATTAAATATAGACAAGATTGCTAGCAGTGTTAAAGTTGTACAACTTTAAAGCTCGCTACGGATTGAGTGATTTGGGTTTCACCACACTGCTTGAACTATTGCAAGATATGCTTCCATAAGAAAATGTACTTCCTACAAAGACATACGAGGCAAAGCGAATTCTTTGCTCTACAACCGGTATGGGATATGAGAAGATACATGCATATCTTAACGATTGCGTATTATTTTGAAATCAATATGCAATGTTGGACAAGTGCCCTAAATGCAACGCATCTAGATATAGGAAGAAGAAAGGAAAAAGTCCTTTAAAGGTCCTATGTTATTTTCCTATTATTATAAGATTTAAACGACTATACAGTAATGCAGAGATTGCTAAACAATTGACATGGCATGCAAGTGAAAGGATTAAAGACACGAAGCTTAGGCACCCTGCAGATACTCCTCAATGGAAAAAAATTGATCATGAGTACCCTGACTTTGCAGATGAAGTAAGGAACCTTCGTCTTGCACTGTCAACTGATGGAATTAATCCACACGGCATTCAGAGTAGTATAAATAGCACGTGGCCGGTGATATTGATGATTTGTAACCTTCCTCCACACTTGATCATGAAACGTAAGTTTATGATGTTGTCCATGTTAATTTCTGGGCTAAGGCAACCTAGAAATGATATAAATGTATACTTGGCTTCTTTAATTGATGACTTGAAGATGCTTTGGGAAGAAGGCGTCAATGTGTATGATGGGTATAGGGATGAAAGTTTCACTTTGAAAACTATTTTGTTTGGCACAATTAATGATTTCCCTACTTATGGTAATTTGTCGGGATATAGCATCAAAGGATATAATGTATGCCCTATATGTGAAGATGACACTCATTCATTGCGATTAGATCATTGTAAGAAAAATGTTTAGATGGAACATCGAAGATTCTTACTATCACAACATCGATGGAGGAAGTGCACAAAGGATTTCAGTGGTGACTAAGAAGAAGGTAGCCCACCGAAGATGTTGACTGGTGCCCAAGTGTATTCAAAGGTAAAAGACTAGGATATCAATTTTGGCAAGCCTTTTGCAAAGCAAATCGAGACCAGTGATTGGAAGAAAAAGTCCATTTTCTTTAAACTTTCATATTATAAGTCTTTATATGTGAGACATTTTCTTGATGTGATGCATATAGAAAAAAATGTCTGTGATAGTCTAATTGGCACATTGCTTAATATCCAAGGAAAAAGCAAGAATAGTGTCAATTCGAGGTTGGATTTGGTAAACTTGGGAATTAGAGAAGAGTTGGCACCGATTGAGTAAGGGCATCGTACTTATCTATCGCCAGCAGCATACACTCTTTGAGGAAAGAGAAAAAATATTTTTGTGAGTTTTTACAAGGAATTAAAGTTCTCGAGGGCTACTCTTTAAATATAAAGAACCTTGTATCAGTGAAAGAGTTGAAGTTAAAGAACCTCAAGTCTTATGATTGTCATGTGCTCATGCAGAATTTTCTATTGGTTGGTATACGATCCATTTTACCCAAAAATTTAAGAAACACCATAAATAAACTTTGCATGTTTTTCAAGTTGATCTGTGGTAAAGTAGTAGATTCAACAAGTTAATCTGTACTGATTTTCTATCAAATGTTGACCTTGTAGGGATCCCCAAATCCCATCATGATGGACGAAGATCAGGGAAAGGAACAAGTGGGAGGGATGTAATAATGATATCAGTGACTGAATAGGAGCAAGCCCATTTTTATGTGCTATATAACGCTGATGAGGTCGAATCGTATGTTGAAGAACACAAGGATACTTTTCGATTGGTTCATGGTGATAGGAATGAAAATTTGTTAATAAAACAACACAATAAACAATTTTCATGCTGGTTGAAAAATCGCATTAATGATGAGATGGAGCGGAATCCTGATTCAGTTTTTGAAAAATTGAAGGGGCTGTTGAGGGGACTAAGCTTAAATGTATTATCTTACAATGGTTATGCAATCAATGGTTACACATTCTATACATAAGACCATGATACACAAAGCACGATGTAGAATAGTGGGGTAACGCTTGTTGCTGATTCTTGGCATAGATCTAGTGCTAAAGACATACACCTTATCTATGCATTAATGTCATACTTTGGTGTCATTGGGCATATATGGGAGTTAGATTACTCTATGTTCAGGGTCCTTGTCTTCAGATGTAAGTGGGTTAACAACAATAGTGGATTGCGAATAGATGACTTAGGCTTTGTTCAAGTAGACCTTTATAAGGTTTGGTATGAAGATGATCATTTTATTTTAGCAGCACAAGCAGAACAAGAGTTTTTCATTCCAGATCCTGCTAAGAAGAAATCATCTATTGTACTCCTATCCAACAAGAATCATCAAGAATAAGTTGATTTTGAAAGTAATGAATATTTGTGGTCAGTAGACATTGGTATAGATGTAGATGAAGATGAAGATGGAGATGGACCCGTATATGTGAGAAATGATCATGAAGAGGGAACTTGGGTCAAGAGAAACAAAATTCTCAATCTAACACGAATTCTGAAGAATAAAATTTTTAATCAAATAAGAAAAAGGAAAAGATAATGATTGCCTTGACTTGTTTACTTGAACGTACGTTTTTATATATTTCAAAATAATTTACTTTCGTTGACATGGTTTACATTGTGCACTAATATTTTGTTTTAGTTTATTTCACTCCTAGAAGTCTGGACTCACCACACGATGAAACTAATAATGTTCCTAGGGACATTGGTAGACAAAGAAGTGTGGAGAATGTAAGATGTGGCAGGACTGTTATAACAAGGTTGATCAAATTGAGAAGTAAGAGAATCAAGTTATAACTGGAGTGGAATGAAAAGGGAAACCCAATCGGTGAGAACAGTACCTCATTAAATAACTTGATTGGGACTACAGTTCGAGACAGAGTCCCTATTACAGTTCAAGACTAGAGACAGGTGAAGTAACATTATGAAGATGAAATCTATGATAAAGTGCAGGTAACACATTACTTACTTTATTGTTCAGTTTGTTTTGTTTCACTTAATTTCAATGTAACAAATTATATTTTTTTATTGTTACAGACCATTTTTATTATTGATGATCATTGAAAGAACTTCGTGCTAAGAAAAACCGATAAACTTATGAGAAATTTTGGCTCTGATCTTGTAAAATTCTTCTTGAGGGATGATAATGAGATTATCATTACTACACCACCGGTATTATACAAAGGAATCATCATCAAGAAATATGGGATGAGTTTATCGAACACATACAACTTAGGAATTCCTGGTAATATAATATGTTTGACTTTCCCTATTACTTGTCATGTACATATTTGTAATTAACATTTTATATTGATATGAATAATTTTGATCTAAACGGGAGTTGAGCGAGAAAAATCACACTAATGCCACCAACATGCCATACCGGTACACACAAGGACCTGCTTCATACACACAGTTAGAACAAAAATTGGTAAGAACTAATGATTATTTCATATATAGATAAATTGTATGAATATTATTTAACTTCTACTAACTTTGATGCGCATATAGAAGAATCAAGTTCAGATGTTACACAGGTGCCACGACATGATCTGTGGATAGCCGGTTCCACAAATAAGAAAGGTGAAATTTGTAGTGAAGAAGCAAGAAGAGTAACAGAATATTGTGTAAGTATTGGATTATGCGTACAATAAATAATTAGCTTTACTTAAATGAATTTGATTTCTAATAACTATTATTGTTGTAATTCTTTTAGTGGTAGCGACAAATGACATAGGAGGATCCTACATTGGCGAGCTATGTTGGTCGAGATGATTTGTTGAGCAGAGCGCTAGGAGTACCCGAGTATGTTGGTCGTGTTCGGGGTATTGGTTTCGCAGTCACCCAATCAACATACTTTAGACATTATAAGTGCCCTAATAAAAGTGACGTTTCCCAGCTGCGTGAGGAGATGACTAGTTTCAAGCATTAAATACAAGAACTTCACAAACAAAGGCGCTACAAGGAACAACGAGAAGAATAATTCTTAGAACAAATGCGTTTGATGCAATAACAAAATACGTTGTTAAGAGCGTAAATAGAATAGTTGGTGTAGTGTAGGCCAACACAAAATGTTCCCCTCTGTGATAGCCCAAGTGTCAGAGATAGTTGCACTTCCATGCCTAAAGTCCCTTTTCCTTTGGTAATTAATTTCTTCTCTACTTAACTTTATGTTACATTATAATTTAGTGAACTTTAACATATTAACTCTATTTTCCATAGGGTGAATTTCAATGCAAGTTATATGTCGATCAAGCTTCCAAGCATGCGGTTGTAGTGGGTGCTACCTACAACATTGATAAGGACACACTATACAATTCACCGTTGCCCGACAACACACTCTGAGTGAGGGTTAATGTCTGCATGAATGAAGACGTGGTCTTACCAATCTCATCTCGGGATGAGCAAATAATGGTTAAAGATGTTGTAGGTGGCTATGTTGCTTGGTTAATAGGTCTTATCGAGCCATATGAAAAGGTCATTCATTTACAATTCCCTGCACTTTTCCTTCGTACTTCCATCTAAAACTGTGATTTAATTTTCTGATTTTTGCAGGGTGGACAATCTAGAGATAAACAATTCCAACCTTATGGTAAGATTTCAAAGTGTTCGACAACATAACCCAAGTCGAAAGCATCAGCTAGCCAACAGAGCAAAAGAAGACTGGCCTTATATCGTGATCAATTAGTATCGATTACACCAAAATTGATCCGTGAATGAGGACTAGAAATACATTTTGATAGACATATCTATAATATTAGCGGTCTAGTTGATCATGTTAATGGCAATGTCTTGCATGACATATGTAATCGTGAATGGGTTAGTGCTTCGGCTATTAATATTTGGATAAGGTACTTGACCATTATCGTTTATCACTGTTATTAATATTTCTCATTCCATTTTTTTTTGTTTTTATGACACTGTTTGTTTTATACCAGGCATTTGTACCATGACATCTTAATGGATACAAATAGGGTCCAATTTGTATTTGTCAACACTTATCTCGTTGGCCAGCATGAGGGCAAAGTAGATATACATGCACAATTTAATGATATGAAAGATTACTTTTGAAAGAAAGCGATAACAACTACGCTATTTTTAATGCCATACAATGCACAGTAAGTTATTAGTGGTACAATTTTTGTTTTAATTGTTTAACTTTTATCATAACATGATTGTTGAAACAAATTTTTTAAAATATTTTAGGCTACATTAGATATTGATAGTTATTAATCTAGAAGAACTTTCAGGCCTTCGCATTTACTATGTGGATCCTCTAATTAATGGTCTTCCACAAAACCGTTCTGATATGTTGCTATTGTTCAATAGGTAAGTGTACGTGCGCATGTGTCAATATTTGCATATGTGATTGAATAACCAAAAGTAATCAGTTTCTATTTTTTTTGTTAGTTTATTGACTGCGTATCGGGGCTCTATCTGCTTAAGCTATTCTAAAGCTGTTGACCCTCACCTTAGCTATCCTTGGAAGAAGATACGGGTACTGATATATGAATTTACTTAAACTTTGTTAGCAAACAATTTTTATTCATAAACAGAGTTAAATATTTCATTATATTTTTGCAGTGGGCTTTCTAACCCAATGACAATGATTGTGGGTATTACATCATGAAATTTATGAAGGATGTAATTACGTATGATCAGCCATTTATTCTCCAAAAAGTAAGTCATTTAGTTGCAGTTCATATTGTGTTTTAATTAAATTTAATTAGTGCCTGATAATTAAGTTTTACTGATTTTAATTTGTTTTAATGTGCCTGATTGTATATATGTGTAATATTATGACGATCAACGTTATTACACTTTGACTGACCATCAACTTAATGAAGTGATCGAGGAATGGTGTGAATTTGTGTTTAGGCAAATTTCTGGGTAGCTATACTATTTAATTTATTAGCTGGTCTTTGTTGTGTCATGTATTCAAGTTGAATTTTTTGTGTTTCATTTACAATATATTGTATAACTATATTCAGTACTACTTTAGTTAATTAATCATCTGTTTGTATCATTTTAAAGTTTTGTCTTATTCTTGTTGTTTTCTTTTCTTCATTTTACTGTGGATATATATAGAAAATGTTTAAACCATATAGTGCACTATTACAATTATGGGAGATATGAACAAAAAATACAGCAAAAAAAAAAAGAAGTTCTTGTGGCGCTTCCTTAAACAAGGGCCACAAGAAGAATGTAAAAAAAAAGAGGACAGACCTTCCTATGGCACTTCCTTAAAGAAGGGCCACAGGAAGGGATGCTCTCTTGTGGCGCTTGCTGACATAAGCGCCACAGGAGACCCCCCTCCTATGGCACTTCCTCCAAAAAGTGCCACAGGAGGGTATTTTAAAAAAAAATTTAAAATACTCAGCTTTTTTTAAGTGGCATCCTAATATGTGGCACTTCTCTAGCGTCACAGCTAATGCAATCATAAGTATCACAACTTTGTTTTTTTGCAATAGTGAATGTTATATTTATTACTTTTGGGTCACTTCAAAATGGGAGAAAATGTTGCCGCAGAAGAAATACTCCCTCCATCCTCTTAAGCTTCAGATTTTTAAATGGATATCTCTCAAAATATAAGTTTTATTTTAGGTTTATTTAAACATTTATTGCGCTCTTTCCAACTTTATCTCTTATTGATTGTATTAATTGTATTTATTCTGTTTCACTTATCCTCTTTACACATAAGAGTACGGTTGAAAAAATAATACATATTTATTGCCTTTAACTAATTTTAACTATTTTATTGATTAACAATTAACATAAATTGGTTATTTGAAGATTATAATAAGGTACGGAAGGAGTAACAGACAAATTTTTTTATTGCTTTTATTTCTTGTTTCATTTTATTTTTTATTCAAGACAATTCATTTTTTGTTTTTTTGTCAAGCACATGCTAACAAACTTTATGTATTTTATATAATTAATAGTTTGTTATTTTCTAACTAAGTTTGTTAGTGCATTAGGTGACAGCTGTACATTGGATCCTTTTATATATAGCCAAGTGTTGTATACAGTGAAAAAAGATTGACTTTATTTTTCTCAGTTTCACAGACTCCCGATTATAGCTTTCCCTTTTTGTTCATATGTTCTTGCTCTCTTCTTCATTCTCGAGAACTTCTCTTTTCTTCTCTTTTCTTTAATTAGTCAGATTGTAATATGGTATCAGAGTCTTTTGATCTAATTTCACCATTCTTCTTCATCATGGTTGATCAATCTTCTTCTTTGGCTTATCGCATTTCTGATGTGGTTCAAAATCCATCAAATCCCTACTATATACATCCTAATGAAAATCCTTCACTTGTACTTGTTTCTCTAGTTTTAACTGGATCGAATTTTCATTCCTGGTCGAGAGCTATGAAGATGGCATTACAATCAAAGAATAAGTTTCATTTTGTTGACGGCACAATTTTGGCTCCTCTGGCAAATGATCTTCTGTTTCCGATATGGGAGAGATGTAATACAATGGTTGTGGCATGGTTAACTCATTCAATTTCTCCAACAATAGATCAGAGCATCCTTTTAATTGACCATGCTTCTGATATTTAGGAAGATCTTCGAAGTCGCTTCTCACAGTTTTTTATCTTCCGCATAGCTGGTTTGCTTGACGAATTGCACTCGCTTAAATAGGGCAATTTGACTGTAAGTGAATACTTCACTAAACTTGAAATCATTTAGGATGAATTACATAATCTTTGTCCTCTTCCTGTTTGTGGTTGTACTATTCGATGTTCTTGTGGTACTTTTGACAAGATTAATATGTATCAGCAACAGGACTATGTGATTAGATTTTTGAAAGGACTGAATGATAGATATTCTTTTGTTTAATCACAAATTATGATGCTCAACCCTCTTCCTTCTCTTAACTGAGTTTTTTCATTGGTTTCACAACAAGAAAGGGAGATGGGACTTCTTTCTAATCCTAGTAATGTTATTGTCGTTCTTGCTAAATCTGGTGGTGGACCTTCTTCTTTTCATAACTCTGACCATAATAATAAGCAGTGTACCTATTGTGGTAAGCCACACCATACCATTGAAACTTGCTATAAGAAGTATGGTTATCCACCTGGCTTTAAATTTCACAACTCTTCAACTATTAATAATGTCTCTCAGACAGTGACAAACAAAGAGAATCTAGTTCCTTCTGTTTCAATGTCAACATCTCAGCTTTACAGTAGAGCAATATCAAAAGCTCTTGCAATTGGTTCAAAAAGATTCTTCCTCTTCTGCCACTCATGCTATTAACAATGTTGTCTCAGGTAACAATGATCCTTTCATTCTTAAAAACTCCTGGATCATAGATACAGGGGCCCAATCATATTTGTTCTGTTGCTTCCTCTTTTCTATCTCTTAAACCTATACCACTTATTGTTGTTAATTTGCCTAATGTTCTACTGTTATTGCTTATCATTATGGCTCAGTTAATATCTCTGGTTCTCTTGTTCTTCATGATGTTTTGTTCATTCGTAGTTTTCACTTTCATATCATTTCCATTTCCAAACTATTCACTCACTTCGTTATTGTGCCATATTTCAGAACAACCTTTGCTTCCTAATGAATCTATCCCAACGGAAGATGATTGGTTTAGCAAAAGAAAGAGATATGCTATACTTTTTACCTCATCAGAAGGCTACTCGCTGTTTTGTTTCTTCATTGGAAACTTCAATTGTTCCAGCTTCAGATTCTTCTTTTAACTTTTGGCATTTTAGACTTGGTCACCTTTTTGATTCTGTTTTCAAATATATTTAACAGTTGCATCCTTATGTTGTTTTAAATAAGTCTTTTAATCATTGTGTTCCTTGTCATTTAGCTAAACAGAGGCATCTTCCTTTTCCTATCAGTCACACACATTCTAATAAAGTGTTTGTCATATTATATGTTGACATTTGAGGTCCTTATCATCTTGCTTCTATTCATGGCCACAAATATTTTTTAACTATAGTTGATGATTGCTCTCGCTACACATGGGTTTTCTTACTTCATAACAAATCTGAAACTCGTCAGGCACTTAAAAACTTTATTGCTTTAGCTAAAAATCAGTTTGACACTAAAATTCAAACCATTCAATCTGACAATGGGGTTGAATTTCTAATGCCTAACTATTTTTCTTCTGAAGGTATCTTACATCAAACTACATGTGTAGAAACACCTCAACAGAATAGTATTGTTAAGAGAAAGCATCAACATATACTCAATGTGGCTCGTTCTTTGTTATTTCAATCTAACTTGCCCAAAATTTATTGGTCTATATAGATGATATTCTTCTATGTGGCAATGATCTTAGTGAAATTTGGCGTGTTAAGTCTCTTCTTGATTTAGCCTTCAAAATCAAAGATCTTGGTGATCTTAAATTTTTTCTTGGTCTTGAAGTTGCTCGTTCTAAGTAGGGTATTTCTTTACATCAGCGTAAATTTACTTTGGATATTCTTAATGAATTTGGCTTTCTTGATAGCAAACCACTCAAGACTCCAATGTATCATCACACTAAGTTGTCTATTGATACTGGCCAGCCTTTACTAGATGGCTCTCCCTATCAAACTCTTGTTGGTAGACTCATCTATTTGACCAACACTCAGTGTAATACCCCAAATTTTGAGATTTGAGGCTAGAGAATAAGCCTGAAATAAGTGGACTGCTAAGCCCCCAGTTTAGTAGGAGTCTAAATTTATTCCTTAATGATTCTTATATCTTTGGGGTATTAAAGAAAATAAAATGGTGAATTTTGGAGAATACGATGTGAATTAGGATTTGTATGTGTTGTGAATAGCGCCGAAACCCTGTATTTAAGTTCAATTATAGATTAACATCTAAATTGACTTAAAATAGAGGGAGGGGGCGCAATATGGTGAAAGGGAATGATATGATATGTTTGGTGGTGATTTAGAAGAATGACCACAATCAGGGGCAAAATGGTAAAGTTACTGACCAATTGGTCAGTTACTGAAGAGGGAACTCATTGATAACTTAAAGATCCATGGTTAGGATTGATTTGTGTAGGAGATCAAAGGGTGGAATCATATGTGTGTGCGCCTATGTGAGCTCATGGAAGATGGAGCAAGAGTGTGACACTTGGCACTTTGTGAACCCTTGGATCTTGGTCAATGTTAACTCTTCCCTCTCTCCTCTCTTCCCATTAAGGTCGGCTACAAAAATATGCTCCTCCATCTTCATCTCATCTCTCTCCTTCATTCTCCATTTTCGTTGAGCTTGAGGAGGAAAGAGAAAGAAAGAAGCTTAAGGTTACTGCTCTATGTGACCTTTAATGCTCAAACACTCTTCATTAATGTTGATCATGGTGATGAGATCTCCATTGCTATGGTTCTATATTTTTGAAAAGTGGCGTTTGAACACTTGAAGAAATTTAAAAGAAGAGGAATCAAGGAACTAGCTTTAGGAAGAGGAAGATGTGAGTATTTGAAGCATTTTGACCTAAGTATTATGGTCATTGGTTAAGTTTTGTGAATTTCAAAGTTTTTCCTGATTTTCATGTGATTTTGAAATGGATGAATTGGATAGTGTATTGTGGTGAAAATGGTGTCATATTGTGTTTTGGTGCCATTGGAATTAGTTTGGAACTTTGGAATGGAAAGGATTTCAATGTTGAGTTTGGTATTGTGACATTGTAATGACATGTTGTGGTTATTGTGTAACATGTCAATGTGAGTTGAATTTGGTTAATTTGGTGTTTCCAATGGATTCCTTGTGAAAATTTAGGTGGGAATAGTGTTTGATGTGAAAATGGGAACCATTGGAAGCAATTGTGAAAATCTGAAATTTTGTCTATTGGAACTCTGTGCTGGGCAGTTAGTTTGTGTGGATATTTTGAATAGGAAAATGATGTCTAAATATTCTGAAACTTTCCAGTCTTAAAGGTCACATTCCAAGCTTCAAAATGGACATATAATTCATGTCATTTCATTTTGTGAACTGGGAGTAATGATTTTCCAAAGTTTGGGATTAAAACTAGAACCCGTTTTGGAGCAGTGTTGAATTTTGTGCAATTCTATATTTTTATCGTGATTTCTTGTAATGGTCCATATTTTTCCAGTAAAGAGGACTTAAATAGCTTTCATTTAGCTTTAGAATCTCCTCATTTCGATTTTTCTAGAATTAGTTCTGATTTTTGGAAGTTCAGCCAAGGAACAAGATTTTCTTGGCCACGGCTCAAATGTTTCTGACCTGATTTTGGCCGCGGTCAACCCCCAAAAATCAGTATTTTGCACTTCTAAGAGGTGATTTTTGGTATAGTCTTTCCCAACGCTTAGGCATGTGTTTGGGCTTTTAGTATCCACCTAAAGGTCGTGAATGATAACTAACTTTAGTGTGTGGAAGTTGAGGAATTGGAAAAGGGAATAACCCTATGTCCTTGATTTGATTGTCAGGATTCAGTATTTGCCCTGATCATGAGCAGACTATGCCAGAGCACATGTAGAAAGAATAAGGTAGTGACTCTTCCCTTATACTATGTGTAAATACAGCATATGTATGTGTTATTGTTGTGTTTGTGATGTTGCGGATGCTGCGAAGATTGTGTATTTGTGTGTCTTTTACCTTCTGCAGCATGGGGGGTCCTATGGCGAAGGATTGTCCCGCTGGGGCGGTAGTTTACGAGGGATTGAATATGTGAGCTGAAAGGCTATTTGTGCTGCTATGCTGCATGATGATATGCTTGTATGCTATGTGATTATGTGTGGTATGAGTGATTTGTTACTACTGAGATTCTTTTGAATATCATTCTTTCCATTGACTAATCTTTTAGACAGGGCAAGCAGTTTGAGGAAGAAGCAAGCAAGCAAGGATGGGTTAAGCTCCTGGTTAGGAGCATTAGTTAATAGTTGGTTATCATAGATTAGGAGCATTGTATAATTTGTATTCGTCTTTGGATTTGGGATGTATATTTGGATATGTATTTGAGACGATTTTGAGTAATCCCCGTATAGAAGCTGTAATGGGTGTATGTGCCTTGTAAAGCTTGAGTTAATAAATGGAAACTGGGGTTAGCCAGAAATTTTATTATGCACTCTGATATTTATATGAACATGAATTATCTTCGTGAAGTAATTGTATTCGAAATATGAATGTGAGACCAGGTGTATTAGATTTAGAAAGGTATTTGTGAAAACCCTATCGTAAAAATGGGACATTAAATGAGTTTTACTAATCGTTGGTCTCTAATTCATCTTAATCGCGTATTTTAGATATAATTACGAAGGGGGTTATACTCGGCCTGATATATCCTACGCTGTCCAACAACTTAGTTATAGCTAGTTCATGTCTTGTCTAACAGATGCTCATTTACGTGCTACACACCGTGTTTTGTGTAACGCCCCAATTTTCGATTAGGGGTTAATGGTAATTATTGAGGATAATTATCGGATTAAAGTGGAATTAATGTATATTGGTGACAATATTATTTAATATGTCATAATTGTTGGAAAATTGAAAGAATGGAATTATTGGCATAAGTTGGTAATTAATGGGAAAATTAATTACTAACTAAAAGAAAAGTGAGAAGTGTGATTAAATGGGTAATGGAAGGATTAGAGAGGATAATTGGTGATTAAGTGTGTGAGAACCAATAGGGAAATGACACATGGCAAGCTCACATGTGGGGGAGATATGAGAAAAGTCAAAAGGGGATTTTAAATGCATTTCTCTCTCCTCTCTTCCCTCTTATGCGCTGGAAATCTGAATGGAGGGAGTCTTGTAATCATTTTGTGCTTCTTCTTCACTCCTCCTCCTCCATCTCTCTCTCGTTCTCTCTCTCTTTCTCTCTCTCTCGCCATTGTTGCAGAAATAAGGGGGGAAAAGCTTGCAAAAAGGTAAGGAAAATGGCTTCTATTGCTAAAACTTCCTTCTTTAATATTGATCCTTGAATGAAGAGCTTCATTTTGATGGTTGTAATGTTTTCATTGGTGTTAGTTTGTGACCTCAAGAGATTGTGAAAGTTGAAGAATCAAGAAATCTCTTTGGCAAAGTGAAAGAGGTGAGTGTTATCTCCCTTTTGATATATATATTGTGGATGTTGGTGAGCATTGATTTTTCTGGAAATTTATGCCCTATTTTCGAAAATTAGGGTCTTAGTGAGTTTGGCATGTTGTGATAATGGAAATGGTGTATTATGATGTCTTTTGGACAAATGGATTGGTTTGAATCATTAAAAGTAAAGTTTGGGAACTTTGTGTTGGTTTTGGTGTGTTGGTCAAAATAGGGCATGTGGTTAGATTGTGAATTTGGTCATTTTGAGGTTACCATTGTGTTCCTTGAGTGATTTTGTGTGGGAATAAGCTTGGTTAATGATTTTGGAGTCATTGAACACTTTGGTAGAAAAGTTGGAAAATGCTGTCAATGTGAACTATGTCTGGACAGTTTATTTTTGTGGACGTTTTGAGTGACCAAATTATTTTATAAAATTTTGAAACTTTCCAGTCTTAAATTTCACATCCCAAGCTTCAAAATGGACATATATTTTATGTCATTTCGTTTGGTATTCTGAGAGTTATGCTTTGCCAAAGTTTGGTGCAAAAACAGAACTCTGTTTTGGAGTAATGTTGGGTTTTGGGTGATTCTGTATTTTTGTGATGATTTTAAGTTATAAGCCATATTTTTCCTTGAAAGAGGACTCAAATACCTTTCTTTTGGCTTTGGAATCACTCCGTTTCGAATTTTCTAGAATTAGTTATGGTTTTTCGAAGTTCAGCCCAGAGTCAGGAAATCTCTGGGCCGCGGCCCAAGAGTGGCGGACCGCGGCCCAAACCTTTCTGGCCTGTTTTGGGCCGCGGCCCATGAGTGGTGGGCCGCAGCCCATGGCCTTCTGACCATATTTGGGACGCAGCCCAAGGAATGGCAGGCCGCGGCCCACCCCTGTGTTCCAGCGCTTTAAGTTTTTGAAAAGAGATCTTCACCCTATTGTTTCCCAACCTTCTAGGGGTTTTATTAGAGGCATTTGTGGCTTCTTAAGGGTCATTATTGATAACCAAATCTAAGAGTTGAAGAGTTAATTGAGTATTGGAATAGAGAATAATGTTTCGTCCTTAATTATGACTTTAGGATTTGATATCTGCCCGGAGCATAGAAGGCCTATGCCTGCTCAAGGAAGGAAAGACAAAGGTAGTGACACTTTATCCTATATCATGTGTATTGCATTGCTTGTTTGCATTAGTCATCGATTGTAGTGAAAGTGAAAGGGACGTGGCGAGAGCCCGGACTCGATTACAGTGAAAGTGAAGGGGACGTGGCGAAAGCCCAGACTCGATTACAGTTAAAGTGAAGGGGACGTGGCGAAAGCCCGGACTCGAATATTGATAAAGTGATGGGGCGTGGCGTAAGCCCGACCTCGTATATAGTGAAGGGAACGTGGCGAAAGCCCGATCTCGAATATCGATTGCTGCATTGTGATATATGTTTACTTGCTTTGTATATATGCATCATATAAATAAACTGTTGCTACTGAGATTCTCTAGAATCTCATTCTTTCCAAATAACATTTTTAGACAGGGCAAGTGGATCGAAAGGCAAGCAAGTGGCAAAGGACGATTAGGACTGCCAGCGGTAGTCTTAGTTAAATATTTTGGTTTACTTCGAATTGGTTATCATTTTGGATCATTGTAAACATATTGAATAGAATTGTAGTACTATAGTTTTGTGTAATCCCCGGTATGGATACTGAGATGGGCAATGATGCCCTGTATAAACCTTTGGATTAATGTTATTATCCCGGGTGAACGTCGGGAATTGTGCTTACTCTGATATTGTACATGTAACGGACCAAACAGGCCATTTGTTTTAATGAATGAAATGAATGGAGATCCATTTGTACAGGTGTTTTAAAAAGTTTTTAATTGTGCCGGATTTCTCATTCGATGATTAAATGTGCTTAAATGCTAATCTCGGCCTGATTATCGAAGGGGGTTACATTTTGTGCTACTTAAAGTCTTCTCCTGGTCAAGGCCTTTTTTTTCTTCCTCTTTTGATTTAAGACTTAAGGGTTTCAGTGACTCCGATTGGGCGGGCTTCTTAGATACTCATCGCTCTATTACTGGCTATTATGTTTTCTTGGGTTCTTCTTTGATCTCTTAGAAGTTCAAGAAACAAAATACTGTTTCAGCATCCTCCTCTAAAGCAAAGTATTGTGCTCTGTCATCTTTAGCTCGTGAACTATAGTGGCTTTTATATCTCTTACACTATCTTCACATACCACATCCTTCTCTAGCTCTTGTCTACTGCGATAATCAATCAGCGCGACATATTGCATCCAATCTAATCTTCTATGAGCACACCAAGCATATCGAGATTGATTGTCACATTGTCTGGGAGAAACTTAAGTCCAAAGTCCTTCATTTGTTGCCTATTCGTACATATCATCAGCTAACGGATATCTTCACAAAGCCATTACACCCTGCTCCATTTCACAATTTTTTGTCCAAGATGGGATTGCACAACTTGCACTCTCCAGCTTGAGTGGGGTAACAGACTTTATGTATTTTATTTAATGAATAGTTTGTTATTTTCCAACTAAGTTTGTTAGTGCATTAGGTGATAGCTGTACATTGGATCCTTTTATATATAGCCAAGAGTTGTATACAGTGAAATAAGATTGACTTTATTTTTCTCAGTTTCATAGACTCCCGATTATAGCTTTCGCTTTTTGTTCATCTGTTCTTGCTCTCTTCTTCATTCTCTAGAGCTTCTCTTCTCTTCTCTTTTTCTGCAATTAGTCAGATATGGTAATACATGCATCCTACTATTGAGGACAATCCTATTCGAGGCACGATGAGGCCCTAAATGTGGGCACCTCTCCCACTGACAGTTTGAATATTAATTCGTCACGTTGTAAGGAACTAGTTCTCTTTCGTAAGACATAACCATGCTGGTAAAAGAAAATTCATTTAAGCCATATAAAATGATACATAGTCAAATACGGGCCCTCCTTATCATATACCACTTTGGTCCTATATGTAAATTTCTTGTAGAATAAAAGCTTAATCTTAAATATAAGTTACTTATACAGTAATTAATGGCGCTTTTCTAATTTTATCCTTGTTGAATATAATAAAAAAAATCAATTAAAGTGGAATCATGGGGGTAATTAATGACTTACCCTTTAAGACCAAATATGAAAATTTTAATCAATTTAGCGCGCTTCTTAGGATACCAAAATGGGGTACAAATGATTTATATATAGGACTAGGTGGCATAATTGTGAAGCATAAGGGTGATAACATATAGGCGAAGGGGTGAGACATGTGACCATTTGGTGCGTGTTCAATCCCTGGGAAGTACCACTTAGTTGTGGTTTCAGTTGCGGCGCTTGAGGAGGCATCCTAACTTTTGAGAGCTTAGGTAAACGTCTGAGGGTAATCAACGGCTCGCCCTGCCCAACATTGGTATGACTTAGGAAGAAGGGAGATTTCACCCAGCCCTTGGATTGTGGGTGAGCCCAACCCCTTTCCAAAAGTTTTGTAAAAAAAAAAAAGAAACTTGGGCCAATAACTTTACCCAAATCAATGCTGTCAGCTTGGTGAAGGCGTGCCCACGTGAAATTCCATCAAGCATCCGTTAAACTCCCACCGTGCAGAACCTAAGGAGAGTGCAGGTACTTTCACCATGGAAGCACTAGATATTACTTCAAACTCAATATTATTATCTTACATATATTGCCCCTTCTCTTCCATGGCTGTATCTCTTGTATGCATCAAAGCTTGAGAAGATAGTCTCTTCTTTGGAGTTTAGAGAATTGAGAGATCCCATGGAAATTTCATCAAGCATCCGTTGAACTCCCACCATGCAGAACCTAAGAAGAGTGCAGGTACTTTCGCCATGGAAGCACTAGATATTACTTCAAACTCAATATTATTATCTTACATATATTGCCCCTTTTCTTCCATGGCTGTATCTCATGTATGCACCAAAGCTTGAGAAAGTCTCTTCTTTGGAGTTTAGAGAATTGAGAGATCCCATGGAGATACCAGAGTATTGATGACTTCCCATTTTTAATAGATTTGATATATATTTTGATATATTTGGAAAGTCATCAATGCTAAATTTAAAAACTTTTCTTGAGATTTTATGAAATATCAATTGGGGACATCATTTGTGGGATTTCAATAAAAATAGAAGTTTTTAATTTTATGAAAGAAGAAATAATAAATAATAATGGGAAGTTTTTTCAAATAAAAAAATTTAGATTTATTATTATAATTATTATTTCCTTTTCTTTTCAATGATAGGAACAACACTATTTTGGAAGTTTTGGAGGAGGCAATATATTCCTATATTAATGCGAGGTGTAGAAAAAATACTGTGTATTCTATTTTTTTGGTTGGTGACGGCAACACAAGAGCTCAGAATTTTAATGGAGGGAGCTTAAAGCTTGGAAACGCAAAAGATCTATAATACGGATGAAAATTCGGTATTGAGTTTTTGTTTCTCCTTTCACTTCTCTTTTTTTTTTTTAATCTTTGGTTAGCTATTATATTATTCATGACAATATTCAATTTATGTTGTTAAACCTTGGTTTTGGATTATTTAGTTTGATTATATGGATTAGTGGATGATGATTTCTTCTTTTTAATTGCTATAATGTTTGTTGATTCAATTCTAAGCTTAATTGTTCTAAAATTTGAGAAACTTGATTGAAACTTTATTTGGTGGTTTAAAGGAGCCTAGACATAGGAAATTTATAATAGGTCTTCAATTGAATATGTAGGATTAACTTTTAAGACTTAATTTGCTTGTAAGATTGACATATACCTACTGGCCCTACATAATCTAATTAAGCTTGCACTTAAATTAAATCTAATTAAGTACTAATCGCCTAAGGAATTAGAAATTAACATAATTGGAATACCATTTAGTGGATCGAAAGACACTCTTAGGTAATTAAGAGTCCTAGACTAGCAAATATAACTTTAAATGCAATTAAGGGGAAGAATTAGACACTAAAAAGAATTAAAGCTAAAATAATGCAAGTCATCAATTAAGATCTAGAATTACCCTTGTCTTAGCCTTAGTTAGATTTGACTCTTTTGTTAGCTTTTATTTCTATCTTTAATTCAAATTATGTTAATTCAACTTAAACAAATTATCTTACTCTTTATTACTTAATACGATCTGTGCACTTATGAAGTTTTAGGTTATAATTTTTCCCCTATCAAGAATATATTGCTCCTTCCCTTCCAGTGCTGATGGAGTTCTTGTTAACAGTTCCCCAGAATTGGAAACTAAAGCAATTAAAGCCTCACCAAAAGAGTTCAAAGGGAAGAAGCCCCTTATTTACCCCGTTGGACCCATTTTACTAAGTGGGTCATCGTCACATAGTAGAGAGCAAAATAATAATAATGGATCGGATCGTTTAAAATGGTTGAACAATCAAAAACCCAGATCCATTCTTTATGTTTCATTTGGGAATGGAGGAAAAATTGGGCCAGTCCGTTTATGCCTGAGCCCGTCAATGGTCGGGCTTATGATTTAAGCGCTTCAAAAGGAAGTGCCCTTTTAGGCCCATTTAATATGTTTTTAAAATACATTAATATATGTAATATAATTATATCAAATTCTCAATATGAGAGATATCTAAATATCTAATAGAATATTAGTAACAAGCTACCATTTATTAAATGGTTTAATTTATTTTGTTTTCTACAATGATTTATTCATTTAAACTTTTAAAAAAAGCTAATTTGAACATTAGATAATTATTTTAACTAAAAATTTATGAGTATTAAAAATAATGTATATCAATTTAAAGAAAAATAATAAATAAATTGTAAAATTTGAAAGTGAGTTTTATTTGAATTACAATGAATTTAGACTCGTTTAGACTCAAGTACGTGAAGGGTCAACCCTATAAGGCCGTGGGCTTAAAAAATTGGGGGTTTTACAGAAAGCGGGCTTAAACAGGCTGGCTCATTTAGGCCCGAGCCTGTGAAGGGTGGCCTGCATTCCTGGCTATAATCTCAATATCAATTAAACAAACTTGCTTTAGGTTTGGAACCAAACAACAACAACAATAATAAAAGTTTTATATATCCCACTATGTGGGAAGCTACATGGATTGCACAATGTTATTGTACTTTGTTGAAAATCATATTTTTAGATATATTGTTAACCTAAAGGTCCTACTCTATAACCTTATTGAGTATTCACTCTATACTGCTTAATCAATTCTCCTCACCGATGCACTCAATGACCTTCTTTGAACATATCCAAATCATCTTAAACGATTTTCTACAATTTCCTCTTCAATAGAAGCCACTTCAACTTGTTCGCATGTATGATCATGATGAATCTTATTTTTTTTTCGTATGATTATACATCCATCTCAACAGCCTCATCTTGGCTTCCCTCATTTTAATTATGTTCATGTTGTCCCTTTAAAGCCCAACATTCACTACCATATAGCATTACTAGTCTTATATTAGTGTGATAAAATTTTCCCTCTACCTTATTAGGTATTTTTCGATCACAAATAACTCCTATAGTTTTTTCTATTTATACCATCCAGCTTGAATTCTATGATCAATATCTCCATCAATTTTACCATCTTGTTGTATAATTGATCCTAAATTTCTAAACTTTGTCACTGGCAGAATGACTTGCCCTTTAATTTAACTATCATTTCACTTCTAACTTGTCTCTTATCAAAATTGTAATTTATATATTCAATTTTGCTTCTACTTAGATGAAAGCCCCTCAACTCTAAAGTTCTTCTCCATATCTTAAGTTTAAAATTAATTTCCTCCCTGGATTCAACAAACAAAACTATATCATCTGTAAAAAGCATGCATTTAGGGATCTTCTCTTTGATAGGATTAGTTGGAATATTTATCACTAGGTTAAACAAATAAGTGCTCAAAGCTGATCCCTGATGAAGGTCAATATTTATAGGAAAGTCTTTTGACTTAACTCCAAGCGTTTTTATACTAGTTGTTACCCCCTCATATTCATATCCTGAATGACTTTGATATATGCAACACACACATCATTCTTTTCCAAGGCTTTTTAAAGTACATCTCATGGCATACGGTCATACACTTTTTCCAAATTAATGAAAACTATATGCAAATCCTTTCTTTTGCTCTAATACTTTTCCATTAGCCATTTTAATAAATAAATCGCTTTTGTCATGGACCTTCATGACATGAATCCAAATTTATTCTCAAAAATACCAGTCTCTAACCTCAACTTGTGTTCAATAACATTTTCCCACAACTAAGTGGTGAAAAATTCTTAGGGGTCGTGAGACCACCAAGTAATAATCCTAGTGCTGCTTATCTTGATACATCAAATGATGGAAATCCTTTAGATTTCTTACCGGAAGGAATTTTGGAGAGAACTAAAGAGAAGGGTTTTGTTATTCCTTCATGGGCACCTCAGATTCAAATCCCTCGACAATAGTTCTACTGGTGCGTTTTTGAGTCATTGAGGTTGGAACTCTTTTCTTGAGAGTGTACAAAAGGGAATGCCATTAATAGCACTTTCATTGTTTGGAGAGCAGAAAATGACTGTTGTTTTAGTAACTAACGGCCAAAAGGTGGCACGAAGGCCAAAGGTTAATGAAAATGGCATAGTGGAAAGGGAAGACATTGCAAAATTGGTGGAGTTTGATGAAAGATGAAGAAGGTAAAAAAATTCACAAGAGAATGAAGGATTT
Source organism: Inga leiocalycina (assembly GCA_963242795.1). Classification (NCBI taxonomy): domain Eukaryota; kingdom Viridiplantae; phylum Streptophyta; class Magnoliopsida; order Fabales; family Fabaceae; genus Inga; species Inga leiocalycina. Next base: position 68,585,228 of record OY725326.1, read on the forward strand.
AAGAGATCATATGCTAATGCTCTTATAGAGTTTCGTTCCTCTGCAAAAACACGGTGTGAAGAGGCACTTGTTAGCGTTAGCTCCTAAATTCTCTTGCAACTCATCAGTAGGCCTTCCAACTCCTTTTAGAGTTCTGCATATCTTATTGGTAATAGCACCGAATCATGTCCAAAGACACTATCCTTAAGAACTATTTCGTAACTACTGGCAAGTAAGAAGCAGCACTCCCCAGGATAAAACAGATCTTTCCTATAATAATAGAGTGAAAAGAATAACGAAATATAATAAAATTTAGCTCGGTAAAGGATTTTCAAGAAGAGGAAGGGAAGTGCTTGAAAACTCAAGAGTGAGTTAAATAGTCCTCTTGCAGACACCTCCTTATATAGGCTGATGGATCAGAGACGCTGGACAACCAAACAAAGCCAAACAAAGGAAGTTAATGCCCATAAACTCTTTTAAAAGTAAATTAACCAAACGTTTCTGAACGTTGGAAGTAATAGAGCATTTAAACAGAATCAGATTCAAGACGTTAGAGAATAAATAGTTTTAAGACCATTAATTTATGGCAATAAAATATTGAATAGTTAAAATGCTGTAACGTCCAGATATCAAAATAGCATTAGCAAAATTGGCATTTTCCAGTCAGCCCAACTCAAAATATCTCTGATAAAATTTTCCTGGTTTGTGTTTAACTCACATAGGGGAAATTGTCCGATTTCTATGTGGTCCGTCATCATGCGCGAAAGTCCATTCCTCCTCTCGGTCCATTATTTGTTTAAGTTCACATGTTATTATTTGTACACTTTGACTTTCTCACTCCCAAACAATGTGAGACTTGTTCCATTTGATAAACCTATATTATTTATATAATAATTCCAACAATCTCAAATGGAAATTTTTAGGTGGGTTTCGGAAATGATTATTTTTTATGTTTCGGTTTAATTTTTTAGATTAATTCTGGTTTAATTTTTCTTAGTAGGATATTAAATTTGGTTTTCTGTCAATTCAAAATCAGAAAATAAGTGTTGCGGTAAAAGAAATAATAGAAATAGACTTTGTATAGCTTTTGTTGAATATTTTTTTATATAATTTAATTTTGGGAATATTAATTATTTGATACTCATAATTTCACTGAATTTGTAACTCAATTCTTATAGTTTGACTCATCGTGACTCAATCCTTATAGTTTTATTCTGTTTGTAACTCATCCTGGTCAATGCCACATCATATGAAGATGATTTTGATCATGCTGTCATTTTCTATTTTGTCTGAAAAAATCTTCACTTTCTCCTTCCAAATGAAGATTATGGTCAGCACATGATTCATGAAGGAAGAAGGTGAAGAGAGAGTGGAGGTGATCTGGACGGGCAAAGATAGAGAAAAAGTGAAGATTTTATCAGACAAAAAGAAAATGACAGCTTGGAAATTATCTTCCTATGACTAGGCTAAACAAACAAACACAGTAAAATAATAAGGGTTGTGTCACGACAAGCTAAACTATAAGAATTAGATTATAAACTCGATAAAACTATAAGTTTTAAACAATTAATTTCTCCTAAAATTTATAGTTTATTTTAGATTGCTAGCCTTACAAAAAAAAAAATAGTCAATTTTCAATAGAATTAGCTGCGGAATTTGTTTTCATGGCCAATTCCATCGAAACTTTTTTAAGAAATTCTGTAGGAAAATTTTTTGACGGGATTTTTTTGTGACTGAATTAGGCAAGGAAAAATTCCATGGGGGTAATTAGCCACGGAATTTTTGCCTGGCTAATTACGTGGCAAACAAATTTATTATATTTTTATCAAATATTATATTAAAAATAATATTTATAATATTATTTATTAATTATTGTTAAATAAAAATAAATGATTGGTTATTAATATTATATTATTATTTATTAATATTATACTCACAATTTTATACTAAAAAAGAATATTTATAAAATTAAAATATTATTTATTAATAATATATTTATAATTTTATATTTAAAATAATATTTATAATATTAAATTATTAGTTATTAACTAATGTTAATTAAAAATAAAATTCAGATCCAAAAAATTTGCTAAAAATATATTCATAAGAATATTTATTAAATATTTAAAATTTTTTAATTTGAAATTAATTTATATTGAAAAATTTATAATAAGTATATAAAAATTATTTCAAAATTTTATTTAATTTATTATTAGTTTTTAATAATATTTTATATATATAACAAATATATATTCATATACATAGTAAAATGTGTTTGAATATATTATATAATATTTTTTCAATTATTTTGATAATGAATTACAAAAAAATTTTTCAAATATACTTATATTTACTATTTAATTTAAAAAATATACAATATAAATCTTTAAGGGTCTAATGAAATTTCGTTTGAGGGAAAGTTTTTGACTTTTCGGGTAGGATTAGATTATTTGCTGTATTAAAATTTACTTAAATCAATTTTTCTTTAATTTTCCTGATTTGCTTGTAATATTTATTTTTAAATATGCTACGATAACATGATATTTGGGAAAAAGTAAAGACTAAAATGAAATAGTCATGATATTTCATATTAACGGTATTTTTCCATGATCTATGTGCTTGTAGGGTTTTTTTTTGGGGGTAAAATGTAGGTTTCTTATTATGGTAAAACATATTTCAATAAATAAATATAAATATATATATATATATATATATATATACATATTAAGTTTATATAATTAATTTTTGTAATCAATATATGAGAGAAATATAATTTAAAAAATACATAGCAACGAGTGAATATTTTTTGGGATGAAATGGGGTGGGGAAAGTATTCTTTATTTGAAAATTATATAAAACCTGACAAGTACACCTAAATATGCTCTTATGTTCACCCTTAAACCCTAAATAAATAAATAATTTGACATCCAATAAATAAAATCATATTAAATTAAATTCATACTAAATTCAAATTCATATTGTGTTGAATAAAATAAAGTTAAAAATTTAGGATAATAACAAACTAAAATCTGTTGAACACCAAGTGTCACTAATTTACCGCATGATTTGTCTCTAATTTAGCGTTACATGTGTCCCAGCATCATAGAGTCATAATAACAAATTGAACCATTCACAACTTATATATACCCCATTCTGTCATCTCATTGTTTGGGGAATTTATTTTTTGGAATATAAAATCATCACCCTTTTTTTTTTTGGCTTAAAACATCCGATATCCTGCGCTTTTTCTGGGTCCTGGCCTTCTTTGGGCCAGGTAAACCTGAGCAACCGACTACTCCGGATTCGAGCCGGGTCGGACCCTTTGGATGTAAAGATCTCCCTCCAGCAGAGACTTCATCCACCGGTCTCGAACCCGAGACCTTGTGGAAGGGACTCAAGTGCCGAACCACTTGAGCCACCTGCCATCGGTAAAATCATCACCCTTTTAATGTCAATTAAGAAGCTATATGAAAAAAACGCAAGCTAACAAAAATATATAATAAACGCTAGATATAATGTTTGTATATTATATAATCAATAATTAGCATGTTAACAATTAAATAAGAAAAATTTAATGATATAAAATATATAACCGTTTATCCAGAGAATCTCCTTCTATAACATAACTGTATAAAAACTCGCATAATTGAGTTTGTGTTAGGATTTACTCTCTTGTGTCGCCATTCAATACATAAGCAAAGTTTTTTAATTGAGAACACAAGGGTGGTGATAATCCAACTCACAAAAGTTTTTCCGTTCTCCGTTTTTTTTCAATTCCCTCATATCAAACATCGCTTTAAATTGAAATTTCTGAACATTGTCTAATAAAAAGTAGGTCTTCTTCTTATTTTAAAAAAGGGAAAGAAATCTCTACTTTAGATGCATTGAATTAATTGTTTTTGACCTTGATTGAATTAATTTTATTAAAATCATATAAATATTTATTTTAAGTTAATGCAAATTGGATTGGTAAGTAGTTCAATAGACTTCTTTCAATGATAAAAGTTAATTTATTAAAAATTATGGCACCCTTATGCTGTTAAAACTTAAAACAAAACTTAGATTACAGATTTTGTTACTCGTTATTTTTTTTCTCATCAGCATTTATCCGTAGAAAAAATAGGACACATAACAAAATCTTATTGGAATAATGGATCTAATGATTCTAAGGAACTTTATCTAATCATTGTTCAAAATTTTGTTCATATGTTAATAATACTATTTTATTTTATTTTTTAAACTGCTAAAGTATGTGTTTGATCATTTAAGCTTACGTCAATTTTAGTTTAATCCATTAAATATATATTTATAAATGAATAAAATATGGGTTTAGTACCCTAATTTTACATACTTTAGTTTATTAAATTTATAAAATGTACTTTTTGATTCTTAATTTTAATACTTTTTGTTTTATTTAATGAAAAATACTGACTTGCCAAATTTAAATTAAATACTAACAAAACATGCTTAAATTTTATCAAAAAATGCTTAAATTTTAATTTTTAATGTATGCATTTATATATTTTAAAATTAAAATAAACCTTCTAAAAAAGATAAAATTTTAATATAATTTGCCAATGAGGGATTTTTTCACAATTTCCCTTTTTTTTTAAAAAAAAATTGTGATGTTTGATTTACTAGCTATAAAAGTAGTAATTTATGATTAATTAAATTAATTAAGATAGCAATACGTTTTTGTTTTAAACTAAACTATTTGAATAAACTTCACATTATTTTAATATTTGTGATTTTTTTTTTTGTAATTGTACCTTCTAATATTTATTTGGAAAAGCCATTTTATACTTCTTCTAAATTTTTAATTTGGGATATATAGATTATTCCCTCTTTAATAAATTCTTTATTTATCTCTTTAAAATGTCTAAAGGCCTGTTTGGTAGAAACAATTAATTGTGATGAAAAGGAAGGGAAAGGAAAGAAATGCAATGGAAAAAATTCTTAGAGCTGACATGTTTGGTAGGAAAAATGGTTTGATGGAAAAATTATGTTTGGTATGATGAAAATAATGATGTAATGGGAATATGTGAAGAGTAAATGACTTTAATGTCCTTAATTTAATATAACTATGAAATAATTGATTTTTTTTGTTATTATTGATAAAAATAAAAAAAAATTATTTATGATTATATTTATGGTAATGCCCTTAATATGTTTTATTTAAAGCCAAAATAATCATTTGGTCAAATATCTCTTGCCATCTAATATGCTTAGACTTTACCCTTGAAAAAAATGAACTCAAGTGAGCATTTTTTCTATGTTCCCACCAATATGTGACGGAGGCCATCTGCCCACACATAAAGGTAAATGCTTTCCTACCTGAAAATTAAAGAGTTTTTTATTTTTTATTTTTTGTGTGTGTATCAAACGGGTTGTCATAAGCAGGGTAATTAAACCCGGACTGGCCACTAAACCGGTTGGGTATTGGGTCAAGGGTCAGTGAGTCAGATCAGAGTTAAATCGCAGCTATTTGGGGTCAAACCGGTGAGAAATTAAAGATTTTCGGGTTATTAATATGAAATTCTAAAGAAAAATAAAAACATCCATTTAAAAAAAAAAAAAAAAAAAATCAAACTAGACTAATTTACCAGCTAGTTTCTTGTTCGAATCGCCCGATCTAGTTTGGGTTTGAGTAATGTGGTTATAAGTGTAAAAGCTGTTGATAGAGAAATAGAAAATATTGGCGCAAAGAAAAAAACATCCTGATCCAGGGGTTATCGTTTCCTTTCCCATAAACTATAGATAGTCCATTGCAATGGAAAATATAAAATTAAATTTGATGGTTCAATTCTGGCCAAAAAAAAAAAAAAATTGGTGGTTCAAATTTAACAACATATAAAAATGAAATCAATTCGTGTCATTCCATTCCTTTACCATGGATTATTCTCGTAGTACGACTTGGTCTGTGGTGATTTTTTGGACAAATTTCTGTGGTGATTAATACAAGAGGAAAATTCATATATTAGTCCCATGCGATATTTTCTGCAACTTGGCTGTCGGATATGCTTCCTCCCGTCTTTAATGTAATATTTATTTAATTATTTTAATTAGATTAAAGAAGTTAATTAAGTTGACTATGTCATGTTTTTTGTTTTTTAAAACACTCTAATCATCTTTCTTGATTCCCTCTATCTATCTCTTATTTGATTATTATTGAGGGAACATTAATAGGGGTACATTAGAAAAAGATTGACAAATATGAGAAATAGATTTTACATTTGAGACTAAGATCAACTCATCATACATTAAAGAGGAAAGGGGTACTACTTCTGGTTCTTAATATAAGAGTTAGTTAGAGATTGAATTCGGTCCTATATATAATAGTATAGATTGAAGTTAAATTATTTGATGTTAGTAAAATTGAAAGCATTCAAGTGTTGATGAAAATAAGTTTGGAGTATTCTTTTATGTACTTGTCAACTAAATATACACACACACTAAATTGTTTGGGATTTGTTGTGCCTATGGAGGGCTTGGTTTTCCCTTGTGTGTTACCATGGAAAGATTTGGAAACCATGTTATATCTTAGATGATGAATACGTTTGTTATGGTTTGTTGAGTAAACATAGTATTGTTATTTTCATGATTATTGAGATAATGTATTTTTTTTATAAATATTGTTTGGGACCATATTCATGATTTGGAACTTGAATATACATGCTATGATTGTGATTAATTGCCTTTGATGCATATAGATGGTTGTGGAGTTGTGATGAGAGATTGTATAATTAAATACACGTGATATGCCATCACTTAGTACATAGTGGATGTCACTTATCATGGCGCCTTCTTTCATGTATTCCTTTGGCTAGGATTGCATTGGAGTTGTAGGACATGTAATACCTCCCTAGTTTTATCCTTTTAAGGAGGGCAGCCATAGTCCGGACTTGAGTTTTGCACCTTTGGTTGGATACATTTTAAGAGATGGTAAGCTTGAGACAATCCGGTTAAATGGATGAGTTTTTATTGAATCATGTGTCAGCTTATGACTCCAGTTAGCGGTTATAAGGCTAGTCAGGAGTAATAAAGATGGTCTGTGTATCAATCATTTGCTTGGTATGTTATATATGTGATTTATGATTTGAATATGATAAAGCTTTTGTATAATTATTTTTGTAATAAGGTTGAGACATGTTTTTGTGAAATCTCTTGTGAACGATATTTAAAAAAATGAATTATGATGTTCAATCATTTTGGAACACTTTTTGGGAGGGGGTTTTGGTAATTGAATTGAAAACTAGCTTGTTAAAGGTCTTATGTAAAGAATAACAAAAATAAATTATTATAAGTTGAACTTGATTTTTAGAACCATATGTTCTCGATCTTGGTTTTCATGTATATTTTTGAATAACCAATGGTTACTGAGATCCTTGGATCTCATGTCTGCTATATTTATTTTTTCTCAAGTGAGATCTAAGTAGAGTTGTAGGAAAGTTGTAAGTGGTGAGTCTAGTTGTAGGCTTTTGTTCCTGAAATTCCTGAGTGGAAATGAGAGAGTATTACAATGGATTTTGTGACAGGATTGCCCAAGATCTAAAATCATAATGCAATATGGGTAATTGTTGATCAATTCATAACAACAATCCATTTCCTAACAATTTGTATCCACTACTCTCTTGATAAGCTGGCAGATATTTATATCAAGGAGATTGTGCGATTACATGGTACACTGAAGAACATCATTTCTGACAGAGATCCTTGTTTCACTTCCAACTTCTAGAAGGCGTTACATGAGGCTTTGGGCATCAAGCTCAGATTCAGCATGGCCTATCATCTTCAGATAGATGGACAAACAGAAAGAATGATACAGATGCTAGAGGATACGTTGATGGCATGTGTACTAGATTTCAAAGGAGGTCGGGATCAATTCCTTCTACTTACAGAGTTTGTCTATAACAACAGTTATCACTCAAGCATTCAAATGACTCCATATGAGGCATTGTATGGAAGGAAATGTCAGTTGACCTTGTGCTGGACAAAACTGTCTGAGAGGTAGTTGCTTGGGCCAGACATAGTTGATCAAACAACCGAGTAGATTAAATTGATCAAGCAAAGATTATTAGCTGCTCAAAGCAGACAAAAGATTTATGCTGATAAGAGGCGAAAACCTTTGGAGTTTGAGGTCGGTGATCATGTATTTATGAAAGATTCACTTGTCACGGGCATGGGTAGAGCACTAAAGGTGAAGAAGCCAAGCCTTATGTATATTGATCCGTTTGAAATCCTATCGGAGATTGGCCAGTAGCGTACCAGATAGCTTTAATCCCAAATCTAAGCAGATTACATGATGTCTTCCACGTTTCACAGTTGAAGAAATATCAACTCGACTCAGAACATGTCATTGAATATGAAGATGCAGATGTACAGGATGATTTGACATATGAGGTCACACCTGATCGAATCATTGATCGGTAGGAGAAACAGCTCAGACACAGGAGTATCCCATTCATAAAGGTTGTCTAGAAGAGATTATCTCTTAAAGAAGCAATGTGGGAAACAGAGGGAGGCATGCATAAGCGTTACTTGGAATTCATGAGAGTATGCATATAATAAATTTTGGGGACGAAATTTTATTAAAAGGGGAGATGTAATATCCAAAAATTCATTCACAAAAATCCCATGTATATTTATCATAATAAATGGAATAAAATGGTGAATTTTGGTGCACTTGAAATGACAAAAATACCCTTACAAGAGGCTACATGAAATTGTGGCCAAAACAAGACATAAAGTCCAATTTATTTTCTTCGAAAAAGCCTATTCTTGAAGCCTAAAATAATGAATGGAACAACACAAATTTTGCGCCCAATCAATTGAGAATTTTGGCCAAGAAAAAGGAAAAAGGAGAAGGCCCAAATTAAATGAAAAAAAAGTATGGGCCAAATGGTCATTTGACTAAATAAAAAATTAAAAGCCAATATTTTCCTTTTTCATATGATTTGGACGTCCAAAAAGAGAAGCAAGATGGGGATCAAATACTTGGTTCATATTATGCTAAAATAAGGAGGAATTGTGCCAAGGAAATATGAGTTGAAAAGTCAAAATTGTAGGTAAAAGTATGATAATTCAAGAAGCTTTTTCACTCTCCTACCCTACAAAAAAAAACGTGATTTAGTAGCAGTTAAAAATGGGTATTAGTAGCGGTTCTAACCGCTACAAACAAGGTTAGTAGCGGTTACCCAAACCGCTACTAAATCGTACGTTGCAAGCTGTTTTGTAGCGGTTATATAAAACCGCTACTCAATCAAAAATAACCGTTACATCCTTTATAGCGGTTCAACTTAACCGCTACAACACCCACATGAACGAAATTTTTTTTAGAGATATTTGTAGCGGTTATATAACCGCTACAAATATAAAAAATTAAAATTTTGAGAGCTAAAAAAAAAGAATTCTTTTATTTTGTAGCGGTTTACAAACCGCTACAAATATAAAAAATTGAAAATTTGTTGGCGAAAAAAAATGACATTTTTTTTATTTTGTAGCGGTTAAAAAATCGCTACTAATTTTAAATTTCATGAAATTAGTAGCGGTTTTGAAAACCGCTACTAATTTCATGAAATTCAAAATTGGCGCCAAAAAATTTAAATTGAGTTGTAAAAAGGCGTATTATTTAGTAGCGGTTTAATAACCGCTACAAATATTTAAAATTTTTTTTAAAAATATACAATTATTTTTTCCGTTTTTTCAATATTAAATTAAATAGTTTATTTTGTTATTATTTTATCTATTTCAATTAGCTTATTATTCAATAGTTTAACTTATTAATAAATAAAAAGGAAAAATGTCATTGAATTGGATTAGTATAAAATTTATATTAATAATATTATTAAGGATAGGTAGGTAATAAGGAATTATTATGTTATCTAATATAATGCAATTGTGTATGAAAAATAGATGAAAATGAAATACAGTTATGATATATCTAGAAAAAAAATGGTTAGAATAAATTTTACAGAAAGGAAAGAAGTATTCTAAAAAAAATTAAAAATCTTGTTACCATATTTGATCGTATTATTCAGCTCCTCTACTCATACGAAAGAAGTTGTAAATGAGAGAAAATGAAAGAAAGGTAAGGTGAAAAGAAATTGGAGAGTGTTTGAAATGAGTTGTGGTAAGGGTATTTATAAGGATCCACGTACTATTTGTAGCGGTTAATGTAGCGGTTATTTATATTTTTGTAGCAGTTTAATATTCATAGTGCTATTTGTAGCGGTTAATATATCCATTTTGTAGCGGTTATTCATTTAGTAGCGGTTAATTTTTTATTTGTAGCGGTTTAATAACCGCTACAAATATTATTTTAATTTTTTTTAAAATTTTTTTTACATTTTATTTTAAAATTTTTTTTGCATTTTTTGTAAAGACAAAAGTATAATTTGAATTTGATCACTCATCGTCGCCATCCCTACAGAAATTTTGTAGAAAAATTATTGTTATTGATGTATTATTAAATTTAAAAAATTTAATTCAAATGACGTGGACTTAAAAAAACTCACCGCAGTAGAGGTAAATTGTCATTGCCTTCAGGGAAGTAGTTTTCAAAATCAGTTGGTTGAAATGGCTCACTCTCATAGGCGATGTTATCGCCTTCACCCATGTCGTAAAGGTCTCTTGGCTTTAAATGAACGACCATGTGCCAATCCCTATGCCTCTCGTCCTCGACATAATAAACCTGATGTGCCTCTGAAGCTAGAATATACGGCTCATCATCTTGAGAAATACCAGTATGAATCGGGTGTGAGAAATTGACTGATGTGATCCCTAGGTCGTCAGTTGTCAGTTTCCGAGAAGTAGTGGTATTTGCCCACAAACACTTGAACAGCGTCACGGTGAAACGGCCTTGATAATTAAGCTCGACCACATCAAGAAGCTTGCCATAGTAAGGGACGCCTCCGAACTGCATGTTGGCGTCACTGCTGCTCGCATAACTCCTTGTCCCAAATGTTTCATAAACACCCGAATTTTGTGTTTGCAATCCTTGATCCCGTGAAACCGTGCAAAACTTAAAACCATTGACATTGTATGCTGTAAACCGTTTTGCATGATCAAGAGGGCCGATTGCGAGAGCTCTGAAATCTGGTGAGTGTGGGTTGTGGTCATTTAGTATTCTGCGTGCAAACCAGCTCGGGAATTCTCTGTGGACCCTCCTATCAACTTCCGATGATGTCTGTGTACGGATCCTGAGCTAACACTTAACATGACTTCTGAATTCCCTGCAATTAATAATGGAAAGGCGTTAGTGAAATGAAAGTGAGAAATGTTACGAAAGATATAGATCGAATAACATGTGATTGTACAATTCTTACCGTATGAAAGGTTCAACTTGAGTGCAATTAATCAAGACATGTCTATGTGCTTGGAACTTCTCAGTTGCCGTTAGTTTAAAGTTCTCAGTTGCTCCAACTGGTTTACCAACACGAGGGATAAATTCTCCTGATGTCGGCGCAGGTTCAGGACAATCGTCAACACGAGGTGGGCGGTTGAAAGCCGTCTCAAGATCATCAAAGTACCTTGAGCAAAAATATAGCACCTCATCCCCTATATAGCCTTCAGTTATAGAACCTTCTGGCCACGCCTTATTCCTCACGTAAGATTTTAATTTCCCAAGGAACCTACGAAGTACAAAAGAGAAAATTGATATAAAATGATGAAAAGGACGACTAGCAAACATTAAATACGGACAATAAATTAAAGCACATATTTAAAATGAGTACCTCTCAATCGGATACATCCAACGATATTATATTGGTCCAGCGAGCTTTGTTTCATGAACGAGGTGGACTGTGAGGTGAACCATCACAGTAAAAAAAGACGGAGGAAAGATCATCTCCAAATGACAAAGCGTAAGAATGATTTTCGACTGCAGCTGATCGAGCTCCTCAACAATCAAAACCTTAGAACACAACTTCCGAAAGAAAGAACAAAGTTCCACCAAAATGATGGAAACATCGGGAGGAAGTGTATTCTTTATAGCCAGAGGGAGTAACTGCTGCATAAGAACATGTGAGTCATGACTCTTCAGGCCAGCAACCTTTCGAGCTTGCAAGTCGACACATCGAGAAATGTTGCTTGAATACCCATCAGGAACTTTTAATTTCTTCAACGTCGTGAGGAAGACATCCTTGTTCGGTTTTGTGAGGGTAAACTTTGCCGGTGTAAATCTGTCATGCTCATCTAGCCAAGCGTCTTCACGAACTCCCATGTCGCGTAAATCTTTCCTCGCTTGAAGGTGATCTTTTGTCTTGCCGGGTTCGTTAAGCAGCGTATACAGTACATTGTCGCAAACATTCTTTTCAATGTGCATTACATCAAGACTGTGGCGAAGTAAATTAGATCTCCAATATGGAAGAGTGAAGAAAATACTTATCTTCTTCCACTGTTGAGGCGCCGAAGTCCTGCGCGTCTTTTGGCGAGTTTGTGTTGAATCGTCGCTTTTTCCAAACTCGAAGTCAACATGCTCAAGCTGCTGTAAGATATCTGTACCGGATAAAGTTTGAGGTGGTTCTCTTTTCTATGGTTTCCCATTGAAGCGATTCCGTTGCAATATGAACTTATGTGTTCCATCGAGAAACCTCCGATGCCTCATAAAGCACCACTTTCTGCTGTGGGGAAGGCGCAATGCGTCAGAGTCAAAATTACAAGCTGGACATGCCGACCCAGTATGCACATTCCAACCAGATAATGTGCCAAGGCCAGGAAAGTCACTAATCGTCCACATCAAGGCTGCACGCATGTTAAACAAAGTCTTGCTGTAAGCATCGTACGTCTTCAAGCCGACATTCCACAGGTCAAGCAATTCCGTAATAAGCGGTTGGAGATACACATCGATGTCATTGCCCGATGCCTTTTTGCCTGGAATGATCATAGACATAATGAAAGAGCTTTGTTTCATACACATCCAGAGGGGTAAGTTGTAGGGAACTAAGACTACCAACCAAATACTGTAACTTGTGCTAAGATTCCCGAAAAGATTGAAACCTTCGGTCGCCAACGCAAGCTGAACATTTCTGGGGTTAGTCGCAAAATCTGGAAAGTCGTTGTCAAACGTTTTCCAAGTAGCTGCATCCCGCTGATGTCTTAATTTACCGTCTTCGTTTTTATCAACGGCATGCCACCTCATGTGCTCAACAGTTTTAGGCGACATAAATAATCTTTGTAGACGAGGTTTCAAAGGGAAGTACCTGAGAATCTTTGCAGGTTTCTTCTTCTGCTTTTTCCCCTTCTGAATTGTCTTGTACCTCGATGTGTGACATCTCTTACACGTCTCCTTGCTGGAATCGTCTCCCCAATACAGCATACAATCATTTGGGCATGCATCAATCTTTTGATAATTCAACCCCAACCTGTTGATAATCTTCTTGGCCTCATAGAACGTTGTGGGAATCTCGGCATCGGGGAATGCATCTTGTAATAAGTCAAGCAACATCGACATTCCCTTATCTGTGATCCCACACAAGCACTTGATATGATACAATTTGATCAAGAAAGATAATTTATAATATTTACGACAACCTTGATATAAAGGACGATCTGCTTCATCCATCAAGCTGAAAAAATCCCTAGCTGCTTCATTCCCTATAAAAACCGGCTCAGAGCCATGCACTTCTTCGTTGAAGTTGTCGCCTTGAAATCCAAACGCATCACGCATAACATCATTCACAGGATCATCTTCATCTACTTGAAAGCCTACTGGAGAACTTCGAGGAAGAGCATCGTCATATCTAATGCCGGCCTTCTCACCATGAACTGCCCAGAACGTATAGTCCTCAAGGAAAGGCTTCACAAGCAAATGTTCCTTCACAACATTTCGTGCATGCCACTTCTTGAACTTGCTTTTCCGACACGGACAGATGATCTTGCCATTACAGCTGGCGTGAGTGAATGCGAAATCCAAGAAACTGTTTAATCCGTACAAATATTCAAGAGAATTACGCGGCAACCTGATCCATGATTTATCCATAGCTACAAGTGAGAGAGAAGAAAGTATAGAGAAGAAGATGAGTGAGAAGATAATGATGAATGCCAATGACCTTATATTCTGAAATTCCAACATTTATAATTTTGTAGCGGTTATTAAACTGCTACACGAACCGCTACACTTATAAAATATTAGTAGCAGTTATATATATAAAACCGCTACTAATATTCAAGCCGTTACACATTGGTGGGAAATTCAAAATTTACTTGTTGAGTATTTGTAGCGGTTATATATATAAAACCGCTACTAATATTAAAGCCGTTGGACAGCAAATTTAAAAATAATTTTTAATTTGTAGCGGTTATACATAACATAACCGCTACAAATGTGCACAAAGGCGGTAAATTTCAAAATTCAAATGATGAGTATTTGTAGCGGTTATTATTTTAAAACCGCTACTAACATATATATAGTTGTAGCGGTTTCACAAGAGAAACCGCTACAACTATATATATACATTTGTAGCGGTTATTAGTGTAAAACCGCTACTAACATATATATAGTTGTAGCGGTTTCTCAAGAGAAACCGCTACAATTATATATATACATTTGTAGCGGTTATTTGTGTAGAACCGCTACAAATATATATATTTGTAGCGGTTTTAACTTAAAACCACTACAAATATATATGCTTTATTTTTTTTAATTTAGATATAAATAATTCTAAATTAAACAACGCAATCTAATAATATAAATATAATTATATTAAACACAATAAGAAAGTTCTGAAATAAAAACTCATATATATATATATATATATTTACAAATGTTTAAACAAAAAAAAATGTCCTGAACTAAGTAGTTGGGAGCTGATCATCTGGTGCTCCCTCAGGTGGGGCTCCCTCAGGTGCTGCTGGATCGGGCCGCTGCGTAGAGTGAACCGCACCATCGTCATCAGCAGGAGGAGGAGGAGGAGTAGTACTCGGGACGACGTAGCGAGGGACAGGGGGAACCGCTGGATGCTGCTCATTCGGGAACAGGCAACTCCATGCTCCCTCGAACATGTTGTTCACGATCTCACGCCACTGCGTCTGCTGAGCATACATCATATCAGCGTGCAGCTGTAGGTGCTGCATATGCTGCACCTACATCTGCTGCTGCTACTGCGCCATCTGCTGCTCCAAATCTGACCGCAGCTGGTCAATAGACTCGTCCCTCCGACATCTGACCCCTCTAGAGCTGCCAGCCTCAGAGGTGGCGCTCCTGCTGTAGACATGCTGGGTCTGGCGCCTATCCCCATACCCCGCACGCGTCCGGGGTGCTCAGCCTGAGGCAGACCCACGTTTAAAGGAGCCGTTGGGTCCACTGACCCCTGTGACTCCTCAGGCTGGGTCTGTCGCAGCTCAGCCTGCGACTGCTGCATCCGCTTCTGCCATTTTATGAAACAATTACTAATTAGCATTTTTCATTATTAACTTGGTTTTATAAAAAATATAATAATAAAATTACTTACAATGGCCGCCTCTGCCTGCTGAGAGGTCGCAGTCCCGTCACGGTGTCTATGTGTGATGGCGTACAGCTCCCCATAGTCCTTCTGACGGTTCTCCTGCTGTGCCTTCATCTCTTGAAACAATTACAAAATAATAATTAGTATTATGAAATAATCAGCTAAAAGTAAGTGATATTTTGAAAAGTTACCAGCTCGCTGTAGGTCACAGCAAAGGTCTTCGATCCTGCTGTGTGGTGGATCGTCTGTTGCACCCAGATACCGGTGTTCCTCTGAGAAAGCTCTTGGAAAAAAAATATTAAATGTATTATAATTTAAAATTAAATACAAATTAAATTGAAATTATAATTTAATATTTAACAATTACAAAATTATATATAAAAAATCTAATAAATACATTACCTGCGCCTCAGGGCTCCTCCTGAACTGGACGAAACTTGCCCAGTCGTTTGGCGGCACGCTGTCCGGGATGCTCTCGATCAGCTACTCCAGAGGCATCGTCCCGTCCTTATCCACCCTGTGGAAGAGACGGTTCCTCCTGTTCCTCCAGGCGTCACCCATCTTCACGAGGGCGTACCCTTCCGGTTGGCCCGGACGGCAAACCGCAGCTGAAAAAAAATTATTTAAATATCAATAATTATAAAAACCATAATTTAAAAAAAATTAATTAATTAGAATTAATTACAAAAAATATTAATTAAATAATTTTAATTACCTGAACCACCTCCTCCCAAGCCTGGTCCTTCGGCCCCCTCGGAACGTGCCTCCACGTCTTGAAGTGAAAGGGGAACTGCATCCAATTTGCGCCCAGGTCGTTCAGGAAGTGGTTGAGCAGGTGACCCCCATTGTGGATCGGCTGGTCAGTGCCCTCATTCCACGGCACTATAACTCGGAGGCTCCGGTCCAAGCTGTTCACACCGGCCACGTCTAGCCTCCTCGTCAAAACGTTCCCCTGCTCGTCTGCACAGTTTATCGCACGTTAGATAAATTGTAATTCAAAGTTAACATTTCTAATTTAAATAAATAATTTACTAAATTAAAAAAATTAATTTACCTTCGACCTGCACCTCAAACCCAGTGGACCGCGAAGACGACCCTCGTGGGTTGTTCTGCTCCCGAGCGTCCTCCTCATCGAGGAACTGCTCCATCTCCCTGAACCCAATCGGGATCTCGAACTCCTCCTCGTTGAGGAAGTCCTTAACGCTAATATCTGGCCCCCTAACCTCAGGCACCTCTGGTGTGGTCGTCGCCTGTGGGATCGTCTGCGGTGCCTGTGGGGGGATGGGCTGAGATGCCGTGGTAGCCCTACCTCCGCGCTGCCCCTCCCTCTACACCCTGTCCGGCTGCCGCCACCCCGTAAAATCGGTCTGGGGACCTCAGGGGCCTTCCCCTTATCCTGTCCTGAAGCCATATCAACTGTAAAAATTAAAAAAAAATTAGTCACATTACTATGCAAAAATATAATAAAAATACAAATATAAATAAAATACGTGTTATATACGTACCTCAAGTGCAAATACTGAGAAATACTGAGCAAAAACTCCTATATAGACGTCTGAACACTCAAATCTTGAAGAAATCACTCAGAGAAACCTCAGGAAACAAAATGAGAAAAAGGAGAAATGAAGGAGGCGGTGGCTTAAATAGGTCAGATATTAGTAGTGGTTATTCAAATAACCGCTACTCTAACCACTACAAATAATTAAATTTGTAGCGGTTCTACAATAACCGCTACAAAAGTTAACAACGTTTGAAATTCTGTAGCGGTTATAGGGGCATAACCGCTACAAACTTCTGACCTTTGGTATTTTGTAGCGGTTCTGTTGCTGTAACCGCTACACTGTTGGCGAGCCAACTGATGAGAATATTGTAGCGGTTTCTGTGCATTAACCGCTACAAGTTTTGGCGGAAATTTCGCGCCAAATTTGTAGCGGTTTTGTGTACACAACCGCTACAAAAAACCTTGCCGCTACAAATTTGTAGCGGTTTAGGTGAAACCGCTACAAATACTATAATTTGTAGCGGTTTAATATAACCGCTACAATTGCACCGCTATAAAATACCTTTTTTTATGTAGTGCCAAAGGACCATTTTTTCGGCCAAGCTAAATAGAGAGGGAGAGAGAAAATATTTATAGCTAAAAACAAAAAGATAATGCAAGAAAGTCAAAGTAAAAACATGTGGTAAAATTTCAATAAAATAATTAATTAAGGAGGTGAATTAGGATATTTTTCATAGGTAAGTAGGTTGTGATTTCAAGTGCAATGCTTCCAAATTCATGGCAAACCCTCCCTAATCTCTATGTCATCTTGAAATATATGTGTAGCAAGGCTAAATCAAGAGGAAGAGAGAGAAAGAGGGACAATTTTAGAGAGAGAGGAAGAGAAATCAAGAGGTAACCATGAAACCTTGATTCTCTTATTGATTTATGATTGTTGTTGGTTGTTTGGTTGATTAGTTGGTTTGTGTTGCTTGGTTTTATAATTTGGGATGACGAAACCCTAAAGGGAGGTGCTGCCTAATTTTTCATTAATCATGATTAATAGGTGTTTAAGTGGTTAATTATGTGATTCCAAGTGAAAAGGAAGGGTTTAAACAAGTGAAATCAAGAAAACAAAATTTCCCCTTTTATATTGTGATTTTCAGCCAAGCATAGAACAGGGGGTTAGAGCTGGAATTTTGTGTTTTTAATGATTTCATTGTGTTTAGAATGGAAAATTCTGTAGAATACATGTGAAGTGTGAAGGCATTAAGGTGTGAAATGACAATTTTACTTATAAGACCCTAGTTAAGGGCTGCCAAGGGCATTTTCATCTTTTAGCAGTGAATTTGGCAAACCCGAGGTCAAAAATGGATTTTATATGTGAAATTGTATAGGAACAGCCCAGGTCATAATTTTTGGAAAAGTATAGTTGGATCGGGTATAAAGGGACTTGGACCAGGTTCCCAGGGGTATTATGATCATTTAGCAGTTTTAAACTAAGATAACCAACAAAATGAGTTTAGAATAATACATGAATAGGTAATAACTGAATTCTTGTAAACTTGAACTTTTAGGACCAGACAGTTTACCTGAGCCGGATCAGGGTTAAGGAACTGTTGACGAGTAGAAAAGGGATTTAAGGTAGTAACTCTATCTTTTATGAACTATGTGATTATTTGTATACTTTGTGTATTCCATATTCTGTGATTGAACACGATGCTTGGGGAACAGTGATATGAATAGCGCCTAGGGCAAAGTCATATGAATAGTGCCTGGAGCACAATACCTAATTATGGTCCGGGACCCAGCTGAGGTACATGGACAAGTAAGGGTTTGACCTTGAATTGTGTGCACACACCGTATATAGTTGAATTTTTATTTACACTATGTGGTGCATAGCATATTTATTTATCGCATTTTATATGATTGATTGCGTGTTGTTACTGAAATTCGTTTGAATCTCATGCTTTTCCCAAAATTTAAAATATTCCAGCAGAAGGTAGCAGCTCTAAGGGAAAAAAATGTAAATGTCGCCGATTGAGGGTTCTGGTCCAAAACAGAATTGCATTTGGTTATCATTAGTTTTATTTTGTACCTTTTGGGATCTATATATATTTTTCAAACCCTGTGAGGATTTCCTGTAATGTAAACAAACACTTTGTATTAGTATGTTTATGCTATTTCTGTATAGCCTTTGAACTATGCATTTATTACTCTACTAATATCAAAATGTTAGGGGGTTTGACAGATAACCTCCATACACTGTCGAAGCTGCTGATTAGAAAACCTTGTTGGCTTATTCTGCTTCCTAAAATATTCTTTCTTTGAGACTCTATAGCCTAAACCCCTTAGAATACCACTATGGTCAATACCCATTACCTTTTCCAAAACATCCTCATCCCCAAGAAAGTCGCCTCGGAAGACTTCTTGACTTAGGCTCACCTGTAGCAAATTAAATGTTAAATACATTTTTATGTAAAAACAAAATATGATTCAATCAAAATTGTAAGTACTTATTAATCTTAAAACAACCTCCTGCACATGAGGATTGTCAATGTTGCTCTCTTTATTTTGCCTCACAATAGCCCACAACATTATATGATGTATAATAACATCCAATCTTGATCCCTACTACTCTATCAACTTTTACTCGAGGTTTGTAAACCCCATGCAGCCTTTCCCGTACGGATATGCATTGTTCTTCACCCTCTCCCTATTTTTCTAGCTTAATTGCTGTGAAAAAAAAACTGATAGGTTAGGGTTACATTATATTATGGAAGAGAAACAAAAGGGAAAATTTCAATATAAGCACGAAACAAGGACAGAATCATATTTCACCTCTAACAACAATACAGTGCCAAAGTACTCAAGTTATATCAATGCGGATTCAAATAATAACTAGCCAAACTGCCAAAACTTGACAGGGGTTAAGTGTACCTACTAGAACCCATAATGAAAAAACCAAAGCTTTAAACTACTGATTCCAAGCAATTTCAACAACCAACAATTTGCCAGAGAACATTCCCAGCAATTTCAGCAACTATTTGAGTTAATATCAACAAAAATACTATGATAATAACAACAATTTCCTAGCAAACTAAGAACACAAGCCATTTAAAGATCATAATGAATAAACCCAGAGCTTCAAACCCCCAAAACCCATAATTGCAAATGAAGCCAAAAACACCAATAAATGAACAAATCTTCTAAAAATAGCTATTTAAACACTACTACATAATCATGCATTTTTAACGCTTAATAAATAATGGTTACAACGAATAATTGTCATGCATGTTGAGGTGGAGATTGTGCAAGAATATACAATGCTAAAATATAATGATTGAACATGCGGACCGTCATGAATTTGAGAGGCAAAATTTGCGAAAACAAAAATATAACGGTTGTAATTATTAATCGTCATATATTTACTAAAACAAATGACGGCTCGTACAAAACAAACCTTCATGTAATACTTTCAAATGATTTACCTTCTAACCTTATATCAGCGAAAACAAAAATATAATGGTTATAACATATAACCATAAAGTATGATTTCTAAATACTTAACAGTTAAAAAAAATAACCGTCATATATAAGAAGCGGGATTCTAAAAAAATTTATTTGACAATACTTGATGGTTCTTCACAAAGAACCACTATTTATTATTTAAGAATACTTAACGTTAAAAATGACAACCGGCATATATAAAAATGCAGGATTTTGAAAAATATTAACTATAAAGGGAAGATATTCTAAAAAAAAAAAGAATTTCAAAATACTTGATGATTCTTCTTAAATAATCGTTATTTATTCTTTAAAAATACTTAATAGTTAAAAATGATAATCCTTATAAATAAGAATGCGAGATTCTAAAAATATTAAACATAAGGAGAAAAAAAAATTTATTTGACAACACTTGACAGTTTTTCACAAAGAACTATTATTTATTCTCTAAGAATGCTTAACGGTTAAAAATAATAACCATCATATATAAGAAGGTGAGATTCTAAAAAATATCAAATTTAAGGAGGCATGATTATGAAAATTTTTATTTGATAATATTTAATAGTTCTTCACAAAGAACCGTTATGTATTCTTTAATATTAGAAAGTAGGATTCTAAAACAATGTCAAATATAAGAAGACAAGATTCTGAAAAGATTTTATTCGATGTAACTCTTCCAACTCATTCTCAAACAATTTTTTGAGCTTCCCTTGGATCACATAGTCCCTTTTTTATGGGTTTTGCTCTACCGCTATGGGTCTCATTCTCTACCACTGCCATGGTTTTTCACTTTACACTTCCTTCCTCTTGTGATTCTTCCTCATGTAAGCTTTCATTGTTTTTTCCAATTAACAATTATAGTTTCATCTTATTTTTTTTACATAACAAAAGCTCGCTAGCTGAGGCTCAAGGTTGCCAGTCAGGATTATCTAAAAAGAAGAATCATAAACAAAAAATGATATCTAATTTCTGATGATAGTCGTTAGAGAAAAGTAGAGAGCACAGAAAAGACGATGAGGTAAAATGCTGAATGTTTTTATCGTTGCTTTAATTGCATTGAAAATAATTCTAATTATACAAGATTATATGGACTAAAAATCAATAACAAATGTTTCTTATAATTTTTTACAGTTAAATCATGATCTATTTAAATGTTGGTTAATTCCTTAATTTTGAGCACCACTCGTTCCTAAACTTAGTAACCAAATCAAGTTTGCTGAACTAGGTTCGAGATTTACCCAAGTTTTTATATTTGCCAACTTTTACTATATATTCTGATTTTCATATTTATATTTTAAGATTTGCTCAAATTTTTATATTTGCTTATTTTTACTATATATATTCTTATTTTCCTATTTATCTTATCTTTTTGCAGTTAAAGGATATGTGACGGGAACTCTGGAAGTATACATGATCTATAGACAATCTACAACAAAGGCATTGGATAATATTGTAGAATTTTTTTATTAACAAATTTTGCTTTAGAATTCAAAAAATAATAAAATAGCTCTATTGTGAGAGTGTTTGAGTGATTAATTTTTTTTTTTAAATTGTATGATGTTTACTTAAGATGTATTGAATTTTGAATACAATAAATATAATTTTTGTTTAATATTATTATCTTGTTATTATCAATGATTATAATGTGCCTTATATAATAAATATTAAATGTAAAACTAAATATAAAAAAATATTAATAAATAAATAAATAAAAAATAAAACCAATACATTATGATCATTAACAAAGAACTGTTATGTATACCCTAAATACATTACAGTTTGGAAACGTTATATATCTATGCGGAGAATATATAGCGCCCCATATATGACGGTTCGAAACCATTATATATGATAGATAATAACTGTCATAAAAGTCATTTTTTTGTAATTTTATAAAACATTAAATTTGGATATCTCACCATCATTGTTATCTATCAACAACCAAATCTTTGAATAGATTATCAACTAAAATATCTCATTCAATAAATTCATTGAATGTTTTCTTGGTCTTCCTCTACCCTTTTTCAGATGACTCCATATTGTTTGATCAATCATTCCTATGGACGCATCCAATGGTATTTGAATATGCCTAAACAACCTCAAACGATTTTCTAGCTAAAGTTTTCTCCTCACTAGATGCCACTTCAATTCATCTATGAGTCTTATGTTTTCTTATATGACCACATATCTATCTCAATATCCTCATCTCGACTACCCCAACTTTATGCTCATGTTGTCCCTTTAACGACAAGCATTCACTCGTGTATAACACTATTAATCATATAGCCGTGTAATTAAACTTCCCTTGTGTTTATTAGATACTTTCTGATCATAAATAACTCTGACAATTTTAATTTCTACATTTTTAAACCACTCAGTTTAAATTTTATGATCAACATCTCCATCAATTTCACCATCTTATTGAATAATTTATCCCAAATATCATAACTTGGTCACTTGTGGGATGATTTGATCCCCCAATTTAATCTCCAAGCCATATCTAACATGCTTCTTAACAAAATTGTAACTCATATTCTATATTGCAACTGCTTAGGCGAAAACCCTTCGACTCCAATGTCTTTCTCCATAACTCAAATTTAGAGTTAATTGCTTCTGTTGAGTTAGCCAAAAGAACTATATCATAAGCCAAAAGTATGTTGTTAGGGATTTCTTCTTTAATAAGCTTCAATTAGAACTTTTAAATATGGGTTAAAAAAATAATGGCTCAAAGATAATCATAATGTAAATAAATCTTTATAGAAAAGTCTTTTGTCCCACCTCCGATGCTTCTAACATTAGTTTCTACCCCCTCATACGTATCTTGTATGACTTTTATATATGTAATGCACACATATTTCTATCCAAGGCTTTCCAAAAGTACATTTCTTAGTTCATGGTCATAAGCTTTTTCTATGTTAATGAAAATCATATGTGAGTCTCTTCTTTTTATCTGGTACTTTTCCATTAGTAGCCTTAATACATAAATTGCTTATGCTATAAACCCTCAACATAAACCCAAATTGGTTCTAAAATACAAGTTTTCTTTGCTCCGATACTTTTCTATAAGCCCCTTAGAAAATAAATATTAATATGATTTGTAAATATCATTCATTTTAATGATGATATTTTGGTCCAGGGAATGTTATAAAATGGAAATAGACTCTCAAAAATAGAGATGAGCGGAATGTGCTATGTAATTTTTAATTTTCGGGTAGGTTTATACAAGTTTTGAAAATATAAGAAGGGCTTTGATTATTGCATCAAATTCTACTTTATTCTTAATATTTCATTACATTCGATGACCTGTCCCCCTAAATTTAAGGGAAAAAGATAGAAAAAGAACTTTTAAATTATAAAATTATGAATAAGGCTTTTTCTAAAAAATGAGTTGTGAATTGCTTCTCAAGTTTCATCATTCTTTTATTAAATTTTATTAAATCTTGTGACAGACCTAATTTAAAATTTTACAATTTTAAAGTTCTTTTTCTATCTTTTTCCCTTAATTTAATGCACTTGTTCCTTAATAAAAGAAATTTCGTAGAATAATAAAGAAGAGAGTCCTACGTTATCACTGACATCACCACTTCCACTTGAACTGAAATTTGGACTAAAATAAAGTCCCCTGTTATTTAAGAATCAAAGGCATAGCCAGAAACAACAACCGGGTGCGTCCCACCTCATAGGCTAGCTTTCCGAGCACGTAATAACAACATGACATATCTTTCTATATTAGCACATCAAATCTTCAAGTCGATTCAACTTTTCACCGATCGCAAGCCTTTGTTTCAAAATTTCCATGGAAAAACAACACACATAGCCGTTGTTCCAAGTCCTGGATTTAGCCTTCTGATTCCTCTTCTTGAGTTTTCCAAGACACTTGTTAATCTTCACCCAGATTTTCATGTAACTTTCATCATACCCTCACTAGAATCTCCTCCTCCTGCTTCCATGGCCTACCTTCAAAATCTTCCTTCAAACATTGAACCCATTTTTCTTCCGTCTATCACCAAACAAGACCTACCAAAAGATGCCAACACAGCAATCCAAATTCAACTTACAGTGACCAAATCTTTGGCATCTTTACACCACGAATTGAAGTCCTTGAATTCCAAATCCCATTTGGCTGCTCTAGTTGCAGACCCTTTTGCTTATGAGATACTATACGTTTCGCAAAGGAACTAAACACGTTGTCTTTCATTTACTTCCCTTCAGGTGCATCAACCCTGTCCCTCTTCCTCTATCTCCCAATTCTCCACGAAGAGATTTCTGGTGAATACAGAAACGCACCAGAACCTATCAAGATCCCTGGTTGTGTCCCATTCTATGGTAGGGACCTCCCTGACCTGGTTCAAAATCGGTCCAGTGAATCTTACAAGATGTTTCTCCAACGAAGCAAGACATTGTTATCTGTTGATGGGATATTGGTTAATAGCTTCACGGAAATGGAAGAAGGGGGTATAAGAGCCTTGACACAGAAAGAAAGAGGTTATCCACTTGTGTATCCGATTGGACCCATCACACAGACCGGGTCAAATAGTGAAGAAGACGGTTCTGAGTGTCTAAAGTGGTTGAAGAATCAACCACCTAGCTTTGTTTTATATACCATTCTGATTTTATTTATAAGTCCCTTTTAATTAATTCTTACATATAAAGGAGAGTTAGTTAACTCATTAACTATGAGCTAAATTTTCAATTTCGCCCTTATCTATGATTGGTTCTAAAAGTCAACATGAATAAATTTCTTTTGTTTATATTGTAATTAATAGGGGTAAAAAAGTATAAAATGCATTTACTATCTTGAAAATGGACTTATAAATAGGACCAAAGTTTTTTATAAAAAATAACTTATAAATAAGACCAGAGTGGTATTTCTTTTGGAAGTGGAGGGACCCTATCTCAAGACCAAATCAATGAGCTAGCTATTGCCTTGGAGATGAGTGCACAAAAATTCTTATGGGTTTTGAGAGCACCAAGTAACTCAGTTAATGCTGCTTACCTTGGTTCAACAAATGAGAATTCTTTAGATTTCTTACCAAAAGGCTTTTTGGAGAGAACCAACGAGCAAGGTTTTGTTATTCCTTCTTGGGCACCTCAGATCTCAATCCTCAGTCATAGTTCTGTTGGTGGGTTCTTGAGTCACTGTGGTTGGAATTCCACACTTGAGAGTGTACAAAAGGGAGTGCCTTTAATAGCGTGGCCACTTTTTGCAGAGCAAAAAATGAATGGTGTTTTGTTAACTAATGGTCTCAAGGTGGCATTGAGGCCTAAAGTTAATGAAGACGGCATAGTGGAAAGGGAAGAGATTGCTAAATTGGTAAAGTGTTTGATGGAAGGTGAAGGTAAGGAGATTTGTAAGAGAATGAAGGATTTAAAGGATACTTATTAGAGTTATATACAAAAAGTTATGAATTTTTGAAATTAGCCTAGGAAAACTGCTTATTTTCTGAAACAGCTTCCAAAAACTAAAAATATGGGAATGATGTGCTTCCAATTGACAACAGTCTATATTTTTCCATCAAACTAGACTTAATAAAGGTTCTATAGCCTTTGGAATCACTCCAATTTGATGTCAACAAATTTAGTTATGATTTTTCAAAGTTAGGACAGAAAATCTGTCAGAATTGCCATTAAATCCGAAAATTGAA
Organism: Inga leiocalycina; assembly: GCA_963242795.1. NCBI lineage: Eukaryota > Viridiplantae > Streptophyta > Magnoliopsida > Fabales > Fabaceae > Inga > Inga leiocalycina. The sequence continues at coordinate 68,611,282 of OY725326.1, forward strand.
TAAAAATGTGATGGCAATTTTTAAAATTATCATGGACCAAGGAAGGAAAATATGATTTACATGCTATTGGGCTTATGGCACAAAGTTTATGTACATAAAAGTTGGAATTTGGTAGTTTTGGAAATTTGTTAAATATGACATAAGCAAAATATACAATGACATAAGCAAAATGTTACAAAAAGCATTTCCTCTTCCTTCTTCAGCCATAAGCCATCAGTTTTTACTGAAGATAGAGAGAGAAAGTTGTGTTGAACTTAGAGAGAGAAGGAGAAGAAAAACTTACAAAGGTAAGTGATTTTTTCGGTGAATTGATTCCTAACGTGTATAATCCTTCTCCTAAGCTTCTCTTCTATATTATTTAAGGTATTTAAATTATAGATTTCAGTGGTTTGGAGGTTAGGGTTTCAGCCACCTAAAGGAAAAGCAAGAAAGAGCTTAAGGTAACTTCCAAAACTTTAAATATTGATTGTTCTAGTTACTGTGAGTAGTTTAATTGGTGGATTTTTTTATTAATTTGCTCTGAATGTAAATTTTGGAAAAGTTGTGTCCTAAACGTTATGCTGCCCAAATTGAGTCTAAATGGTGATTATAACGTAATAAATAGTTAATAAGTGATTAGGCGTAGAAAGGAGTAAGTCTACGGAGTCAGAATTCAAAAACCCCAATTTTCCCCGGAGAATTCAAGGATTTTGGTCAGTGCTATTTGGAGGGGTTAGAGTTGGATTTTTGATGTTTTGATGATTCCATTGAGTTCAGGAGGGAAAATTAGATGCGGTTACAGTTGATCACTTTTTCAGAAAAACCTGAAAAAGCACAATTACGAAAACGCCCCTGAGACCCTGAAATAGGGGCTGCCAAGAACATCTAGTCTTTTGGCAGTGAATTTGGTAATTCCAAGTCTGAAAATGGATTCCTTGAGTGAAAATAAGTCAGAATAGCCCTGGTCAAAATTTCAAGAAAAGTACAGTCGGACCAGGTAAAAAGAGGCTGAGCCGGGCCTCGGGGCATTTTGGTGAAATTTCAAAATAGACTCATATAACCACTATGAACATGTTGAAAGTGTCTAAACTAGTACATGAATTGGTCTTAACCTAATTCTTGTACATTTGGAATTTTAGGACCCGATTGATAGCCCAAGCTACGGCATGAAGTTCGAGGAGCTTATTTAAGGATCAAAAGGGGTTAAGGTAGTAGCTCTCTCCTTCATACACTTTGTAAACTTATATATACTTTGTGTATGCCATTTTCAGTGATATGTATAACGCACTTTCTAACTGGTGCAGAAAAATCACAAGTGTTGTTCGAGGGAGAAACACACCAATACCCCCATAGCTCTGAAAAGGGATCCAGTTATGAGCATTTGGTACCAAGAGGGTACATTTCCCAGTCAGGGGACTAAGGTCCAAAAGTTGGGTTCTGACAGTAGTCGGTCCTGACTCGGGGTTTAACAGAGGTTGGCCCTAAAATGTGCATATTCTGAGAAATATGTTTACAGTGTATTTATTCTATTGCATTATGTGGATACCTACCATAATTATTTGTTGCATTTTATATGATTGACTGTCTGTTACTATTGAGACTCATTGGAATTTCACCCCATTTTAAAAATAAAAATATCTCAGTGGGAATCAGCGGCTCTAAAGGCAAGGGTGTTGATTCGGTAAGCTGACGGGCACGTCTCCTGAGACAAAGATTGTGGTTATGTTGTAGTCTAATTTCTCGATATTTTGGAAAAACTTGTAACTATTATCAAACCCTGTGGGTAAAACCTGTGTTATAATCAAGTACCATGTATGAAAATATCAGTATATTTATACTATTCTTATATTGCTTATTGAACTGCGTGCAAGCACTCTTAAAATGGTAAAAATAAGATAAGGGTATGACATTTTGGTATCAAAGCCCAAGTAGTTCTGGAATAGCCTAAAGCGATTCTGGCAGAGTGACGATTTTGGCACAAGATAGTATACTGATATGGTTTTGATTACGCGGTGATACGAAATATGCACGGACGGGGGTGCCAATGGAGTGTATCCTCCCAATTTTTTGAACTAGCCCCAAGAGACTAGCAAATATTCGAAGGGCAGCAAGTAGTGTAATACCGGACCAAGGATGGACCAAGGAGGTTGTGAAACCCGAGGAAGCGGGTACGGCCAAGGCCAATGTGCAGTTCCCACACAATATTTTGACAGCCAGAGACAGTCAGCATGACTCATGAGTCAAGGGCAATCATGGGGTACTGGTGGTTGGAAGCAGATGCATCTGCGTTTTGGCACGGGAACATGAAAGTTAAGCGTTCTCAACTCAGGAAAATTCTAGGATGGGTGACCCCAAAAAAGTTGAGTTGATAGGGTCATAGAGACTTGAGGAATAATAATTATTTTAAGATTTCTCCATGACTAATGATTATATTAATTAGATGATTTTAATAATGTTTAGAAGCATGGGGATGTTGATGATATAAGTGTTAATCTTGACTTGAACAGTTTCTGTTGCAGTAATTACTACTCAGAAAAGTTTACTTGATGAGGTTATGGAAACTCAAGGTATAGTAATTATTTTGAGGTTTCTCCATGCTAAGTGATGATATTAGTACATTGCTATATGATGATTCTTAGTATGTGTGTTGGGTATAATTGAGGTAGAATGATCTGACTCAATTGATTTTGAGGTTATAGATCCATAATGAAATTAAAGAATGGATTGTAAATCAAGAATCAATGTTGAGCCTTAGGTTCAAAGAACGCTGAAATGGCTCAGAGTTGTTTGAGGCATAGAATAACTAAGAATGATATATAATGATATATGAGTAGTGATTAATGGTGTTTATGCCATATATCGATCCCGGAGGATCCAATTTTATGATACTAAAGGTTCATAATAGGCTTGAATTTGATTTAAGCTGAAATAATGCTTAGGTTGGAATGAGAATTGTTGCACGGTGGTTCTATTCCATGATGGAAGTTTGAACCTTGTAAATAGTGTTAAACCTCTAATAATATTTTGAGGATAATATCCAAATACCTAGAAGGTTAGAATAGGTGCTATTGGTCCTTATTCTTAGCATGCCTATTGAATATATTGGAGGAAAATGATTTCCAATGTATGTGATGTTAAGGTTTTAGATTTCATGATGAACCTAAGATTTGGGTTAGAGACCCTAGGCTGTATGATCTTACACGCTGGACATGTGGTAGGGGACCTGTGTGTCCGGAGGCCTAAGACCTAGGGGACCAGTGTGTCCTTAGGCTGGCAGATATATTAGAATAGTATTGGGCTAATGATTATCTGTGGAGCTAAGGAAAGTGATTTCCCGGCTCAGCTAATGTTAAGGTTTTAAGAGTTGAATTGTGATCTAAGAATCAGACTCAATAGTTGAACTGATTCCTTAGGAATTTGAATTGACCTAGATGGTTTGAGGTACTAGAACATATACTAGAATGTATTGAAATGTGTATGAGGTTTCTCAAGGTTGCTAGCTGTTAAGCCTAGCATAGGGAAAGATCTTAATAATAGAATATTCCCTTAAAGGATTGATCGAGGTGATAGCTCTCTGATGAATGAAAGATAGAATTGAATTTCCTGTTATCCCACTAACCTGAGGCTATACTAGGAGTCGATTGGTGGATGGCAAATGAGGTGACGAAAAGTATAAGTTGAAGGGTTACCAAGTAATCCGTAACCCAGGAATTAACTGTTAAGTTTTGATTCCATGAAAAATTTGAAATGGCCCAGAATGAATTGAGATGAAACGGCCATGAACTAGCATAGAGAAATACAGATTTCGAGTGCAGTAAGGTATTGCAGGAGGTTCTTGTGGGGACTCCTACTAAATCATCCTGAAATTATAAAAACTCATATGAGGAGATAAACATTAGAGTACGCAGCGGAAGTCTACGACTCTGTATTGATTACATGAAGTTGAATAAGGTGAACGTTGAGATTAAGTACCTACTTCCTAAAATAGATTATTTCCTCAATCAGTTATTTGGTTCCTGTGTGTCTCCCAACTGAGTTGAGTTTGGGTATCACCAGCTTGAGGGAAAGGCAAAGGGTGTACCGAAAACTGCCTTCAGGACTAGTTATGGCCATTGGAAGTTTCATGTATTGCCATTTGGGTTGACCAATGCACCTGCTGTATTCATGGACTACAGGAATCAAATTTTTCGTTCGTACTTGGACCAATTCGTAGTAGTCTTCATTGATGATATATTGGTATACTCGAGGAGTATAGTAGAACATGAACAACATTTTGAACATACTGAAATCTAAGTAACTCCATGCCAAGCTGAGCAAATATAACTTTTGGCTTTCAGAAGTTAGACTTTTGGACCATATAGTCACACAGCAAGGAGTTATGCCTGATCCTTGCAAGGTGGAAGTAGTACTCAACTGGAAAGGCCAAAGACTGTAGTTGCAATACGTAGTGTTCTGAGTCTTATTGATTATTATGAGGGGTATGTAACTTTTCCCCGGAAAACTCAACATTATGTGTGGGATGCTGATTGTGAGAGGAGCTTCGTAGAGTTGAGATGGCAATTTATTATAGCACAGTGTTAAACATCCCAAAACATAATATGGCCTTGATAGTTAGTAGTATTACAGTATGTGTGATGTGCAGTCTTACACCTTACGTGGTGTACAATGCAATGACCTATAGGGTCAACAGTCATAGAACCCTTGTGGTTTATGGTGACACATGTGAACTGGAAGTAGGAATGTGTTTTGATGCAAGCCGAGTAAGGCATATGCATCTTGTCAACTAAAGCTTCAGGAATTGAACTGTCATACCCATAATCTTGAGTTGATGGCAATAGTATTAGTATTGAATCTGGAAAGGTTGCCTTTATAGCGTAAACGTATAGTTGTACTGCGACCACTAGGATTTGAAATGTTTATAAAAAGAAAGAGAATTGAATATGAGAAATCACAGGTGGATGGAGCTACTTAAAGATTTTAACCTAGAGATAAACTATCATTCAGAAAAGGCTAATGTTGTTGCTAACGCATTGAGCCATAAAACAATGCAGGTGGCAGCCATGATGATTTGTGAGCATAAACTAATCAAGGATTTTGGAGATCTTAGTTTGTTTAAGTAGATTTTGATCAATGGCAATAATGTCAGTGAGACATATAAGGATCTGAGAGTAACAATTGAAACGGCTTGGATCAAGGATAGATGAGCACAATCTATCAGGAACATGTAATTAAAAACGAGGATATTGATATATGGGATTATTTTACGTATCAGGTCATACCTGACCAAGTCAATTATCAATAGGAGGAATAGTACAGATATAGGAGTATCCCGATTATAAAAGTTGTTTGGAAGGGATTATCTCCTAGAGCAGCAACATGGGAAATAGAGAAAGATATACTGAAGCGTCACCCGAAGTTTAAGGCTATGTATATGTAGCAAATTTTGGGGACGAAATTTATTTAACTGGGGGAGAAACGTAACACCCAAAATTTTATTCCCAAAATGTATTGTAATTATTGGAAATAGTTAATGAAATAAAATGGTGAATTTTGGAGGATGTGATTATGTTATAAGTTAAAATTCCCTGTGAGACAGTGAGATTTTCTTGGGAATTTGGATGATCAAATGATGTCTAAAAATTATGACATTTTACAGGGTGAAATTAGCATCCTAAGCTTTAATTTGATAGGTCATAAGAATTAATTAGAGCTATATACAAAGAGTTATGCATTTTTGAAGTTAGCCTAGTAAAACTGCCTATTTTCGGGAACAACTTCCAAAAACTAAACATCTGGGAATGATGTGCTTCCAATTGGCAAACTTCTATATTTTTTCGTGAACTACACTCAATAAGGGTTCATAGCCTTTGGAATCACTTCAATTTGATGTCTATAAATTTAGTTATGATTTTTAAAAATTAGGAAAGAAAATCTGACATAATTGAGTCTAGCGGATCCAAAAATTGAATAAAAATGTGATGGCAATTTTCAAATTTTGATATGAATGGAAAAGTCCTTTGGGCTGATGGAAGGACCCCCTAGACATCATTTATCATGGACCAAGGAAGGGAAATATGATTTACATGCTATTGGGCTTATGACACAAAGTTTATGTACATAAAAGTTGGAATTTGGTAGTTTTGGAAATTTGTTAAATATGACATAAGCAAGATATACAATGACATAAGCATAATGTTACAAAAAGCATTTCTTCTTCCTTCTTCAGCCATAAACCTCGGTTTTTGCTAAAAATAGAGAGAGAAAGTTGTGTTTAACTTAGAGAGAGAAGGAGAAGAAAAACTTACAAAGGTAAGTGATTTTTTCGGTGAATTGGTTCCTAACTAGAGCCAAGAAATCAGGCTGACCCGTTTAGGCCCAAGCCTGTCAAGGGCCGGGCTTATGATTTAGAGCCTCCAGAAGGAGGAGGGCCTAAATAGGCTTGCCTTGTAGGGTCGCAGGGCCGACCCTTTTAAGCCCGTTTAATATTTTTTTTAAATAACTAAATAAGGCCACAAGAGTAACTTAACAGGTTAGTAGGTAGACTTAATAACCTAACTCTCAGATAGTCAAATGCTCTCATACTCCACTTATGCCTCACACATCAATAATGTTTGTGTTTTGTTTTGGTTTGGACTTAAGTCTCAATGTTTGTGTTTTGTTAAACATTGATAATGTTTGATGTTTTAACCTAGTTTTGATAATATTTATGTTTAAAATTAGGTATTTTATTTTTCGAGTATATAGGAATATAAAAGGTGTTAAATGGGCCCAAGCCCGCAGGTCAGCCCTTAGGCTTCAACTAAACGGGCTGGGCCCTACAATTCTATATTTTTTCAAGCTTCTCTTCTTTATTTTCTATTTATATTTTTGGTTGGCAGACTCTAAGTTTAAATTTGTCCTTGAACATTTATTAGATACTTAGATTTGTGCTTCGGTGCTTGATTTTTCTGTTTCATAAAGTCTGCTTGGATTGGACTTAGGTCTTAGTATTTGTGTTTTGTTAAATATGGATAATATTTGATTATTTAACTTATTTTTGATAAAATTTATGTCTTAAATTAGGTATTTTAGTCTTTACACGCATAAAAAACAAAAAGAAATTTAAACAAGCCTGAAGCCCACGTGTAACCCCCTGTCTTAATAACTGCAATTATAATTCGAAATTCGTAATTAAAATAAAATAGAGATTAATAATCATCAAAAGTCATTTACAATCCCTTCCTTGTGGGAAGGTTTTCACAAAATCTTTCAAAATTCCTTTTCTAACCTGGTCTCAAGTTCAAATATCAAATATAATTACATGTGCAGTTATATCACATTTATACATATCAGAGTGTATAATTAAATCTCGGCAACACCCAGGGTTCATTCACTAAGGGTTTAAAGTTTCCCATATAGGGGATTACAATACCGTTCCAAAATAGTATTTACATCCCAAAAATAAGATACAGTAATCCCAAATCCAAATAGATAACTGACAACCTAAAAGTCATATCCCTACAAGGTCCTATATGCTCCTGGTGGTTTGTTTCTCCTTAGAGCCACTTGCCCTGTCTGGAGGTTAGTCAATGGAAAGAATGAGATTCAAAAGAATCCCAGTAATAACAAATTACTTATACAATATATAAACACATAGCATGTAAGATCATGTTCAGTAGCAACACAATGATGCATGGCTCACACCACACAAGACAGCACTCACGGCTTTATACACAATGCAACAGCTTTCGCTGTAATCTCTATGCTCAATGCGATAGCTTACGCTGTAATCACTATGTTCAAAGCATCTCAATGCATGACAATATACATACAATGTTCTATACACAGTACAAGAGAAATAGTCACTACCTTGTTTTTTCCTGACGGTCCTCGGCATAGTAGGCTCACGAGTATGGCTATAACCAAGATTAGGGACAATGGATCAATCTCTTTTCCAAATTCTTAATTCCATAACACTTAAAGTTGGTTATCATTTGAATTCTTTAGGTGGCTACTAAAAGCCTAAACACATACCTAAAGCGTTAGGGAAAACTACCCTGAAGATCTCTTTTTGGAAGCAAAAGTACTTATTTTTGGCTGAGTCACTCGAGTGAAAAAGGCCTCACTCAAGTGATACCCCCAACCACACTCCAGTCCCAGCGAGTAAGACATAAAAAGTGTGTACGTGAGAGCACCAACACACCTTGGGGTGGCCAGTTCACTCAAGCACCATCCTTGACACTCGAGTGATGACACATATTCACCCAAGTCCTATCGAGTGAAGTGCAGGAAGTGACAACCTGAGAGCAACTAAAACCCTAAAGTGACAAGTACACTTGAGTACTAGCCCTAGTACTCGAGTGACTACCCAACTCCCGTGAGCACCCACACGCACTCTTGACAATTTGCCTGCAAGTGTTAACCCGAGAGCACATCCATAGTGCTACATGCACATGCACTTGAGTGATACCCCATACACTCGAGTGATAACGCATCCCACCCGCAGATAAGGAAGAGCACTCTTGGCTCTCGCCTGAAAACCTCACTGGAAATATCATACTGTACTCGAGTGAGACCCTACCTCACTCGAGTGAGGTTTATCAGAAGGCAAATCATAGCAACTGATATAATTTCCCAGACTTGCCAAAACTGATTCCAATAGTCCCAAAACTTCTACCAAAACTCATTCATATCTAAAATGTCATAAGGAACCTATTGGGAACACTAAAATAACCAAATTCCTATTCAATTAACACATTCTCTGTTTTTAATCAAAATGCATCACAATCCTCCAAATTATCAAATCTCCCAATTCAACTCCAAATTAAATCTATTGGCATCAAGACTCAATTTGACACCTAACACAACACCCAATTCATTCATTCCAAAATCTTATGAAATCAGGGCAAAATCCAAAGTTCTCAAAACTTGGCCAATAACTACAACAATTACACCAAAATACACTAAATACTTACCTCTTCAACTTGCCAAGACCAAATTCTTAATTCTTCCAATTTTCAAATCTTCACCAACTCTCAACACCACTATTCAAAAATCTAAAACCATAGGAATGTAACCCTGTTACCATTATCAAAATTAATGAAGGACATTTGAACATTAGAGAGCATCTAGTAAGCCAAAATCTCACCTTTCCACTTTCTCTTTCCTCACTTTCTGCAACAAAAATGGGGATGAGATGAGAGAGATGAGAGAATGATGAAGTTGCATATTTTCATGCCCCCATCCACATAACTGACTTTGGAGGGAGAGAGAAGAGAAAAAGAAAAGTTGAAAAGTTGACCTCATATATGGCTTCCATAATGACTTGTCATAATCCTATGTGATCTCCCAATATACCCATACCCATGCATACATATGATCACTCTACATAATCTCTTAAACAACTAAGTATGCCACAATGATTCCTACCATTAGCAAACTCCCTCATTGGTAGCTGACTAATTGGTTAGCCAATTTCCTATTTTGCCCCTGATTATCACAATGTTTACTAAATCGTCACCAAGCACATCTTTATATCACAATGCATATCATATACTTCAAAAGTGTTTATTCATTAATAATTACATCACTTTTGAAGTCATTAGCCATTAATTATAATTCAGGATATTACACTGCGGGCTTTTGTTAAACGGGCTGGGCCTTGGAAATGAAGCCCATTTTTTGGCGTCGGGCCTAAACGGGCCGACCCCATGATAGGCCGGCCCATTTTCCCAGCTGTATTTCTAACATGTATAATCCTTCTTTTAAGCTTCACTTTTGTATTATTTAAGGTATTTAAAGCATAAATTTCAGTGGTTTGGAGGTTAAGGTTTCTGCCACCTAAAGGAAAAGCAAGAACGAGCTTAAGGTAACTTCTGAAACTTCAAATATTGATTGTTCTAGATGCTGTGAGTAGTTTAATCGATGGATTTTTGATTAATTTTCTTTGAATGTAAATTTTGGAAAAGTTTTGGCCAGTACATTTTGGACTGGTTAGAGTTGGATTTTTTATGTTCTGATAATTCCATTGAGTTCAGGAGGAAAAATTAGGTAATGTTACAGTTGATCACTTTTTCAGAGAAGCCTGAAAAAGCATAATTACAAAAACACCCCTGAGACCTGAAGTAGGAGCTGCCAAGGGCATTCTGGTCTTTTGGCAGTGAATTTAGTAATTTCGAGTCCTAAAATGGATTCCTTGGGTAAAAATAAATCAGAATAGCCCTGGTCAAAATTTTAGGAAAAGTACTGTCGGATGGGTACGACAGGGCCGGGCCCCTGGAGGCATTTTGGTAAATTTTCACAATAGATTCATATAACCACTAGGAACATATTAGAAGTGTCTAAACTAGTACATGAATGTGTTTTAACCTAATTCTTGTACATTTGGAATTTTAAGACCCGATTGATAGCCCAAGCTGCAGCACGAAGTTCGAGGAGCCAATTTAAGTATCAAAAAGGGTTAAGGTAGTAACTCTCTTCTTCATACACTAGGTAAACTTATATGTGCTTTGTGTATGCCATTTTTTGTGATATGTATAACGCACTCTCTAACTGGTGTGGGAAAATCACAAGTATCGTTTGGGGGAAAAACACACCAATACCCCAACCGCCCTGAAAAGGGATCCAGTTATGAGAATTTGGTACCAAGAGGGTACATTTCCTAGTTAGGGGATTGAGGTACAGAAGTTGGGTTCTGACAGTAGTTGGTCCTGACTCAGGGTCTAACAGAGGTTGGCCTTGAAATGTGCTCATTCTGAGAAACATGTTTATAGTGTATTTATTCTATTGCATTATGTGGATACCTGGCATAATTATTTTGTTGTATTTTATATGATTGACTGTCTGTTACTACTGAGATTCCTTAGATCTCACCCCTTTTTATAAAGGCAAAGGTGTTGATACCGGAAGCTGACGAGCAAGTCTCCTGAGACAAAGACTGTGGTTATATTGTAGTCTAATTTCTGGATATTTTGGAAAAACTTGTAAATATTATCAAACCCTACGGGGAAAACCTGTGTTGTAATCAAGTACCATGTATCAAAATATTAGTATATTTACACTATTCCTGTGTTGCCTACCGAACTACACACAAGCACTCTGAAAATGGTAAAAATAAGATAAGGGTATGACAAGGAGTAAGAAAAATGGGTTCGATGTTTGAAGGAAGATTTTGAAGGTAGGCTGTGGAGGCAGGAGGAGATTCTAGTGAGGGGATGAATAAAGTGACATGAAAATCTGTATGAAACTGAACAAGCTGCTTGGAGACCTTAAGAATATGAAGCAGATGGCTAAATCCTGGATTGGGAACATAGGCTATGTTTGTTATGTTCTCCATGATAATTTCTAAACACAGCCTTAAGATTGATGAAAACTTGAATCAAAGTTTGTAATGTTAATTTCTTTGTCTGAAGTTTTGAAGATTTGATGTGTTTATAAAGTGTTTGTTTGGTGCTGCTTATTGTAAACATGTTTACTATGACAAAACAAAACTCATCTTACATACTTACATTGTATATCATAATTAGGAATGAAAAATTGTTTTTGAAAGTTTCAATGTCATTAAAACAAGCTCACATAAGATGTGTTATATTATACTACCTTTGGTTATAAATATAAGGCCCATTTGACTTTTTTGAGGAGATTAAGGAATCTAATCAAATTAATTTAAAGTATTTATATTTATCATTTTTTCCTCCAAACTACTTTGTCTGACTTACAAACTGGTGTATGATTTTATCATAAACAACATATAATATAATTAAGTAATTTATTTCTCTCCAAAAAAGGACAACTAGGTCTTATATTTAGAACTGAAGGTTATTATTATTATTATTATTTGTTCAGGAAGGTTGTCTTTAGCTCTAGAAACTTCTCCACCCATATGGGAAGTGGTGGGACCCTACACTGGGTGGATGTTTCTCCCCTTTGGCTTTGGTTTTTATACTCTAAATTTCAGTCAAAGTATTTGAACTGCACTAAATAACATTTTAATTATATATTAATTGCTTTATATGGAAATAAGAGTGGAAACAATATAATAATTAATCAATTATTATTTGATTTTGTAGTTGTTCATTACCTCTCTAGATTCAAATAACCTAATTATAATGTTCTTGATTCGTTGTATCTTATTTTCCATTCCATTCATGAATCTAGGATTATGAAGTTCATGAACATATATTCATATATCTTAAATACATCAATGTTTCTTTAATTAATTTGGATAATGTATATCATAATTTTAGTATAGATAATAGTGATGGGAAAGAAAAAAAAGAGAGCCCAAAGCTCTCTTCTTTTGATTTTGTAGAGCTGAGGTTCATTACCTCTCAAGATTCAAATAACCTAATTTTAATGTTCATAAATCATTGTACCTTATTTTTCACTTTTTGTAACATCCCAAATTTTAGAGAATAAAATGGTGAATTATGAGGCACTTGAAAATGTCAAACAGTGCAATTGGTGGCCATATGAATTTGGGCCACAAGAAGACATAAAATATTATTTGTGTCTTCATAAAAGCTTATTATGAAAGCCCAAAATATAGAGATTGGAAGAGCACATGAAATGACAAAACAAAGCAATTAGTGATTACACAGAACATGAGTATGTTTAGAACACAAATTGTAAAAATTTGAATTTGAAGCCAGTGAGTTTTTCTATGTAATAGTCTTGTTGTGTGACATTTTTAAATAGGCAAATGATGTCCAATGCCTATGAAATTTTTCAGAATAAAACTATACCTATCAATATTTAATTAGATAGGCAATATAAGTCATTTGGAGCTGTACACATAGAGTTATGTGTTTTTGAAGTTAGCTAAGTGAAACTGGTAAGTTGATGTAGCAGTGTCCAATAAGTGATAATTCTGGAATGTTGTGCGTCCAGTTGCCTAAAGGAAATATTTTTTCTTAAAAGTAGACTTAATAAATGCTACTAGCCTTTGAAACCACTGCAATTGGATATCTATAAATAAATATATGAATTTTTAAAGTTTGATGAAAATTTTGTCAGCTTTTAGACAAGGTGCGAAATTAAAAAGGTAATGGTAAAAATGTATGGGCAAAATGGTCATTTTGCTAAATAAAATCCAAAACCCATATTTTTCCCTGCCTTCATGATGTGGGACGTCCAAACAAAGGAAAAAGCAAGGGAATCAAACACTTGGTTCATATTTAACCAAGATGAAGCAATGTAAGCCAAGTAAATGTGGTTGAAAAGTTAAAAGCAAGACAAAAGACCAAATTGGTCAACAATTCCTCTCCAATTTTGATGATGATTTTTGGTCAAGGAAAGAGAAAGTTTAACCCAAGTAAACCAACCATAGTTGATTAATTAACCACTTGCTTTTCAAGGATCCACAATAACTTGAACTTAGCTCATTATAGGCTAAGTATTTTGCTTAAGTAGAGAAAATTATCCAGCACTCCCTCTCTCCACTCCAAAATTCATCCAGCAACCCAAAAAATAGAGGGGATAATGCAGAAAATCATAAGAAAAAGAAAGAGGAAAGAGAAAAGATGAATAGTATAAATTCTTGAGCTCCGGAGCTGATTTCACCTCCTATTTGGCATTTCTAGCTCCCAGAGTCTTCTCTAACGTTGTTCCTCTCAGTGAGAGCAACATTTCTATAGTTTCAGATTTTCAATCAAAGGTGTTTGATTCCATATACTCAGAGGAGGTGCTGCCAGAATCAAGAACAAATCATAGATTCGAGTTTCGGTAAGTGTATGCTTCAATTTGAACCGAATATTCTGTGATTTCGTTGAGTATTTCATGAGATACCCTGTAATACCCCGACTTTTGAGACTTGAGCTTAGAGAATAAGCCTGAGATTAGTGGATTGCTAAGCCCCGGTTTAGCAAGATCCCAAATTGTGATTAAGGGTTAATGACTCTAAAAGTGGATGTGGTTAGTGATAAATAACTCTTTTGGAGAATATGATGTGATTTGGCACTCGAATGTGATTCATGTGTGTTGTGAGCAGCGCTGAAACCCTGTACTTGAGTTCAATTGTGGATTAACATTCAAATTGACTTAGAATAAAGGGAAGAATTGAATGGGGTATTGTGTTGGAAATGGTGTCATAGTGTGTTTTGATGTCATTGAAATTGGTTTGGAACTTTGGAATGGAAAAGTTGCAATGTTAGGTTTTGAAATGTGAATTGTGTTGACATGTTGAGATTATTGTGAAAACATGTCAATGTGATGTGAATTTGATTGATTTGGTGTTTCCAATGGATTCCTTGTGAAAATTTATGTGGGAATGATGTTTGGTATGAAAATGGGACCATTGGAAGCAAAGATGCAAAATTTGAAATTCTGTCCAGTGAAACTCTATTCTGGGCAGTCAGTTTGTGTGAACGTTTTAAATGACCAAATGGTGGCTAAAAATTATGAAAATTTTTAGTCTCAAATTTCACATCCCAAGATTTAAAATGGACATATAATTTGTGCCATTTCGTTTTGTGAGCTAGGAGATATGACTGTCCAAAGTTTAGGATGGAAACTGAACTCTGTTTTGGGGCAGCGATGAGTTTTATGTAATTCTGAAATTTTTTGGTAATTTTCGGTAATGGCCCATATTTTTCATATAAATAGGACTTAAATATCTTTCATTTGACTTTAGAATCACCTCATATATATTTTTCTAGAATTAGTTATGATTTTTCAAATTTTGGGCAGAAAATCTGTCAGAAAATCTAAAAATGGGAATTATGACATCATCGAAATAAAAGATAACATCAGCATGGAATTAAATATTTTCTCATCATCTTCAGCTCTCATTTCTGAGGTGCTGAACCATCTGAAACTAGTGAGATAAATTTGAGAGCTCTTAGAGAGAGAAAGAGGAGAAATCTCACAAGGTAAGCCGATTTCTCCGTCAATCTAGCTCCTAACGCGTATAACCTTGCTCCTAAGCTTCTCTTTTATGTTTTTTAAGGTGTTGGAAGCTCAATTTTCATTGTTAAGAAGGTATAGGGCTTCAGACACTCTTGAGAAAAGCTAGTGGGAGCTTGAGGTAACTTCCAAACTCTTGTGTATTAACTATTCTAGCTGCTATAGACAATTTAATCGGTGAAATTTCGCCGTATTGTCATTGGTTTAAAAAATGGAAAATGGTTGTGTGGGGCTGTTATGCTGCCAAAATTGGTACTAAATGGTAGTTGTAACCTAATGGAATAGTCAATAAAGTGGTTAGGAGTAGAAAGGAACGCGTTTACGGAGCTGAAACCGAAAAACCCCAATTTTCCCCAGAATACTTAAGAATTTCAGCCAGCTTTATAAATGGGTCTTAGAGTTGGATTTTCAATGATTTAATGATTCCATTGAGTTCAGGAACGAAAATTAGGTGGGGTTACAGTTGGGCACTTTTTCGGAAAAGGCTAAAAAAGCATAATTACGAAAACGCCCCCGAAACCCTTAAAGTGGGGCTGCCAAGGGTAATTTTATAATTGACATTGAATTTGATAATTTCAAGTTTGGAAATGGATTCCTTGAGCGGAAATATGTTAAAATAGCCAATGTCAAAATTTCGGGAAAAGTACAGTCGGACCGGGTACGGTGGGGCCAGGCCGGGTCCCCGGAGGCATTTTAGTAAATTTTCAATATAGCCTCATATAACCCCCAGAAACACTATGGAAGTGTCTAAATATGAAATTTGACATTGTAGGATCGAATATGAAGCCTCGAGCTATTTGCACATAGATTGAGGCACACGTTTTGAGGCATAGAAGGGTTAAGGTAGGGAACTTATATCTCATGCATGCTCTAATAACTGTATTAATGTGTTTATGCATGTTATTGCTTTGCTTGATTATGTGGAACATGTATGAATGATTTAAAGCTATGTTTTAATATATACTATGGCCATATGTGTATCGTTCTAAGCATTGAGCTTATAGATTTGTCATTGTATGTGTGCATGAGTTATGTGATGCAATTATGTCATGCATTAAACACTTATCTTGCCTGCATATTGATAATGTTTCCGTACTGAGATTCTCTCGAATCTCACCCTCCCCTACCAACAATTTAGACAAGGCAAGTGGCTCGTACAGGGAGCGACTAGGACTTCTTCGAGATAAGAGTTGATAGTTGGTTATCAATGAGTTTTGAAGACTGTATATGATTTGGTTGAATATAGGGTTATGAATTTGAGATGAGATTGTGTAATCCCCATTTGAAGAATTGTAACGGGCAATTGTGCCCTGTGTATCTTTAGCGAAGGTATGTACCTGGGATTACTGGGATGATTATGTTGTGCACTCTGATATTTATATGAATGTGATTTATCTTCGCGTAGTAATTGTATTCGAAATGTGAATATGAGACCAAGTTTATAAATAATTTCGAAAGGTATTTGTGAAAACCGCGTCATGTTATGGGTTAGTAAGTGTTATTTGATTATTATTGGTCTCTATTTCATTTTAATCGCGTATTTTGGATATAATTATGGAGGGGGTTAAATACCCAAACCTTAAATTTCTGCCAGAGGGAGTCTTCTAGGGTTTGATGTTCATATGATGATGATTATGATGTTAAAAGAGGTTTTATTATAATGATTTTGGAGGTTGTGTTCAAATCTGTCCGAATTCGTTTTCTGGAGGCAAAGAACTTGCAACGTGTTTTTTATTAGTCAAACTTGGTCCAAATGCTATAAAATTTTACAGGATTAAAGTATACATCCTGGACTTTAATTTGATAGGTAATATAAGCCATTTCAATTAGTGGATTGAAAGTTATGATTTTTCAATTTTGACCTTGATTCTGAAATGAAATTTATGGCAGTTTGTGTTTGACGAATTTCTGGAAAATGTGTGGTTGTAATTAATGCTTTATGATATTTTTCATTAAAATAGGAATTAAAGAGCTTTTTATAGAACCTAGAACCAACCAATTTAGATTTTTATAGAATTAATTATGAATTTTCAAATTTGAGTTAGCAAAACTGGCAGAATGGGTCAAACCTACGAAATTATGACAATTAAAGTAATTTGGGTCAATATGGGCCCAAATATAAGACACATGTCCTAAAGACCCATGTAGTCCCATTGAACATTCATTTTAATGGCTTTAATAATATAGGTATTTATTTAGGGCCATAAGAAGTCAAGAAGAAGCAACTTTAATGGTTGGAAAAGAAAAGGTACAAAAGGAGAACTCAAAGTCAAGAGGTGGTGAACTTACTTAACTTGCATGTATTTGATGTGTTTGTTGTGTATTGATTTGCAGTATTGCTTTACTTGATTATGTGAAGTATGTATGAATGAATAAAGTTCTGTTTCTATTTATACTGTGGCCATAAATATGTTGCATGAAACATTGAGCATGCATAAATGTCATTATGTAAACATGAGCCTATGTAAGACAAGCATATCATGCACTAGCATTCATCTTGTATGCGTTATTAGTATTGTTTGCTAGTGAGATTTTCTCGAATTTCACCCTCCCCTGACCAACCATTTAGATAGGTGATCATAGGAGGCGTGCTGAGAATAGAGAAGAGAATTGCATGAAAGGAATGCAATGGCGGAACGAAGATAGGAAGATGTCTGTGTTTCACTGTAATGGGTTTGGACACCCTAGTAGCCCTGTGCGGCTACATTTATTGTAATTATGCTTTTCTTTTCTTTGCCCTGCGGTCCGTTAATTTTAATGGCATTGGTTTCAATATAATTTACTGAAAAAAACTCACTCGCCAAATTTAAATGATTGCCGCTTTATATCTCAAATGCTAACAAAACGTGTTTACAATATTTCTTTTGGACAAAATATATGTTTGTTCTTCTAAGTTTACATCAACTTTTAATTTAGTCCCCTAAGTTTACCTTTAGTCGATCATTTAATCTTAATGCCATTAGTTTCTTTTAGAGTAAAATATTCTAACAACCCTTCTAATTTATTTTATTTACACAGACCTCTCCTATATTTTGAAAACCTTTAAAGACCTCCTTTAAAAGTAAAATGTATGTTATACAAATATCATTTATATTTTGAAATTCTATTTCTATCCACCCAAACCGCTAATTAACCATTAAGTTTGACTTTTTGACTTTTGTTTTATCAAAATACCCCTAATTAATATTAGAATTATTTAAACATATATATATATATATATATATATATATATATATATATATGTATATATATATGGGCCAAAAAAATTTATCCCACCAAATTTTAATTCTTTTTTCCGGTAAAGAATACAGCTCAACTAATCTATAAGCCTACACCCTTCTTAGAGGTGCCTTCAAAAATTCCAGCGAGGTACTGAAAGTAACCATGCGACCTAACAGTTTCATTATCAGGGCATTCTCCTACCGCTTGGCCAACTACTCCTTCTCCTCAAGAGTAATTATCAAGTTAGGCCCTCTTTCCCATCTGCACTGACACCCTCTCCCTCCACCTTTCTCCGCCGCACCAGTCCTCCTCCTCTTCCTCCCTCTCCTCAGCCCCTTGCATAAATATAATGCCTCCTTGCAGAACCCCACTTCTTCGCTGATCCCTCACCCTCCTTGCCAGCACCACTCTCTTTCTCAACTGATTCTGTCTCATCATGCATCCAGTCATCATGGCGACCCGCAAGCAGCTGAGTATCCTGGAACCCGCCCCCCTCCCATTCGGACCTACTTCCTACTCCTAACTAGGGCATCACTCTCTTCCGATGACGGCACTGGATTTCCTCTCTCATTCGCACTCCTGTTCTCGCCTATAAGTATGTTTGGATAAGCTTACTGCTGGTTTGAGATAGCTTATTTTTGGGCAATAAATGCTTATAAATCATGATTTACAGTATACCAAATAAATATGTGAGAAGAGTTTTATCTCGACTTATGTAATAAGTGCTTATTAACCCCCAATAAGCAATACCAAACACATTGTGATGTTTGGAACAGCAATTGAAATGTTTAAAAGCAGCTTTTTAATCATGATTTACGGTATACGAGATAAGTATATGAGAGGAGTTTTATCTCGATTTACGTGAAAAACAGCTTATAAGCAATCTCAACGCCAAAACAAACATGCCCATTATTCTTGGGAAATAAGTGCTTTTCACACAAGTTGAGAAAAAACTCCTCTCACATACTTACCTCGTATACCGTAAATCACGATTTAAAAGCACTTATAAGTAAAAAGTAAGTTATCTCAAACACATATATCTACTTCACTGTCCACCAAATTTTAATTCTAATAGTTTTTTTAACTTTCTATTATGTTAAAAATTTATTAATTTTGAGATTAAAAAATTTATAATTTTAATTTTTCACCATATTTATTGAAATTTATTTATTTTTAGTTTCTTAAACAACTAAAAATCTATATCAAAGATATTTTTTTAATCAAATATAATAACTATATAGGTTTGAGAGATTGTATAAGCCATTTAAATTTATAATTTTATATTTTTTTTTTCTACAAACATTTAAAAAACCTACTCGAATTTTTAAACGTTTTGTGACATTTACAAGTTGTCAATTAAAATTTGGGATTTAGTATTAAGGGTAAATTAGTAAATAAATGTTATTTTTATATAAATTTTAAGTAAAAAATATGTATATTTTTTAAAATATTTTTAACGGAGTTAACAGTGTAGACTTAAGTATATATTTTTAAAATAGAGAGGATATCTATATAATTAAAGCAAAACAGAATAGTGGTTAGCATATTTTACTCTTTCTTTTAACGAAAAATTGACTCAGTAAATTGAGATGGTACCTCTACAATTAAATGTTTACAAAATATGCTTAAATTTTAATTCTTTAGTATAATCATTTTATATTTTAAAATTTAAGCAACATTTGATGGCATTTAATTGCATAATCATCATTTAAATTTGTCTAATCAACATTTTTCATTAAATAAAACTAATGGTTTAAGACTATGAGAAAAATTACACTTGTTAAATTTAAGAAAAATAAATTTCAAAGACCAAAGATGTACTTTAATCTATTTTTACAATATAAATTTAAAACAAAATGGGAGAATTACACTCAGGTCCCAAGAAAAAAGAGAAATGAAGAAATGGTCCCTTGAAATTATAAAATGAAAAAATGGTCCCATTAACAACTCCAAGAGCAGGTCATTGACAACTCTAAGAGCCTGCATTGACAACTTTATGATACCCTTTTTTTATTTTACAATTTTAAAGGACCAGTTCTTCTGATGCCAAAAAAAAAAAGGATCAGTTCTTCATTTCTCTTCTTCCTTGGTACCTGAGTGTAATTCTCCAAAAAAATTTGCTAATGAGCTGTTATCAGCATGTTTATTTTGATTTTAATAGATAAAAATAATTAAAATTTTAATATATATGTTTTTATTTTTATTTTAAAATATTAAAATCATTATATCAAAGGGAAACCTACTGATCAAAAGATTTATTTTTATTTTGAAATATAAAATATTATACTAAAGGATTAAATTTAAAATAAGCATTCTAATACGTTTATTTATTTTAAATTTTAAATATAAAAATAATTATATTACATTCTTAAAATTACAATAAAATAGTTAAATTATGGGTTTATTAAAATTTTGAAATGTGAAAATTATTATAAGTAATTTTTGTCATTATATAATTGCAAAGTTACTATAAAAATTTGTTGAGTTGGTATTTTCTATTAAATATAATGAAGCAAATGGTGTTAACATTAATTAGGACTAAAAACATTTTATAAACTAAAAAGACTAAACTGATCGAATTTGATATAAATTTAAAGAACTAAAGGAGACTTTAGCCTTTCTTTTTAATTATGTTTTCTGCAAAATAAAAGAAGATATGAATATATTTTCTAGTAAAATTATATTATCCTAATTATTAAATTTAGGACAAATATATATATATAAATTAAAATATATATAATATTTTTTATTTAATTTGATATATCCCAAAATTGATACTTATTCAATTATAAAATTTATACTTATCACTCTTTTAAGTATACAAGTTTTATGTTGTGTGATATTGAAATAGAGATGATTACAAAGGAGTCAACTTTATTTAATTGCATTACTTTTCATAATTCTTTTATTAAAAGCTGTTTGAAACAGTTTTAAAAAATGTTTTTATGTTTTATGAAATAAAGCTTCACTTTCATATTTGCTTTGTTTAACGCAAAATAGTACTTTCTCCGGTTCTAATTATAGGATAATATTTGAGAGTTGATCTTAATTCTAATTATAAGATAAAGTTCTAATTTTTGTCAATTTCTTCCCAAAATACCCCCTATTGATACTTTCTTAATAATAATTAAATACAATAATAATTTAATAAGAGTATATCGGAAGTTGTTGAGGGAGATTGACGACGTCGGATTGTGTGAGAGCTTGGAGAAGTCGTGTGTGAAGCAGGAAAGGTACAAGAAAAAACAGAGAATCAACGTAATTGGATGCCATTTTAAATTTTAAACAAGGGTATTTTAGGAAAATAAATATATTTACTAATTTAACCACTATCCTTAATTTCTCCAAAGTTAGATAAATATGTCCTATAATTAGGACCGGAGGAAGTAATAAAAATAGCTACATTCAATGATGCTCATCGCTCCCTATATTGATTTATATACATATCAAATTAAAGCTTAAAATATCTACTTTCACTCTATAAAATTTCATAATTTTCTGATATCATTTGATCATCCAAAATCCCAAAACAATTTTATTGCCTTAGGTAATTTTTACTGACAACATAATCGCATCCTCCAAAATTCAACATTTTATTTCATTAACTATTTCCAATAATTACAATATATTTTGATGAACAAAATTTGGGGTGTTACACTCCTATCACCAAACAAGACCTACCCAAAGATGCCAACTTATTAATGCAAATTCAACTCACGGTGATCAAATTTTTGCCATCTTTACACTACGAATTGAAGTCCTTGAATTCCAAATCTCCTTTGGCTGCTATAGTTGTAGAAACTGTTGCAATTGAGGTTCTCATTATCGCAAAGGAACTAAAAGCTTTGTCTTTCATTTACTTCCCTACAGCTGCTTCAACGCTTTCCTACTGCCTCCATTTCCCTACCCTCCATGAAAAGATTTTAATTTTGGTGAGTTCAGTGACGTACTAACACCTATCCAGATTCCAGGTTGTGTCCCACTTTATGGTAGAGATCTCCCTGACCTGGTTCAAAATCGGTCCAATGAATCATACAAAGTGCATCTCCAACGAATGAAGAAATTTTTATCCGTTGATGGGCAGTTGGTTAACAGCTTCACGGAGTTGAAAGAAAGGGCTATAAGAGCCTTGGCACAGAAAAGAAGTGGTTATCCACTTGTTTATCCGATCGGAACCATCAGGCTAACCGGATCAAATAGTGAAGAAAACGGGCCAGAGTGTCTAAAGTGGTTGGAGAATAAACCACCTAGCTCTGTTTTATATGTTTCTTTTGGAAGTGGTGGGACCCTATCCCAAGACCAAATCAACGAGCTGGCTTTTGGCTTGGAACTGAGTGGCCAGAAATTCTTATGGGTTCTTAGACCACCAAGTAATATTGCTAGTGCTGCTTATCTTGATAGCTCAAATGCTCAGAATCCTTTAGATTTCTTACCGGAAGGCTTTCTGGAGAGAACCAAGGAGAAAGGTTTAGTTATTCCTTCATGGGCATCTTAGATTTCAATCCTTAGTCATGGTTTTATTGGCGGGTTATTGAGTTATTGTAGTTGGAACTTCACACTTGAGAGTGTACAGAAGGGAGTGCCATTAACAGCGTGGCCACTTTTTGCAGAGCAGAAAATGAATGCTGTTTTGCTAACTGATGGTCTTAAGGTGGCTTTGAGGCCTAAAGTTAGTGGAAACAGCATAGTGGAAAGGGAAGAGATTGCTAAATTGGTGAAGATTTTGATGGAAGGTGAAGAAGGTAAGGAGATTCACAAGAGAATGAATGATTTGAGAGATGCTTCTGTTAATGCACTCAAAATAGATGGTTCTTCTACAAAGATGCTATCTGAAGTTGCACTCAAATGGAGAAATAGTTCAACTGGGATATAAGAAAAATTTAAACCAGCTTTTTAACTTTATTTTTCCTGGTAGTTCGTGTACTTGTGTATGGATTTTAATTTATCAAACTAAATTAGCTTCCGCTATTAAAAATGAATAGATATTTTCTTCGTTTTTGTTTCACTACTTTTGGGAGGATATTAATAATTAATGATTTATTCTCATGTTATGTTTATATTATATGCCCACAGCATTTCTTTGTTTCCTTTTTATTTTCTGTCAAGGTTGACATGGTGATGTAAGTGAGGTTACTTGGATTAGCTTTTGGATAATAGCTTTTACGATTTATGAGATAAGTGTGTGAGAGGAGTTTTATCTTGATTTACAGAAAAAGGTTTTTGAAACCACAGTTTGGAGCTTACCCAAACACACACTTAATGAGATTTCTTTTCTTGGGAAGCAAGAGCATTAAGTGCTTGTATTTGGATGACTATTTTGCGCTAACGAGGTAAATAATGAGAGTTGAAGTTTAGTTTGGTAAAATATAAAAAAACTGATAATTATATATTTTATAATTAAATAGGTGTAGCTTTTAGGATATATTTGATTAAATTATTAATATTTTATACATATTTAATTATATTTTATATATTTTTCTATCATTTAAATAATTATAGGATAAAAAGGAATTTTGATACTCCCTCCGTCCCTTTATATAAGAGTTTTTTTTAATGGGCTTGTCCTAAAATATAAGATCCCTCTTGAGTTTGCCTCAATAATAAATGCACTTTTCCCCATTTTACCTTCAATTAATTATTATACTATATAAATTTTCTTTTATCCTTTTCTCATGATTACTTTCTCTCACTCATTCATAAATAGGGGCAGTTTTGAAAAAAAAATTAAATTTCCTACATAATTATTATATTTAACTACTTTTAACTATTTTTTAGAATCACGGTTGAAAGGTTCTTATATATAGGGCGAAGGGAGTATAAAATCTATTCATATCCTACTTTATATTGTAGGAGATATTATGTGATCTAAAAGAAAAAAATATATAGAAAAGGCAAGAAGCAATGACGCTGGAGCATAAAAGAATAATAACATTATATATATATACACACACACACATATATGTAAGAAGTGAAATCAGCAATATATAAATGATAACGATCACATATTTTTGAATTGAATGGAGATTATCAAAATCAATGACTTTGGATAAGAGATGTAGAGGATGGTGTGATCAACCCTTGTATAAACGAGTGTTCAGCATTCGGAAGAGGTGCGTTCTATTTTTTTTAGCTACTGGCGGCAACACAAGAGCTCAGGATTTCAATGAACGGAGATTAAAATTTGGAAATACAAAAAAATTTATAACACAGATGAGATTTCCACATTAAGTTTTTGTTTTTCCTTTCCTTTTTCTTCATAGTTTTGTCTTTTTATTTTGTACTTAGTTAACTATTATTTTGGTCATAAAAATGTTAGTTTATGTAGCTAACCCTTTGTTTTGGATTATTTAGTTTAATAATGAATTAGTGGATGACAATTTTTACCATTAATTGCTTTAATATTATATTTATTGATTTAATTGTG
Organism: Inga leiocalycina; assembly: GCA_963242795.1. Taxonomy (NCBI): domain Eukaryota; kingdom Viridiplantae; phylum Streptophyta; class Magnoliopsida; order Fabales; family Fabaceae; genus Inga; species Inga leiocalycina. The sequence continues at coordinate 68,635,787 of OY725326.1, forward strand.
TGCTCAATTATCTTGAAACAATAGAAATCTGATTGGGATTATTTTGGGTTTCTAAAGAAACTTAGACGTAGAAAATTTAGACCAGACCTTCAATTAAATCGTGCAGGATTAAGTATTCAACATTAAATAACTTAATTTACTTTTAGGATAGAAATATACCTACAAGCACTACTACAAAAATCGCAATATATGACGATTATTATCTGCTATATATAACTGTTTCAAACCATGATGTATGCAAGCGTTATCGAAGCTTAGTAAAAATAAATAACGGTTCTGAACTGAAATATATTAAGGCATGTATAACGGTTCTTTGTTATAATAACCAAAATATATTATTTTTATTTTATTTTATTATATATAGTTATTTTCATTATTTGTTTTTATTTATTTTTACTATTAATATTTATTATATAAGACACAACATAATTGATAACTATATTAAATAAAAAATTTTATATTTATAGGATTCAAAATTCAATACATTATACATAAACATCATACAATCTAAAAGAAATTAATAACTTAAACACTCTCATAATAAAACATTATCTTATAATTTTTTGTATTCTAAAAAAATCAATTAATAAAATTCCATAGTATTCTCTAATGTTTTTATTGTAGGTTGTCCATAGATCACGTATTAGTGCGCTCAAAGAGTTCCCGTCTCATCCTTTAACTGTAAAAGGATAATATAAATATAAAAATAAGAATATATATATATATAATAAAAATAAGCAAATATTAAAACTTAAACAAATATCGGAATATAACTTTGAGAATCAAATTATAGTAAAAATTGACAAATATAAAAACTTGAGCAAATCTCGAAACCTGATTCAACAAACTTGATTTCAAACTACAATTTGGGTTGCTAAAATTTAGGAACATGAGATGCTCAATAATAAAAAATTTAGCATTTTACCTCGTCATTTTTTCCTGTTCTCTGCTTTCACTTGCATTTTCCCTCTCTTTTAATCTTCAAACCAACGACCATCATATCTCAGATATTTTTTTCTATGTGCATCATATCAAGAAGATGTCTCATATATAAGGACATCTAATATGGAAGCTCAAAGAAAATAGACTTCTTCTTCTGGCCGCTTGTCCCGATTTCTTTTGCAAAAGGCTTGACAAAATTGTTATCCAAGTGTTTGACCTTATAAAAAACCTGAGCACCGGTCAACATCTTCAGTGGGCTACCTTCTTCTGACTTACCATTGAAAGCCCTTTTTCGCTTCCTCCAACGATGTTTCAATGGTAAGAATCTTCGATGCCCCATTTAGACATTTTTCTTACAATGATCTAATTGCACTGAATGAGTGTCATTTTCACATATAGGGCACGCACAATATCCTTCGACGCTATATCTAGACAAATTACCATAAGTAGGGAAATCATTTATTGTACCAAACAACATGGCTTTCAAAGCGAAACTTTCTTCCATGTTCCCATCATACACACTGACACCATCCTCCTAAAGCAGCTTCAAGTAATCAATTAGAGGAGTCAAGTATACATCTATATCATTCCCAGGTTGCCTTAGCCCAAAAATTAACATGGACAGCATCATAAACTTATGTTTCATGATCAAGTGTGGAGGAAGGTTATAAATCATCAATATCACCGGCCACGTGCTGTGTGTACTACTCTGAACACCGTAGGGATTGATTCCATTAGTTGAAAGTGCAAGGCGTAGGTTCCTTGCTTCATTTGTGAAGTCAGGGTAGTCATGATCAATTGTTTCCATTAAGGGGCATCTGCAGGTTGCCTAAGGTTCGTGTCTTCAACCCTTTCATCTATATGCCATGTCAATAGCTTAGCAATCGCTGTATTACTGTATAGTTGCTTGAATCTTGGAACAATGGGAAAATACCATACAACTTTCAATCGACTTTTGCCTTTCTTCTTTCCATATTGAGATGTATTGCATTTAGAGCACTTCTCTAACGTTGCAAATTGCTTTTGAAATAATATGCAATAATTAGGGCATGCATGTATCTTCTCATGACACATGTTAGTTGTAGAGCAAAGTATTCATTTTGCCTTGTATATCTTGGTAGGAAGTACATTTTCTTTTGGGAGCATATCTTATGCAAGTTCAAGTAGTGCAGTGAAACCCGAATCACTCAATCCATATCACACTTTAAAGTTGTACAATTTCAACACTGCTAGCAATCTTGTATATTTAGTACTACCAGCATATAATGGTTTCTCTGCATCACCTTTCAACTCCTCAAATTCTTGAGGACAGTCATGAAGCACCCCTTCGACCGTATTTAGCATTTCTTGAAGACCATCGTCCTCATCATCACACATGCTTCGATCAAACTCATTCGAAGGACCAATCATGGTGTTCACACGATCACTACATGCATCATCCATCTCACCGTGCCTTGTCTATCGTGTATATGATTGATCCATTCTATGGCACACTAAATGATCTAGCACGTCAAGTGGACTAATCCACTTTCCATAACAACAAGATAAGCAAGGACACAAGATTTTGTTTGGATCATTTGTATGCTCGCTTGCAAATCTAATAAACTCTTTCACCTCATCTATATATTCCCTTGAGCATCGATCAGATGCCATCCATTTTTTATCCATCTATACCTTAAACATATTTTAAAAACTAGTTAGTTGCTTGCCTCTTGCAGTTACTAATTACTTTTATGTTCTGCCATTTATTTAAAAAAAATCGGCAGCATAACGTCCTCAAATTTGAAGTTTTCCAAGTATTAAATCAACCAATCTATCAAGCTCAATCAAATACACAAAATCTAAGAGAACAGAATAATGGCAAATCATCATGTGAAACTATGGATAAATTGCACAATTTAGGCAATAATTTTGACAATAATTTACGTATCAACAATAAAAAAAACATAATAAAGACAATAGTTGATAATTACGTGACAATAAAAAAAATTGCTTGCCTCTTACAATTTTGATAATAAAGACAATTAAAAAAACAAAATTTTCGCATCAACAATTTTGACAATAGTTGCTTGCCTCTTGCATTTACTAATTACTTTTATGTAGTTCTCCCATTTATTTTTTTTTTAAAAAAATCGGCAGCAAAACATCATTTTAAGTTTTCAAAGTATTAACTAGCCAATTAATCAACCAATCTATCGAGTACAATCGAATACACAAAATCTAATAGAATAGAAAAATGGCAAAGCAGCATGTGAAAACTATGACTAAATTACACAATTTTAGCAATAATTTCCACATCAACAATAAAATAAAACATAAAGACTTAAAAGCTAGAAACTTCTGTAGGCTAAGATAGTGAATAAAGACAAATGAGAGACCAAGCTTTAAGAAGACAATTGAAACTTCAAATAAAAACCTAAAAAAGAAATCATGAGTACACATAAGATTCATGATAGATTTTAACAAAAAAAAACGTACGGTCTTAAACGTATTTCTAAAAAAAATTACGAGCTAGGCCAAACTTCTGGCAGGAGGTTCAAACAAAACAAATAATTGTGGGTGACCAAGCTTTGTGTGTAGTGACCAAAAAGTTCTGAAGAAATGCGCACGAGGAGACAAGAAAATCAAATAGTAGGGACCAACGAAGCTTCTAATTCCTACTGTCGAAGAGAGGAGGGAGTGGGGACAATGGATAATGAAAGGTAGAATGGGACCGAACGGAGATAATTTGGTGGACCAATTAGTTCTAGGAAATGGAGAGCTGAAGGACGTGCGAGAAATACAATAATGGCGGGGAAAATGGCGCGATGTGAAAATTTATATCACCTTGTACGACGATTTCTTTTAAAGTGCTGTTCAAAGTGTAACCTTGTATGATGCTTACAGTGAAAGCGCTGGGTAAGGCATATCAAAGCTATGGCACATCATTTAAAAGCGTCGTAGAATTCATTCACTATATATAGAAGAATAAATACGAACCTATGGCGCTTGCACATGAAGGGCCGTTGCATCATTATAAAAAAAATTATCCAATACTTTTCCAATCGTGTAATATAAAGTAAGTTTGCCCAATAAATATTGATATAAAATAAGACATATGAATAGTGACATTACATTATTATTATTATTATTATTATTATTATTATTACAACAACAACAACAATAGCAACTTAACAACATAAGACAAATATAATGAATAGTGATTAAGAAAGCCTATTCACATGAAAGTGAAGAAATGAATTATTCACGTAAAAGTGAAGAAATGAAAATACATATATATAACCGAACAGTGAAATTATCAAAGTTCTTGACTTCTTGTTATTAAACAAAAGATAAAAAAGAAAATAAGTTAAAATACCAAAAAAATTTCTAAAACCCCCAATAATGAAATATTTATAAGGGAAAACATTGGCAAATTAATTGGAAGAAAACATACTAAAACAATGCCAAAGCCATATAAATTAAATGAGGAAGGAAGGTGAAAAAGCTTGCCTTAATCAACTTTGAAGTTTTGGTGGAGCTTATTGTTAGAGCAAGTGTTTCACCCAAAAGGGGGGGGGGTGAATTGGGTGATACTAAAAATGCAGTAAAGAGTAAGGAGAAATATCACTGAAGTGTACACCAGGAGTTATACTAGTTCGGCCACAACCACTTTGACCTTCGTCCAGTCTTCAGAATATCTCTGAGAGTTTTACTATAACTTCCAAGATTCAGTGGGTTCTTGCCACCTCGGTACAAGCAAGTTCCTTCGCCTAAACACTCGCTCCCCCTTACAAGTTGTAATCCAATCCCAACTCAAGGTTCCACAATCTTAAGTTACCTCAATAACAAATATTGAGTTTGAATGAAAATCTCTCTCACAGAGTGAATAAGAATCACTGAAGTACAGAATTTCAAGTATGTAAAAATAAAGTATTGAACGTGAACTTGATAATGCGTTCGTGTGGGTGTTCTTGTTCTTTCTCTGTTTGGATGTTCCCATATATATAGATGTGTTGGTAATGATTGTTGGAACATTTTCTTCTTGCCCGTTAGAGTGTGCACAACCACTGTTGACTTTTCCAGTATTTGAAAAATATCCGTTTGCAGTAGGTGGCAGTATGTGGCATTTGAACGTTGCATTTGACTTTCTTTATTTGGTAAGATCTCTTCATTGTTTATCTGTGGCTATGCTAAGAATACTAATACAATGAAGGGTTAATCATATAGGAAACAAAACAATGAACGTTGAAATGAATTCTGAATTTCTGGACTTGGATACTCGAGTAGTTCCTCGAGTATTCATTAAGTTTACTCGAGTATTATCGTGAAAATATTGATAAACAACAAGTCAATAATTGAACATTACATTACTCGGGTAGTGCATGGAGTAAACAAATTTACAAACCTTGGAAATACCTGTTTACTCGGATACTTACTCGAGTATGGTACAATTTTCTTCATAGGTTACTCGAGTGGCTACTCGAGTAATTGCTCAAATAAATTTCTGGTTACTCGATGCTTTACTCCAGTAATGTTGGCAGGATTACAAGGCCGAGAGCACTTCAAGTTTTCTTACCTTGTTACTCGAGTACTTACTCGAGTAAACATTAATTTTTTGCATAGCTTACTCGGGTAGATACTTCAAGTGCTTTGTAAATAGATCTGCAGATTACTCGATTACTGACTCGGGTAATCTAGTACATAGAATAATTGAATACCTGCATACTTGAGGAGTGCCTCGAGTGAAGTCTGACAATAGCATTTCAAGTTAATCGAGTATTACCTTCAAGTTTTCCTTACCACAGTGAGTTACTCGAGTAGCTCCTCAAGTAACATTGGCAGGATTGAAAATGCCGAGAGCAACATATTTCTTGAAGCAGGGGACTCGAGTAACGTTGGCAGGCCGAGAGTAACTGGAAGTGATTTCCCTAATTACTCGAGCACTCACTCGAGTAATATTGGCAGGCCGAGAGTAACTCCAAGTGATTTACCTGGTTACTCGAGTAACGTTGGCCGATTACTTGAAGGATGACTCTGGTTACTTCAAGTTTCTATCTCATTACTCGAGTAACCCTTTAGAAATTTTGCCAGTGATGGAGTTTCTCAGCTTTTTCTCTTGGCCTTTCTTCATTACCCCAGTGCTTACTTCAAGTGATGATTTGCCCTGTTATTACTTTATTCAAACTTATTTGTTTATCAAATCTTTTTCATACCATTCTTGTTATCATCAAAATATATGAGATCTAACACTTATGGAGTGCCTTAATAAAAGAGGAATGAAGGTGATGATGAAGCTCGCCTTCTTTGGTCTCGCAATTAACTCAGTCTGATCTCTCGCTCTCTTCTTACTTAGCTCGATCTAAACTCCCTATATATAATATATAAGTCCAGAGTATGTGATTGCCTTGGTCCCTCATGTGATTGCCTCAAAAGGCTGCAAGGTAGAAAGAAACGACAAGAGGGATGGCAAAGAAAGGACAAGAGGGAAGGCAGAAAGAGGGAATAAAGAAAGGAAGGGCCATTGGCCGACGCTCTTAATTGAGGCATTGGCCAAGGCCAGCACTGTTTGGAGCGTCGGCTAAGGTGCTGCCAACCTTAGCCGGCGCTCATCTGGAAAGCTTGGCTGGCGCTTTACTAATGAGCACCAGCCAAGCCTTCCCCACCTACAGCCTTGACTGGCTAAGGTCTTTTTTTTTTCCAAAAGGTAGTTTTTTTCTTTCCAAACGGTAGTTTTTTCCCCCAAAAGGTAGTACTTCAACCAATGTTCTTTATACATGGACTATTATCCTTCTCATTCTATCTTTTGAGTTCAATCTAATAATGTCTTGAAACTTGATCTCTTTTGACTTACTACGTCACGAGATTCTGAACAAATCCTTATCCGGCACTTTATTTTTAAGCACATGATAAGGTTTTTTTCAAAATAAAAAAATGTTAAAACAATTGTTCCATCTATAGCGCTTTCTTGAGAAGCGCCGTAGCTTGGGCTTTCATTTTTTTAAAAAAATAAATGTTTTGTATGGCACTTGTCTAAGAAAGTGTCGCATAAGCCTAATACTAAGCTTTGGCGCTTATATTAGGAAGCGTCATAGCTTCTGAACATTTTTAAAAAAAAACTATTAGGCAAAAAAGGGGCATTGTTATTTCCCTCTTTTGTAGTAGTGTTAACTTAGTGTCCTTTGTGTTCTGCCTCACGCTACCAAGTGAATGGGAAGAGTCTAAAGAAGGCATTATGATATTTTCTAACTATATCTAGATTTGATGCTTGTACAATAATGCAATTGATGCAAAAAATTTAAGGTGGCATAGGGATGAAAGTATTCAAGAAGGCATGCTTTGGCATCCTGCAAACTCCACGAAATGGAGTAAGCTTAACTTTGAGTGGAAGTTTTTGTTCGTTTCTTGCTTCAGTGAAAGTGCCAGAGGGTTACTTGTCAAACATTAGCAACCTTGTGTCAATGAAGGACTTGAAGATGAAGGGTCTTAAATCACATGATTTCCATATGTTGATGGAAAACTTTATTCCAATAACAATACGAGGTAGTTTACCTGATAAGGTACGAGCTACAATCACGAAGCTATGTTTCTCCTTCAAGTCACTATACAATAGAGAAATTGACCCCAAGAAGTTACCAAGGTTACAAACCTGAATAGTGGCTAAGTTTTCCTCAAGTCAACTAGATATGTGTTTTCCTCAACTTTCTGATATAATGGTGCACCTAACTGTTCATTTAGTTAGAGAGATATAACTGTGTGGCCTAGTCTATATGAGATGGATGTACCTAGTCAAGCGCAAAAGATAAGAATCATATCTATGCCAATATGTTATACTCTAGGGTGGTTGAGCACATTTGGTAGTTGGATTACGTAGGATTTCAAGTTTCAGTTTCCAAGGACAAATGGGTTGATAATAATAATGTTTCAAAGTGGATGAATTAGGGTTGATACAATTGAATTTGAACAAGTAAGGATATAAAGAAAAGTATTTCATTTTAGCTTCTCGAGCTATACAAGTGTTCTATGTTCATAATCCTGCTAATAAAGAATGGTTTATTGTTTTTTTTAAATCAAACAAAATAAATGAGGATTTAGGAGGTGAATTTAGTGAGGATGATCCTTTCCAAAGATAGTCACTTGAAATACAATTCAATGAGGAGATACTTTATACGCTAGGCATGACCATAATGAAGGAATTTGGATATCAAAAAGAGGGAAGTTGCTCCACAAATTAAAGAAAATAATTGTTACTAAAAAGAGCATTAAAATTATTAAATCTAGGAAAAGAAAAATGGGCACTTGATCATATGTATATTCCTTTACCTCTGATGTATTCATAATTGTATAGATAGAATTTGATGATTTATTTTAATTTGTTGGCACTTGTTAGCCAGAATCAATTATTTTTTATATTTGCATACATCCAGCTAGAAATACATCTGTTTGGGTGTTTGGAAGGGAGAACGGTCTCGATTGAGGTTGTCGTGGGAGGGAAAATGGAAGGGAAAATAATCAAGAAAAGAGAGATGAGGGTAGTAAAATCGTTTTACCCATATTCTGAAATACTAAATTGGATCTATGATTTAATTAGGGATTTGTTGAATTTACCAACTTGATTTATAATTTTATTATTTCAAGTGGTCTTATATGGGATTTTCCTTAACGGTTAATAATTACAACCATTATATTTTTGTTTTCGGGAATTTCATTTCTCAATATATGACGGTGCTCATATATTTAATTGTTATATTTTTGCATTTTATATCTTTGTACGACCTTCGCCTTAACATATATGACGGTTCTTCGCTATAATAATTATTTATTATGCGTTATATATGCGTGATTTTGTAGTTGTGTATATATGATCAAAGAGTAAAAAATCTAATAAGTGAGTATCATAATTAATATATATGTATCTTTATGACACTAAGATCAATCTTGCATTGATATATAAATAAAGCAAATTAGTAATTGTTCATATTAAATTTAAATGGTAAGCGGCCTAATCACGTAATAAGAAGAATACAATTTTAAATCTTGGGAAGCACACTTGATGAGGTAAAAGCCCTTCGCCACCAAACCTCAAGAGTAAACACTTGATCAAATAAAAAAATAGAGGAAAATCACTGTTTCCCATATTTTTGTCCATTATATTTATTTATTAACCCTTTTTCGAATAAATTATTTCTCAATCTTTTATTAAACCATGATGTTCAGTTTCTCTAACGAAAGAACTAAGAAGGGTCTCGTTTTTTAATTTGTAATCTCTGATCGACACTGATTTACAGAGAAATTAAAATAAAAAAGGGTGACTTGTGATTATTTTACTAGCATAAACTATTAGTTATTAAAAGGTGGTTTCCCACTCACTTTCCGATCCAGATAAAAGGATGAAGGTTTGGAGCAAAAGATCACAACCATAGGAAAAACAAGGAGGGAGACATGAGCGAGAAAGCCAGTGAGAGAAACAGAGTGCACACATTTCCTCTGCTAATTCCTTTACTGAATGCTGAATCAATTTCAGACGGAGGTGTAGGAATTTCAAAGGAAGAAGACGATTTGATAGGGAGAAGCATAAAAAAAATGCCAACAGCAGGAATAATGAATGAGCAAAATATGGGCAAGAAGGCTAGATGGAGAAGTATGGAAGTGGCAATGGAGGATAAAAATAAGCAAGATACATTGATACATCCAGAACAAAAAACACAGACCGAGATGAAGCATTCAAAAAGCCAGATATCTTACAAAGCTATGTTACTGGGAGAGGAAGAGAAGAGAACTGTAAAGAGCTTTGAGGACCAAATGCTAGAATGGCTAAAAAAGGAGGAGGAGTTAGCCCCTATGTTAACAGAGGACTAGAAGCAATCCTTGGGCTCAATCCCTTCCTTGCACTTACCAAATGAAAAATTGAAGGAACTATGTTGGTCGTGGAGAGACGAATTAATATTAACAGTCCTTGGTAAAAATTCAAATCTTCATATGATGAAAGACAGATTGAGGTGGCTTCTCAGATCAAACAACTTTGAGTTAATTGATCTACCTAACAACTATTTTGTTTTTAGGACTGTTGAGAGATCATTATGCTCTAAACTTCTGTTTGAAGGGCCATGGCTAATACAAGGACACTATATGGTAGTCCAAAGATGGAGTCCAAACTTCAGTCCATACTGCAACAAGGTAAGAAAAGTGGCTGTCAGGGTTAGGATTCCCACACTTTTGCTACATATGTATTTAGAAGAATATATGTTTGAAATCGGAAATCTGATAGGTCGAACACTTAAAGTAGATATGAATACTCTGGCTCATTAGGGAAATAATAAGCAAGCAGTGGAGAAGGGAAAATATGCAAGAGTAAGTGTGGAAGTATATCTAAACAAGAAATTACAGTCCAGATTTGTGCTAAGAAACCTTGTTTACCCAGTTGAATATGAGGGCCTCAATACTATATGCTTCTCATGTGGTCTATATGGGCATACATCTGAGAATTGTAAAGTTAAAATGGCAAATATGCCTTCAGCCGTGAAATAGAGCACGTTGGTGGCATCTCCGATGAACATCGACAAGGAAAAAAACTGGAAGTTACCGTTGGTCTCTGTGCCAGGAGTCAATGTAGAAGAAGAGTATGGTGAGTGGATGCAAGTCAAACATAGGGCTAGGCCAAGGCCGAATCCTACTGGAAGTGACAAGAAGATCCTCCCAAAAATGTCAGCAGCGATCCATCTCAACGGCAAGGAAACGGAGAGGGGAAATGGCTCAAGGTTCAAAGCACTACAACAATATGGGGCGGACGTCTTATCATAAGGGAAAATAGCAGCAAATAAGAAGAAAGGGCAGGAAACACAATGGACGATCAAAGATTTAGGAAAACAGAATGTGAAAGTCAGCGATGGTAAACTCAAGCAATGACTAGAAGGCTCTTTATCATTTTTTAGGATAGGGGAAACAAGCGGAACTAAATCAGATCTGGTAGAATAGGATTTAGGGAGGAACGTGATAGGGATGAAGGAAATGACACAGACAGATGGACAAGAAGAAGCTAGAAATGAGGATCGGGTAATAGACAAGGGAAATCAACCGGAAATGAAGAGGGAAGGTTTGGAGAAAATGGGCCACGATGGTAAGGGTTGTGGGCCTGCGAAAAAGACCAAATTAAGCCCAGTGTTGAATATTACAAAAAACAAGAGGGGAGGTCACTCTCATGGACCGAAAAAGGATATGGGCTTGTTAAATAGGAAAAAACCTGGAATTGGAAGGGGCCACAAAGTAGTGTGTGGATCCATATCAAATAATGGGTCGATGGATTTGAACCAGATTATGGAGGTTATGCAACACAAGGAAAAAAAGGATTTATTAAAGCAAAATGAAGAATTTGAACTGAGCCCATTGCAGCAAGGAATGGATGAGAATAAGAATCAAGGCATTGGCTTGAAGGAGGTCAAAGTGTTTCAAATAAATCATAATACCGATGGAACAATGGAGAGTAACATGTGTGAGGACCAATAAATACAGAGTTGTACTGATGATTCCGTTTTGATTGCGAATCAGGTTGCAACAACAAATGCAAAGGCTTCAATAAATCATAAAGTTACAGAAAGCATAGTAGCTAAAAAAATAATGGTGCAATCAGATTCGGTTCTTATGAAGCAGTAGTCTTGATCAAGTTCATGGTTCTTCTTTTTATTTTTCCTATGATTAATACAAATATATTAGCTTGGAATTGCAGGGGGCGGGTTCCAAATACTTTCTTGGTAGGATCAAGGATGTGATCCTAGGGAAGGATGTAAAAATTTTAATTCTCACTGAGACTCGTGTTAGTGGGAGTAGAGCTGACAAAATAATTAGAAGGCTGGGTTTTAATACCTGGATTCGTCTGGAGGCGACGGGTTATGCAGGGGGGATCTGGGTTTTGTGGAATATTGAAGAACTTAATCTGGAATATATCTCTTCATCAACCCAAGCTGTTCATGTTAAGGTTACAGAGGTTCAGAAAGATACTGAATTTGTTCTTTCAGTATTTATGCTGAACCCACTTGTATCTTTCGTCAATCTCTGTGGGATGAAATCAATGATTTGAGCCTTAATATTAATATTCCTCTGCTTCTGATAGGAGATTTCAATGCCTATCTCTATAGTAATGATAAAAGCGGTGGGTCAGAGTCAAATATTATTTCAATAAGGCAATTTCAAGAGTGTATCTCTAGGGCCCAGCTCATTGAAACTGAAACTGTTGGTGATCATTACACTTGGGAATGACGAATGCTTAAAGAAAAAATTGATTGGGTTTTATGAATGAGCATTGGAGTAATGTATACCCTTTTACGAAGACCTACCATTTGAGTAAATTTGCATCTGATCATCGTCCTATCCTGGTTAAAACTACCTACAGTCAATCCCAGTACAAAAATAATCCTTTCTTTCGATGTCAAGCGGCCTGGTTTCTAGAAGAAGACTTCAGGGATCTTGTTAAACAAACCTGGAGTAGTGGAAATTGGAATGAGAAAGTTGGAAATTTTCTGCACAAGCCAGAGTATGGAATGTACAGAGAGTGGGAAATTTGAATGAAAGGAAGAAAAATATTATGCAACGGATTGAAGGTGTTGAGAAATCAAGAGCAAGACAGGATAACCAATATTTAGCTCAGACAGAAAATGAATTATGGAAAGAGTATAATAAGGTGCTTGCCGAGGAAGAACTCATGTGGTACCAGAAATCTAGATGTAATTGGTTGAAGTGGGGAGACAAAAATAGTAAGTTTTTTCACACGGCTGCCGTGATAAGGAGAAGGAGGAATCGAATTGAGGGCCTTAAGAATGAAGAGGGTGATTGGATTTTTGACCAAGTTACTTTAAAGAACATGGCTTTAAGCTACTACAAGGAGCTTTTTAGAACTAGCTAAATTTCAATCCTTTTAATACGCAACATCAGTTTCCAATCCTATCTTCTATGGAATGGGAAAGGGTGCATGCTGCTCTCTCTAAGGAAGAAATCAAGGAAGCGGCATTTGATCTTGGGGCTTTTAAAGCTCCTGGACCAGATGGCTTGCAGGTAGTGTTTTACCAAGAATACTGGTCTACTCTTGGGGATCACATTATTGAATTGGTCACGAATATTTTCCAGGAATTGGAGTGTATTAAAGACATCAACAACACTAATGTTGTCCTTATTCTGAAGCTGGAGAATCTGGAGACAATTAAGGATTTCAGGCCCATATCTCTTTACAATGTTAGCTACAAGATCATCCCAAAATTTTAAGCCGTCGCCTTCACGATATTATGGGAAAAATGGTGGGTGATCATCAATGCAGTTTTATTGCAGGGCGTCAAAGTAGTGATAATATCATTATTGCTCAGGAAATAATTCACTCAATGAAGACGAAATCTGGTAGGAAGGGTTGGATGGCAATTAAGGTAGACCTTGAGAAAGCATATGATCGTCTCTAATGGCCCTTTATCTATGACACCCTTAGATATGTGGGAATCGAAGAGGGAATCTATGAAATTATTATGGCATGTATCACTACCCCATCGTGTCAGGTCTTATGGAATGGGGTAGCCATGGAGAGATTCAGTTCATCTCGAGGTATTAGACAAGGGGATCCCATGTGCCCTTTCATATTCACCTTATGCATGGAGCGTTTAAATCATGTTATCCAAGATGCTATTGAGGAAAAAGAGTGGAAACTGATTAAGCTTAATAGAAATGGCACTCAGATCTCTCATTATTCTTTGCAGATGACCTAATTCTATTTGGAGAGGCCTCTGAGAGTCAAGTGGAGGTTATTTTGAAGTGTATGCAGATCTTTTGTAAAATGTCGGGTCAGAAAATGAATAAAGACAAGACTAGAGTATGTTTCTCAAGGAAGGTTCATTTCTCTAGGGCCGTTGATCTAAGTCGGAAGATAGGTGTTAGTCTAATGGCGAATTTGGGGAAATACCTGGGGATCCCATTGATACACAAAAGAGTCATCAAGCTCACTTTTGCACCCATGATCGAAAAAACTATGAAAAAAATCTTTGGATGGAAAAGGGGTTGTTTGAGTTTTGCAGGGAGAACTACGCTTATAAAAGCTGTTCTATCAGCCTTATCTTCTTATCAGATGCAGACAATGTTGATTCCCAAAGGTATCTTAGGGGATCTGGAGAGAAAGAGTAGAAAATTCCTTTGGGACGAGCAGGATAACAAGAAAAAGATGCACCTCATCTCCTGGGACCAGATTACAAAACACAAAAACCATAGTGGCTTGGGGATTCGGGATTTACACAAACAAAATGAGGCCTTTATTATGAAACTCTGCTGGCAGGTTTTGATTAATACTGACAAGCTGTAGGTCAAAGTTCTAAGAGGGAAATATAGATGGGATCGACTGAATGGTCCTGTGCCTAGAAGAAATGCTTCTCCTACCTGGAGGGGTATTTTCTCTGTTTGGGACAAGTTCTAGAGAGGGGTGGGAGTTAAACTTGGCAATGGAACCTCAGATTCTTTTTGGACTGACAATTAGTCGCAAGTAAACAGTTCGTTGATTGACTTAATTCCTGGACGAGAGGCGTTTGTGGACCAGAAAGCAAAAGTTCGTGATTTTACTGATTCGTGGGGCCAATGGGATATAACTAAGATAAGTAACTGGTTCCCACAACACATCATTCAAAGAATCGTTGGTGCAAATCCACCTTGTAAGGACAGAGGGGAAGATAAGTATTTTTGGAAACCTTCTTCTGATGGTTGTTTTTCTGTTAGTTCTGCATATCACTTTATATCTACAGGTATCCCGAGATCAGAAACAACTCTCTAGAGAACGATTTGGAGATGGCAAATCCCAGAGAAGATTAAAGCCTTTATATGGATTGCAGCACATGGGAAAATTCATACAGCACAACTCAGGGCTAGGAAGGGAGTAGCTAATTTCGCATCGTGCCCCTTTCACTGTGATCAAGACGAAGACATGATGCATCTTCTAAGAGATTGTACGAACACGCGTGAGAGGTGGATCTCAATAGTTAAGCCAGGTATGTGGGATAACTTTAATTATTTACAGGGCGTGAAATGGATACAGTGGAACCTTAAGCATGCGGCAGGTCGGGACTTCACAAAGAAACTCAGTTGGCAAACTTTGTTCGGTTATGTCTGTTGGGACATATGGGTAGACAGATGCCGGAAGCTATTTGGAGAAGAGTCCGACATTGATTACCAGAATGCTCTTTCAAGTCTCTTTCAGGCAACTTGGGATATGGAGTTGGGTACTACTTGGGATATGGAGTTGGGTACTCACTATAAATTTTATTCTCAAGCTACTAATGGAACCAGAGAACAAATGATGAGAAAACAGGTGTAATATCCCAAAAAGTGATTAAGGGCTAATGACTTTAAAAGTGGATATAATTATTGTTGAATAAACACTTTTGGAGAATGTGTGATAGGAATTTGGATATTTTAATGATTCCAATGGCTTCCTTGTGAAAATTCGTGTGGGGAGAGTGTTTATTGTGAAATTGGAACCATTGGGAACAATCGTGCAAAAGTTGAAAACTCTGTCCATTGAAACTCTGTACAGGGCAGCCAATTTATATGGACGTTTTAAATAGGCAAATGTTGTCCAAAAATTCTGAAATTTTCCAGTATTAAAGTTCACATGTCAAGCTTCAAAATGAACATATAATTTGTATCATTTTGATTTGTGACCTAAGATTTTTGGATTTTTGAAGTTTGCCCAGCGAAATTAATTATTTTCTGGAACAGTATGAAAAGATTGAAATTCTGGGAATTTTGTGGTGATTTTCAGTAATGGCCAATATTTTTCCTATGAATAGGACTTAAATATATTTCATTTGGATTTGGAATCACCTCATTTAGATTTTTCTAGAATTAGTTATGATTTTTCAAAGTTGGGCAGAAAATCTGCCAGAAAATCCGAAAATGTGAAATTAGAATGCAAAGATTGAAATTCTGGGAATCTTGTGGTGATTTTCAGTAATGGCCAATATTTTTCCTATTAAGAGGACTTAAATATCTTTCATTTGGCTTTGGAATCACCTCATTTCGATTTTTCTAGAATTAGTTATGATTTTTCAAAGTTGGGCAGAAAATCTGCCAGAAAATCCGAAAATGTGAAATTAGAAATTATGACATCATCATGTGGTAAGGTGACATCAACATGGAATTAAAAGCAATTCCATCATCTTGATCAGCCATTCCCGACCCATTTCAGAGAAAAAAAAGACGTGAAGAGAGCTTGGAGAAAAGAGAGAAAAAGAGGAAGAAATCTCGCAAGGTAAGTCGATTTCTCCGACGATCTAGCTCCTAACGCGTATAGTTCCGACTCTAAGCTACTCCTCTTTATTCTTTAAGGTTGTGAAGCTCAAAATTTGGTGTTTCAAAGAGGCTAGGGTTCAGCCAAATTTGGGAAAAGCCAGAGGGAGCTTGAGGTAACTTCCAAACTTTCGTATATTGCTTATTCTGGCTGCTGTGGGCAATTTAATCAGTGAAATTTCGCCGGATTGCCATTGGTTTTAAAGTTTGGAAATTGAGTTTCCTAAGGGTTATGCTGCCCAATTTTGGTTCAAATAGTAGTTATAACCTAATGTAATAGTGAATAAAGTGGTTAGGAGTAGAAAGGAACGCGTTTACGGAGCCGAAATCGTAAAACCCCAATTTTTTCCGGAGAACATGTATATTTCGGCCAAGGCTGTAAATGGGTCTTAGAGTTGGATTTTCAATGATTTGATGATTCCATTGGATTCAGTGGGCGAAAATAGGTGGGGTTACAGTTGGGCACTTTTTCAAAAAAGGCCGAGAAAGTATAATTACAGAAACACCCCTAAAACCCTAAAAGTAGGGCTGCCAAGGGCAAATTCATAATTTGACATTGAATTTGATAATTTCGAGTCCGGAAATGGATTCCTTGGGCGAAAATATGTCAGGATAGCCCATGTCAAAATTTCAAGAAAAGTACAGCCGGATCGGGTACGGCGGGCCCGGGCCGGGTCCCCAGGGGTATTTTTGTAAATTTTCATTATAGACGCATATAACCCCAAGTAACACTATGGAAGTGTCTAAAGGATGCATTTGGAATTGTAGGATTCGATATTTGCCGCCCTCGGGAGCCAACTGCGCCGAAGGACGTCAGGAAAGGACAAGGTAGTGACTCTCTCTCTTATACTATGTGTAATACTCTGTATGTGTGTGTTATCACTATTCTGTGATGAATCTTTGATGCTGCTATGGTTACAGCTAGTGATAGCTGTCGTTTACAGCGCAAGCTGTCGTTTACAGCATAAGTTGTCGTTATTGTGATTACAGCGTAAGCTGTCGTATTGTGTATACAGCAGTGAGTGCTTTCGTTTGTGGTGAAAACCATGTATCTTTGAGATTGATGCTGCTATTGCTGTTTGTGATTTATGTACATACTTTGTGTTTATGCATTGTGTGAGTGGTTTGTTACTACTGAGATTCTCTCGAATCTCATTCTTTCCTATGACTAACATTTCAGACAGGGCATGTGGTTCAAAGGAGAAGCGGCCAACCCGGAGCAATTAGGGCCCTTGGGGGTATATAGTTGAGTTGGAAACGTTGGTTAAGTATTTTGAACTTGGGATTACTGTATATTCTGAATCAGGAACACTACATTCGATTTTGGTTGTGTAATCCCCTAGTGTATACTTATAAACCTTCAGGATTTTATGCATAGAACCCGGGAGTTGCCGGGGATGCGGTTATACACTCTGATATGATTGAATGTACATCAACTGCACAGGTAATTATATTCGAATATTGAAATTGAGACCTGGATGGAAAAAAGAGAGTTTTGAAAGTTTTGTAAAAATTTTACTGTGAGACAGAAAGTTTAAAACGATGTTAAAGCATCCAATGGTCTCTAATCCGATTTAAATATGTGTTATCGAATTATAATTACGTGTTTAAAGGCAGGGGGTTACAACAGGGATATTATACTCTTGAAACAGACGGTTCTATTCGTGATTCAGGTCAGAGTGCAAGTGCGGGTATTGTTAAAAGCGAAGACGATGGTTGGGTGTGTGGTTATTCGTGCAAACTTACTTGGGTTCCACCGGCTATTGCGGAAATTATCGCCATCATCCAAGGATTACAAATTTGCTGGAGTAGAAGTTTTAAAAACATTTTGCTTTGTACTGATTGTATTGAAGCTGTAAATTTAATCACTAGGGGATGTGATTTTATGCATCCTTTTAGATACGTCATTGATGAGGCTAGGCTATGACTGTCTAGAGATTGGCATGTCCTTATTAGACATATCCCTAGAGATGAAAATCTTCAGGCTGATTATTTGGCTCTAAGTTTGCTCATACAAGTAGTGAAAATTTTGTCATATTTGATCACCCACCACCTCCTCTGTTGATAGGCAGTGGTTGATGAAAGATCTTCGGATGTCCCTCCTTTTGGGGGGCGTTTTGTATTAATCTCTATTGGATTAATGAATTCCAGATTTTAATTCAAAAAAAAAAGGTTTGGAGCAAAACCACGTTCCTAATGCCACGACAATAGATCTCCCATTCATATTAATCCACAGGCCTTTCAAGTTTCAATAGATCTTATGCCTCTCTCTGTCTTCCATGAACATGACAATCGCACCATGGAAGTATCATGTTTTCTTGAGCTTAAGAGGAGAAGACACCCGAAAAGGCTTCACAGACCACTTAAACGCTACTCTAAAACAAAGAGGCATCATAACTTTGTTAGATGATAAGCTCAACAGAGGAGAGGTTATTTCTGATCAACTCCTCTTAGCAATTGATGAATCTCTCATCGCTCTTGTTGTTCTCTCTGAGGGTTATGCTTCTTCTAGTTGGTGTTTGGATGAACTTCAAAGGATTCTTGAATCTAAAAAATCTTTGGGTAGAGAAGTTATTACAATCTTTTTTAACATTGATCCATCTTATGTGCGTCATCAAAGAGGTAACTTTGCTCATGCCCTACAAAAAACATGCGGAGAGATTTGCTGTAAACAAAGAGAAGGTCCAAAGATGGAAAGATGCCTTACAAGAAGTTGCAAATATATCTAGCTATGACTCTACAGACAAGCAAGTTCTCTATAGTATTGATATATTGACAGCACTTGAGTTGTGCCACTGTGGAATTTCTCTGCTTATCGCTCATTGCTCCGTTTCAAATTTAAGGGATGATTTTTGACTAAAAATTTATTTATTTTCTTTAAAAAACTCACATTATGGAGATTATCTTCATTTTAAATTTTGGACACCTTAAGATATTTTTCCAAAAAATAAAAGTACCAAAAGGACGGGATCGAACATGCTTCCTAATAGGAAATACTTCATAGATGAAAAGCAAATAGAATTCCAGGTGAGGCAAACGGAGGAAAAGATGGAAAGGAAGAGTAATACTCCAAAAAGCGATTTTAAATGAACGGAAAATCAACTACTCCCTTTTGTTTGGTAGGAAAAATTAATCATGCTGGAGAGGAAAGAAAATGAAGGGAATAAAAAAATTTTGAGAGCTAACATATTTGGTATACGCATTGGAAAGAAAAATGGTTTGATGGAATAAATTTATATTTGATAGAATGAAAATTATAGTAAAATGAGTAATTAAGCAAATAATCATATTACCCTTAATAAGAAAATATAATAAATTTTATTATTATAAATTTACTAGCTAATGTTTTAAAAGTCAGATCGAATATCAAGTCAGAAAAACCAGTGGGTTATGGTTCGTCCAAACTGATCGGTGGTCATACCGGTGATATAATAATTAAATAAAAATATGATATTACACACACATATATAAGAATATAAATGTAAGAAATATCTACAAAATATTTACACAACTTGAAATAAAACATGAAAAATGTACGTATAACAACATCTACCCTACGTTACAATAAAATCATTAAAAATAAATTAGATAATAGTTATAATTTTAATGATATCTTTTATTTAAAAATTAAATTTTTTGGAGTTGTTTTTATAATTTTTAATATAAAATTTTAAAGAAAAAAGAGAGGCCTTATGTCTTATCTATCTTAATAGATAACATTCAGAATATGCATTAATTGTTATTTGTTTGTGGAATATCATTTTGGGAAAATTCCAAAAAACTATATTGGAAATAGCAAAAAGATATTTCAGTATATTGAAATTGCAAAAGGACGGATCAGGCGGTGTCAGACGGGCAGATGTATTTGGGATTTTGAAATTTGGGCCAAATGACGAAAATTCCCTTCAGCCCTCAGTCGGAATAACAACATAGGAGTTGTTAATGGCGAATCCGGAGTTGTTAATGGCGAGATCGATGGTGTTATTGGCCGTGAAACTTGTTATTTGTGAAAGAAGAAATTTGAGTTGTTAATTTCGAATCCAGAGTTGTTAATTAAGAGATGGGTGTTGTTATTGGCCCTGAAATTTGTTAAGTGCGAAAGAAGAAAATAGAATTGTTAATATTGAATCCGTAGTTGTTAATGGCGAGATCGGTGGTGTTATTGGCCCTGAAACTTGTGAATTGTCAAAGAAGAATTGAAGTTGTTAATAACGAATCCGAAGGTGTTAATTACGAGGATCATGTTGTTATTCTGAAGTGGGGATGGAGGGCTGAAGGGCATTTTCGTCATTTGGCCTAGATTTCAAAATGGCATATTCCTCTGCCCGTCTGACACCGCTTGATCTGTCCTTTTATAATTTCAATGTACTGAAATATCCTTTTGCTATTTTCAATGTAGTTTTTTGGAATTTTTCCTATCATTTAAAATCTTAAAATTATTTTTAAAAAATAAATAAACATGAACATCTCGTTGGAAACAACATAGTACTTGAAAGTAAATGTCCATCATCCATCTGTGCATTGACCGATGGGTAATTGCTGGGGCAACAAAAGACGGTGGGTAACTTATCTACCACTAAAAGACAAAACTTGCAACCATTAGAGAAAATAAAGGCCTTGTAAGAAACGGACTTGGCTCGCATCCTTTTCTCTTAACAAACGGATGATCTTTTTTTGGTGTGGTTTGTTGGATCAAGATCTTAATAATCTAGATTTAATATATTATAAAAATAATATTTTTATATTTAATATATTATAAAAATATTATTTTATAATATATTAAATCTGGACCGTTGAGATTTTCATCTAACAACCCACATTAAAAAAAAGACCATCGTTTTCTTTTAAAAAAAAGGATGCAAGCCGGTTCCATAAGAAATAGGAGGATGAGATGAGAGAAACATTTTCTCTCTTCCTCTCTGAACTATAACTACGCTGCTATTTCTCCTGCTAGCAAGCTCTTGTTCGAATGTTGAAAGAAGCTTATCTGTGTTTTTGTTTTTATGAAGATTCATAATGAAAAATGAATATCTCCTTCTCAAAATGGTGAGAAATACGATTCTTTTTTCAGTCCGATTATTATTTCATCTTTGACTATTCTTCTTCTCCTTTACTTCTTCATTTTCCTTCTTAGTATAAACGTTAGTTGAGAGTCGTCCGGCTTCCTGCTGAAAGTCAATTTCTGGCTTTATAACATTTTTTTCTTGGTCCAATGGGGCTGGAACATTAAAACGGCTTCCCCCTTAAAGAAAGTCGTTGCCGACTTCGGTTGACAGACTAGCTGGTCAACCGTCCGAACCGGCTCGGCCCTGAAAACACTATTACTAGTCTACTTTATTTCCTTCATGTTGTTATAAAAAATTGCAAACTTGTTATAGGTTTACTGGCGTACTTTATTAAAAGGTGGTTTCATGCTCACTTTCGGCAGAATGCGAAAAAATGTTGAAAGTTTCAAGCGAAAAAGCATGTATCTAATACCACAACCAAATCGCTGACCTAAGTGAGATCGAAGAAGATTTTAAGTTTAACAGATCTACCTATGTTATTAATCCACGGGTCTTTCAGTAGATCCTATTTGCTGAATCTTTCTGTCTGTTGTCTTCGATGAACAACTGGACAATCAAACCATGGAAGTATCATGTTTTCTTGAGCTTCAAGGGAGAAGACACCCAGAAAGGCTTCACAGACCACTTAAACGCTGCTCTGAAACAAAGAGGTAACACTTGGCACACTATAAGACCATCTCATCTCAAGATTAAATCACAACCATTCCTTCCTCTTTAATGGCTAATTTTCAGCCAACCATAGGAAAAATAAAGAAAAATGAGAAAAAAGGAAGGAAAATGGAAGAGGAAAGAAAAGGGATAAATAGTGAAATCCCCGAATTTCCATAGCCGTTTCCTTCCCCTAATCGCAGTTTCGGGCGAACGAAGCCTTTAGTAAACTTCTTCTACTCACTAATAGCTTCATTTTTGTGGTCTCAATTTTCTAATCCGAGGTGTTTTGTGTCATCTAGTTAGCCGGAGTGCCTCCAAAATATAGAATTGACTATAGAGACGTGAAGTGGTAAGCTTAAACATTATTTTGAGCCATATACCTTATGATTTTTGAGTTTTTCTTGACTCTTAGACCACCCTAATTTTTTGCCAAAGGGTTTTTTGAGGCTATATGCGTTAAATCATGAATATATGATGATATATGATGTTTAATGATAAAATAAGACTAGTTTAAGTGCTTACAGATTTGAGTTCTGTGAAGCAGTTTATTTGTGATCCATTTTTAACTGAGCAAATGATATTCAATAGCTAAGAAACTTTTCAGATTTAAAGTAGACATCATAAGCTTTAATTTGATAGGTCATTTGTGCCATTTGGATTAATATATTAGGAGATATGAATTTTTAAAGTTGGATCTGTAAAACTGACAAAAATTTGTGACAGTATGAGTTTATTGGTGATTTTGGATTTTTGTGTGGGGAACTGGCTGAAGGAAATATTTTTCCCTTAAAATAGATTTAATAAGTGACACAGAGAATTTTGAACCACTTAATTTATATATTTGTAAAGAAAGATATGAATTTTCAAAATTTCTTCAAACTTTTGCAAACTTTAGGAAATTGTGCGAAAATAAAAAGGTTATGACATTTGGTAATTAAGTTGACCTTCAAGGGTTAAGTTAAACACTTAGAGTTAATGTGAGCTAGTTAAATACCCATTGGGCATAATGTGTTAACTTTCAAGTTAACCAACCAAGGTGTCTCGAGTTATAAAAATTGGGACAAGTATAGGTGCAACGATAAGAGACATGTCCTAAAGGCTAAAATAGTTCATTGGACATTTGTTTGTCATTGTTCTAATAATATGGCTATTTATCTAGGGCTATGAGATGACAAAGAAGAGACAATAGAAGTAACTTCAATGGTTGGAAGAACAGGTACCAAAAAGGGGACTTGAAGACAAAAGGTAGTGGACTTACCCCACTTACATGTCCTTGATATTTATGCTTATGTATAGATGTGAGTAATTGCTTTGCTTGATTATGTGATGCATATATGACTGAGTGAAGCCTTGTTTCTATATATGTTATGACGATGAGTATGATGTATGATATATTGAGCATCCAGATATG
Organism: Inga leiocalycina; assembly: GCA_963242795.1. Classification (NCBI taxonomy): domain Eukaryota; kingdom Viridiplantae; phylum Streptophyta; class Magnoliopsida; order Fabales; family Fabaceae; genus Inga; species Inga leiocalycina. Next base: position 68,659,139 of record OY725326.1, read on the forward strand.
TCATTGTGTTAGCATAAATTCATGTAAGGTAAGCATGTCATGCATTAAGCTAGCCTTTATCTTGCATGTGAAGTGGTATTGTTTGCTACTGAGATTCTCCCGAATCTCACCCTCCCTCAACCAACCATATAGCCATGCAAGCACAGAAGATGAGTGCAGGACAATGTGCTAGATGAAGAAGTTGCGATGAGGAGATGAAGACTAAGACATGCTAATCTGTTATGTTAATTAATATCTGAAATGATTAATTGTATAACCAGCATGATAGATGGATGTTTTTCCAAAGCATGATAATTGAACTAATAATGGGTAATTGCACGGTATGAGCCCATTATTTAAGTACGCAGAGCAATTTAATAAATGGAGAGATACTTTGATAATAAGGAATGAAAAGAATTAAGTCACCCCGTGAATAAAGTTAAACAATATGGTAAATATGTCCTTTATCAAATGAATAATGCCCCAAAAATAAATGTGAAAAATTGTAGCTAGAAGATTATTTACTAATTCTCTTGAGCTGTAATAATAATGATGTCACTTCCGATGCATTGTAAAAGGGCAAAAAGAACGGGTATTACAAATCTTTGTGTTTTTCTTATATTTTATATTAATTGATAAGATAGAATGAAACAGATTATGGAAGTCGAATTGGGAACACATCTTGATCTATTCTCTGCATCGCACAACAACTAGCAATAATAAGATGATGGAAATACGTACTTAATGTTTGGCTTGGCAATTTGATATAACTATCATTATATTCCTTATATTTCTAGTTCGTCCAACACCAATCCAATAAAAACTTAAACTTCTATTGTGGACATATTCCACATTTCATAGCTCAGTATGGCCTTGTGGGAAATATAAACATCTTTTTAAAGATCATCTACCTAAGGCCCATTCAAAAAGGTTGAGTCCTTATTGGAACTCTTCCTTTGGCAACATCTACATCGACACAGAACTAAAAGATCATTCTACATACATGCAGTGATAAAACTTAACATTAGTTGTTGTGTAGATTATGTTTTCCAAATTATGTCCCATCCTTTCTGGCATTAAAGTTTCCTTTGAAGTCATGCTAAGAACTTCTAATTTGTTTTTGTATCATATTTGCTCATATGTAGAATATGAATTGAAATATTTTGGTTGAATTCTTCTATATATAGCTAAAGGACTATGATGACATAATGTCACACCCTCATCTTATTTTCACCTATTTCAGAGTATTTACAGAAAACGATATGCAGTTTAGTGGGCAACACAGGAATAACATAAATATACTGATATTATGCACACGATTACACAAATTCCCCATAGGGGGTTCGTACTTGATAATTACAATTAATGTAGCATCGCAACACTACATAGGTGTCTACACCCGTCCCAGTGGAACGAAGACATCTTTCAGTCTTCGTTCCACCACTGCAATCCCCTCGTACAATTCTCTTCTTTGTTCTCAGCATACATTCTGTCTTCTCCTGTCTAAATTGTTGGTAGGGGAGGGTGAGATTCTAGGAAATCTCAGTAGGAAAGCAATACCAATATGCATGCAAGATAAGTGCGTAATATAATGACCCAATTTGGGATTAAGGGCTAATGACTTTGATATTGATTGTCATTAGTGTAATTAAACAATTTTATAGAAATGTGATGTAAATTTGATATAAGTATATTTGGTGATTAAAGATCAAGGGTGGAGATTTGTTGCATATGGGTCAGAATCCTGTGCATTAAGCTTGTGTGAGCTCATAGAGGGAATGAGTAAGATGGTGACATGTGGCATTTGATGGACTATTGGATGTGGCATAAAGGATACAAATCCACTTTTCTCTCTCTTCTCTCTCTCCTATTCGGTTGAGGGGGAGTATGGGCAATGGAAGTGTACATACTTCTTCTTCATCATCTCCATCTCTCATATTCTCTCTCTTCTTTCTCCTATTTCCGGCCACCTTGAAGCAAGGGAAGAGGAAAAGAAAAGCTTGATCTTTGGTGAGTAATAGTTCTCCTTTGCTCAAACACTCTTCACTAAATTTGTTCATAGTGTTAAAAGCTCCATTGTGGTAATTTCAGAATCTTGAAAGGTGGTGACTTGAGTGTTGGACGAAATAGAAAGTTGGAGAATCAAGATTCTGGATTTGGCAAAGTGAAGAGGTAAGCATTTGATGCTTTTTGATATATATGTTATGATTTTTGAATAAGTTGAGAAATTCTGGAAATTTGCCCTGGTTTATGGTCATTTTGGAATGTGTGAATTTCATAGTGATTGATGTTTGGATTAGTTCATTGTGAGGTTCTTTGGGTATTTGATATGGTTTTAAAGTTTGGAAGAGTATTGATTGGAATTGGGTATTGTGTGTCATAGAGACTCAAGGGCATAGATTGTCGTTAAAATGGTATTTGGGTGTTTTGGAGGTTACCAATGGATTCCCTAAGTCATTTTGGGTGAGTATGAGCTTTGTGTGGAGTTTGGGAACCATTGGGTGTGGTTTTAGCCAATCTGGGAAATTTTGTCAGTTGCTGCGATCTGAAAATCTAATAGCCTCACTCGAGTGAGGGAGGAACTCACTCGAGTGATTCCGTGTGTTTTCCCTTTTTGCGTTGTGTTTTGCTTGAGTTGTCATGAAGGGGGCTCGAGTGCACTTCCTTCACTGTAAGTGATATTGGTTATCACTCGAGTGAGCACGGGATCACTTGAGTGATGGTGTGAGTTCTTGGTTAGGGTTACTCTCAGGTTGTCACTCTTTGTGTTGAACTTTCGGGGACTCGAGTGGGTTTAAAGTCATCACCCGAGTGCAAAGCCTTATGCTCGAGTGATGTGAGCACTTTCTGGCCGAAGTAGCTGCTCACTGTCAAATACTCACGAATGAGAGCCGTTCTCACTCGAGCACGAGTCTTTCATCACTCAAGTGAGGTCATCTTCACTCGAGTGAGCCAGCTGAAAATCAGTGTTTGCCTTTGAAAAAGGGGTCTTCAGGGTAGTTTCTTCTAACCCTTTAGACATATATTTAGGCCTATATTAGCTACCTAAAGAGTCCTAAATGATAACCAACTTAGAGTATTATGGAAATATAGATTTGGGAAAGAGATTAATCAATTGTCCCTAAATTGGTATAGGATTTTATATCTGTCAGACGCGTGAGCCCACTATGCCAAAGAACGTCAGGAAAGATTCAGGTAGTGACTTCTTTCTTATACTTTGTGTAAATGTATTGTATATTTGCCTATCATGCATTGTGTGATGCTGCTGCTTTGAGATACCCTGTGGAGCTTTATGCATTATGGAGCATTGTGCCTTGTGATACGTTGTGCTTTGAGATACTTTATGCTTTGTGATGCTGCTGCATTGTGATTACAGCGAAAGCTGATGTAGTGATTACTGCAAAAATGAGCATAGTGTTTGCAGCGAAAGCTGTCATTGTGATTACCGCGAAAGTGGGCACAGTGCATTGTGATACAGCCTTGAGTGCTGTCATTTGTGGCGCAAGCCATCAATTATTGTGTTGCTAATGATGCTGGTGAACATGATACATTACATGCCTTATGTTTATATATTGTATGAGTGATTTGTTACTACTAGGATTCTTTAAAATCTCACCCTTTCTAAATGACTAATATTTTCAGACAGGGCAAGTGGCTCGAAAGGGAAGCGGCCGACCAGGAGTGGTTAGGGCTTTAGGGACATTTTGCATTTTGGATGTTGGTTATCTAGTTGGCTTCTAGGATTACTTTGTATATGAGATGTAAATTTGAATTATTGGATATGTAATCCCTATTTTGGGAAACCTTTAAACCTATTCTATATATATAGGTAACCCGGGGTTGCCGAGATTTTGGTTACGCACTCTGATATTTATTATGTGATATAAATGCACAGGTAATTGTATTCAAAAGTGAATGTGAGACCAGATGAATAATGTTTTTGAACTGATTTTTGAACACCCCATCTCTTGGAGATGAGTAGTTATAAATGTGATTTTTGTCTTATTGGTCTCTATTTTACTTAAATTTCAAAATCAGGATACAATTACCGTGGGGGAGGTTACATTTTTGGTATCAGAGCTGCAGTTCCTAGCAAGGGTAGAGTTTGCTAGGTAGCTCCCATAATGTGGTCTTAGTGATAGTAGATCATCTTTGAATCATTACTGTATACACATGTATTCTTATTATATGGATACATATATGATTGTGAGATTATGTGTATACCAAATTGTTGGATTAATGGGGTGAATTATTTGTAGAATGAAAAAGACAAGAGGTCGCCCCAGTATACCGTGAGTAGACCCTGAGGTGGAGGTTGTTAATGAGAATCCACTGGACCCGTTGCAAGAAATAATGAGATTGATTTGGGATCAGCAGGATATGATTGTTGAGCTTAGAGAAGAGCTCAGAGCTAAAAAGCAAAGAATAATGAAGGCCGAGGTCAGTCTACTTGAGAAGAAACGCAAGAAGAGACTCAAGAGGGGACTCATAGAGAAGAAACGGCTAAAGGGTAGACACGGCCACTTGAATCAGCTCCTCGTGTTAGACCAAACTCTGAATCATATGGAGTTCCAGCTAGAGAGAAAAGAGATCTTTAGTTTTGGGTCTCTAGATTTTGTAACCACCTACCTCCGGCATTTAAAGGGAGATTCGATCCTCAGGCAGCGAAAGTTTGGCTAAATCTTCTTGAGAAGATTTTTGAGGTCTTAGAGTGTTCCTTAAAGGTGAAAACCCGACTGGTGGTGTATAAACTTGAGGGAGATGCAGACCATTGGTAGAAGAATATTGCTCTGTCTTTGAGAAGTAAAAGCATACCATTGACCTGGGAAGTGTTCCAGCAACATTTCAATGAGAAATACTTTCCCAAGTCGGTGAGGCTTGAGAAGGAGACTGAGTTCTTGAATATCAAGTAAGGGGACACAGAGTCATTTGATGAGTACCTGTCTTGTTTCGTCCGTTTATCTCGATATTCATCCTATTTACGGAAGATGGATGATGAGGAGTTGAGCTTGGACTTGCTTATACGGGGTTTGAGGTGTGATATGAGGAAGAGAATAGCCACCCATCAGTTTTCCAAGTTCAACAAGGCAGTTGAGGAATGTCGGATTACAGAGAGCAATCTGAGAGAGTTGTATCCGGCTAAGAGTGCTGGTGGTCATAGTGAGCCCAGTAAGGGCAGTGCTTCTCAGAAGCGGAAGGGCTCAGGATCATTGTCATATAGAGGTAGTGGTAAGAAGCCCTATCAGTCTGGGAGTCATGATCTGCAGAGAGCTCTTATGGTATGGACATGTCCTTGATGTAACAAGCCACATAATGGCAAGACTTGCGATGTTCGGGTGATATGTTTCAAATGCAAGCAAGTTGGGCACACATCCGTTGAGTGTGGACAACCACGACTAGAGTAGAGACCGAGGACACAGGGCCGAGTATTTGCTATGACTCACGAAGAGGCCCGGAAATCCCCAGAGCTTATACAAGGTACAATTTTTCTTAATGGATATGTGTTACAAGCATTGTTTGACTCGGGTGCAAGTCACTCCTTTATTGCATATGATTGTGTGAAGCGCCTGGGTATGAATGTGTATAAGTTACCATTTGATTGATTATGTCAACACTGATCTGTATGAAGGCTGTAACTACAGAAGCTTGTTTAAATTGTGTTGTAACCGTTGAGGGTCATGAATCTGTGGTAAATTTGATTTGTTTACCGCTCTACCAGTTGGAAGTCATTTTGGGTTTTGATTGGTTGAGAGCGAATAATGTGTTGTTAGATTGTGGGAACAAAAGGATAGTGTATCCTGTTTCTCAAAGCATTGAGGGCAAGAATGTCAGCTTAAATTTCCTTTCAACAGTGAAGGTTCAGAAATATTTGCAAAAGGGTTGTTAGGGGTATATGGTTTTCTTTTCTTTGCAAGGAGAAACCAGTGAAACATTAAGTAGTATACCCATAGTGAATGAATTCCCTGAGGTATTTCCGGATGACTTAAGTGGATTACCTCCTGAGAGGGAAGTTCAGTTTCTGATTGAAATTGTTCCTGAAGCTGGTTCTATATCCAAAGCCCCATATCTTATGGCCCTAAATGAGATGGCAGAACTAAAGAAGCAGATTAAAGATTTGCTTGAGAAAGTGTTTATTCGACCCAGTGTGTCACCTTGGGGAGCTCCAGTTTTGTTTGTGAAAAAAAAGATGGGAGTCCTTGTTTGTGTATCGACTATAGAGAGTTGAATAAGATTACCATCAAGAATAAGTACCCTCTCCCTAGAATTGATGACCTGTTAGATCAACTATCCGGTTCGTGTGTATTTTTGAAAATTGATCTAAGGTCGGGGTATCATCAACTGCGAGTGAAAGCAGAAGATGTTTTGAAGACTTCTTTCGGGACCAGGTATGGTCATTATGAATTCTTAGTGATGCCATTTACGTTAATCAATGCTCCTGTGGTTTTCATGGATTACATGAACCGTGTTTTCCGACAATACCTAGATCAGTTTGTTGTGGTATTCATTGATGATATTCTATATACTCTAAGAGTAGAGAAGAGCATGAGCATCATTTGAGAATTGTGTTGAATACATTGTGTGAAAAGCAGCTCTATGCCAAATTGAGTAAGTGCGAGTTTTGGCTATCAGAAGTGAAATTCTTAGGCCATGTTATATCGCAAGAAGGGGCCTCAGTGGATCCCAATAAAGTGGAAGCAGTACTGGACTGGAAAAGGCCAGAAACTGTTGCAGAGGTACGCATTTTTCTGGGTCTTCCTGGCTATTATCGGAGATTCATTCAGAATTTCTCCTGTATTGCTTTGCCGATGACCAAGCTCACGAGAAAAGATCATTCGTTTGTGTGGGATGAACATTGTGAAAATTTCTTTGTGGAGCTGAAACAGAGGTTGACTACGATCGCCCTTCCCCGATCTTCGAATAACATACCTCGATTTACGTTCCAATCCCTTAGGCTCTCCACTCGGTCTTAGAATGTCAAATGTACAGTTTAGATGCTTCCATAGTGTTTCTGGTCGTTATATTAGTCTATGGTGAAATTTTACCAAAATGCCCCCGAGACTATGGCCCTATAGCACATTTTCCCAAAATTTTGACTAAGGCTATTCTGACCTATTTTCACCCAAGGAATCCATTTCCAGCCTCGAAATCACCAAATTCACTATCAAATTATGAAAATACCCTTGATAGCCCCGGTTTAGGGATTGTAGTGGCGTTTTTGTAATTATGCTTTTTCGGCCTCTACCGAAAAAGTACATAACTGTAACCTCACCTATTTTTGCCCACTGAATCCAATGGAACCATTTATTCAAGACAATCCAACTCCTACCCCTTGAAACAGTGCTGGATGAAATATTTCAAGAAAAATGGAAAAATGTAGTTTTATGTTTTAACTTCCAAAACTTGTACTTTTCCACTTCTAATCCTTTATTAACTTGTTTAAACACTTATTCATCATAATTCAAAGAAATTTGGGTAGAATAACCCCTTAGGGTTATGGCTTTCCAAATTTACAAACTCAACAAAATAACCAACTCCAACCACAATCATCAACAACAATCACATACTTGCATAGTTTTAGGATTTGAGAAGTTACCTCTTGAGTTCCTTTCCTCTCACTCTCTAAATGTCCTCCTGGGCTCAATATGAGATTGCTAAACCATGGATTTCATAGAGAAATAGAGATTAGAGAAGAAGCTTATGCTAGTTTGGAAGGAAATCTTAAGAAATCACAAACTTACCTTGATCTTTCTCTTCATCTGCTCTCTAAAGCTTGAGTTCCCTTAAGCTTCTCTCTCTCTCTCTCTCTTTTCTCTTGGCTCAAAACGAAAATGGACAAAGGAAGAGGAAGGGAATGGCTTCATAAATTTCCTCCCTATAAATCTACACCATTGATCTCATCAAGGGTTAACATGGTGACACTTGCCAATCACCATACCTCCATCCATACCTTCATCCATACTTTAACTTACTTGCTCCATTTGGTTTCCATTAGATTTGAACCACTTTCTTCCCTTGTCTTGCTCACAAAAAAACATGCTCCTTCTTATGCTCCAACTAAACCAACCTTTCACTCAAGCTAGCATACCATTTCACCATTATTTGTCCATGTAGCATTATTTTAATGCAATTTGACATGTGCTCATAAAAATCCATTATAATTTAATCCCCTACTTATATGATCATGACACTTGGCATTTTTTAATTCCATTAATCAATTTCTAACACATTTTATTTTCAACTTTCAGAATAATGACAATTCTAGCAGATTTCCTGCCATAACTTTGAAAAACCATAACTAATTTTGTAGACATCATTTTGGAGTGATTCTAATGGCTATGGAACCCTTATTGAGTCTAGTTTCAAGGAAAAATATTATTTTGTAGACTAGTTATGATCATATTATTCTCAGATTTTCAATCTTTGACCGCTGCTCCAGAAACTTTTCAGATTTTATGTCCTGCCATAACTTTGAAAAACCATAACTAATTTTGTAGACATCATTTTGGAGTGATTCCAATGGCTATGAAACCCTTATTAAGTCTAGTTTCAAGGAAAAATATTATTTTGTAGACTAGTTAGGATCATATTATTCTCATATTTTCAATCTTTGACCGCTGCTCCAGAAACTTTCGAGATTTTATGTCCTGCCATAACTTTGAAAAACCATAACTAATTTTGTAGACATCGTTTTGGAGTGATTCCAATGGCTATGGAACCCTTGTTGAGTCTAGTTTCAAGGAAAAATATTATTTTGTAGACTAGTTAGGATCATATTATTCTCAGATTTTCAATCTTTGACCGCTGCTCTAGAAACTTTTCAAATTTTATGTCCTGCCATAACTTTGAAAAACCATAACTAATTTTGTAGACATCGTTTTGGAGTGATTCCAATGGCTATGGAACCCTTATTGAGTCTAGTTACAAGGAAAAATATTATTTTGTAGACTAGTTAGGATCATATTATTCTCAGATTTTCAATCTTTGACCACTGCTCCAGAAACTTTCCAGATTTTATGGGCTAACTTAAAAAATTCATATCTTTTTGTACATAGGTTCAATTGATTCGTATGACTATCAAATTAAATCTTAGGATGTCTACTTTCATCTTGTAAAATTTCATAATTGTTTCTCATCATTTGGTCTTCCAAAACCACATGACAAATTCACTGCCTTACAGGCAATTTCACTAAAAACATTATTCAACTTTCAACTTTCAATATTTAATTCCTTTGGCCTTAAATATTCACCATTTCATTGAATTTCTCAATTAATTACATTATATTTTAGGTGAATATAAAATTTGGGATATTACAGTTCTCCCCCACTTAATTAAATTTCGTCCCTAAAATTTGCTACGCTTATACATTCATAAACTCTGGGTAACATTTCTTCATACTTTCTTCCGTTTCCTATGTAGCCCTCTGGACGATAACCCTTTCTAGACGACTTTGACGAATAGGATCCTCTTGGTTCTGAGTTGCTTTTCCTTTCGATCAATGATTCAGTTGGGCATGACTTCATAAGTCAAATCTTCGCGCATTTCCATATCTTCGTACTCTATTACGTGTTCTAGATCAGGTTGATACTTTTTCATATGAGAAACATGAAAAACATTGTGTAGCCTACTCAGACTTGGTGGCAAAGTGATACAATACTCACTCTGAGGTTTATCTCCTCCTTTGTGCATCAACAATGTCAGGCTGATTAAATAGGAGTCCCGCAGGAATCTCCATGATACTTGACTGCACCCAAAATCTGTGTTTCTCTATGCCAGGCCTTGGCCCGATTCCAGTTGAATCATTCGGAGCCATAGAAACTCTTATCAAAACCCCTTTAATATGGAACTCATTACAACGCACCATCGTTGAGAGCCAACATTCCTATAGCTCTATTCTACAATTCAATGTCACAGCGCCTGCGCTCTAAGGTTCATTGTCGTCTCGCTTAAACTATTCACGATCACGATCATCAACTTACACGAACCATCCATGAGTATAGGTGCACTCGGACTATCCATGAGCAATCCTTTGATACCGCTGACACTATTCTGATATCGCTGGCATATTTTGATACCACTAATACCATCTTGATACCACTGATACCATTCTAATACCATCTCTAAGTGCACCAGTACCATCGATACTACATCTGGGTACCGATATCACCTTTGAGTACCCTGAAACCCCTATTCCCTGATACTTCCATTACCGTCCTGATACCACTCAGTCACGAACCTGCTCCCCTAGTATCCTTGTCTCTACAGATTGCTGCTCCTTAGAAATACTTTGACTAGGGGTACCTTAGTTCACCAACAAGAGTAATATCTCTTGTTCCTTGCTCAAACTGCTTAAACTAAAATCGCTCATGGTTCCTATCACTATGAAAACTCATCATATCAGTATCATATCTTGTTGCCAAAACTACTACTTTATTAGAATCACTTAAGCTCCTCTAGAACCGCATACCTCCAGAACCGCTTTTGGCTCTGATACCAAAATGTCACACCCTCATCTTATTTTCACCTATTTCAGAGTATTTACGGAAAACGATACGCAGTTCAGTGGGCAACACAGGAATAACATAAATATACTGATATTATGTACACGATTATGGAAATTCCTGATAGGGGGTTCGTACTTGATAATTACAATTAATGTAGCCTCGCAGCGCTACGTGGGTGTCTACACCCATCCCAGTGGAATGGAGACATCTTCCAGTCTTTGTTCCACCACTGCAATCTCCTCGTACAATTCTCTTCTTTGTTCTCAGTATACATTATGTCTTCTCCTGTCTAAATTGTTGGTAGGGGAGGGTGAGATTCTGGGGAATCTTAGTAGGAAAGGAAAACCAATATGCATGAAAGATAAGTGCTTAATGCATGACATGCTTGCATTACATAAGTCATGCTCACACAATGATATATCTGCGTGATCAATGTTTTAATCAACATACGTATGGCCATAGCATAAACAGAAACAGAGCTTCAATTCTTCCTATATGTTTCACAAAATCAAGCAAAGCAATAACATGCATCAATACACCAGCATAAATATCAAATAAATGCAGGAGAGGTAAGTTCCCTACCTTAATCGCCCTTCCCCGATCTTTGAATAACATGCCTCGATTAGCGTGCCAATCCCTCAAGCTCTCCACTCAGTCCTAGAATGTCAAATGTACAGTTTAGATGCTTCCATAGTGTTTCTGGTGGTTATATTAGTCTACAGTGAAATTTTACCAAAATGCCCCCGGGACCCTAGCCCGATGCCACGTTTTTCTAAAATTTTGACTAAGGCTATTTTGACTTATTTTCACCCAAGGAATCCATTTCCAGGATCAAAATCACCAAATTCATTGTCAAATTATGAAAATACCCTTGAAAGCCTTGATTTAGGGATTTCAGTGGCATTTTCGTAATTATGTTTTTTGTCCCTACCGAAAAAGTTCCTAACTGTAACCCCACCTATTTTTGCTTACTGAATCCAATGGAACCATTTATTCAAGACAATCCAACTCCTACCCCTTGAAACAGTGCTGGCCGAAATATTTCAAGAAAAATGGAAAAATGTAGTAGTTTGTTTTAGCTTCTAAAACTTGTACTTTTCCACTTCTAATCCTTTATTAACTTGTTTAAACTCTTTTTAATCTTGATTTAAAGAAATTTGGGCAGCATAACCCCTTAGGGTTATGGCTTTCCAAATTTACAAACTCAACAAAATAACCAACTCCAACCATAATCATCAACAACAATCACATACTAGCATAGTTTTAGGATTTGAGAAGTTACCTCTTGAGTTCCTTTCCTCTCACTCTCTAAATGTCCTCCTCCCTCTCTCCTTGGGCTCAATATGAGCTTGCTAAACCATGGATTTCATAGAGAAATAGAGATTAGAGAAGAAGCTTATGCTAGTTTAGAAGGAAATCTTAAGAAATTACAAACCTACCTTGATCTTTCTCTTCCTCCTTCTCTCTAAAGCTTGAGTTCCCTTAAGCTTCTCTCTCTCTTTTTCTCTTGGCTCAAAACAAAAATGGACAAAGGTGTTGGAAATTGTGCTCAAAGGGCCAATCATTATACCTTAAACATTATTATTTTAATGAAATTTCTCCATTCTGTTATCATATTATTTGCATGTTAACTGTGATAATTGTATCCTTGGATAATTCATAAAGATTGTCCTAAAATGTACCTGGTCGGTCATTTATGAGGGACCAGAGATGAAACAAGACCAGTATGACTTTGATAAGATATGGAGATACGAATCAAAGTCTTAGGCACTTGTAAGAGTACAAGGTGCTGGACCGACCCACTATGAGAAAGCTACATGGATCAAGTCATAAGCTTTTCTCATGTATAACCACGTCACAATGCCCTTAGATCTGAGGTCATCATGGATTCCTACATGAGAGTTGCTAAGCTTTGAACTAGTCAAAAGTCACTTTTGACCGGGTGATGATAAAGGCTACGATCGGGCTTGGTGGTTTTTCATGTAGAGGAATATGAATGATCAAGATGGAATTTCTCCCTCACATTAGTAGAGAGATATTACTGAGCCCCTCGATGAGTGAGTCTGAGAAATGTATGGCCATACTATGATGAAAGGAGTTTCTGTCTCTGTTATCAGGCTACTCAGGAATCGAGAAAGTAATGGTCAGGAACAAGAGGATGACATTTTCCATGCCTTATCCTTGATCGATATATCGTGTGACAAAAGGGACGTGACATGGTTGTATGACAGGTTGCATCGTGATAACAATCCTCATATGAATTGGGTAGTCGTAATGTCTTGCTAGTGCCCGCTTGCGACTTTTGGGTTAGTGTAGTTATTGGCCCATTGCCAACTTCATATGGGCCTACAGGGTCGCACACAAGAATGGCCCAACACGAAATAATGTTTGATTTAGGGTAGATGAATTTTATATTTATATATATATAATATAAAATTCATTAATAATATTATATAGATATATATATTTTCGAAATATTATATATATATATATATATATGTATATATATATTATATGATATTATTATATTGTGTTGGTTTTAAATTTAATTTATTAAGATATATTAAATTTAATAACTAACATGATAGAGATATAGTATCTCAGATTTAATTTATGAAGATAAATTAAATCTAAGGGCTCTTTATTTAGATTAAATAAATAGGTTAAATTAAAACTGTTGGACAGATTTAATTTAAACTGAATTTATTTAATTAGCTCATCAAGATAATTAATTGTTAATTAATTTCAAAATTAATTATGATTAATTTTGAAATTTGAAAATAACCCTCATGGGTTATAAACTTGATAGAGCTGATAGACTCAGGGTACATCAGAATTGAGAGCCGCAAGTTAAACCCTTGGAGACATTAGAGGCGCTAGCACGCAGTCTCGGTTGGAGAGCATTCGTGTGGATACCGGTAGAGGGAGCGGACCTGACGTGTTGGCTCCTAGAGATCGTGAAAACTCTGAATCATCAAAAAGGTATGAATCCTTTCAACTTGGTTTAAACGCCGTTGATAGATCCTCGATTAGGATCGGTGAAAATTTTTTTTTAAATTCTTCCGTTGTGCTTACCGATCCTACAGTGGTATCAGAGCCAGATCAATTGTGCGTTTAAATTGAGTTTATGATTCTTATACATGTGATATATATGGGATGTGTACGTATGTTTATAAGAAACACTCAAATATGTATGTGATTCTCGTTTTGGAACAAGCGTGAAATCAATTCCGAACATGTATATCTTGAAACATGTATGTGATTTTTGTTTTGAACAAGCATGAAATTGGGTAGGGTACCTGAGATCGTAGTTGGCGGCAATCAAATTGGGTCTAAGTTCGGATATCTATTCGGGTAATAGGGATCCGAACTATGGGGAAGACAAATTGGATCAGAAGCGTTCTGGGCCATTGTTGTTTTTTTGTTTTGAAAAATTGGGTCCGAAATTTAAAAATTTAAAATTTTCAAATATTTCTTTTAAAAGGAATGTGCCTTTTTCAAAAGCTTTAGGGGCGCTGTCCCTTGCAACCCCTCAAGGGCGGCCCCCCTTGACCTCGCCCGCTAATCGGCTAGCGAGACCGCCGTGACCACCTCTGCGTAGGACAATATAATCTGATCATGACATTTATTGCTTTTCATATTGTATGAATTATTGTTGTGGTTTATTATTTATCCTTGTTTGGGTATGGTGAACAACATGGCTTTAGAATTTTACAAAGGTTGTAATATTTAAATACGGCCTGTGTGCCGTGCCTTTCTCTAAATACTCTCGATGTACATTCTCTTCTCATCTCACTCCCCTCGAATGTTTAAACGAGGTTTCTCTCAATATATTTCTCTTTTTTTTAGAGAAGTCCTCTCATTGGCTTGGGAGGATTTTAGGTTAGGTAAGCCATGTTGTGTCACGTTTAAATTATGCTTTTGATAAGATCATTGCATGATTACTTTTACATTTATATGTATTTATCTGTATGAGATACGACCACGATTGCATCCATATAAACAAAACTAATTAATTAAGCCCTCTAAATTAAATCTTAAGTCATAATGCCGTCAATTAATGAATACTTGTCAAAACCTACATCGCTCAATTGTGGAAACCACCAAAGTGGATGCACTTAAGTTATCTTGATGAGACAAGCTTGAGTAATTGTGATGCTCATAATATTCATTATTGTTTTGGCTTAATTGAGATTAACAAAACGGTTTTGAATCTCAAGGCATTAGATGGGGTTAAACATGCCAGATGATATGATGATTAAATCCCATAAAGATCTAAGAGTTACATGTGATGTAATTGGTAAATAGGTTACCTACCTAAATAACTTGAATTTAAGCGTCTTGCCAAAGCGGACTTAAGTTTAAGCCAAATATGGATCTTAGCCCACTAATTATTATATTGAGGGTTGTTAATTTAATGGGAGATCACTAACTAACTTTGCATATTTTAATTGTAGAATCATATCGACTAGTAATATTGCTACACTTTCGTTGCGATCAGTCCTTGAGAAGGACAAACTCAATAGGACAAACTTTCTTGACTGGTTCAGGAACTTGAGAATTGTTCTCAAGCAGGAAAGAAAGGCTTATGTCCTAGATCAACCCATTCCTGAGGAGCCTGCAGCTAATGCTCCAAGAGCTCAGAGAGATGCTTACACAAAACATAAGGATGACTCTGTGGATGTAGGTTGCCTGATGCTTGCCACTATGGTTCCAGAGCTCCAAAAAGATCTGGAACTCATAGAGGCTCATGAGATGATAGTACATCTCAAGGAAATGTTCCAGCAACAGGCAAGGCAAGAAAGGTATGAGACCATAAAGGCCTTACATTCCTGCAAAATGGCTGAAGGTGTATCAGTTAGTACTCATGTGTTAAAGATGAAAGGCTATATTGATCACCTTGAGAAGCTTGGATTTCCCATAAGCCATGAGTTAGCTACGGACTTGATCCTCAACTCACTCCCGGAGAGTTATGACCAGTTTGTTATGAAATACAACATGAACAACATGGAGAAATCAATTTCTGAGCTGCATGGGATGCTCAAAACTACTGAGCAAAGCATTAAGAAAAAGCCTAGCACAGTTTTAATGGTTCAAAAAGGAAAGGGTATGAAAAAGAAAGGGAAGGGCAAATGGAAGGGTAATGGCTCAGGTGGTAAGACCAAAGAGTCAAACAAGCCTGAAATCAAGCCTGCACCCAGGAAGGCAAAGCCTCCAAAGGAAGGAGTCTGCTACTTCTGCAATGAACCCGGTCATTGGAAGAGGAATTGCAAACTCTACCTGGAAGATCTGAAAAAGGACAAGAAGGATAGCGGGGCTATCGCTTCAGGTATTTATGTTATAGACATTCATTTTTCTACTTCCTCTACATGGGTATTAGATACTGCATGTGGTTATCACATTTGTACAAATGTACAGGGTCTAAAGGACAGTAGAAAGCTGAAGAAGGGCGAGGTGGACCTACGAGTTAGAAACAGAGCAAGAGTTGCTGCTTTAGCTTTAGGCACTTATGAATTAGTTCTGCCCAGTGGGCTTTTGTTAGTTTTGAACAATTGCTATTATGTTCCTGCTTTGAGTAGTAACATTGTTTCTCTTTCTTATTTTGGATAAGGAAGGTTATACTTCCATTACTAGGAATGATAAATGTTCTATTTATCGTAATGACATTTTCTATGCTGATGGTGATTTGCATGTTGGTCATTATATATTAAATTTAGGCCTCATACATACAGATGTATGTGGACCATTAAATATAGCTTCCAGAAGAGGTTATGTCTACTTCATTACATTTATATATGACTTTAGTAGATATGGCTATATCTATCTAATGAAACATAAATCTGAATCTTTTGAAATGTTCAAAATATTCCAAAATAAAGTACAAAACCAACTTGGTAAAACAATTAAAGCACTTAGATCTGATCGAGGTGGTGAATATTTGAGCCAAGAATTCACTGACCATCTTATGAGTTGTAGGATAATCTCACAATTGACTCCTCCAGGAACACCACAATGGAATGGCGTTTCTGAACGGAGGAATCGAACACTATTAGATATGGTTCTATCTATGATGAGTCAAATAGATCTTCCACTGTCCTTTTGGGGACATGCCCTAGAGACAGCTGTGTTCACACTAAATCGTGTTCCATCTAAGGCAATTGAAAAGACACCATATGAGATATGGACTGGAAAGAAACCAAGTTTATCTTTTCTTAAGATCTGGGGATGTGAGGTATATGTTAAGCAACAAGCCTATGATAAATTAGTGCCCAGATCCATAAAGTGCCTTTTCGTAGGGTATCCTAAAGAAACGAAAGGATACTATGTCTACAATCCCACCGATAACAAAGTGTTTGTTATTCGAAATGGCAAGTTTCTAAAAAGAGAGTTTGTCTCTAAAACAACCAGTGGGAGCGACGTACATCTCAAAGAAATTTGAGATCCACAAGATGGTACAGAACCACAGATGGAAATTAGAGAAGACTCACAACAAGTTGCTTAGCCTCCTCAAGTAACACAAGGTCCACGAAGATCTGATAGGACACGGTATCAGCCTCAGAGATATGGATTTCTGATTACTGAAGGCCGTGATGTGTTGCTCATTGAGCAAAATGAGCCCACCACTTATCGAGAAGCCACAGTGGGACCAAACTCTGAGAAATGGCTAAATGCCATGAAGTCTGAAATGCAATCCATGTACGACAATCAGGTATGGACCTTAGTCGATCAACCTGAAGGTGTAAAAACCATTAGGTGCAAATGGGTTTTCAAGGAGAAAACTGGCATGGATGGCAATGTAACTGTCTTCAAGGCACGGCTGGTTACAAAAGGATTCACTTAAACTCATGGTGTAGACTATGATGAAACCTTTTCCGCAGTTGCAATAGCCAAATCAATCAGAATCCTTCTTGCCATTGCAGATATTATGACTATGAAATATGGCAGATGGATGTCAAAACAGCCTTCCTTAATGGAAAGCTGCTTGAGGATGTGTACATGACACAACCTGAAGGTTTTGTGCGTCCAGAGGACTCTGGTAAAATTTGCAAGCTTCAAAGATCCATTTATGGATTGAAGCAAGCATCTCGGAGCTGGAATCATCGTTTTGATGAAGTAGCCAAAGAGTTTAGATTCATTCAAAACATCGATGAACCTTGTGTTTACAAGAAGGTTAGTGGGAGCATAGTTGTATTTCTAGTGCTTTATGTAGATGACATCCTACTCATTGGGAATGATATTCCTACCTTGCAGAGTGTCAAGTCTTGGTTAGGAAAGTCCTTTTCAATGAAAGACTTAGGTGAAGCCACCTATATCCTAGGGATTAGGATCTATAGGGATAGATCTAAAAGACTAATAGGCCTAAGTCAGAGCACATACATAGATAAGATACTGCATAGATTCAATATGCATGATTCAGAAAGGGGTTACATGCCTATGTCTCATGGCATCCATCTTAGCAAGGATCTGTGTCCTAGTACACCTGATCAGCGAGATCGCATAAGTAAGGTTCCATATGCCTCCGCCATTGGATCCATCATGTATGCCATGTTATGTACTCGACCGGATGTCTCGTTTGCCTTAAGTATGACCAGCAGATACCAACAAGATCCTAGTGAGGGTCATTGGACTGCCGTTAAGAATATCCTAAAGTACTTAAGAAGGATTAAGGACTTATTTTTGGTCTATGGTGGATTGGATGATGAGCTCTGTGTAACTGGTTACACAGATGCAAGTTTCCAAACTGACCAAGACGACCTTAAATCGCAATCTGGATATGTATTCCTCCTGAATGGTGGAGTAGTAAGCTGGAAGAGCTCCAAGCAAAGCACTATAGCAGATTCTGCAACAGAAGCTAAGTATATAGCAGCATCAGATACAGCTAAAGAAGCCGTTTGGATCAGAAAGTTCATTACTGAACTAGGGATGGTGCCTACCATCTCAAATCCAATAGATTTGTTCTGTGACAATAGCGGTGCTATTGCACAGGCCAAGGAGCCTAGGTCACATCAAAGGACCAAACACATACTTAAGCGATTTCATCTTATTAGAGAAATCAATGATAGAGGTGATATAAAGATATGCAAAGTAGCAGGAGAAGATAATGTTGCTGATCCTCTTACTAAGCCACTTGCACAGGCAAAGCATGAGCGTCATGTTAGGGCAATGGGAATTAGGCAAATTAATGATTACACCTAGGGCAAGTGGGAGGATGTTGGAAATTGTGCCCTAAGGGCTAATCATTGTACTTTAAACATTATTATTTTAATGAAATTTCTCCATTCTGTTATCATATTATTTGCATGTTAACTGTGATAATTGTATCCTTGGATAATTCATAAAGATTGTCCTAAAATGTCCCTGGTCGGTCATTTATGCGGGAGCAGAGATGAAACAAGACTAGTATGACTTTGATAAGATATGGAGATACGAATCAAAGTCTTAGGCACTTGTAAGAGTACAAGGTGCTGGACCGGGTGATGATAAAGGCTACGATCGGGCTTGGTGGTTTTTCATGTAGAGGAATATGAATGATCAAGATGAAATTTGTCCCTCACATTAGTAGAGAGATATTACTGGGCCCCTCGATGAGTGAGTCTGAGAAATGTATGGCCATACTATGATGAAAGGAGTTTCTGTCTCTGTTATCAGGCTACTCAGGAATCGAGAAAGTAATGGTCAGGAATAAGAAAATGACATTTTCCATGCCTTATCCTTGATCGATATATCGTATGACAAAAGGGACGTGACATGGTTGTATGATAGGTTGCATCGTGATAACGATCCTCATATGAATTGGGTAGTCGTAATGTCTTGCTAGAGGCCGCTTGTGACTTTTGGGTTAGTGTAGTTATTGGCCCACTGCCAACTTTATATGGGCCTACAGGGTCGCACACAAGAATGGCCCAACACAAGATAATGTTTGATTTAGGGTGGATGAATTTTATATTTATATATATATATATATATAATATAAAATTCATTAATAATATTATATAGATATATATATATATATATTCGAAATATATATATTATATATATATATATATTATATTATTATATTTAATAATATTATATAGATATATATATTTTCGAAATATTATATATATATATATATATATATATATGTATATATATATTATATGATATTATTATATTGTGTTGGTTTTAAATTTAATTTATTAAGATATATTAAATTTAATAATTAACATGATAGAGATATAGTATCTCAGATTTAATTTATGAAGATAAATTAAATCTAATGGCTCTTTATTTAGATTAAATAAATAGGTTAAATTAAAACTATTGGACAGATTTAATTTAAACTGAATTTATTTAATTAGCTCATCAAGATAATTAATTGTTAATTAATTTCGATGATTAATTTTGAAATTTGAAAATAACCCTCATGGGTTATAAACTTGATAGAGCTGATAGACTCAGGGTACATCAGAATTGAGAGCCGCAAGTTAAACCCTTGGAGACATTAGAGGCGCTAGCACGCAGTCTCGGTTGGAGAGCATTCGTGTGGATACCGGTAGAGGGAGCGAACCTGACATGTTGGCTCCTAGAGATCGTGAAAACTCTGAATCATCAAAAAGGTATGAATCCTTCCAACTTGGTTTAAACGCCGTTGATAGATCCTCGATTAGGATTGGTGAAAATTTTTTTTTAAATTCTTCCGCTGTGCTTACCGATCCTACAAAAGGAAGAGGAAGGGAATGGCTTCATAAATTTCCTCCCTATAAATCTACACCATTGATCTCATCAAGGGTTAACATGGTGACACTTGCCAATCACCATACCTCCATCCATACCTTCACCCATACTTTGACTTACTTGCTCCATTTGATTTCCACTAGATTTGAACCACTTTCTTCCCTTGTCTTGCTCACAAAAAAAACGTGATTCCTCTTATGCTCCAACTAAACCAAATGCTCTTCCAACAAAACCAACCTTACACTCAAGCTAGCATACCATTTCATCATTATTTGTCCATATAGCATTATTTTAATGCAATTTGACATGTGCTCATAAAAATCCATTATAATTTAATCCCCTCCTTATATGATCATGACACTTGGCATTTTTTTATTCCATTAATCAATTTCTAATACATTTTATTTTCAATTTTCGGAATAATGCTAATTATGGCAGATTTTCTGCCCTAACTTTGGAAAATTATAACTAATTTTATAAACATCATTTTGGATTCTAAAGGCTATGGAACCCTTATTGAGTCTAGTTTAAAGGAAAAATATGGAATTTTACTAGCTGGGATCATATTATTCTCAAATTTTCAATCTTTGACCACAGCTCTAGAAACTTTCCATATTTTCTGGGCTAACTTCAAAAATTCATATATTTTTGTACTTAGCTTCAATTGATTTGTATGACCTATCAAATTAAATATTAAGATGTCTACTTTCATCCTGTAAAATTTCATAATTGTTTCTCATCATTTGGTCTTCCAAAACCACATGACAAACTCACTGCCTCGCAGGCAATTTCACTAAAAACATTATTCAACTTTCAACTTTCAATTTTCAATATTTAATTCCTTTGGCCTTAAATATTCACCATTTCATTGAATTTCTCAATTAATTACATTATATTTTAGGTGAATATAAAATTTGGGATGTTACACATAAACCCAAGAGTTAATTTTCAAAAAAGAGATGGTGGTTTAGAAAAGGGGGAAAAAACTGTTTGCCAAATGTTGTTAAATCTGTGTGCTGAATTGTTAAGTTTACGAAATCCATGGGCAGAAGGTTGTCAATTCTATGTGCTATATATATATATATATATATATATATATATATTATTATACTCATGGTATCTGTAGGCAAAATTTTGCCAATTCTGTGTGCAGTTGAGTTATGGTATTACAAAACCACTTTTTGAAGTTGAAAGTTCCATAATATCAAAATAGTAAAAGTGATAGCTAATTAATTTCTCATACACATACACAAATATATGAGAAATTAATTATAATAAATTTACAATTGTTTATTGTATAACCTTCTAGGAACAAACATCAACGTTAAAAATTATCTAAAGTTATTAAAATAATATTATTTTATTGCAAGATTTAAGCACAAGGAAATGAAAAATGAAAAATAAATAAATGTAAAACATATTTTTAATGCATAAAATTGATTTATAACAAGAATAGAATTAATTGCATTTGATTTTGTACACTGAATGAATTAATGTACTTGGGCATTTTAGAGTTGGCAAAAAAGGCATTTGAGAATTTTAGGAAATAAAATAAGTACTTTTTTATATTAGATATTTTCTTATTGCAATCTTGATATTGTAGAATTTTGTTATTGTGATTTTTTAAATTTGTAAACAAAAGATGGACTTATGAAGTAAAATAAAATAACAGATTTAAAATATATTTATACTTTTAACGAAAAAAGGATTGTATCTAATAAATTTGGTAATAAACATATATGAGAATTGATATAATCCAGGTCTATAATACGCCTGTATTATTTAAATTTGAAAGCTGTGATTGTTACGTTTTCTTTGATAAAAAAGTAACACTGTTAATTCCATTAAGTATTACCGTTTCATTTTTATATTTCTTCATAATTAAATTTTTTTTTTATCTTCATAAACCAAGAAGTTATCATAATTTAAAATTATATAATATTTTTTCCAAAAAAATATTATAAATACTAAGGGTTTCAATTTGATAATAAGCATTAGGGGGATTCATTTTAGATCCATTAATCAATAAATATAATTTATTGATTATTATTTTTAAATTTCTATTTTTTTATATTCCTAATTTAGTTGTAATTTGTTTAGATTATGTTTTTGCATTGTGATTCATTACAGGCGTTTGAACTTGAGTGCAAAGTGTTAATTTAAATTTAAAGAATTTCAAAATCTTTATAAAATTCACTTTCTCTCTTAAGGTTATATGCTCTTAAAAAAATATGAGTGAACAAGATTGAAAAGAAAAACATATACAAGTGCCAAACATCTATAGCTGATTTCATATAACCTAATTTTTATTAAAAATAATTGAAACAATAGACAAATTATTGGACCCTTTTATTGGATATGATATTTAATTTTATTGGGAAAGTGATGAAAATAATTAATTTGGAAGACAAAAACGTGTATCAGATTATGGATGTTATCTTCATTATTTGTTATTAGTGTTAAGGGAAACCACACTAAGGTCCCAATGAAAATAATATCATAAGAATCTCATAACTTATCAACCGTTTTTCTTTCACTTATCATTAACAAGTTATAAAATTTTTTTAATATTATTTTTTTTAGTTGGAACCTTGATATGATCTTTCCTTAATCTTGTCAGTGCATTCCTGTATATAGAGAAACTAAAAGCATAGGACTATAAATATTCTGTACATTAAAAGAAGCCATAATTAAAAGTGACATGCCAGATAAAAATGAGCTGTCATTAATATCACACAAATCTCTATGTTTTTCTTACGTCTTATATTAATTGATCGATAAGATTCAACAAACAAAAAAACTATGGAAGTTGAATTTGGGACAAATCTTAGTATATTCTCTGCGTTAATAATCTAACAATTGCACACAATCAGCAATATGAAGATGATGGAAATACGCATGATTTTTCTGCGCAATTTGATATAACGATCAATGTTTATGCTCTTAGTTCATCTGAACAAAGCCAATAAAAACCAAATTTTTTCCTCAGCCACATATATGCTTCAAAACATTTAGAACACAGCCAAAAATCTATAAATTAAAAAAGAAAACCAGATATATGCATCTAAAGAGGAGAGAGAGAGAGAGAGAGAAATTTTTATCGTTTGATATTTAGAGTTTAGGCATTTACTACTATAAAATAATGATACAATTATCCTAAGGGACATCCCTTTTTTTAAAAAGATAGTTAAAATGAAAGGTAGTGATAGTTTTATAAATATGTGTACGCAGGAGAAACTTTATTCATTGCAAATTTAAATTAAGATGCCTAAAGTCGAAATTAAAATTTGGGATACCAACATTTATTCATGATGCCAATTACAAATTTTTGAGACGGCATTTGTTAGGTTTAGGCGTCCTAAATCCAAAATTTGTTTGAGACACCTAAACCTAGATTTTAGGCGTCTCAAAAGAGTTTGGGATTGGGACGCCTAAAACAAGCCTTTAGGCCTCCCAGTCCCAAGCTCTTTTGATACGGGCCCGGTTTTGGTCATTTACCACAAAGAAAAGGAGGCTTCTTTTCTTTCTATGGGTCATTGGATTAAGATCTCAATGATCCATATTTAATATATTATAAAAATATTATAATAATATATCACTGGCAGAAGGTATGAGAGCCAGAAGGTGAAGTAGGGATGTAATACTTAGATTTAGATCTGTTTTAATGGCATTAAAATTTTTGTTAGCAGATTAGCATGATTTAAAGATCTATACTTTATACCACTTTGTATATAGTTCTTCTTTATCATACATGAGACCATCCGTGGGTTGAGGTTGCCATAAGTCCCGTGTGTTGAGGCAGGTGTTTGTGCCCCACGCAGTAGTGTATGATAAATAAAGATTTTATATACTACAAGTCTGGCTAGACTTAGATCTTAGAAATCTTACTAATTTCTTAATAAGATATTTTAATCCATAAAAACTGATACATTTTTAATTATTATACATTTTTAAAACTGATTGGGCCGCTTCTCCTTTGAGCCACACGCCCTGTCTGAAATGTTAGTCATAGGAAAGAATGAGATTCGAGAGAATCTCAGTAGTAACAAACCACTCACACAATGCATAAACACAAACCATGTACATAAATCACAAACAGCAGCAGCAATTCACAGATACATGGTTTTCACCACAAACGACAGCACTCACGGCTGTATACACAATACGACAGCTCTTGCTGTAATCAACATCACGACAGCTTACGCTGTAATCAGTAATCAACATCACGACAGCTTACGCTATAATCACAATAACGACAGCTTACGCTGTAAACGACAGCTTGCGCTGTAAACGACAGCTATCACCAGCTGTAACCGCAGCAGCATCAGAAATCATCATAAAATAGTGATACAACACACATACAGTGCATTACACAAAGTATAAGAGAGAGAGTCACTACCCTGTCCTTTCCTGACGTCCTTCGACGCAGTTGGCTCCCGAGGGCGGCAAATATCGAATCCTACAATTCCAAATGCACAATTTAGACACTTCCATAGTGTTTCTTGGGGTTATATGAGTCTATAATGAAAATTTACAAAAATACCCCCGGGGACTCGGCCCGGGCCCGCCGTACTCAGTCCGGTTGCACTTTTCCCGAAATTCTAATCTGGGCTATCCTAACATATTTCCGCCCAAGGAATCCATTTTCAGACTCGGAATTATCAAATTTATTGCCAAAGGACGAAATTGCCCTCGGCAGCCACTATTTAAAGGTTTCAGGGGCGTTTTCGTAATTATGCTTTTTCGGTCTTTTCCGAAAAAGTGACCAACTGTAACCCCACCTAATTTTCGCTCCTGAACTCAATGGAACCATCAAATCATTGAAAATCCAACTCTAAGACTCATTTCTAGAGCTGGCCGAAATTTATGAGCTCTCCGGAGAAAATCGGGGTTTTACGATTTCGGCTCCGCAAACGCGTTTCTTTCTACTCCTAACCACTTTATTAACCATTACATTAGGTTAAAACTAACATTAAGACCCAATTTGGGCAGCATAACCCCTAGGCCATATCATTTCCAAACTTTAAAACCAATGGCAATCCAGCGAAATTTCACCGATTAAATTGCCCACAGCAACCAAAATAAGCAATATACGAAAGTTTGGAAGTTACCTCAAGCTCCCTCTGGCTTTTCCCTTTGATAACCAAAACCCTAGCCTTCTCAACACTTAAATTCTAGCTTCAAACACCTTGCATCATGTAAAAGAGAAGCTTAGGAGAAGGATTATACAAGTCAAGAGCTAAAACACCGAAGAAATCGAACTTACCTTGAAGTTCTTGCTCCTTCTCTCACTAGATATCTCAAATCACTTTCCTTTTCTCTTTGAAGCTCAAGACGTCGGAAATGGCTGAAGAGGGAACGGAAAAGTGATTTATAATATCATGCTGATGTCACCTTACGACATGATGATGTCATAATTTCTAATTTCACATTTTCGGATTTTCTGGCAGATGTTCTGCCCAACTTTGAAAAATCATAACTAATTTTAGAAAAATCGAAATGAGGTGATTCCAAAGCCAAATAAAATATATTTAAGTCCTCTTCATAGGAAAAATATTGGCCATTACTGAAAATCACAAAAAAATTCCAGAATCATATAAAACTCATCACTGCCCCAAAACAGAGTTCAGTTTCCAACACAAACTTTGGACAGTCATATCTCCTAGCTCAAAAAACGAAATGGCACAAATTATATATCCATTTTGAAGATTGGGATGTGAACTTTAATACTGGAAAGTTTCATAATTTTCTGACATCATTTGCCTAGTAAAAACGTCTATACAAATCGGCTGCCCTGTACAAAGTTTCAATGGACAGAGTTTTCAACTTTTGCACAATTGTTCCCAATGGTTCCAATTTCACAATAAACACTCTCCCCACACGAATTTTCACAAGGAAGCCATTGGAATCATTAAAATATCCAAATTCTCATCACACATTCTTCAAAAGTGTTTATTCAACAATAATTACATCTACTTTTGAAGTCATTAGCCCTTAATCACTTTTTGGGATATTACAGTAGTAGTTCTTCTTCTACTTCATTAAACAACTCTATGCTAAACAATGAGAAATCAAAGTCTTCAACTTCTAAACATATTTTCAAAGGAGAAATTTCTTTTGAAGATATAAACTAGAACGTAGACAATGGGTTTTACCTCCAATTGCTTTAAACGCACTTTATCAAATGCAAAACCAAAATAAGAAGTGGTTCTCCAAATCTGATTACATAATCAAAACAGTTGAAGAATCAATTCCTATCAAACCAGAAAAAGAAGAATTTTACCTTTCTCAAAAATCAATTGACAAACATAAGAAAGATTATAACTTTTTGCAAATCGAAAGTGTTCAAATTGCCATTAAACCATTGATCCGTAAGGGATTAAACTTGTCAGGACTAATATGCCTCATAGATGCTAGACATTATGAATTTTCGAATTCTCTACCTTGCAACAATAGAATTTGGACTTCATAATGGTCCTGTTTACTTTAATTGTTATCCAGATAGGATGGGGGTTTTAAAGGATGAACATGTTCTTGAAGTCCTTAAACTTAAACTTCAGTTAAACGGTTTAAAAATGAAACCAGGATCTATACCTGCTACCCTAACATATAGGATACAGTATAAGGTTTTAAACTCATCCAATTCTTTAATTTTAATACCTCCTGATAATGGCCAAACAATAGTCTTTTTATCATATGAACAAAATGCAAACTTGACCATTCCAAAAACAATTATGTGGGATGATATTGAATTACCAGATGATTGGACAATGGATAAGGCCACAAAGCCTATTCCTAAACCAATATCTCAGGTAAGCAAAATCATTCAAACATCAGATGGAACTATTAAACTATCTTTTGATAGATCAAGAAGATCTTGTAGTCAAGCTACCAGAACTGAGCCTTCATTATATGAAGACTCTAGATCTGTTAGATCTGAATCTTCAAGATATTCTTGTTCTTCTTTACCTAAACCACCATCTGTCATCTACATGTCAGCCCTCAACACATCAACTCCCCAACAAACTCTACCAAAGGTACCATCGGTCATATATGCACCAGCACCACCTATGGTAACCCGACAAACAACAACAAACGTTTCAATTCAAGGAGTTGACAATTCTTTGAATATCCCACAAACAACCTATTCATCTCTTGGGGAACCAGGGGAACCTTTCATCATAAACATTTTAGAAAATGTTTTCCAAATTAATAAACAAACTTTGCAAACGGTATTTTACTCTGAGAAATATACCCTTCAGAGAGAATGGTTTCTACAAAATTTCAAAAAATCTGCTAGAAAAGAAATTCAAGAAAAATTCTACAGATTTCTTGAAAAGTTATAAGAAAATATTTCATTCTTTGATTGGTTTAATGCTTATGCAGAAGATCAAAACTTGGAATATCCTTTCTTACAAACCATTAATATGACAAAGAAACAATGGAAAACTTTTGAAGGTGAAACTATTTCTTCTGAGTTTCCTCCTCCAAAACCAATACAGATACCACAATTGGCGGACGATAAACGTCAACCTATTATGGATGTACCTTTCAAATTTAAAAACATTGAAAACCTGTTTGACTCAAGGGATATTAAGAACATTGTTGAACAAAACAATTATACAAATCAGTACCTTTAGGTACTAGATGATTATTTTGTCCAAACACCAGTTTCTTCAAGAAATGTCGAAACTAGGATTGAAACACCTCTTTTCAAACCTTTTCAAATGAACCCAAAAATTAAGTTAGATTTTCAAACTAAAAGATCTGATTTATTAAGAAAGGTTAATCAACAAATTAGCCAACTTCAAACTACAACTGTCCCAGAGACACCACAAACATCATCAACCAAATCGAAAGATGTTATGACTTTTGAAAAAGATTCTCAAATTGAAGAGATAGACTCTAACCATTCTGAGTCACAACTCCAAATCAACCATCAACACTGGAAAAAGCCTTCAAAACTCTATTATCATAGAGCCAGCCCTCCAGATATTTTGGTTAAAGAACGAATAAACCAAAACTTCAAATCTTTTAATGCTGACAATATCTATGACTGGAATATAGATGGTCAGAGTGAATCAAACATCCGCCAAATTCTTCAACAAATGACCATGGTAAGTACAGCCTACCAAACCATAAACGATTTTACAGATGAAATGATCACTAATGTTTTAGTTTTTGGTTTTACTGGACAACTTAAAGGTTGGTGGGATAATTATCTTTCTATTGAAGATAAAAATATTATTTTCACATCTGTTAAAACTAAATCTGATGGAACCCCCATTACCAACAATGGCGATCCTATCACTGATTCTGTAAAAACTCTCATTTTTACAATTATTAAACATTTGTTGGAGATCCATCTATTTAGAAAGATAGATCAATTGAACTTCTTTCAAATCTTAAATGCAGAACTTTATCTGATTTCAGATGGTATAGAGATACTTTTTTTACTAGAGTACTCACTAGAGATGATGCTCATCAACCATTTTGGAAAGAAAAATTCCTAGCTGTATTACCTAAATCTTTAGGTGATAAAGTTAGAGAAAAATTTAGAAACCAAAATGATGGCAACATCCCTTATGAGCACTTGACATATGGTCAATTGATCCCTTATGTCCAAAGAACTGCTCTTAAGATTTGTCAAGATGATAAAATCCAACGACAACTTAAAAAAGAAAAAGATACAAGTAGGAAATAATTGGAAACTTTCTGTGAACAATTTGGTTTTCCTCCTTGTAAACAATCCAAATCTCATCGTAAATCATACCACAAAAAGAAAACACATGTCTACTAAAAGTATAAACCCAATACACCTCCCCATAGACTTGAAAAGGAATTTCGCTCCAAACCAAAAGTTGATTTTCCTAAACAAACAAAATTTACTTGTTTTATATGTGGTAAACCGGGTCATATTTCAAAATATTGTCATTTGACTTGAAAATTGAAAAAGATTAAGAGTATTGAAGAGCCTCTTCTTGAGCAAATAAATAATCTTTTGATTGAAACTTCTGAATCTGAATCTGAAAGTAGTTCTTCTAAGGATCTTAACCAAATTCAAAATGAATATCTTCCAAAAAACTCTTCTTCAGAAATTAATGTTATCACGAAGGAACAAGATTTACTTCTTGATATCATTAACAGACTTCTAGATTCTGATAAAGGAGAATATTTGTTCAAACTAAGAGAAATTCTGAATCAAACTCCGAGTTCTTCAAACTCTAAACCTTCTGTACTTTTCAACAAATATGATCTAACAAATGTTTTAAACAAGTTTAAACATTCTATTAAACCAACAACCCTCCAAGACCTTCAATACGAGGTAAATAACCTCAAAGCTGAAATCAGTCTTATTAAACTTCAACAAGACACCCATGCAACTGCTATATCCCAAATACAGGATATTCAACTTGTAACTCAAACTGAAGGGCAACTAAAAACACCATCCGATCAAGAAGACAATGATCTTTCTGAACCATTTTTAAACTTAATTTCTAAAATATCAATTCAAAAGTTTTATGTTCAGGCCAAGATTATTGTTAAAAATGATTTTGTCGTAGAACAAACTGTTTTGTTTGACACGGGAGCTGATTCTAATTGTTTTAAAGAAGGAATCATTCCTACAAAATACTTTGAAAAAACAACTGAAAGATTTAATGGCGTTAATGGCTCACGCTTAGACATCAAATACAAAGTTTCAAATGTTGTTGTTGGAAATGAAGGTTTAAAGATTCAAACCCCATTTATATTAGTCAAACACATGGGAACCCATATTATTCTTGGGGCACCATTTGCAAGGCTATTATTCCCAAATATGACTTATGAAAATGGAATTTCAAAAGAACATCTGGGTAAAATAATCTTATTTCCTTTTACTAAAAAATCGAGAGTTAAAGAATTAAATCTTCTTTCTTCAAAACAGCAACAATTTAATTTTTTGAAGGAAGATATCTCTTTTAAACATATAGAAACTCAGCTCTGTCAAGTACAAATTAAACAACAAATTCAAACTTGTCTTACGAAAATCCATCAAACAATTTGTTCAGATTTACCAAACGTGTTTTGGGATCGCAAAAAACATGTTGATTTGCCTTATGAAACTGATTTTTCTGAAAAACAAATACCAACTAAGGCATAACCAATTCAAATGACTGCAGAACTTCTTGAAACCTGTAAAAAGGAAATTCAAGAACTTCTGAACAAAAAATTGATTTGCAAATCTAGAAGCCCTTGGTCTTATGCTGCTTTTTATGTAAATAAGAATGCAGAAATAGAGTGTGGAGCTCCTAGGCTTGTAATCAATTATAAACCTTTAAACAAAGCGTTACAATGGATTAGGTATTCAATTCCAAACAAATCTGATCTGCTTAAACATTTGTATTCTGCAAAAATCTTTCCAAAATTTGACATGAAATATGGGTTTTGGCAGATTCAAATTTCTGAAAAAGATAGGTATAAAACTACTTTTACTATGCCTTTTGGTCAGTATGAATGGAATGTTATTCCTTTTGGTTTAAAAAATACTCCTTCTGAATTCCAGAGAATCATGAACAAAATCTTTAATAATTATAGTCAATTCATCATTGTATACATTGATGATGTTTTGATCTATTTTCATTTGATAGATCAACATTTTAAACATGTTAATCATTTCATTAAAATTGCAGAAACAAATGGTTTAGTAGTTTCTAAGCCTAAAATTAGTCTTTTTTAAACTAAGGTTAGGTTTCTTGGTCATTAGATTTACCAAGGGTCCATAACGCCAATTGAACGTGCAATTCAATTTGTAGATAAATTTCTTGATCAAATCATTGATAAAACTCAACTTCAACGATTTTTGGGATGTTTAAACTATGTTGCTGAGTTTATTCCTCATCTTAGCAATTTCATTAAACCACTTCACTAGCGTCTTAAAATGAATCGTCCTCCTTGGACGGATGTTCATTCAAACGTTGTTAAGCAGATTAAACTCCAGGTTAAGGAACTTCCTTGTCTTAGCCTTCCTGATCCTTCTGCTTACAAAATTGTTGAAACTGATGCCTCTGACATTGGTTATGGTGGCATTCTTAAACAGCGTATAGATGGCAAAGATAAAATTATGTCTTTTACATCCAAACATTGGAATACTGCATAGCAGAATAATTCCACAATTAAAAAAGAAATTTTGGCAGTTGTTTTATGCATTTCCAAATTTCAATCTGATCTTTTAAACCAAAGGTTTTTAGTTCGCATTGATTGTAAATCGGCAAAAGACGTTTTACAAAAGGATGTTAAAAACCTTGCATCTAAACAAATTTTTGCCAGATGGCAAGCGATTTTAAGTGTTTTTTATTTTGACATTGAATTTATAAAAGACTCTTCAAACTCCTTACCAGATTTTCTTACCCGTGATTTTCTTCGGGGTAGGTAGTGTGAGAGTGAACCAAGAAACAAAACAAAATGCCTAGAAAAAAGAAAGAACCTAACGATAAACATAAGAGTGATAAACTCCAAGGTGTCATGCAAGATGCCCAAAATCAAATAATCTCTAGTACAAGTCTGGAAGCGATTATGCAACAACTTTTGCAACAATATGGATCCCAAACACAAGGATCCCAACAGCAGAGGCAACCTCAAACGGAGTCATCCACTCCATCTGGGTCATCGATTCAGAAACCTCAAACGGAAGCAGCTTCTACAAAAGAGATTCTAGAATCTTATGAACAGGCATACGCCCAGAAGCAGCTCCCAAACCAAACATGGGAACAGGTAGTGAAAAAAGGGAAAAACACATCCCTTGTACCATTTTCCCAAATGACTAAACAAGGGTATGACAAGTTAAACAAACCACCCCAAAGTCTACAGGTTTGGCCAAGACCTTCTACTCCTCCAACTCAAAAACAACTGACAACTGCAGCTCGTACATCCAAAGCAATTATTAGTTAATCTCAAACACAAGCCAGTACACATACGCCTTATTCCCATAAACAGGCTTATGCAAAACATATTTTACAGGTGGAACCGAAGTTTTTTCACCAAAATCCAAATCAGGTAGCTTTAAAATTTTTTCCTCTGGGATTTCATTTCAGGCCTTCTAATTTGAGAAAAACTAGAGAATTGTATGAGGTAATACTAGTTTATTCTGGGTCCATTCTTGTTAAAAGAAAAACGGACAAAACAACTAGACCAATAATTACTCATTCTTCTCTACAAAATTTGAAAGTTCTCACCCCTTCCCATTGAGGACAAGATTTATTCAAACCAAAATTTTGGGAACTTAAATATGAGCCCAAAGAATATACTTATTGGGATTATATTGATGCATGGTCTAATGTCTTTTGGGATCAAAATGAACTTTTTTTACATACTTTGTTTATCTACTTCAAAACAAAAACTGAGTATGATTTTCCTTAATGGTTTGTTCACTAGTGGGGATTGTTCAGTCGAATACCTGAGATATTACCCCCAAAGGTTGTACAAGCCTTTGAATTATTTAAACAAAAATTCAACATTGGTAAAGATCCTTTTCCAATTGATCTTCACTATTTTTCAAAATTATCTGTATCCTGGTTCTTTTCCTATAATTATAGATTTTCTCAGACAAACCAAGGATCTACCCTCTTACCAACTCTACAGAGACTTCCCTCGGTAAGATGGTGGGCCAAATTTTATATCAGCATAATTGACAGTAAAGCAGTTGATAATTGGTTCAACGAAAATCCTCGTCATCTTTGCATGACGGAACAAAGTAAATTCCTGAATCAAAAGGCAAGGATTACATCTATCCTAGCAGGAACATCAGATAAGACCAATCTTATCGGTCAACTCAGCTCTATGCTACAAATCCTACAACAATAAGACCACACGGCTTCGACCAATCAGCCAGTCTCTTCAGCAGCCTCAGACAATCAAGAGAATGATGAAGAAGAATTTGTTGTAGATTTAGATGAAGATTAAACTCTTGAAGATTTAGAATTATTTTTAGGTTTTTGATGTTGTTACGAGTGAAGATGATCAATTAAATAGTGCAAGTGTACACTATCGTAATCAAGTAATACAGAAGTGAGTAGAGTATCGTTCCCACGAAGATTGATCACTAAGTACCAAAATGAGTAATTTTAATTCTATTTAGTCGATTGATTAATTGGTGATTGAGTACGAAATAAAAGATGAGCAAATATGAATGCAAATGATATGAAACAACAATGGGAAAAAGTCTTAGGGATTAGATTTCAGTTAACAAATTCCGGATTGAATCACTTATCTATTCTAGTCCAATTTATTCCACATGATTGATAGTCGAGTTTCCCTAATTTAATTACTAGCCTCTTCCAAGGTCAAGCAATTCTATAATTAATTGCTAATCCAATATATTCCTATATGAATTTAAGCAATTAATTATGCATTAAAATTTATGGAACTCTATAAAACTACACAACTCATATGAATATATTCCTATTTCATATGCAAGTTATGGTTTTAATTATAGGGTCTACACACATGTATCTCCTTCCGGTCTCAACATATATATTGAAATCATTCAAAAGATGGCCAATCAAATGAAAGCATTAAGAATAATAATTAAAAATCAATCATGAAGGAAAAATTAAAACTAGATTTAATAAGTTAATATTCAATCCATTATTAGTAAGCTACGTCATCACCCTAGGAAAATGGAAATTTAGCACATGATAAAATTAAAAACAAAATCAAAATAAATTGACATTATGTAAAGCTAAAATGAAATCCTCATAAATACTGTATAAAACTTGAATATTAAATTCTCAAATATAAATATACAACCAAAAGATGCATGAAAAATGTAAAAATCTAGCCGTCCCTTTAGGAGATAAAACATTCCATGTAGGTGGCATACAAAAAGTAATACAATCCTAAGCCTTTCAAGATGGAAGCATGCAAAAAGTAGTACAATGCATAAAATTAATTCTAAGATGATGGAGTAAGTGGAGAAGAGATAAGAGTAATGAAATGGTATGTGTGGAAAAGAGATGAGAGTAATGGATATGAATTGGTGTAAGTGAAATGTGAAGGAGAGGATGACTATATATAGGGAAAAATGGAGTAAGGTGAATGAAATGTGATAAGTAAAGTAGTAGATAGAATGTGGTAGATGAAATAGTTAGTAAAAATGAAGATGAAGTGGTAGATGAAATGTGGTAGATGGAGTAGTGGGTGAAAAGGAAGATGAAGAGGTAGATGAAATGGTTGGTGGAATGGTAGATGATTCCCACTTTCAACTTCCAAGCAAAATTCGAAACCCTTGGAGATAGAATTGGATTTTTGTCTCAACATCAAAGTTGAAGAGCTCTTTCTTAGCTTTTTATCCATATAAATAATGTCCCAATCCGACATCTAGAGCTCCAGATATTTCCTAAAAACTGAAAGAGGGTCTAATTTAGTATTTTCCAAGAAATTCTATTTTATGTCAAAATCATTATTTATTTATTAATTACACCCAAATTTATTAAATTGAGCTCAAATATCATCCATAAAATCATCATATAAGGGAAAATAAATATGCAAATATTGTACTTATCAGATGTAAACATACGAAAGCACTATAGCACTATACACCGTAGTTTACACAGTAGCTTTCACTGTATAGTACTGTAGCACCATGTGTCAAACAGTATCACTGTAGTGTCGGCAGTACTGTGCAAATAGTACCAACCAAAACTGTTTAAACAGTAACAAGTTACCGGTCAACTATTCACCAGAACTGTGCAAATAGTGCAGGTCACTAGCTGGTTACCGGTCATCAAATAGTAACCTCACCCGTCTATTTAAAGCTGATTCAGTCTCATTCTGAGGCAGGTTCGGTTAGACACTTAGAGAGAAAAGCTCTAAGCTCCGACGAGTCTCCTCCCTCTCCTCCCTCCGGCAAGTTAGCCTTCTTCTTCCCCTTTCACTTGTAAGTTTTATGTTTTAATAAAATTATTTAGTTTCCTCTATTTTTCTTTGCATCATATCCTTCCCTCCTCTGATAACCTGGGATTAGCAGATTTAATGAGTTAATCACTGGCAAGTTATACCGTGGTCGATTAATTTCATTCGCAATCTCAGTGGACATTACAGAGCATCCCTTCTACATGCATCACAAGGAACGAAAAACCAGACCAGTCCATGAACCGATCACGGCACAGGTTCAAGGGTTAATTGGTTAACCGGGGTCGGACCGGTGGTCGAACCGGCCATATTAAAATATTATAATTTAATTGACAATAACAAAAAAATCAACATTCATAACTTATAAGTCATCACCAACATCAAAATAGTTAAAATACCTAGTTAGTTCTTCAAAGCAAACCCATAACTAACATCAAAATATAGTCAAAACATAACAATATCAATCATCATTCATCAAACAAGCCAATAGCATCAAAATAGTCACAAAAAAAGCGAATAACATCATCTATCAACCATAGCCAAATGAGTAAATCATCACTCAACAAACTCGACAACTCATCAAGCTAATCTATTGGAGATGAGTCAATAGGTGCTGGATTTGGGAAAGGGTAAGTAGTAGCGACATCATCATTCAAAGCCGGGGGATCGGGAATGTCCCTATCTTCATCACCTATCCAAATGCACAACAATAATTAATATCAATGATTATGTATAACAAATAATTATATGGATGGATAATAAATTAGTAACAGGATATTAATAGGATATATAATTATATAAACCTTCATTAATCCTTTCCAGAGTTGATGAAAGTGCAACGCCTTCATTATTAAGAACACTTTCAAGATTTTTTGCATCTTCATCATTGAATTCTGGAATGGGATCTTCTTCCGTCACCCAAAAATCCACCTCATCAATGGACTCATAGTCAATGGGATCATAACTTGGCTTCTTTTTATTCAATACACTCCTTTAATTTTCCAATGACAAATGATTTCAGTTAAAATTTAAAACTTAATCCATATTAATTAAAAACATTTTTCATAATATCTAAAATTACCTATGCTTTAATCGCAAGTTATAGTTAGTGTAAACCAAATCATTCAGCCTTTGATGCTGCAATCTATTTCTCCTTTTTGTATGGATGCACTCAAATAAGCTCAGTTTCTCTCACAACCAGAAGAAGCAGACATTTGCCTAAGAATACGTGTTGCAACACATTGCAATTCTGGAACTGAATAGCCATAGTACATCCACCATTCATCTACAAAATAAAACATATACATAATATTAGTTGTAATCAATTAATATGTTGTTAATTAAATATTAAACAATAAAAATGAATACTTAGTTACTTACAAGGATCTAGTTTTTCAACCCCTTTTTTGCATGTCTCTCTACTGAAAGGTTCGTTGCCATCAAGATATAATGTCACTTGCTTCATTACCTTATAGCAATCAATATTTTCATCTGAGTTAGCCTCCACCATGTCAATCAAAGCTTGCATTAACCCTTCCTTGTGAACAAGGTTTGGACCATATACGAATGCTGGGTTCAATAAATAGGCAGTTGTATAGAGATTGGTCTTCAAATGTTTATCCCATCTCGCTTGAATGATACTTGTGTAGGGCTTGTAGTGATCGTTATTTCTCTTGAACATCTCCTTAATTCCACTTTTTTCCCTTTGCATGCCTTCATAAACATATGGAAGTGAGGGCT
This sequence comes from Inga leiocalycina, assembly GCA_963242795.1. Lineage (NCBI taxonomy): Eukaryota > Viridiplantae > Streptophyta > Magnoliopsida > Fabales > Fabaceae > Inga > Inga leiocalycina. The sequence goes on from OY725326.1 coordinate 68,695,967, forward strand.
TCTCATCCAAGTCAACAATTCTCAACAATTTTATCAGAGGAGTTACAATCTTCACAATTTGGTAGCACTCATTCCAAAACCAGCTATCTAATATGATTGCACTAAAAAAATTTTCCGGAGTAGTCTTAGATAGCCTATGGTCCACAAAGTGCTTATCGACAACAAGGGCTTGCAAGTCATGTTTGTGCATGTAAATGCTATGCAATGTAATGAAGGTAGTGGCAAACCTTGTAGCACCAGGACGTACAATTTCTTTCCAACCCGTCATCTTCCTCAACCAAGACAAGAATATCATGTGATTGTAAGCAAATACCGTTATCTTTGATGCCTTTACTACAATGTCCGACACATAAGGCATACTTGCAATGTCTTTCAATACAAGATTTAAACAATAAGCAGCATAAGGAGTCCAATAAATATTTTTATATTTCTCCTTGATCAATCTTCCATATGCCACATAGTTGGCAGCATTGTCAGTCACCACATGTGTAACACCCCGATTTTCGATTAAGGACTAATGATAATGATTGAGATTAAGCCTGAGATTAGTGGACTGCTAAGCCCTGGTTTAGCAAGAGTCCAAATTGTGATTAAGAAATATGAAAATGAGTTGATGGTAATTCCAAGTGAATTTCCCTAATCAGGGGCAAAATGGTAAAGTTACCGACCATTTGATTGGTTGCCGAAGAGGGAACTCATTGGTAGCTTCAAGATCAATGGCTAGGATTGATTGTGAAGTTGAGCAAGGGGCATAATCAAGTGTATGTGTGTGCATGTGAGCCCATGAGAGTTGGAGTGAGATGGTGACAAGTGGCAAAGTGTGGACCCTTGGATGGGTCATAAGTGAGACACATCATCATCATCTCCATCTCCTCTCTTCTCTCTCTCTCGGTTTCTCTCTCTTCTCTTCCTTCCTCCATTTTCGCTGAATATGCTTGGGAGAGAGAAAGGAGAATTTGGTTTTTGAGGTAAGCAAATGGCCTCTTTAGCTCAAACTCTCTTCTCTAATGTTAATCCTTGAGTTGAGAGCTTTATTTTGGTGATTGTAGTTTCTCCATTGGTGGTGATTTAAAGATCACAAAAATATGAAGTGTGGAGAATCAAAGAGTGTCTTTGAGAAAGTTGATAAGGTATGTAAAACCAATCCTTCTATCTATGTTTCATTGCCAAATGATTAAGTTGGGAATTTCTGGAATTATTGCCCTAATTGTGAAAATATGGGTAATGGGTAGTTTGGCATGTTATGGTTATAGAAATGGTATATTGGTATGAGTTTTGAATAGATAGAATGGATTTGGGATTGAAAGGTGTAAGGTTAGTGATTTTGGAAAATGATGATTATGATGCCCTAGACCAAAGCATGTTAATGGAATGGGATTTTGGTAATTCTATTGATTCCATTGAATTCAGTGAGTGATTTTGTGTGGGAGTAGCTTTGGTAGAGGTTTTGGGTCCATTTGGATCAATTGGGCAAGAGTTAGGAGAATGTGGTATGTTTGCTGCGTTTTCCTGGAATCTGATAGATTCACTCGAGCAGACAGGGGTGTGCTCGAGTGAGGGATGAATATTGCTCGAGTGAGGAAGATCCTGCTCGAGTGATATGTGAGTTTTCCCTTGTTTTGTTGCGAGTGCGCCTGGGTTTTCATTAACGCTGCTCGAGCACATCGCTTTGTGCTCGAGTGAGCGAAGAACATGCTCGAGTGAGCATGGTCTGCTCGAGTGATAGTGGGAGTCCAGAGTGAAGGGTTGCTTTCTGGTCTTCACTCGCGGGCAAGGTGCAAGAAGTGTGCCTTCTCACTCGCGGGTGGAGGGCATCTGCTCGAGTGAGCCGTGTGTGCTCGCGGGTGAGAGGTGTGTGCTCGCGGGTGTGCTCGCGGGTGAGAGGTGTGTGTTCGAGTGATCCAGTGCTTGGAGAGCGTTGGGGGCTCTCGGGTCTTCACTTCCTGGATTTCTCTCGCGGGTGCTCGAGTGAGGCTTTTGGCCTTGTGCTCGAGTGAGCTTGTGCCTCAGGTGAGGGTTGTGCTCTCGGGCATGTGCTTTCTGTCTCACTTTCTCTTGTGCTCGGGTGTTGTCCGTACCAATGCTCGAGTGAGAGCATTTGTGCTCGAGTGTTTTCCGTACTTGTGCTCGAGTGAGAGCATCTGTGCTCGAGTGAGGCAGTGAAAAATATCAAGTTTGAGTGTTCAAAAGGGGATCTTTGGGGATAGTCTTCCAACCCTTTAGAGCTATGGATTGAGGTGTTTGAGGGCACTTAAAGGGCAATAATGATAACCAACTTGAATGTCTAAAAGTTAAAGAATTGGAAAAGGGATTAATCCTATGTCCTTGATCTTGGTTATAGGATTTGATGATTTCCTGAGCGTGAGCAGCCGGATCTGGAGCTTACGTGGAAAGAGTGTAGGGAACTTACCTCTCCTGCATGTATTGATAATTGTATTTGTGTATTGATGCATGTTATTGCTTTACGTGATTATGTGAGACATATGAGAATGATTGTAGCTCTGTTCTATTTATACTATGGCCATGAGTATGTTGTGTGAACATTGAGCATGCGGATATATCATTATGTGAACATGTGTTATTGTGATGCAAGCATGTCATGCATTTAATACTTATCTTGCATGCATATTGGTATTTGTTTTCCTACTGAGATTCCTAGAATCTCACCCTCCCCTATCAACATTTTAGACAGGGAAGGAAGATTGAGGATGAAGCAAGCATCCAAGGACGAAGAAGACTCGTTTCTAGGTGAGAGCTTAGTAGTTGGTTATCAATGCATATTTGGGATTAAGTATCTAATTGTATGGATCAGTATTTGAGAATGTATTCGGATAAGTTGTGTAATCCCTGTTATTATGAATTGTATGGGCTAATATGCCCTATGATATTGAGCGAAGATATGATTCCGGGATTGCCGGAAATTTATATTGCGTACTCTGATATTTGTATAAATGTAATTTATCTTCGCATAGTAATTATATTCGGAGTGTAAATATGAGACCGTGTTGTAAATAATTTCGAAATGTAATTGTGAAAACCCCGTCTGGTTGATGGGTTTATAAATGATGTTTTGTCTTATTGGTCTCTATTTCACCTTAATCGCGTAATCCGGATATTAATTACGGCAGGGGGTTACAACATGGACAATATTCTTCGAACCAACCCACTCAATCACTTCAGAAAACAGTGAGAACAGATTTTTAGCATCTTTGATTAAGTCTGATGCGTCAACAGACTTACAAACACCATTCTGTGGGTAGAATAAACTAAGAAGTTTATCAAAGTCCGTTATCTCACATCAATCCATCCATCTGCCATAAGTGTGCAACCATTATTCTTCCATTTAGCCCTATGACTGTCAATAAGTAACTAACATTCCTTTTATCCATTATTTCAACAAGTTGGTTTTAAAATTATAAACACTAGGGGCTTTAAACCCATGCCCTATAGAGCACATTCCATCCACAGCTCTTTGAAATAAAGGGCACTCTAATGCTTGAAATGGAATGCAGTTGACAATAACCCATTCAACAAGAAGCATTTTCACACTGTGTTGTGCTTCTTTTGATGCTAAGGCACTCTTGATGGTTGGCTAAGCTCCAGGAGTTGTCTTAGGAGGGAAATATTTATCCATTGTCCCAGCTTTCCTCTTCTTAGCTCCACTATCAACCTCCTCTACTTCAACTTCCTCTTCTATTATATCTTCAACTTCAATTGACTTTTTCTTGGAAGTTTCTTTCAAAGACTCTGAAATCCTATAACGCACATCAGAAGTAACCTTTTTACAAGAAGCAATTTGTCCAGACACACCAGCAAGATGTTGCTTCATCCTGTTTATGCCTCCTCCTCTATAGCTATTACCACAAAAGAGACATGTGTATATATTATGTGTCCCTTCTTTTTTGAAGGCAACATGTGCCCATGCTGGATCAGTTTTACCATGAATTATGGTATTGGAAGTAGAAGTAGGATTCGTGTTTGAATTGGAAGTGTGAGGCTCGGTATTAAGAGTAGGAGTGACATTCTCATTTTCTGAACTTGATATATCCATCCTTGCAACAATGCTATTATTCATGGAATTCATGACTAGATATTAACAACATTAGTTATAAGCAAAGCAACAAATTTATTAGTTATAAACGTTGGTTCTAAACAAAAATAAACATTGGTTATAAACATTTTTAGATTTGAAATTTGACAAACAAAACCAATGTTGCTTAACAAATTGCCTAGGTTGCATACTCTGTTTTTCAAAAATAAAGACTTCATTGAATCATGATTCTTAAATAATATCTAAGAGAATAATTCTTAAATCTTAGGATTTGAAAAGGTCACCTAAGATTGCAAATTAAAATAAAAAATTTTATATTTCATTGGAGAAACTATCATACAAACATTCTCTGATTTTTCGTTCAAAAAGTTGATTCTTTCAGTTACTGAGAATCAAAAGAATGAAGACCAGACCCTTACCAAAAGGAAATACCCAAATGAACTTCCAAACACAAAGAGAAACCTCTAACTCCCTTTAGAAATATGATAGTGGCAATAAACTGTCGAACCTGTATTTAATATCTCAATCAGAAAGGCAACTACTAAAAAGGAATTGAAAATTGAAACCCTTTTCCACTACAAGGACAATGAAAGAAGAAATGGTCTTACATCAATGTCCCTAATCAGTAATCACGACCCCCAACTTGGATAATTCACCAAGAGGTAATGCAATAACAGTGATCATCAAGCCATTTCAGAAAGCTAGGCAGTAAATCAAGTAACCAACATAAACCAAATGGCCAAATCTCAAGTAATCAGAAAATCTGAAAACGAAAATAGTTAAAATAGTGAAATACCTTTGATCTTCGTCGCTCGTCGTCGCCGTAGCTCACTGTCACCGCTTGCTCCTCGCCGCTTGCCGTCTTTACCATCATTCAAGCAGCCACCGCCGATTGGAGCTAGGGTACAAGGTCTGGACTCGGGAGGGAAAGAAGGGGATTTGATTCTAAAAGAATGAAACTCGCCTTACTCTTGCGCTCTGCTTCAGTTCTGATCTCTAAAAATTTTTTTAATGTACCAAAACGTCATCGTTTTGGGACAAAATCTCATTGTTTTGGGTGACCTGGTCAAATCGCCTGACTTGGCGGTTTTTTTGGGTCACATGCGAATCGGCTGGGTCAACTCGGTTTTGACCGAGTCGACCCCCCTCTCCTCACATATAGCTAACTGGACCGGGCCTGAGACCGATCGGCCGGTTTTTTGATCCGACCGGCCGGTCCAGTCCGGTTTTTCTTTCCATGATGCATCATTTAAATTTTTAATTATGTTTTATTTTATGCCTTAAGAAGTCTGTGTTCTTCCCTCTTCACATGCTACTCCCTTTCTTTCCTTAGATCCACCTCTGGGGCCCCTCCCCCGTCTTATTATTATAATAATATATTAAATATGGACCGTTGAGATCTTAATCCAATGGTCCATAGAAGAAAAAAGAATCTTCTTTTCCTTAGGGGTAAAAGAACGAAGCCAGTTCCTTTTGAGACGCCTAAACCCAGAAAATGGCGTCCCAACTAAGGATTTGGGACTCAAAAATTTTCCCCTCAAGTCAGTCACGTTGTCAATTGTAACCCCCTTCCGTAATTATATCTGAAATACGCGATTAAAGTGAAATAGAGACCAATAAGAAACAAAACTTATTTTTAAAAGCCCATCTTCATGATATGGTTTTCACAAATAACTTTCGAAATCTAATTTACTATCATATTCAATTTCGAATACAATTACATCACATGAAATATCACATTTATACAAATATCAAAGTGTATAACAATAATCTCGGCAATCCCGGGTTCCATAAATTAACTCAAAGCCTTACAGGGCATATTCGCCCGTACAAGCCCTCATATGGGGATTACACAAATTATCTCATATACAAAATCAAATCCTCAACCACATATACTCAACCAAATCCAAATACAAATATCTCAACTATGATGATAACCAACTATCAAAATGATAACCCGAAGGAGTCCTCGCGCCCTTGGTTGCATGCTCCATCCTCGATCCACCTACCTTGTCTAAAATGTTGGTAGGGGAGGGTAAGATTCAAGAGAATCTCAGTAGGTAAACATTACCAATATGCATGCAAGATAGATGTTTAATGCATGACATGCTTGCATAACTCATGCTTACACACAATGACAAATCTATAAGCTCAATGCTTCGAACAACATACATATGGCCATAGCATAAATTGAAACATAGCTTCAAATCATTCATACATGTTTCACATAATCAAGCAAGGCAATAACATGCATCAATACCAACACAAATATCATATACATGCAGGAGAGGTAAGTTCCCTACACTTAGTCTTTCCAAGTAAGCTCCAGCACCGCTTACTCACGACCAGGCGAATATCGAACCACGTTCAGGGCGAACATCAATCCTATAATCAAAGCAAGGACATAGGGTTATTCTCTATTCCAAACTCTTACTTTCATATCACTTAAAGTTGGTTACCATTCATGACCTTTAGGTGGCTAATCAAAGCCTAAACACATGCCTAAAGGCTTGGGAAACATTTGACCAAAGATCACCTTTAAAAAGTCCAAAATGCTGATTTTTGGGGGTTGGCTGCGGCCCACAAATCCACTGGCTACGGCCAAAAATAGCTCAGAAACATTTGGACCGCGGCCTAGGAATTCACTAGCCGCGGCCAAGAAAATCCTGTTTCTTAGCTGAACTTCCAAAAATCATAACTAATTCCAAAAAAGTCAAAATGAGGTGATTCCAAAGCCAAATGAAAGCTATTCAAATCTTCTTCATAGGAAAAATATGTTCCATTACTGGAAATCACCAAAAAAATACAGAATTTCCCAAACTCCAACACTGCCCCACAACAGAGTTCATTTTTTACCTCAAAATTTGGACAGCCATAACTCACAGAAGACAAAACGAAATGGCACAAATTATTTGTCCATTTTGAAGCTTGGGATGTGAAATTTAAGACTGGAAAGTTTCATAATTTTCTGAAATCATTTTCCCAGTCAAAACGTCCACACGAACAGACTGCCCAAAACAGACTTCCAATTGACAGATTTTCAAGTTTTGCACAATTGGCTTCCAATTGTCCCATTTTCACATCAAACACCATTCCCACACAAATTTTCACAAGAAATCCATTGGAATCACCAAAACAACCAAATTCATATCACATTTACATGTTTTACCAATAATCATAACATGTCATCACAAAACCACAACACAAACACACATTGCCATTCTTTTGATTCCAAGTTCTCAAACCAATTCCAATGACACCAAAACACACTATGGCATCAATCTAACCACAATTCACCATTCAAATCATCCAATTCAAAAATCACACAAAATCAGGGCAAATATCACAATTCTCAAAACTCCACCAAAAACCACAATCAATAGATCAAAAGGAAGCAAACACTCACCTCTTCATTTTTCCCAAATAAATACCTTGATTCTTCATCTTTCCACTTTTGCTCAAGCTCTCAAACACCTCTTTTCACAAATCTAAAACCATAGCAATGAAGCTCTCATCACTATGAACAATATTAAAGAATGGTATTAGAGCATTAGAGGACAATAAACAAGCCAAATCTCACCTTATTCTTTTCTCTTTCTTCCCTCTTGATGGACGACCATGGAGATATAAGAGAGAGAGAGATGAGTTGATGAAGAAGGAGGGTCAGTTTTTGGAAGCTAAAGGCCTCATTAAACCGACCAAAAAGGGAGAGAAGATAGAGGAATGAGGGTTGAAACATTGACCCAAAATCAAGGGTCCATATTGTGCCACATGTCACTCTCTTGTTCCGTCTTCCATGAGTTCACATAGGCACATCCACACACGATTCCACCCCTCTTGCTCTATCACAAATCAATCTCAACCATTGATCATGAAGTTACCAATGAGTTTCCTCTTCGGTAACTGACCAATTGGTCAGTAACTTTACCATTTTGCCCCTGATTACGGTAATTCCCACTGAATCACCACAAAACACTTCATATCGTTTCATTTATCGCAAAACATGCCTTCCCTCTATTCTGAGTCAATTTGGATGTTAATCCATAATTGAACTCAAATACAGGGTTTTGGCACTGTTCATGACACAAGCGACTACAATCCACTTTATATTCTCCAAAAGGGTTTATTTATCACTAACTACATCCACTTTTGGAGTCATTATCCATTAATCCACATTTGGAATTTTGCTAAACAATGGCTTAGCAATTCACTAATCTCAAACTTATTCTCTAACCTCAAATCTCAGAATTTGAGGTATTACATCAGTCGTCAGTCATCTTCTTTTGCTTTGTTTTACCAAATCTCCAGCCACTTGAGCTTTTTTCATTCCCCATGGCGTCCGTGACCCATTTCATTTTCCCAAATCCCGTGACTCTTTTTACCTCACCATCCTTGTTTCCCTCTCACCACTATCGTTGTACGTCGCCCACTCGCCCCTCCCTAATGGATGCTTAACTTAGTCATAAAAAATGTCAAAGGATATATATATATTCTTTTTTCTGAACGAGGTTAATAAAAATAGTATATGTAATTAGCGTAGTTAATTTCTTGGAAAACTTTATCCATTATACAAATAATATTGATATAATATAAAAAATAAATAAATTATTAGATAATAATTTTTTATTTCAAGTGAAATGAATTCGATTTCTCTAATAAAATGGACGTTGAATATTATGAATAAAAAATATATTAAAAACAGGTTATTCATGACTCCAGTAATGTTTGAGAGCTAATCCATAAAATGGGGAAGAATATTAAATGAGCAATAAAAATAACTTGAGAATTTCATTTGAGTGGAATGCAATTTTGAATTTTCTTACAAAATTTTTTATTTTGTAATTAAGTTTTTCATAATAAATTCTTTAACCTGGCATCCATCATCAATTATAGGTTCAAATGCCGAGTGATTGAGGCTTAGTGATGGAGTCCACCCTCAAAGAGTTGTTTTAAATTGCATTACAAACTATTCTGGGTTCTTTTTACATTGAATAAGTAAAATGAATTATTTTTTTTAATACACCGGAAACCAAAGTAAAATGAATCATAATAATGCAGCTTTACCAAAACAAAAAAAATGAATAGTAGTAATAATAATAATAATAATAATAATAATAATAATAATAATAATGCACATGGAGGAAGTTGGACCAGAGGTGCATGGGTGATCCAAGAAGATTATAGAGGAGGTAAGGGCAAATAATAATTTTATTTTTTTTGCCACATTAATTCCCACATTGTAGGTCTGCTCCTTTCCTTTTCTTATCTTTCTTTTTAACTTTTTAGAATCTCAGATCCATTGTTAAATAAAAAAGATGATTAATATTTAATATTTTATAAAATTATTAATATTAATATAAATAAATAAATTTAAATGGTTAGAATTTGATGCCAATCGGGCAAAAAAAAAAGATATGTACAATTCTTAACAGCAGTACCAAAAAAAGAAAAAAATTAAATTATAAAATAGAGTAAAATACATTGATTACCCCTCTATTTTACCTAAATTACAGAAACATCTCCTTTATTTTGAAAACGTATATAGACTTTATTTGAACTTATAATGCATATTGAGAAAACTTCACTTACATAGTTGAGTTTCCATTTTCATCCATCCAACCGTTAGTTAACCATTAAGTTTAACAATTAAACAATTGCTTTGACTAAAATACCCCTCTTTCAACAAATGAATAAATATTTATATATGTCTACAAATATTTTTTTATAAAAAAATTAATTCTAATATATATATGTTGAAAATTTCTAATATATAATAAATTTTTTTAATTTTTACCATATTGTAAAATTTTAATTTTAATTTCTCATTTTTATCGAAAGTTATTCATTTAGTATTATTTTAAATGACTAAAAACATATTTTTTTCTTTTCCTTTTTTTTTTTGCCACTAAATCATGATTGAATACGTATTTGAGAGGCATAATTTTATTCGGCATATTTTATTAATAAGTTAAGTTTGACATATTATATAACTTATATTAATTTTAAATTTTAGGTTTTTAAATATTTTTTTTGCATAAATATTTATAAACACGTTTATTTAAGTATGTCTCTAATAAAAGAAGTAATCATATTTTTAATTAATTTTTATATGTGTACGTTAATAAAATTAATTAAGTCATTATCTCAATATGGAAAAAATTAACAGACACCTATTTGCAAAAGTAAAAAGTAAATTAAGAAAAAGGGAAAAAAACTTCTTAAATTATTTAAATAATTTTAGCCAAAATTGGGTAATTAGTAATGATGAAGGGTAAAGTAGTAAATAAAAGATATTTTAATGTAAATTTTAATTAAAAAATAAAAATATTTAACGGAGTTAAAGATTTAAACTTAAGTGTATGTTTTCAAAATATATGAGAGATTTATATAATTAAGATAAAATGTAAGGGAGGTCAGAGTATTTTTCTGAATAAAATATTAAATTTGAACTATCTTTTTTTTTTTTTTATCTAAGGGTGAGGATGTGATATTGAGAAGAATAAGAGAAATAGGAGAAGGAGAGAGTTCTGTTACCACATATTGTAATTTACCTTCATATTTTTCAGCAATGCAATCCCAACACATCTATTTAAGGGAACCAACATCACAAAATATATTTTTCTTTAGGATTAACGGGTAAAATTACCTTTAAACTTTTCTTAAAAATGTACCCACCACCATAAATTTTATTTTGTGTAAAAGTAATCATGAACTTTTAAAAATGGAGCAAAAGTGACACTACCATTAAAGTTAAAAAACAGCCATTTACTCAAAAGTGTTTAAAGGACAAAAATACCCATAAATTTTTTTAAAAAATGCATCCACTACCATAAACTTTTTTTTTTTTGGTGAAAAAGTAGCCATAAACTTTCAAAAGAGGGGGCAACAGTGATAATTCTCTTACTGGATTCAAATATTATCTTTTGATTGTTCTAAATCCAGGAAAAGAGCATCGCGACTTATCCACCATAAACTTTTGATTGTTCTCTTACTGTGATGGTTCTCTTGGAATGACGTGAAAAGAGATGCCATCTTCATTAAAGATGGGTTTTTCAATTTTTGGTTTGGAAAAATTATGATAGATAAGTCGGGGTACTCTCTTCTTGGACTTAGAACAATCAAAAGATGACATTTGAACTCAATAAGAGAATCGTCACTCCCCCTAAAGCTGGGAAAACGGGCTGGCCCGGCCCTACAGGGCCGGCCCTTCACGGGCTCGGGCCTAAATGGGCCGGTCCGTTTAGGCCCGAGCCCGTGAAAGTACCATATTTTTGAAGCCCACGGCCCTACAGGGCTGGCCCTTCACGGGCTCAGGCCTAAACGGGCTTAAACTCATTTTAATTCAAAATTTTTTTTAAAAATTTTTATAATTTATTTATTATTTTGCTTTAAATTGGTATACATTATTTTTAAAACTCATAAATTTTTAGTTAAAATAATCATTTAATGTCCAAATTAACCTTTTTTTTTTAAGTTTAAATGAATAAAACATTGTAGAAAATAAAATAAATCAAACCAATTAATAAGTGTTTGCCTGTTATTAATATTCTATTAGGAACTTAGGTGTCTCTCATATTGATAATTTGATATAATGATATTATATTTATTAATTTATTTTAAAAAATATTAAACGGGCCTAAAAGGGCCGGCCCTCAGGGCTTCAGGGCTGGCCCTACAAGGCTTGCGGCCCTACAGGGTCGGCCCTTTTAGGCCCGGTTCCATTTTCAGCCTCTAAATCATAGGCCCGGCCCTTGACGGGCTCGGGCCTAAACGGACCAGCCCGACGGCTCGGCCCGAATTCCCGGCTCTACCCCCCTTTTAAAAATTTATGATTACTTGTACACTAAAAAAATGTTTATGGTGGTGTGTGTACTTTTGAGAAAAATTTATGTGTATGTTTGCCTTTAAACACTTTTGAGTAAATGGCCGTTTGTTAATTTTAACGGTAGTATTACTTTTATCCTCTTTTAAAAGTTCATGGTTACTTTTGCACGAAAAAAATGTTTATGGCGGTAGACACACTTTTAAAAAATATTTAAGGACAATTTTGCCACTTAACCCTTTTCTTTAAATTACATAAACCTAACTAAATAATTTGCGTCAAGATTACATGCAAATCACTCTCAAGAAATTGAAGCAAATGGGTTATTATTTTATTATTTTTAATGAAAATTTTTCAAACAGAAATATTTCCGTGCATGATGTTATCCTTCTTTTGAATCAATGTCAGCTTTTCCAAACACTCTGACTAATTGGAACAGCACTGCCAATCCGGCGACCGGCTCCTTCTTTTTTAATCTTATAATTTTCAGTAAGAAAACTAAATAAAAGCCTAGTTCTTTTGGTCAACGAAATAAAAGCCTAGTTTATTAGAATTTAGTAGAGTAGAATTTTTATTTTTTTTATTTTTCCAGTAGTAGAGTAGAAAAATTTAAACAATGTGCTTGAACTTAATTTTAAGTGAATATCTTCTCTCGTGTGTATGTGTGTGTTTTCTTACAATTTATTTAACATTATTATTCTTTGGGAAAATCCTTAAAAAATATCATGGAAATAGGGAAATCCCAAATCAGCGTGCCGAAAATACAAAATCTTATATTAGTGCTATGTTAGTATAGAGAAGGAATCTAGAATTTTGAAATCTCGGCGAAAAGATGAATTTGCCCTTCAGTTTTCCCCATCTCTTAGTTTGGAATAACAACACCTTACTTTTAATTAACAACACCGCATTCTACATTAACAATTCCACTTTCTACTTTCATAATAACAATATCAGTCTCGTTATTAACAACACCGTATTGCACATTAACAACTCAACTTTCTTGTTCGCAACAACAATTCCAGTCTCTATATTAACAATTTCTTATTCTACATTAACAAGTCCACTTTCTTGTTCACAACTTCATAATTTAAGTTTCATGGCCAATAACATCTTTTTCTTTATTAACAACATCGTATTTTACATTAACAATACCCTATTTTGAGATACGAAGATGTGAAAGAATAAAGTAGAGTTGTTAATGTAGAATGCGGTGTTGTTAATCAAGAGGGAGGTGCTATTATTCCGAGCTGAGAGATCGGAACAACTAAAGGGTAAATTCATCTTTTCACCGAAATTTCAAAATCTCATATTCTTCCTTCGTACTAACATAGCATTGACTAGGGATTTTACAATTTCGGCGCATTGATTTAGGATTTACCTATTTTCATGGTATTTTTTAAGAGTTTTCCCTTATTCTTTTATAAAAGATTTTAGGTCTTCATAGGATTCTAACTTACATATTTGCATGAGTTCTAGTGTACACTCATTTTGACTGTTGAATATCACTTTGATCTCATTTACAGAGCAGAGAAAAAAGAATTTTCTCATCATAATTATAAGCCATGACATTAACATTTTATCATTAACTTCCCATTTTACCCCTCATTAAATGCTGACGTACTCCGTATTTCTTTTTGAGGAGATATAAATTGGAACAATGTATGATACTAAATGGATTATCTTTTTTTTTCCTAATATAGTATTCCCTTCGATCCTAATTATAAGATAAAGTTAGTTTTTTTGGAGAAATTAAGGAAGTCAATTAAATTACTTTAGAGTGTTTATATTTTTAGTATCCTTAGATTATATATTAGTTTATTAGTCAAATTAATTAGTTTTGAGAAAAAAATATAAATATAAATATTCTAAAGTAATTTAATTCACTTCCTTAATTTCTCCAAAAAAAGTTAACTTTATCTTATAATTATGACCGGAGGGAGTACTAAATTAATCGGCTAACATATACATGTAGTCCTCTAAGCTTACATTAAATTTTAGTTTAGCCAACTTTATATTATTCTTTTTTAGTCCTTTAATGCTAGCATCTTTAGTTTCATTAATGACAAATATCGACTTAATGAATTTAAATGATGACTCTTAAATTATATGTTGACATATTACTACCTCCGGTCCTAAATATAGGACATAGTTTGTAGTGCAAATTGCACTACAAACTATGTCCTATATTTAGCACCGGAGGGAGTAATATTTAATTTAAAATTTGCTATTTGAAAAATATTTGAAATAAAAATTAATAAAAATTCTGTCTGATATAAACTTTTAACATTATCACAACACATCTTTCAAAATATAAAAATATTTATTAAATGATAAAATTTTTAGTATGCTTTCTCCGCGTTCAATTGTGGAGTTATCATTATATAGATGGGTAAACTTAGAAAACCAAACTTACAATTTATCATAAATTAATCGCTACTCCCTCCCTCCTTTGCTATATACAAATCAATCTCTTTCAGAAAATTTTTATTTCCTCATTTACAAGTCATTTTATTTAAAGCAATTAATTTTTTTCCTCGTACTATCTTTGTTGTCTCTTTCCCTGCAGAGAGCTATGATTGAAAAACATGAGTAAAAGTGGGAGAGGATTAAAATGCGTAAAAGTATATTAGAATCTATTGCAATTTTTGAGAATATTGTTTTTGAAAATATTGAGTAATTTTAAAAATATCAAATATTATATCTAATTTACATAAATTAGTAACATATAATTTATGAGTAGAAATAAAAAGGTTACAAAATATTAATAAAGCTAAGGAATAACTTCGATCCGCAACAAAAACTATTATTTTGGATTTGTAAAAATCGGAAATGAAAATCAACAGGGTTTGGGTATCTATATAAGGGTCAGACCCTTATAACATGAGAACTTATGTTTAAATTTTTATTAAGAGAGGTGCTCATACCCAATTATACCCTAAAAAATAATGACAATGAAATTCCAACTTTTCCTTTAATTGATGAGACCCATCGCGCACTATTCTAAGTCGTTCATGTGTTTTTTAATCATTATGATGGGTTGGTTGCTGGAAAATAAAGCTATAGAATTAAAAGAGAAACATAGTTAGTATTTGAGAATATATAGATCCCACGCATATTTATTTTTAAATCTCAATTTTCTTGGTGGTAAAACCTTGACCAGTTAAAATAAATTTGATGTCCATTTTTTTTTTTTGAGAAAATTTGATAACTTTTACCTGTTTCTTAAAAAATAAATTATCAACTTAAAAAAATTAAAATTATAAATTCTGCAAGATGAGAAGAAAATGGCGATAAATATATGCTGCTTTGCGGGTCAAAATCACATGGCTTTGACTGATGTGATGGTTGTAGTGATGCATATATGACTAAGTGAAGCCTTATTTCTATATATATATATATATATATATGCTATGACCATGAATAAGATGTATGATATATTGAGCATCCAGATATGTCATTATATTAGCATAAATTCATGTAAGGTAAGCATGTCATGCATTAAGCTAGCCTTTATCTTGCATGTGAAATGGTATTGTTTGCTATTGAGATTCTTCCGAATCTCACCCTCCCTCAACCAACCATATAACCACTTAAGCACAGAAGATGAGTGCAGGACAATGTGCTAGAAGAAGAAGTTGCAATGAGGAGATGAAGACTAAGACATGCTAATCCGTTATGTTAATTAAGCCCATTAGTTAAGTACATAGAGCGGTTTAATAAATGGAGAGATACTCTAATAATATGGAATGAAAAGAATTAAGTCATCCTGTGAATGAAGTTAAACAATATAGTAAATACGTCTTTTATCAAATGGATAATGCCCCAAGAATAAATGTGAAAAATTTTAGCTAAAAGATTATTTACTGATTCTCTTGAACCGTAATAATAATGATGTCACCTCCGATGCATTGTAAAAGGGCATAAAGAAAGGGTGTTACAAATCTTTGTGTTTTTCTTATATTTTATATTAATTGATAAGATAGAATGAAACAGATTATACATCTTGATCTTTTCTTTGCATCACACAACAACTAGCAATAATAAGATGATGGAAATACGTACATAATGTTTGGCTTGGCAATTTGATATAACTATCATTATATTGCTTATATTTCTAGTTCGTCCAAAACAAATCCAATAAAAACTTCTATTGTGGACGTATTCCATATTTCTTTGTCCGCATATATACTTCGAACCATTGAGAACGAAACTAAAAACCTAGAAATTACCGGGGGAAAAAAAACAAGAGATCTCGAAAGAGAAATATTTATGGTATGATTCATAGATTATATGCATGCATAAACATCTGGAAGTTTGAGTTAAAGAGAGATCTGAAGAGGGAGAAACCATATACCCTTTTCTTCAAGTCTCAAAATCATGGCATTGTTGAAGCTTCCACTTCTTATGAAGTTTTAGAAACATGAGCGAATGGCGTGCGATCAGCCTGACATTTCATAGCTCAGTATGGCCCTGTGGGAAATATAAACATCGTTTTGAAGAACATCTACCCAAGGCCCATTAAAAAAGGTTGAGACATTATTGGAACTCTTCCTTTGGCAACATCTGCATTGATCACAGAACTAAAAGATCATTCTACATACATGCAGTGATAAAACTTAACATTAGTTGTTGTGTAGATTATGTTTTCCAAATTATGTACCATCCATTCTAGCATTGAAGTTTCCTTTGAAGTCATGCTAAGAACGTCTAATTTTTTTTTTTTTCTATCATATTTTCTCATATGTAGAATATGCATTAAAATATTTTGGTTGAATTCTTCTATATATAGCTAAAGGCCTATGATGACATAAACCCAAGGGTTAATTTTCAAAAAAGAGATGGTGGTTTAGAAAAGGGAAAAAAAAACTGTTTGCCAAATGTTGTTTAAATCTGTGTGCTGAATTGTTAAGTTTACGAAATCCATGGGCAAAAGGTTGTCAATTCTATGTGCTATATATATATATATATATATATATTATTGTGCTCATGGTATCTGCAGGCAAAATTTTGCCAATTCTGTGTGCAGTTGAGTATTATTGTGCTCATGGTATCTGAAGGGCATTTTCGTCATTTGGCCGAGATTTCAAAATGCTAGATTCCTCTGCTCGTCTGACGCGCCTGATCTGTTTTTTTGCAATTTCAATGTACTGAATTGTCCTTTTGC